>JARHVA010000011.1:285000-1005000 GCA_037957365.1 Torreya grandis
AAAATTGAAAATATCTTGACACTTTTTAGATTTGCTTATAACCATTAAATATTTTTACACCAACTAGCTAATGCATTTTACATAATAATTAGTGTTAAATATATAAAAATTATAGTAATACATTAAATAAAACAATAAAAAATATATGATATTAAAAAAAAAAATCAACACACAACATCTAGTGGTTGCATATAGTGAAAAATAAAAATAAAAAGTGATATCATTTTTGATGTTAAAACTAAAAAAAAAGTTATGTTTTATTCTATTTTATGGGCCAAATTAATGAATCATAAAAAAATATTTATATTTTAGATATCCCTCTAAATATATTTTTGGAAACATTTAGAAAATTATGATTTTGATATGGGACACCAGAGTTATGCCTAAAACCTTATTATTGGTCCAAGTTGGAAACTGTCTAAAAATGGCTCATTTGATTAAATTTTGAAACTCTAAATTAATTAATTATCAAAAAATATTTATATATAATATATCCCTCTAAGTTTATTTTATGATACAAGTGGACTCACGTATGTTGACATCGAACAAGGAAGTTATGCCTCCAAAAGTGACCATTGGTCTAAACTAAAAATTATTGAAAAATTGTAAATCTGATTGTTCTATAGAAGATTTGACATAGAAAATTAATGTTATAAAAATGATTGTTGGTAGTGAAGATAGGCTTGTAAGTTTCATTTTGGAATAATTTTAATCATATCATTTTTTTTTCTA
Source organism: Torreya grandis (assembly GCA_037957365.1). Taxonomy (NCBI): domain Eukaryota; kingdom Viridiplantae; phylum Streptophyta; class Pinopsida; order Cupressales; family Taxaceae; genus Torreya; species Torreya grandis. The sequence goes on from JARHVA010000011.1 coordinate 285,733, forward strand.
GGTAACAACTTTTGACCAGAGCGTGGACCGGTTTGGGACACAATCAGGGGCCAAGATCCCCATTTGATTTATTAACTAGTTGAATACCACCTATATACTAGATGTGTACCAACTATTTACAAAAATGGCCACAACCAACCTCGAGAATAACCAATTTCCATTAACATCCTTGAGAATACAACCAATAGCCACAACTGGCCTCATATGCCTTTCTTGAGATTTAAACTTGGGTGGGGCTTGAAACAACCAAGCCACTTAACCAACTCAACCACATATCATTAGATTTAATCATATATTTTTAATATCATATGAGAGAGATATAAAAATATACTATTTTTTGGTCCTAATAACTTAGTTTTTATAAAATTAGATTTGTAACTTGATATTTTATAGATTTACGGGCCTAAATTTATGATATATATTTTTTTGTTTACTCCATTAAGTAGCTCTATAAATATATTTTTTTAATCACCTCCATGAGATTTATTATAATAAATTTATGATCAAAATATTATTTTTTGGTCTAGGTTGTCTCACGATAAAATCAACATGTAGCAACTAATAGTTACGTTCTTGTAGAAACTAGTTGCTGGGATGGTTGTAGCGATGAGTTATTGCATTCTGGTAGCAACTATTTGTTATGATTCTTGTAGTAATTATTTATTATGCTTCTTGTAACAAATATTTATTACATTATCCTTTCCCACAACAATTATATGATTATTAAAAAAACAAAACAAAATTTAAAGGAATTTTATAACATTTTGGGAGCATCTAGAGTCGCATCAATGTGAATGAATAGTTATTTTTTTAGGTTTGTGGTTGTTTCAAATTGAATGGTGGAATTTTAATTGGCCTAGGATGAAAAAAATAAAATTTTAATTAAACAAAACACAAAAGGCACTAAAAGATCCATAAATTAATTATTATTAATGTTTTTAAATACCAAAATATAGTATTAGACACTTTATAATGTCAGTCTTGACCTATCTTTACCTACATGACTTTTGCATACACATATGGTTATTTCACACCCTTATCTCCTATATTCTTTTCTTATATAGGACTAACCTCCACAATTTTCTATCAATCACCTACATAAATACTATATTATGTGTCTAACCTTATTTTTATCATACTCAGACTATTTCTTGATCATCAAACCATTGTTCATGTTTTATGACACCTTCAACCACACTAAGATGACTATGTATTTCCATAGCCTTTCACCTCTACAAGGATCATATATGTGCCAAGAAATGATAATTTTTACCAATTTCAAATCATTTTTTATGGATCAGCCAGTATATTCTGCATGTCGATGGCACGAGAAGTTATCCAAAGAGTAATATATTTATACATAGTAGGTTTAAGCCTATTTCCATATCTGTCACTCATCAAGAATACATATATATACATTTTCACATTGAGAGGAACAACCCTAAATCTTCAAAATTAGAAATAAATAAGAAAGATTTTTCCCTATCCAAGTTTGAATCACATTCAAGCCAAGTCAATTACTCATTGTCAAGTGTAAAAAGCTAGAATATAGGTCACATTCATATTAGTGGATCAAGATTTCACACATTCACTTAAATATAATAATTATGCATGGTTTGATTTCCCTTCTCAGAGTATTAGATAGGTAGGAAACACTCAGCCATGAAATCTATTCATTAGGGAGTGGTTGAGGTCATCTCAACCCATCACTCTTACTCATTTTTATAGGTTAACCTAGTGTCAAAAATGGAGTCAAGGTTTAAAAGTGAAGACAAAAATATTCTAGGTTATATGCATAAAATGAGCACCTGATAACATACATAATTAAAGTTTACAACAAGCACAATGACCTATGCCAAAAAAGTGAGGCATAAATTACAAGGATTCATTCGATAGAATAAAAATGCCTTCATATGATGCATGTATATAGATGCTGATAAACTCATAAAGTAGATCCAAATATATAGTTTTATGATCAGAGTGGTTCTTTGTCCATTCTAGTCCTTTCAATCACCTATATTTAGTCTCAAACTTGTACATAACTAAAATAGGATAAATATTTAAAACACCTTATATCATTTCCACAAATAGTAAATTGTAATATTTGCATTATAATTTATTATAGCTTTCACATATGTTTTGATTTAGACATATCTTATAAAATATGAAATTATCAATTTTTTATCATTTTTAGGTCACATTAATAAAAATAAGGAAAACATATTGGTGAAACCAATACTTATATTGAGCACATTAGACTCGATATTTCTCTTAAGATTTATTCTTTCTTTTACGATTTCAAATCTAAGCATTTAGGACTAATTTTTAAACCTGATTTCTGATTTTCCCTCACAATCAAAATGGAGGAAATAGTTATTGTGGATGACATTAGGAAAATAATATGTTGTTATGACATAAATAAAAAGAGTTAATTGAATATATTAAAAATAATCATTATATGCATGATGCATTACTATATGTAAGAGATGAACAAAAAATAATGCTAAGGTTATGACATGTGGGAAAAAATAACACGAGCCCATCATTTTTATTCATATATATTTTATAGGTATATATTGTACCATATGTGTTTAGAATATTTCTACTACTCTTATTTCTACACCTTTGGTTACACATGTGATGTCCACCCATAGAGTGGGGGTAACACATGGTTTTATTCATATTACTATGCCAATTCCTACTCTACAGACTTATGTATATCCTAAAATCACTACTCATATGGCATAATTATCCATTCCTAATGCACCATCCCTCATGAATACTATTATAGATTTACAGGATAAGATGTTGCAACTAGAGCAGAGTGCTTCTAGAATGATTCATTTGATTAATTCTTGTGTATTGCTTCATTATCCATTATCCCCAGTTTATAGGTTTCATAATTCCTAAGATTAAATTATACGATAGTAAAGGTGATCTAAATTAACACCTAAGAGCATTTCATGAATCATGTTTATATTATGCCTTCAATGACAAGTTGTTGACTAAGTTGTTTATAAAAATTATTAAATAATTATTTTTGCATTGGTTATATGACCTCTCATTCCAATAAGTTCATACATTTAATCCTTTGGATAGTTAGTTTTAACACACTTTTCAATTAATATCTATAATAAATTATCTTATGCCTAAATCACAAAGTTTAAGCAAAGACCGAATGAGACAATAAGAGATTATGTGCTTTGGTATAATACCATGCTTTCTAAGATGATAAATCTTATGGGTAATAATGAGCTACAATCTATATTTGTGCAAAGTTTATTTTAGCTCTCCATGATTCCATTATGTTTAGATATTCAAATCATTTTATGAATTATTTCATACACTTAAAGATCGAAGTCAAACTCATATCTATGAATAAGATAAAATATGTAGTTAATCCTTCAATAAATTCAAGTTTAAAGTTTTGAGTAAACCAAATTACAAGGACAAAATTATTGATCATAATAATGAGTCAAAGATAATAGTTAATGTAGTATTACAACATACTAATTGACTTATCCATTCACTCCATAAAGGAGGCATTTTTCATGCATACTTGAACCTCCTCATAAGGTATTAAAAAAGTTACCTGAGTGCAACCTAATATCTCTCCCTTCCCCTAAAGATGTTGATATGAGCAGGCCTCCACCAAAGGGATATGATAATAATGCATATTGTGATTAGCACAAGTGCATATGACACTCTACAAATAGATGATTTTAACTAAGACATAAGATTTAGGATCTCATTGATGATAACACTATTGAGATTAATGATAGAGATACACATATGAATGATTTAGGACCATAACCAAATGGGAATGAAAAATTTATGTTATTTTTTGATCACTTTCTAAATCATGCAATAACATAAACTAAAGCTAAATCTGAGGTATACATGACCTACAATGCACATTTTCCACCTTTGACATATGGACATCCATTGGATGGTATTATCATTACACTAATAAGTATATTTATATAATGACATAAACTTAAATTTGATGACAATTATATTTTGGATGATGATCCTACTTATACATCATTATTTTCATACATTCACATTGATTCACAACCTATACATAGTGTTATAATAGACAATTATTTAAGTGAAAATGTTTGTACTATGACGCTCCTTAATAATATTGGATATACACATGAGTATTTGATGGATACAAAAAAGATAGTCAAAGGATTTTATGGTAAGAGACAAAAACCTCTTGTGTGTATTGTGATACCACTTAAGGTGGGTCTAATAGTAATTGCTATTTTATTTTTAGTATTAACAAGTATAAGGGAGTTTGACATGTTGTTAGGATGTCCTTAGATACATACATATATATCTGTGTGTGTGTGTGTGTGTGTGTGTGTGTGTGTAAATTATATACATGGAAGTAGGGTGGTCACAATTTTAGGTATTCCATCTAAATATCCTACTCCACCAGAGACATTCCCTCTTTCACCCAACCATCACCATATTTAGTTATAAAACCTACTAAGGTTGTTTCTATGAAAATTGTTCAAAATAAGGTAATTTAATTTCCTAGATGACCAATTCTTAAATTCCCATTACATTAGAGAGTTTTTATGACTCACAACAACCATTATCTACTCCATTACATCCTAAACTAATATTATGGATAATTCTACATGTTCCACAACCAACACATGCACATGTTTCTACTATACAAATAATTATAAAAGATACTATGGGAAATAAGGTTACTCATCATACACATGATAATATGTGTACACATCATACATATGATTATACTATTCATGATGGATAAACTATAACATGAGATCAATTCTTAGATTCAGATACAGATACATATGAAACTACTTGTCCATGAGAAGTGACCATTGCTACATTTGATACATGACCTACATGCAAGCATCCACTGGATGGGATCATTATTTAATAAAATATTATCATAAAAATATTCCAAAAACATAAAAATATTAAAAATAAAAAAAATCAAAGTATTCCAAAAATAGAAATAATTATGACCTAAGTATAACATGCTTGTTAGTTATTACATTTATCTATGTTATTTAACGCATGTTTGGTGATTCATATCCTTTACATCTGCACATTAATTTCATGGTATATATGAGTGAGATGTATGACATATATTTTATACACGATTCATAGATGTGTAGATGTGGGACACTGCTAAACGCAAGGGCCATGCCAATGCTAGGGAGATCTCATTCCATAGGTTACATTGTTACATGCTATATATTTATATGACGTTTCCATTTATTAGTTAGGATAAATTTATTGTTTACATATGCCTTGTTATTATTTATATTGTTACATTTCATGGATATGATATTTTTCTATTCTATGACATTGAAATGGATTGATGGTGTAGATTACCTTGACTTATTATATGATTTATTATGCTATTTGTTTTCATTTAGGCTAATCATTCATTATGGATTTGTGGCCCTTACCTTCTTATGTGATTTTTTTATGTGAGTGAGTTTGTTATTGTATTAATCTTTCTTTATGTGGCCCTTTCCTTGTTGTGTGACTTATTATTTCCCATTGTGTGTCGATCTTACAATATATGAAAAAAAAATTGTTATTATATGTTATTTTATTATGTGCATCATGGCCATGACATTATGTGGTTATGAGTGGATAAATCTATGATTGTTTGATAAGTTTGTGGTGTTGTGATCTATATCACACACCTTTATACTTGTATGTGGTGTCATGATCCATATCATGGAATTTTTTGCATAGATCACTATTCTTTGATTATATTTGTATTGAATAATTATACATGCCTAATTTTTAAATCTATCTTAATGTGACACTTGTATACACATATTATTCATATGTTAGTGAATTATCTTAAATTATTACATATTTATATATATCATAATATGGTTAATATTTATTTTTATATGATAGCTACATTCCTTGCTTAAAAAAGGGGGTATATTAGTAGGATTATCATAGAGATTAAGCCTAGGCACACAATTCAAAATTTGGGACAAATTACAAGATTTAGAGATTTCATTGTAGGATAGATTATGAGACAAATATTTATAGGTCAGACATATTTTTGATTATACATAATGCATATGCAAGCATTATTTTTAGGTCCATGAGTGACATGTATCTAGATATATTAGATTTGGGAAAAAATGGCATATACATTTTATGGAATTCTAAATCATATTGGTATAATTGGATTAAATAATGGTGCATGAACATTGTTCATGCATAGATTATTTTAATTTTTTATTTTGAAGTTTGAATTGATGATACTAAATGTAACATTTTGAATCTATAATTCTATTTGTATCAGTTGATTCAATTTACACATGAGTTCTAGTATGAGGACCCCATCTCTCTAATATTGGGGCTAAAGAAATAGTTAATATGAGCCTAGTATGGGTCCACTCTCAAATCTTAGTTATTTGTAAATAGTTAATATGAGCCTAGTATGGGCTCCAACCTCAAATATTGGGGTTCAATAGCTAGTTAACTGGGTAGTGTAGTTGAGATTTAGTGACACTCAATGGCCTAGCCCTACTCTTTCATTAGGTTTGGGGTATTTATCTTCCCAACCCATGGTTTCAGCTATAACACTTGTGTTGGGGAAAAATCACTTCAATTTGCATTGAAAAAATAAGAAATCCAATCTTCAATTATTTAGAAGGAATTATATCTCTAATAATTCATAGGGTATCATAGTTCACCTACTTACAAGCGTATGCCTTCCTTATTTTTCAAATTTTAATTTTTTTATTTAACTAATTTATTTAAAATTACATTTCATATATGGAAATTAATTATTGCACATTAATTTTAGGTTTATATGGAGAAATATACATATTTAGAGCCTTCTCTCAAAGATTTATCCTTTTACTCTAGCTTTAATTTCAATGTTAGAATAAAAGGGGGAATTTGTAGACATTAAAATTTGGGATTAGAAACTTGATAATGTTAGTATTGAAATATACTTATATTACATCATTTATGCATACCCATATGGATCTTGCACACCCTTATTTATTACATATTTACCTTATATGGGCTTAAAGTTCTTGATATAATATAAATCACCTAAAAAAATCCCTACTATGTGTCTAACCTAATTATTATCATAATGAGACTATCTCTTTATCATCATATCATTGTTCTTATTTTCCATATACTTCTATCCATACTCAATCATCTTTATATTTCCATAGTCATCAACTTATTCTAGACTTGCTTTCATGCCAATCAATGGTCATTTTATATATGCAAATCATCTTTATGGTTCAGCCTATATGTTTTGCATGTTGGTGATAGGATAAATTACCCAAAGAGTCATCTATTTATATACAATATTTCTAAGCCTATTTCCATATTTTCACTTATCAAGAAGATATTTATAGACATATATAGATTGAAAGGAACAAATTTAAGGCTTCCAAATAAGAAATCAGTCATAGGAATATGCCCTAACCAAGTCTGAAACACTTTTAAGCCAAGTCAAGTACTCATTGTCATGTGTCAAAATTTACATTATAAGTTGCATCCATACTAGTGGATTATGATTGCACACATTCATTTAAGAAGAAGAAATATGTGTGATTTTATTTAACTTCTCAGAGTATTTGATATGTAGGTAACACCTAACCATTCATTGTGGAGTGGTTGAGGTTAGCTTAACCATTCACTCTTCCCCATTTTTATAGGTTAACCTAGTGTTGAAAGTAGAGATAGGGTTATGAAGTCTTGGATACAATATTCTAGATTATGTGCACAAAAAAATACCTATCATAACATAGAATGATAGTTTACAAGTAGGTACAATGACCTCTGACAAAATAGAGAGGTATAATTTATAGGGATGAATCTGATAGAAGGTAGGCACCTTTGTCTAATGCATGCATCTAGATCTTGATGGACTCATCCAACATATCAAAAAACTTAGTTTTCCAATCTGAGTGACTTTTGTTCCATTTCTAATCCTTTTAGACGTATATTTAGTTTCAAACATGGACATAGCCAAAATAATTTGTGCATCTTAATCCCTAAAATCATTTCCATAAATAGTAAATTTTAATAATTTAATTATACTTTGTTATAACATTTAGATCTATTTTAATTTATACATATATTAAACACTTTGAATCTATCATTTTTTTAATTTTTGAGGTCACATTAATAAAAATAGGGTAAAATAATGATACATAAGGGAATTAAAACTTTTTTAAGGTCACGACACTATCAACAATCTCTTACATCTTTACAAAAATAAAATAAAAAATTGATTAATAATGGTTTTCACAGATTCAAAACCATTCCTTGTAAGTTATTTTTAATGCACATATTTGCTATAGTTTAATATTATTTCCAAGTAGACCATATAATTATATATCATTCAATAAAATCACAAGTTGTAACTAATAATTAGAATGCATGTTGAATTCTTATAGATATATTTACATACATGTTCTGCAATCAATTTTATTTGAATAAGAAGATAAATGGAAATATATTTTTATTTAGTCTTGATATTATAATCACATTCATATTAACTACCTCAATATGATGTTATAGTTTACTATTGAGATTAACTTACTCAACAAAAAAATGAATATCCCAGTATTCAAGATATGTTGACATATATTTCATACAAACCAAAACCTAATATTTTGTACCACTTTCTAGTTTACTCAATGGTTGCATTAATTGGTTACCCATGCACTCTAGTGAGATGGAATGGAAATCACATGGAGTCTTGGAAATGCCATTTTTATTTCACAATCTCAATGTATAAAAACTAATATATTTTTTGGAAATCATAAGTGCATGAGTTTACCCTGACTAAGAAAATCAACAATGTAAAATTAAGAGGTATAATTGCAACTTACTACCAGTTTTTAATGCAAAAAGAATGATCTATAAATGTATTTGATATCTATGAAATAATTTGATTACATTGGTAGCATTAATCCATACCATAATTTAGATGATTAGTGTGACTAGAACTATTATCTATGTTGCATTAAACATTTCCAACTATATTAGATTATAATAGAATTTCTGTAGAAGTAGATTATATGGGATAATCTTGTTTACTTGTGTGTTTATAAATGAATTTCATTTACATTCATCACCCACATTCCTTATCACACATAACATTTTTTCTTTTCCCAGTTGCACCATATTTATCACCACTCTAATCAACCTCATCCCATAAATCCATCGATTTTAATTTCATCTCTCTCCCACATTCATTTCATATAGTGTTTAATCACACATACCATCCCTTAATATAAATCCCACAACATTTGACTGAACTTAATTTTTGATTACTTATTACTCATGGTTGTGGAATGAATTAATATTTTATTTGCATTTGGTAGAAGTTTATTGATATATTTAGAGGATCAAAAATGGAGGCTCAAGATAAAATTCATGAGTACTAGTTGAGATACAAACTAAAATGCAATCAAATAAAATAATAAAGAATAAAAAATGGGGAAACATAATAAAATAAAAGAATTAAAAAAACCCCTACTATAGATAAGGGCTATCACTTAATAATATTTAGTTCCATATCCATGCAGGATAGTGTGGAATGATTATCTACTTAGGTTACTATCAATTCTATAATTTTACATCTAATTTACAAGGTCACCATGCCTTAAAAGAGGTTTAAGTTTAGATTTATATTCACTTTGAAATTAGTGGTAAAAATTTAAAAATACCAACATTTCCTACCACAATATCTATCTATTGTTTTGACATCTAAACATAATTGTGTACATCTATATTTTTCGACCAATCCCCTACATCCTTATCATTTACATAATCTTTATATCTTATCTTTAATTACCTCACATACATGGGTCTTGAAATTCATTATATAAAATTCATTGATAGAATTTTTATTACCATTTATCAATGTACATCACATAATTTACTACCATGTAGGCTTATTTTCACTTGAAAAAAAAAATCAATGGAAAAAACCATTGTGGCATCATTGGCTAGGAGTTTGTTTGAAAACCAAGTTTTTATTATGAAAAAAAAAATGGTAGTACAAGCCGTTATGTGTCTCTAAACAATAGTTGGCTTGAAAATTATATTTATAAAAGTCCATTTGATATTAAAAAAACCATGGTTGTTTCATCTAGATCCTCTCCTATGATGTGCTTTGAAATGCCATTGAGGGACCAGTGACATAATGGTTGGGGGGAAGATATTATGCATTTATAATCCTTCCATGTTTCTATTTTATAGTGTTATTATAAGACTGATGAAATTATGTTTCAAGGAGAATAATGTATGTGTTTATCATTATTGTTTTATTAACACTATTCATCTAAGCAACTAATTTCAACTACCTATAGTTGTTGCTACCCATGGATACCGTATTTACTTATATGTTTGGTAGTCAATGTTTCAAATTAAAAATGGAGTTTATAATTACTAAAAAAAATACTTCCTTAGTATTATATAAGACTTATATGGAAGAATTCATATATGTTATTTCTAAATTAGAATTCATATATGTCACTTATAAAACAAAATTCTATAGTATTGCTTTCAAAGCATGCTATCTAGTGGTTCACCTACTTCATGTAAATACCAATGTGGTAACATATTAAAATTTTATAGGGTTCAAAATGATGATACACATTGGAAAAATATAATGAAAAAATAAAAAGAATAAAAAGAAAGAAAAATAAAAACAATAAAATAATAAAAAAGAGAAGAAAAATAAAAGAAAATAAAAGAAAAAAGAAAAATAGGAAAAATAATTATATTAGATTGAAAATCGAAAATGGTATTATAGTGAAACACCATATTGAAAAATCATAATGGATTGATTGGTGATACAGGTATGAATAAATAATGAAGACATTTTAAGATCATGGATTTTTAGCAATAACCTATTAAATGAATATAATGCATCAACATATAATAGATCATGAAAGTTAGAAATTTGTATTCCTAAAGGGACCAAAAATAAATTTAGGAGGAAGCACATGATGAGCCTAATAAATGTCTCTTTCCTAGTATAATCTTAATCATATAAATGGATATTTTATCTATCACAAATGACATTGTGTGACTTTATTATCCAATTAATGTTTCTTTTGTATAAGAGGAAATAATATGTATCATATGGGAATAAAATAGAATAAAAAGATAAATTACTAGGGTTTCTATTTATGATAATATTTTAAAATCATCTTATAGTAAATATAGGTTGCTATAGCCACTACTAAAACAATATATATCCACTATAGTGTAGTCAGTAGCCACTACAGTACATTCAGGAGCCTCTACAATGTAGTCTCTAAAAAATTCAACACAATCCATAAAAACTTTAACAAGGTTCCTTAGCACTTGTTGCAAAGCCAACTTACTTCCAACAAGTTTATTTAAGTTTTATATTATAATTTATGTATAATTTGGTGATAGTAGATCATGAGAGTTAGGATTATTTTATGTATTATTTTAATTAATCATTGTTTACCCTATCTTTGGATTTAGTGTGACTCACAATAGGCTAAAGTTATAAAACTAATTTAGATAGTAATATATGGAAATCAAGCATAAATCTCAATGTAACTAATTAACACTGATATAATAACACAATTTACCATTTATGAAAATTAATTAGGAGATCAAGATACTTGGTTTTTACTGGTTGATTGTGACTATGTTCTAATAGTGAAAATAAATTAGAAGCATGCCTATGATTCATCCAGCTCTAGAATCATATCTCTATGCATGCAGGGTAGGTACCATTAAGGATGGATATAAATGTCAATGGTAGTAAATTAGTATGATATTATTTTTCTGTGAAAATATGTTTTTATGTGATCGTATAGTATGATTCACCTGCCTAATATGTCTCTTTATGTATGATATGTGACCCTTGATTATGTGCTCAACCCTAGAAATCAAAATCCTTCTCCTTAAAACCATAGGTTGGCATGTGAAGGATGAAAACCTATAAAAAGTGAAGAAGTGTAATTGGACTTAGTTGACCCCAATTATCCCCATTAAGGATTGGCACTATGTACATACCTAGTACTATGAAGAGGGAAGTCAAGCCATACACAATTTTTCCCCTTAGTTTGAATGTGTAATTCTATTTTTTGATATATGAATACACTTATAAATCTGGATTTGATCTCAATGATGTTGGAACATGACTTAGGTTGGTGTGTTTGAGACTTAGCTTATGATTTCTCCTGGTGATTGATTTTTAATTTGCAAATAATAAGGAATATTTTCTCAATGTACAAAAGTATACTTGATAAGTACTTGAGAATGTCAGATGGTGAAAAAACTTGACCTTGATTTGTATTTATATGTATTCATTTTTTTAATTTATTGTGCCATTGACATGCAATGTGAATGGGATTACCTAATGAAATAATTTGATTTTGAAAAATAGTCATTGGTAGGTGAGGGATGGTAATGTTAACCTCAAGTCAATAACATTGATGTCACTACTTGAGTATAATGTTATGATTTATGACATAATAATGAAAATATGATGATATGGGAATGTTTGAATAGGATATTTAATTGATTTAACATAGACTGAGAAGTTCATGTGGGTGATTGAAAGAAACTTATAAGGGGTCCAACTCATAACTAACATGTATGTGTGCAATAATGGAGATTAAGAGATGTTTAGAGATGCACAAGTCACGTAGGATAAGTGTAGGAAAAGATTTATATTTACAAGTGTCAAATACTATATTTTATTGTTTAAAAATTCCTCTTTTAATTTTAATATTACAATATAATGAAAATACTAGAGTAAAAGGAGAAAATAAACTTGAGTGTGTACAACACACTTTGTAGTTAGGATAAGGTTCCAAATGTGCAAGCTAATCCAAGTAAAACATGTAATGAAAATTTAGTATTTAATGTCCATATAATTAAATTTGAACTATGAAATATAATTAAAACTTAAAAATTGAAAGAAAAATGGAGGAGTAACCATGTATGTGAGTAAATCATGTTTTTGTGTAACCTATTGGAGACGATTCCTACCAAAGTGTTGGATAATTGTGATTCCTTGTTGAATCATATGGAGAACATGGAGAAATTTAGGGTGATCAATATCCAATTTGAAATTTGACAAAGGCAAGGGCTGTAGATTAGAATAAAAATTCCCCCAATCTATATGTAACTAATCTAACACTGATCTTGTAACCCCAAGATGATAAGGTGGAATCATACAATGGGTTCACTATGGGTAATGCCTTGGTTTTGAGTTTAATTTAAACTCTACATAATTACCTTTAAATCATGAATTAATTGATATAGATAAAATTAAATATTTAAGTTTGATCCACACTTGAAATACTTGATAAATATATTTGAAGGTGCAAATATGCCTGAATGGTATCATGCCCCATTGAATTAATACCAAATATAAAATGTCATAATGTGTATGACCCAAAATCATGCCCAATTCAAAATATAATAAATTTTATATGTGCATTAACCAACATCATGTTCAAATAAATTTATCATATAAAATGGAATATAAGTTCCTTGCATATGCCCCTAAATGTGTCTTAATTTGTATCAATATAAAATATATCACTCATGGGTGTAAAATGGATTAATTTTTCCTTTTATATGCCCCTAAAATATGTTTAAAGATTGGAAATAAATATTCTAATTTGACATATCTAAAATTTGAATTATGTTTTTATTTTACTCAGATATTCTCATGGAGGTTTTAGTCTCTATTATAAATCCCTCTAATATGCCCTCCCTTTGATATGAGGGACATGTCCTATAAGTCACTCATCTAAAAATAGAAGTGAATTGTATCATGTCATAAAAATATGTCAACATGTAGAGATTATGTCATCATATTAATGTATATAACAACAAGGCATGTATGTAACATATGTAATGCAAGGGAATATAAATGGCATGCTAAGATAAATGTATCTATGAAGCACATAGTAGTAACTTTCACTGAATAAGACTATGTAGTAAAGAAGTGCATGATATAAATAATTTCATGACACACAAAGGGGAGGTGTGTGATATGGATCATGTCACCTCTAAACATATAATTCAAACAACTCATCAATATCAACACACAGTTCCATATAATAGCTTTAAATGTCACATTTAAGGTCAAATATCTGCATACAAGGGACATGAAGATATATATAACAATCAAGGATAAGGATCCAAATATAAGGGGAAAAATGATGCAAAAAACAAGGATAGATAGCCACAAACAAGGCCAAGGGGTCACATATAAAATATAATAATAACTATCATATCATGAAATGTAATAGCATCGATGAAGCATAAAATAAGTGAAAACTAGTATACACTATCAATATATGTCTCTATATGTATGATATGCAACCCTTAACTGTGTGCACATCTCATAAATTAGATTCCTTCTCCTTGAAACTCTAGGTATACTTGTGAAGGATGAAAAGCTATAAAAAATTAGTTATTGTAATTGGGCTAAGCTTCCCCCAATCACCCCAACTGATGATTGATCATTGACTACATATCCAATAATCCAAAGAGGAAAGTAAAGTCACCCTTAGTTCTTCCTCTTAGTGATAATTTGAAATTATGTAATTTTAATATATCAATGCACCTATAAATTTGACTTTGATCTTGACAATGTTGGAACTTGACTTGGCTTGGTGTGTTTTAGACTTGGTTGATGACTGCTCCTAGTGAGGGATTTGTAAATTGGGAAGAATAGGGCATATTTTATAAATGAAAAAAAATATAATTGATAATTACATGATAATGATATATGGTGAATAAATTTTACCTTGATGTGTATTTATATGAACTCAATTAGGTAATTTTCCACACCACCGACACACTAGGTGACTGGGATGACCTAAATAAATGATTTAATTTTGAAAAATAGATGTTTCTAAGTGAGGGATGGTAACATCATTATTAAAAAAGTAATAATTATGTTATTATCTCACTATGATGTTACCATATGGTATAAAAGACTACAAATGTGATGATCTGAGAATGTATGAGTAAGATATTTAATTAATTTAACATAGATTGAGAGGTTCATGTGGTTGAGTAATAGTAACTTAGAAGGGATCTAAATCATAAATATCATGTAAGTGTGTGAGAATGGTGAGTGAGTTTTTTGGAGATGCACAAGTCATGTAATATAAGTGTAGGTGAATATTGACATCACAAAGAGTAAAATGTAATATTTTAGGTTCATAAAATAACTATCCAACCCTAAATACATTGAGATTATTTTCAACTAATTTAGTTTAGGATGAATCCAAATTAATTGTAATTATTTTCAAGATAATTGGGTTAATTTTATATTTATATTTATTACCAACTAATTTGGTTGGATTTCATAGATAGGATTTAGTTGGAGTTATTACCAACCAAATTAATTAGATCTAGGATATATTATTTTTAAAATGGTTATTGTGTAATTTTTTATGTGTATCCTATCTATATAAGGGAAGGCATATTATATTTTAGGGGAGATGAACATAAAATAAGAAAAGGGTAGAAAAACAAAACAAAGGGATAAAATAGAGGAAGAAGGATATAACATTTCGCTATTTACTTTTAAAATAGTATTTCTCTTGTATTAAATTTCATCTTTATTTTTATTATATATTGAGGAGGGCATGGAGATATTATTTGGATGCAATAATAAAGGGCCCAATTTTTTACATAAGGAAGAGAGATCCATGGTTCATTAGAGCAGGCATAAAATATATGTTTATTTTAGTTTTTTTTCCTACTAATTAGATAGGATATATCTATATCTCTTTTGTGAAAGAGAGTATACAACACACACCTTAGTGAAAATTTGAATGATCCATGGGTTAGAATTTATTTTAAGGATCAAATTATCAAGTTCTTAAACATATTTACTATTTATGATTTAATTGAAATGAATAATAGGGAAAATAACCTAATGCACATTTAGTTAAATGGGGGTACAAATAGTTATACAATAAAATAATCTAAATAATAAATTTATAACACTAAGTGTGCTAAAAACTATAAAACAATAAAACAATAAATAACTAAATCAAGTGAAAATAATGAAATAATGAAGGAAATAAGTGTTAGGTGTATAGGGACTTGTTATTAATAAAGGAGAAAATAAATATATTAGGTGTCAACAAGGAATCAAATAATCATAAGAAGAGGAAGAGACAAGTGAGGAAGATGAAAATATTTTATAGGGAATTGTAGGGGAAAAAGAAAGTAGGCCATTTTTTGAATAAGAAATATCATTTATGGTCTCATTGAGTTTATGGTTTATCCTTCTTCTTCTCTTGTGGTTTTTTTCCATCATTTACTTAGTATATTTTCATGTATTTCATTCTTGCCATTATTTTACTCCAACAATGTGGCTGATGTCAAAGAGTACGTAGTTCTCATTTTTTCTTCATTTATTAGGAAGAGGAGGAATTAGAGAATTAAAAAGTTGTCAAATAAAGGTGGAAGTGGAAAGAATTTGAAATGCTTTTTTGGCCTGAGAAGAGTCGAGGAAACCCCTACTACCACTCAAAAATATTATTTCAGATAAGGAAGAAGGCGATTTCATGAATTTTTTTTTCAATAGCCTATTCATTCATGCTATAAACTCTAAATAGTGCATCCCTATTACCTCTACTGATAGTGAAAGAGGCCTTTGAGGATCCCTAGTGTGATGCATAATCTTCCCTAGATTCTCTTAGGTCTTTGGATTTGAACCCTGAATTTATCTTATGATCATCATCTCTATTTATTAAGCCAAAACCATAGAAGGAACCACTGAGGTCAGAGCCACCTTCATGGTCTAGTTCCTTGGTAGTATGCTCATGGGGGCCAACAGATAACAACAAAATGTATAGAGAAAAGTTTGTAGTTGGTGTCCATGAACACAGTAGTAAGAGTGCCTTCCAAGATGAATATTATTTTAGAGACCCTTAAATGATTATGAGGAGGAATCATTGCTCCCATTTATAGACCTACATGATCTATTATTATTCCAAATGTGTTTATGCTAGGAAGAACCATGCTATTTTGGCAGTCAAAATTACACAGAAAGGATTGCTTGATGTATTCCCAGGGTTGTTCAGAATAGGTATGGTAAACTGATTTATAGAATATGGATTAGGATTAAGGTAAAATAACTCATTCACAAAAATGGAAAAGGAGAATAAGAGCACCTACAAAGCCTAGGTGTGTCTCACTAGGGAAGAAGATGAGGCAAAGTGCATTAAAGTCTATCTCAACATGAAATATCCTTTCTACACTCACTATGCATAGCAATGGGGTTTCCAATGTAAGGTTTTTTTGACATGATGACATATTATTGATAACTTTAGTGGATAAAATGATTCAGATATGGAAAGAAAAAAAAGATAGAATTTATAATTATTGGCATGTTTTGAAGGACCAATTATAGAGGTTCACGATGATGCTTTATAGGATATTACTTTATAGGTTTTTAGTTAATAGCATCACATGCTAGAAATTTTCTTGATGCCATAAAATGGATTTGGATTTTTTTATGGTTGTTATACCCTTACTCAAAGGGTGAAGAAATCTGTATATTATCAAAGGTCAGCTAAGTAGAAATGTTTTGTAAAGTTAAAATGAAAATTAGGTTATTCAGAGTAGTTAGTTGTAAAAGAATGGGGAATTTGGAAAGAGGCCATGGATATTGGATAAGAGTAGTATGTATTTATCTAAAATTCATTTGTAAGGGAGAAAATTTATAAAAAAATAAAATTTTAGGGTCTTTGTGTGTCTCAAAATGAGACACCGGTTTAAGTTTGGGTGAGTGTTAACAAGTGTCTAAGGACTTGTTATTAATAAAAGAGAAAATAAATGTATTAGGTGTCAAAAGGGAGTCAAACAATCATAAGGAGAGGAAGAGACAAGTGAGGAAGAAGAAAAGCCTTTATAGGCAATTGTACAGGAAAGAGCAAGTAGATCATTTATTGAATAAGAAATATCATTTATGGTCTCATTGAGTTTATGGTTTCTTCTTCTTCTTCTTATCTTATGGTTTGTTTTTGTCATTTTATTACTTAGTATATTTTCATGTATTTCATTCTTTCCACTATTATAATAAAACAATAAGAATCCAACACACCTAGGTAGGATCTTATGATTTCAAGACTAGAATAAAAATTTGGAAGTGAATGTTTAGGTCTATCTATCAAAGCATAGAATTAGTACCTAACAAAAAATGTCAAATATGCCCTAGGATAATTCAAAAATATCAAATGTGAATGTTTACATATATTTAATTTATTCTCTACTAGTTTTAAGGTTATGTATTTTTCTATGCAGGTACAATGTCATGTGTTATATAATTTTGTACAATCATAATGTAAAATAGATGGGAATATTTTTTTGTTTAGTCTTATTTTTCTTCCTTAACCCAAATTATGATAATTGAAAGAATACCAATAAAGGAGTTATATCTACATATATCACATAGTTTTATTAAAATTCCATGTATTTATCTTATGCATGTGAGTAAAACTTAGAGTGAATGATTTTTATCCTCTCCTTAGTGAAGTGTAATACAAATTACATGAACATTCATATAAAAGCCTATTTTAGTATAACTTGATGTCATAATTTATTAAATAATATTTAAGTATCAATGTGATAACTCTATCATAAATGTAGTAATAGATATGATAAATAAAGGATCTAACTTGAATAATGAAGAAGGTTTTCTCAATCCTAGATTGATACTTAAGACTTAGTAAAATGACTAGGGATGATTTTTATATATAATGATCTCTAAGACATGTCACATACAATGTAAAACCATTGAATCATTTAATTAATTAAATCAAAGGAACATGAAATCAAGTCAAGGTGGAAGGACCCAAAAAAACATAGAGGTTGAATTTGGTAGTTTGCTAAATCAACATAGGAAAAAATCTAGAGTTTACTTGTAACCACCAAATATGTCCCTAGAGAAACGTATGACACGAGTAAGCAAAAATAAATGAGGAAATAAGAAAATAGGTATCAAAGATAAAAATATATGAATTATGAAGACATTCAAAGGAATTTAAGGCTGAAGGGAGTGTAACATTGGGTAGGAATTATAATTAAATAACCAAATATACACGAGTGGATAAAATGCGATAAACAAAGAAAATACATAAAGGAAAAGGGTCTTGTGATATAATTAGGTGTCTAAATAATGTGCTTACTTTAATGTGTACATGTAATGTGAATTCATGTGTACATCAAAGTGAAATAATAATAAATTGAATCACATACATTGAACTATGTAGGGAAGGATAGATGAATCAAATAATGATAAAAAGTGAGTACACCCACATATGTTTTTTTTTCTTGGAAAATCAAGAATACCTAAAAGTAATGGCTAATTATAAACAAATAGTTAATTCCATATCATGTTGTGATTAATATAAAATGAAAAATAAAATTTTAAATAAAAACATGAGGATAATAAATAATATGCATGTTTGTATGCAAACCATGCTACCATAACAAAACAAACATCTTCTAATGCTCAATATGATTATAAATTTTAGAGTAAGTTATAAAAAATATGTTATAATTTCTGACTAGATAAATATATAAATGGTATCTTGTCATTTCTGGTACCTTAAATTTCATATATTTATCTCAATTCTTCTCATCTTTTTCAATCATTTTGAAATTATACTCAATTTTGTTCATTTTTTCTCAATATTGAAAATATTTGAGCATATTTAGATATATTCCCCCATTTTGTTGTGAGGGATTTTAAACCCTATTATTTCAATCACTCATCTCAAAATAAAAAGTTAAAGGCACCATGTGTCATTACAAAATGTATCCAAAACATCATACAAACACATGCAAATAATCATTTAAAAATATTATCATGTAATTCTTAATAATAAGATGCAACCTCATGTGAGGATGAAAGATAAGTAACCAAAAAAATTACCCAATGTAAGATTTGTGTGTGCATGTGTGTGTGTGTAGTAATAAACTCAAGGAGATAAGTTAAGGTACAATTTACCCAAATGGAAAAGTAAGATAGGAACAAATGATATGCCTCTAATGTTGTAATTGTTCCCATAGGAGGGATAGATAAAGCAATGAAACACACACAATAATATTCCATATTATAATTTTATGGAAGAGGAGCTTCATAGAGCTTTTATTATAATATATTTTTCTCCATTATTACAAGGATGGGTCCCTGTTAAAACCTAGGCATTTACCATTAATAAAAAAAATGGCCTAATATATGTATGGTAAAGACCATGGAAACATAAGAACCAATCATATTAATACCATAAAAAATAATGTGAATGACATGGATAATGTACCAAACATAGAATCTCACAAAAATCACACACAAGTATGTTGCTATACATAGGAAATAATCATGTAAGGAAATGAGACTTATGCCATGACACTACATGACATTAAGGACCCTCTATAGAAAAGGAATAGATAAGACATTGATAAACACCACAATCAAATATGCCTAGACATATGGATGCAATAAATTGAACAAATATAGGCATGCACATAATGTAGCAATCATAAATTGACCACACAATGTAGATATTATTTTAACATTTAATATGTAGGCACTAACAAGAAATGATGTAATCAATGTAAATGGATCTATATGGTAAATGGAAATCAATAAAAATATCACTATAAAATCTATCGTATAGAGATGCCCCCAATGCAAAACATACCACCAATGTGATAACACACCCTAGAGCATGGGTAAGAAAGTATTCATGTAACATATGATAGTACATGATCATATAAAACTTGTATATCCTACATCACACCCACTCAAAGAATACCATGAAAAACATGGGTGTAAAAATATATATGAAATAAGTTCTAGTAAAGGAAAATAAGCATGATATGTATCATTCGAAAAGGATAAAGAATTTTTTTTTGATTTTGACAATTTCTAACATTATTTTATTTTATACCTCTTTATAATAATAATATCATAAAAATAGAAAATGAAAGGAGACAATAAAGAACAAAGGAGAATAGGTAACACAAAGGGCACAACAACAACAACAATATTCTAAACAACCTATAAATTCCCTCATAACTCCATGCATGCTAGTATATAAGGTATTGATATATATGTTTTCATCATTGGTAAATATGCACAAATGTTTACAATGAGATAATCTATCAAGATTCAAGGGCTAGTATAATATAACAAGCACCAAAAACCCAAGTGACTAGAATAATATCGAGACAAAATAGAAGACAAGTGTCAAGATGTCAAATCTGGAAGAAATATAAGGCATGCAATCAATTTGAAGGAGGAAGTGTTGCGAGAAAATTAGATAGTAAATCTATGAGGGATATTTTAATTGTATTCATGTGTTATATACTTATTTTTTTAGATATATGTATATTTTATCCTATTTCCATGACTTGTAATAGGCTAGAATATGAACAAATTCCTCTTTTGGTGCCAAGTATGAGAAGAATATGAAAAGTCATATACTAAAAATGTATATATATAATTGTATTTATATGTATAATAGAGTTCCACCTTTGAAAAGATCAATAGAAACTATTTTGGTTATGGTTATCCTTTGTGTTTCTTACTTTGTTCCTTGCGTGTGTTCTCATGTATAATGTTTATCTTATTTCTATCTAATTTAATTTGAATGTTCTATAAATATTAATGAAATACTAGTTATTCATAATTCCTACCTAATACAAAATAATTCATTCTGCTATGTTTATTTTTTCCAACCTATTGTATGAATTCTCTACATTATCCTGCAAACCAAAGTATAACTTAGCTATCCTCATCCTTAGCATGTTATGATGCTTCAAAAACCTCTACTAATAGGAAGGCACATGAAAAACGTGACACATATAATAAATAAAATACTTATAATAAGAAAATATAATACGATAATGATATATCAATGAAGTGAAAGAGATTAGAGAGTATAGCTACTCGATAATCTCAACTATAAATCAAAATCCTAGACTAGAGGAGTCATATATGTCACTCAATAGTTGAGAGGTATAATAAATAAAATCATCATCCTAAAGATAAATATGGTGATGGTGGGCTTGAGTTTCCGCTGCAACCTCTTAAAAATCACTCATAAAAATATCTCATGATGAAACTATATGAAGATCAAGTTCTTGGGTATGATATGTTGTGAGAGTTTTTAAATAATTCTTGGGACATTGATGAGTAGGTATTATATGTCTCAAAGGTACAACTACATGAGTCTCAACTCTAGGAAGTGATGCTTTAGATATAAATGTTGTAGGAACCATAATTAAAGGTGGTGAAATTATATCAGAAACCACATGAGGTTGAATAATTCATTATTTTGGAATAAATATAAATGATCACATATGTGGTCTCTAAGATTGGATAGGTAGCTCAAAATTTATTTTACAAATGGAATGTACTTTATTATCATGCAAAACTTGAGAAAATAAGTAGTTTGGAAGGTATTTCTCTCATTTGATTAATCCATGGGCATCCAAGAAATATGTTATATAAATTAATATATAACATTATGTAGAACCAAAATAATAGGGTTCGAGGATTTATTACAACTGGTAAGGTAATACCACTAAGGAATGTATGTTGATTCCATAATAAATATTAAGTATCATACTTGTACTATGTATATATATATTATTATAGCTTAAAGTATCTCAGAATGACATTGTAATTAGATTTTTACTAAGACCATTGTCATTCATAATGCCATGCGTGATTGAAGGATTTTAATAAACAAACCCATGTATGTAAAGAAATTTTTTTATTAGAATTATCAAGTGGTATCTTTTGGTAATGTAATTTAATAGAATTTGCTTGCCATTGAGAACTTGAAATAATGCTTATAATGTTATCAATCTCATATTTATGTTGAATATTAGAATGATGTATAGATTTATCATATGAACATTGACTTGATTCTTAGTGTCATGATTTGGAAATGAATGATTGAAATTTACAAGTGTTGATTTGGCATTGTTATAGATTCCTTAAATGTATAATTATGGACTTTAATTTGAATGGTGTTACTATTGATGAGATATTGAATATTATGTCATAATTTTTATCATGTAGAATTTTTTGAATCTCTATGATAGTCACAATAATTTTTGGCATCATATCATTTAGGAAAAACTAAATTAGTATCCAATTGATTTGAATTAGGTAGAATAATAAAGCTACATTAAAACAAGTGTTTAATAAATTTGTAATGTTGGTTGGGTAACCTTTTAAATTATCACATATTCATGTAAGGTGGAAGGACTAACCTATAAATTAGTTGTGAGCCTATTTTTATCATTTTGGATTCACTCTTAGCTTGAAATGTTGGTACATCTTTAGAGTTATATTTGAATGTTGAATTTCCTTTATATTTTGAGGTAGTAGATATGGTGGTGGTATATGTATACTTAAATGGCCTCAATAGTTTTAATCTCAATGTTGTGAATCAGGTGGAATAGTTTATAAAAATATTGGTAAGTTATAGACATGATTTTTCCTTTTATTGGTATTAAAAAACTATTTTATAAATGACTTTGAATCTCACTATCATGGAATTGATGTGAAATTTTGGTAAGCACAATCTTGAATCTAAGTATATAATTTGAAACATTATCAATAGGTCCTTGTTATATTTGATAAATTTGATAAAATGTGACCTTTTGACTAATATTTATTGAAAAATAAGCCAAGAACAAATTAGTTAAATTATTAAATTGATGCACAAAGCACTTTGGTATGACATATAAGCAATTTAAAGCATATAGTCATAAGTATATCATCATGAAAAAAAAAACATGATGCATAATAAGCCTAAATGTGATATGAAGGTTCACCATTTCCACTCTAAAAATATAATCTAGGCACCGAAAAAGAGGGTGACAAGGATGAACAATAAATTTAGGAGCCAATGGGTTGTATAATATTTTATTAGATGAAACCACATGACTAGGCTCATGGGATACTTTAGATAGTGTTTAACTCTAAATTGATGATAAAATGGGGTATCTATGGTTAAGAATATATAAATGAATAAGCACAAGGGTGATAAATAGATCTATAACAGGGCAATTAAATTACAAACCAAGATAAATAATATTCTAAATTTAAATATTACAATATGCCCAAAATAGAAAGTAAAACTATTGATTGATATTGAAATGTATTGAAAACAAGAGTACTTAGCTATTTTATTATTTGCATAAAGATATAGGCTAAAATAGGATATAAGTGGATTGGATTAGGATCCTCAAACAATCATAAAATTCTAGAATTTGTGCACATATGGACTTGGACACTTGCATCAGATTTAGATAGTTAGTTGATGTTTCTACCTAAAAATTAATGCATGTGTCGATCTATATGTGAACAAATACAACATTACAGGTTATTTAATCACCTTTCCTACAATATCTTTAGATTATGTGTAGAGGCTATCACTCTTCACCAAATGGTTAAAACCCTAGCTTCCTCAACCTTGTAGTGACTATGGAAAAAATGGGTTAGTGAGAACATGATGTTGAACTACCTGAAGGACCCCTATACCAATGGGTGCTACCTACATAACCAATACTATGAACATGACCTTAGAATTATGTATTTATCCCCTACTTGTTAGCTTGTGTGCGCATAAGGATGTAATATGTGATAATCAAGTAAATACAATGGCATAACTTGTAACTTGTAAAGTATAGATCATGGGTTTCTCCTTAAGTACTTTAGACCTTTGGGATATTATTCCTATGACTGATATGGAAATAGGGATGAATAGGGAAGATTCAGTCACTTGAATGATAGATTGAGTGCTTCTTGGTAAGTTACCTTGTGAGGTCCCAATACTTTCTAGGTAAGGAATTAATGAGGGTTAATCTTGTAAATATACCAATCCATTTTTAAAATATCTTACTCTAAAGAAATTATGTTGACCTTTAAGATACATTTCTTTTGTATATTAGATGAATTTTAAATACTAGACACTTAGTTGGGAAAGGGACACCTAAATCAAAATAGGCATCTGGCTGGGATGCAAATGTTTTGGAAGCTAGAAAATATAGGTCCAAAACTGGTAGAGAAGGATAATGATTAGGTTTAGAGAATTTTGCATACTATATAAGGTTTGATCATCATAATAACATAATTTTAGACTAAGAGATAAATAATTTGGCACAAAAAGATAATGAGTGTGAGCCTTTTAGTAGCAAGAAGGTCTTAGAATTGAAGGGTATAACCATGATAGGTATTTTTCAAGTGTAAAACACTGAGGTGATATATAATTAGATTTAGTGTCTAAATTTTACTCCCATTTAATCTATAGTAATGAATTCTATTTTAAAGTAAATAAATACATACTTGGGTGTGTATAACACACCTTGTATTTACATGAGCCCAACTTGAGTGTTTTGTTGATGACTAACCTACAACTAAGAGAATGCTACAATATATAAATAATGTATGAAATATTAAATTAAAGAATTTAAAATGTTTTAAATTAAAGAAAGTAAGCTTAGGAGACACTTGTGTGTTAATGTAACCATCTTGCATTTTGGTAATTTGATTTGAAGATATGCTTTTTTTAAGAGGCTTAGAGCTAAGATTAGGATAATTTTGAAACTTGAAAGTGCATACACATATATAGAGATTAGAAGAAAACATTTCCTCAATATTGTATAAAATGAGAGTTACCACACGACCATTAATCTTATCTCAATCGTGTAACCCAATCATACTTATAACCTAGTGAGTATGAGTTATCCAATCAAATCACACTATATATATGATGAGGGTAGATGATTTAATCACTCCATCCTATGAATCAGGTAAAGTTAGATGATTTAATCAAGTCTAACTTGTAAACTTGGTAAGATTGAGCGATTTAATCGCCCCAACCTTCCAAAAGGTGAACTAACTACTGTAGTAGTTTGGCTCAATAAAAGTCCATCCTAGGTATGATAATAATCCATAGTAATATTTAAAAATATAGAAACTATTTTGATTTTTTTAGGTGCCCTTTGTATAGCATATGCACCTCATATATGTCTTAGATTGAAACTTAGGTATAATAATGGTACAAATGTATAGAATGCTACCACAAATGTGTATCTAAATCATATAACTATGAAGTTTGGCAAAATTTTAAATTTTGTACAAGTGTGGAGGACATGTTCATATGACATGCACCCATTGAATCTAGGGAATCTAAGAATTGGTGTAAATGTGGAGAACATTTTTATATAACATGCCCACATTGTAATCTAGATAATTTAAGTACTGAATATGTGTGGAGGTCTTATATTTTTTTGACATGCCTCCACTAAAATTTTAAACAATGAAAATGTGGAATCCATGCCTCTATTACATGCCCTCAATGATATACCCCACATTTTGAGGTGAGGGAAGTATAAAATAGTAGCTACCTTACCTCAAAAGGATAAGATAACTATGTAATCTATGTATGGATCATGTATCATACAAGGGTAGCATGTCTAGGTAGATATAACAATGAGGTACATAGTATGTGATCAAATCAAGTCATAATATTCATGATGTATATCATGGAAACATCTAGAGAATAGTATTACATTAGTAACAAATAATCAAGCACACACACAAGAGCACTCAAAAGTAAAAAAATGGCAATGGTCCAATGAGACCTCATATAAGGGAAATTTTTAAATGCCACACAATCGAAGGGACACAAATTACTAAAATGTCCACAAAGAATAGAATGACATATTAAAATTTACACATGAAATAAACTATGACATATTAAAATGTCACAATAAGAAAATAAAGGCATGGACACCACAATCAATGGAACATAGTAAGATGCTCAAATTGGCAATACAATGTAGGATAATAGAAAGCAAGGAACACAAATAAGGAAGTGAAAAAAATAAAAGTAATGTAATCATAATTCAATCAAATTAAGCATATCATATTATTACTAGATATATATGTTAGCAAAAAATGTTAAGAACATAGCATATTAAGTACACTATGAAAGATATAAGCATGGATAAATATGTGTGTAAGTACATAAGCTCAAAAATCACACTGAAAAATGATTATATAATAATATAACCTAGGTGTATCATGATCAAATAAATAATATACCCTAAATTGACTAATAACTTGATTATAAGGAAGACCCAACATTTTTATGTGCATATATTACGTGCATGGGTATGCCTGTATCACACTCAAAATATCTGTGAAACATATTTGTGTATATAGGAAGAAATGGTATGTTATATAACAATATGGAACCAACAACATAGATTATAAAGAGCTAATAAAACATGGAAATTCTAAATATTTTTTATATTTTTATATTTTTTTTGATATTTTTATAATATTTGAAAATAAAATACTATCCTATGATCTCATCCAAGGGATGCTCATAGGTATCTCACCACTTGGAACTTGATGTAATAATCTAGTGGTACTACCAAGGAACATGTATAGGTGTAATATCTAACACTGTGAAATCTATGATTCTCTATGTAAGTATAATATGACTATATGGGCATGAAGAAATAATAGAAGGAATGGGAGTTCATAGAACCCATCATTGAGTGCTCTGTGGTTTCTTTGGAATAGTATAAATAAGAACACATTTGGTTGCTCTAGGTAACTGAATATGCTATGTAGTAGTAGATGAGGATTATGTGGAATCCACTATGTATCTATGATGAAAAAGTCTCTCAAGTATATGCCACTTAGGAAAAAGGATTTCCTAACACTTACCCTTTCATGGAGGATTAACCTTAGTAGGTTTTATAATTAATTGCCTGGGTATAAACCTCTCTTGTTCAATTAGATGTTCATATAGAATAATAGAAACTATAATTATCTTATTAACATGAATGTATTTCACACACCCATGCAATGTATAAGGTACTACATTGAGTGTATGTATCCAAGGTCATCCAAATAACATATAAAATAAACCCATATATGGTATTACTTATAATCTAGTGACCATGTGTGTTGGGCCACTCTATAAAGGTAAGTTAATCTCAACATGGACCTATTATTAGGTTCCATTGCATGCTCTAACCACTTTTGTCGAAGGTGTACATCATTATATGTATATCCCAAATGTGTAAGTAATATCATGTTTCAACCATTCTTGATAGCACTATTATTTATCATAATACTATGTATAGGTTGGTGATCAAGGTACACTCAAATGAATAATTAATGGAGATCTGATTCATCATCTACAATCTCACTATCATAAAAAGTAATAAAAGGTATCTGAATCATGGGAGGTGTATGTCATGTATAAGTAAATGTTATAGAATCAAGATCTTAAAGTTTGTTTTAGTCACTTATGGACTTATTACACCTAGCCACAAACATGGGATATTCCCTCTACGCTCAACATTTTACACTCAAATGGACCAATATCAATTCACATAAGGTATAGGCCTCATGCACTCACCTGAAGCATAATTGAAATGGATTCGGGGCCTATGTTGGGCTAGTTTTGCCATGGCATAAGACATTGATTATAGGACTTGGTAAATTTAAAAAAGGCTTAAGTAGATCCATAGGCAAAAGCCTTTTGGTGGACTAGTTCTAGGGTCATATGGGTGCAAGACTTTTTTTATTCAACCTCACATCATATTGGTGCTTGAAGGGTCAAGGGAATGATTTTAATTTAAGTTCTCACACTAGGCTCATGTTTTTAGCAAGGGTAGGAACACTTAGTGTAGAATCTCTACACTTTATCTTTTTTTTAAAGTTACGACTGACATCATCATATAACACAGGGACTCTATTAACAATGTAAACTAACAACATGCATACACATACTTAACATAACTGAATTGAACTTACAACATTACACTTATTTTACAATTTCAGAGTAATACAAAGACATATAAACTAGATACCAAATTTTTCTTCAACCATTCCATGTCATTAATCAAAGTTCAAATAAACATAGTTCATAATAGTTAGAATAGAGCAAACACTTTGCTCAAGCTATTTAACAACCCAGAGGCTCACAAGGAAGCTTGGACATATAAAAATGGATATTTAATGGCATCCTTACTAATATTAGATCTAATGGTGGCCATTAAAATGTATATAAATAATTTCCAAATTACTAAATCTTTGTTTCACTACGTTCATGTCATTTGCTTCACTAGTTTGAGCTCCTTTTATATATCTATAGGAATGCTTCTACCAAGGTGGAATTCACATGTCAAGTGTTGAGTTAGAGCCTTTGAGATCATTCTACCAGCTCCATCACCTTGTGAGCTTTGTGTTAAAGTCACCATAGATCTCCCAACCTAGAATATGCCCCAAAAATCTTGAAATTGGTTAACCACGTACCAATTGGTACAAGGTATGCACGTATCCCTCCAACTTGCACCAAGATACCAAAATGTCATCATCACACAAAATGATGTCTCATGATAATGTAGATGTTAAGCTAGTTCGAGTCTTATGCTTACTGAAATAGGGGCCCAACATTGCCCTATATAAAATTTCTAGTCCATCCTCAGACTAAGCTGTTAAGGTCTTGGTGGTGTAGAACTTGAGCATGCTCTCCTTAAGCTCAAAACTAAATTATTCAAAGCCCTTTATGTAAGCTTTATTTATTCAACATCACTATCTATTTTGGTGGAGGAAACACTAAGAGCAAACATGTGAGTCTTTTCAAGCTCCTTCTTAAAGGCCTCTACATTTACCTTAGCCTTGGTCATAATTCTGTCTAGGATTGCCCCTTTCTCACAAACCTTTATTTGTAGAGCATGAAAGAGTGCTTCTAGGTTCTAATCTTGGTACTTGATTTGGGTGCTTAACAAATTAACATTCCCCATGATCTACATGTGTTATGATCTACTTATAGAGTACACTTGATCCATTAGCTTCTCCTTCTCCTCCTTTATATGCTTGAGGCATGCATCTATGATTGATGTTTAGTTTGAAAAGATCAAGAATATGGCATTGGATGCATCTACACCTTCCTATAGTTTCAAAAAGAGTTTTCCACCTCTTCAAGCTTAGTAGAAATCTCCTTTTTTATCATGATATAGGGATCATATTCTTCTTCTTCTTGTACTAGCTCAGGTTTCATTTTTGGGAGCATCTACTCCACTAATACATAGATCTTATCAACCTCAGAGAGGTTTAAAGTATAAAAACTAATCAAGAGGGATTGTTTGACCATATCTATGCACTCATAAAGTTGTTGCATCTTGAACTTAGTGATTTATGCTTCTTCCTAGGCTTCTTTATGGAGTTGCTTCCATTTTCTTGCCCTACTATCATTTATTATATTGTGATGCATAACCTTGGTAGTTATCTTGATCAACACATTTGGAGATTACACTAAGCTCATAACATGAGAGTTTATGATGAGGGATGAATTCCCTTTCTCAAGTTTTTATGTGCCTAAAATATCCACTTTAGGCACCTCAAAGTGAGGCTCATCTATGTAATGATCAAACATAAATGAAAGTTGTTTGCATATCATAATTGTGGTTATTTGGGTGGGCATGGTGTAAAAAATGTAAATCTCTTCATCCTCCAATCCATTATGTGCCCTCTTTCTTATGCTCAACTCTTGGTCATCCTTCTTGATGATGGCCACCTTTATTTTTTCTCCTTCCTCTTCACTGGTTCCTCCACTTTCTTTAGTGCTCTCCTCAGAAGACTCATCCAATTTTTACTTAGGGGTTTCTTCCTTGGAATTTTACGCTTCATGAACTTCTTCCTCCTGGGGTTTCTCAATTTTTACCTCCAGGTTGATTCCCTCGACACTAACATTGCCTTGTTTCTATTGGGGTTTATTAGCAGTGTCCATTTTCTATTTTAAGGCACCAGTATCACCTTCTTTTTCTCCAAGAACCCCTTCACTACTTGGGTGTGCCTCTTGTGCAACTTATTCTTCCTTCTTGGTTTGGGCATTAGGTACTTTCTTAGCTGATTCAATAGTTGGTCCCATGCTTATGGGAACCTTCTTGGTCTTCTTCTCTTCCTTGGCCTTTGCTTTTTCCTGGGGTAGTTTGTACATATCTTCAAGTGTCAATGGCTTCTCAATGTCCTCCTTGCTAAGGCCCACTTTCATCCACACCATTCTCTTCTCCTCTTATGTTTATAGAGGTGGTGTGGAGGGTTCTTCACTGGATGAGGAGATTATAAGATCCTTTGCTTATTTAAGTATGGTAGTTGTGCCACTTTGGAGGGCCTCTTATACATCCTTGGTGATGGGCTCCTCTTCCTCTTTGAATTATATGATGTAGGTCCCTATTCCTTCTTCCTCAGTCCATTTCACCATCTTGGGCATGAAGGTCTCTTCCTTCCCCATTTCTACCAAAGTTATTATCAAGAATGTAATGGGTCCCTTGGACTTCTTTTTCTACTTCTTGATTGAGGAAGTAGTCTCTGACATGAATGCTATGAAATTCTTGGGAGATGGAGGTGAATCTTATTCTTTGGAGGTAATATTCAAATTTATTTACTCCTCAATATCCTCAAGTGTCTCTCCCCATTTATTTTATGGATTATTATCCTATATATTTGGTGTTGGCTTCCCTTCATCACTGATCAAGAGGGGGTAGGGTGATCATCATATTTTTTAGGGTCAACACCCTTCTTTTATGGCTTCATTTCATAATAGAGATTGAAGATGTACCCTATTATTATCTCTCTTTGTATTGGATGGAGATCCATCATATCAGAGTCATCCTAAACATATTTTTTGGCCTTGGTCCTAGGGAACACATAATGGCACCTCAACATACTCTTTTATTGATCCATAGTCTTCACCGAGATATCTAGCTATTATGTATTGGGAATATTCCTTAGTGATACCATGAAAAATTTAGCAAAAAATTCATAAGGCAACATCAACCAACTAGATAGGTTTTTGTTTATGCGCACAAAGCACACTACATAGCAATGTTGCATTACAACACAGGTCACCATTCTTACCACTTACTGGGGGAGCTCCTATAGGATGTGTCATTCAATCCCAAAGGCCTTGATCTATTGATCATACAAACTTTACACCCTTATCTTATATTTTTTATAAAATTTGGGTGGGTAGATGAATTTTTTAAACTTCAATATCGAGGAGTCATAATTTGGTGGAAACACCCAAAGGTTATCATCATCTTCATTAGGTACATCAATCTCCTCCATCATAATTAATATCAGCATGGACCCCCACCTAAAGGTTTCACATGCCTTGTAGCACTATAGTGAGTTCTTAATAATCTCATCCATAATAAAATTGGAGATTTTAAACTTTTCTCGTTATGCCATGTGGTGGGTAATGCACAAGTAGGTCTTACTAATGTCTAACCACTATACATCGAGGCATATTTTAGATCTAACCAAGCATGTTACATCCCTCATGGTGAGGTTATGTATATCTTTGATAGGGAACAAAAACCCTAATTTTTAGTAGACCAAGAGTTTCATGACCCTCTCCACCTCAACATCATCTTCCATAATTTGGTAGTTGTATGCCCCTATGATTGGGCACCCCATGATTCTACTGATGAGGCATCCTAAGATCCACATACAACTCCCTATGAATTAAAATAAATCACCATGGATGTGCAAGAGGAAGAATTATATTGATTCCTCTAGTTTTCCAAAACTTGATAGCTCATATAAATAGGTCACGCCTATTGTCACTAACTTGTCCTAGATGGAGACATCAAATAGTGTTATACCCACATTTTTATTTCTCCCTGTATCAAACATATAGCCTTGGTTGAGTTCCTATTCATTTCTAGGTCTCTAATGGTTTGACTCCTTCAATCTACACATGTGTGTGAAGGATACCCATTTTTCCACCACTATGACCTCTGAGGAGAACTACATCTCTCTATACATAAGATTTTAACTTGCCTTAGGGTCATTCAAGTGAAGCTAACACCTTTTATTAGCTACACCTCTTTCTTCATAGTAACTACTTCTTTTACTTTTTGTGCCTTCTTAGAATCCTTCTACACCTATGGTGGACCTGAACTTAATAATTTATTGCTCATTTTAAACTAGATACTATTAAATCATGGTCAGTTGATCTTTTTGAATCCCTTAATCTTACTTGGCACTTCTTCATAGTCATAGGGTTTACTACTATGACTTTAACTCTAGATATTTTAGCACTGTTAATGGTGGCCTTAACATTCTATAGAATTTTTGCTACCTAGTTTCTCTCATAATTCCTCTCCACTCGACTCCTTTCTAATTCAAGGTGGAATGTAATCTCTATCTTAGTTCAACCATTCTCTCTTGGGGATGTGGATGCTTGTGTTTTCACTGTGGTATTGGTTTTTTAGTTTGGATCTAGTTTAGCTCTGTGTTTGGCTTTATTTAGGTTTAAATTCTCTCAAGGTTTGTAACCTAGTCTAGTTTTTTGTTTGCCTCTTTATTCCTTAGTTTAAGCTACCTCATTAATGGTTGGTGAGTAATGGTGTGGTGGCACATGGATTTATTGAAATCTACTAAATATGTAAAATAAACAAAAATATACCACCACATTATTATTTATTATGGATCTTTATGCCTCTACCATCACCATATTAAATTTTCTTAACATTGTATTCAATGAAGTGACAAGTGATTTCAATGATTATTTCCCACTAATCATTGGGTGGGTGCCAACTATATAAATAATCATTTTCTTGTGCTTTGTGCTTTGTTCACCTTGGTGTGTCCTTCACCCTTTTTATGGCAACTTGGGTGCAATGATTCACATACACAATTCATCCTCCTCAATTCCATCTCTCCTTCATGCTATCCTTCCTTTCAAGCATGTTTCCATTTTTTGGTCAATTTATTATGCTTTCATCTCTTGGTTTGACCTTCCCTACCCCATACAAATCCTTGCATTGGTCCTACAACATTTCATTCTTTAGGTTTATTACACAATATAATTTTGTGTACCTCCATTTGTCAACTTGTCCTCACATCTTTATAAATCTAACAAACTTCACACACCTAGAAACTTAGGTGTCTAGCTTTAGTCACTTTAGAGAGCATCTATGCTTGACTCATCTTATAGGATTTATGCATGTAAGCATTAGATGAGTTATCCTGTAGGTCAGAGGGCCACACTTTTTCACCTAACACAAATGAAACAATCATAAGGAAAGATTTGGATTGTGCCAAAGTGATTTGCAAGTCAGTATCTAATGGTGCAAGCACCATCTTAGTGATTAAAGGGATTCAATATATTGTAATTAAAATTCCTAGGGAACATTTCAACCATCAATGGCATAACTTGCATGCACCAGTCTCCAATATACTATGGATGACATAAGGTCCCATCCACCTAATCTATTGCTTGCCTAGGTGCTTGAGGTACTTGGAGTCATATAGCAAGACCAATGTTCCTTCAATAAGTATCTTGCACTTAATGTGTTTATCATGCAAGAATGTATAATATTCCTTTATATTTTATATATCCATATATATTGGGCACATGTGTTGTCTAAGCACTCCAAGTCTTTTATTCATGTGTTAAAATAATCTTGATCATCCAATAATAAATACACATAATGTGTAATGAGGGCACTATTAATTCCATCCGTAAAACCACCTTTGCACCAACCACTAGTTGAAATGGTATAGCCTTATTCAAGCACTTGTACATGGTGTGATAGGCCCATAAGACTGTTGATATGT
Source organism: Torreya grandis (assembly GCA_037957365.1). Taxonomy (NCBI): domain Eukaryota; kingdom Viridiplantae; phylum Streptophyta; class Pinopsida; order Cupressales; family Taxaceae; genus Torreya; species Torreya grandis. The sequence continues at coordinate 320,453 of JARHVA010000011.1, forward strand.
AGTCATCCAAATATTTGAAACCAATGTCACATATATTTTTGAGGCATGTTCCAAATATATTATTGAATGCCTCAATGATGCCATTCACTTGGGGATGATAAGGTGTTATATTATGGTTCAACACCATGTATTCAGTCAGTAGGATTTGAATGGTCATGTTGATGAAGTACACACCATAGTTTTTAGTGAAAATAAGTGGGCATCCATAGTGACTGATGATCATATCCTAGATAAACCTTGCTAAGGTGGTGCCTATGAAATATTTGGTTGATACCACCTCAGCCCACTTAGTGAAGTAATCTATGGCTACCATAATATATCATGTGTCTATGCACCTCATAACATGAGTAATTTTCCTAACAAATTCAATGGCCCATTTTTCAAATATTACCTGGGCAAGGATGGGGATGAGAGGCATCTCATCCTGGTGGTTTGGTTTTTTGGTGTGCTAGTAGATGTCACATACCTTGGTGCAATCTTTGGCATCTTAAAATGGGGTTGGAAACCATAATCTTGATTATATAAATTTATGCATTATAGAGCCTCCAGTTTAATGGCCTCTAGCAATCTCCTTATGTGCCTCTTACAAGACTAAGTCCTATTCATGCTCTAGGACACATCATCACATGACCTTGTCTCAGCTAAGATTATACAATTCCCCACTAGTGAGTTGAAAAGTTGTAGTATAAACTATGAGTTGTTTCTTCTCCTTAGTCATGATAGTCAAGGATGTATATCTAAATTTCAAAAATGTGATGATATCCACCATTTATTTTGGGATGTGATGGACCATATACAACTATGTGTTAGGCATATCATATTCTATAGGAAATATTGCATCACCAATGTTGATGTTGGATAGATGGTGCAGGCCTGAGTTTTGTTTTCCAAGATTTACTATAATAGAGAACTAGAAATCTTAAAATAAAATAATCCATCAACAAATGTGCCTATGGAAAAGGGGTTTGTTCACTAGGTACTTAAGCACATCATGATCAGTGAATAAGATGAAGGGGGTCACCAAAAAAGTAATTCCAAAATTTTTATAGGGAATAGACCATGGAAAGTGCCTCATGCTTAATTACGGTGTAGTTATGGTCTACCTTGGTCAATTTATAGATTATAAAAGAAATAGGATGGTCCATTTTTCCTTCACCTGGTTGTGTCAGAATGACACCAATTATATTACTAGATGCATCGACATGGAAATGGAAGGGACTCATCTAGTTGGGAAATTAAAATATTGATGTGCTTACCAATTTGAGTTTTAGGTTCTCAAATGCATCTTATTTCACCCTACCCCAATAAAATGAGCCATATTTTCACAAGATCTCTTCTAACGATGCTAAAATATTGGCATAGTTCATTATGAGATTCCTATAATACCCAAGGTGGCCAAGAAAGGTACGAATGTATTTCTACATTGATGGGGTCTAGAGCTAAAGGATGATTGAAATATTTATAAGATCAACAAGAAGACCATATTTGTAGATGATGTACCTAAGTAAAGTGCTAAAGGGCATTTCAAAAACACATTTCTTGAGGTTTAAATAAATCTACAACTGCTGGTACCTCTCAAACATCAAGTGCAAGTTATCATAGTGATCCTTCACTAATCTATACATATTCCAATTATCTAAGTACAATTAGAGGAACTTGTGAGTGAATTCATTAAAAATGGTGATCACCACTCAAGAAAATATGGATGGCATATTCTTTAGTCTAAAGGGCATCATGTTATATTCAAAAAAACCCATTTTATTACAAAGGTAGTTTTGGGCTTGTCCTCTTCCTCAATCTGGACTTGATGGTATCCTGAGAACCCATCAATTAAAGTGTATATCTCACAAATTGTGATGCCATCCAAGACTTCATCAATTAATGAAGTCAAAAAGGGTTTAGTTATGCAAGTGATGTTCAAAATTCTATAGTTGACACAAATCTAGATGCACCCATCCTTATTGACGTTGATGACCATGGGGATACACCATTTAGATTCTTACATAGGGTGGATGACACCTACGGATAACATACCATAAATATCTATTTTGACCTTGGTGTGAATATTCAGGTTCATCATATAATTTCATTTCTTGATAGGTCTTGTACCATTGACTATATTGATGCTCATCTTCCCTAATGATGTGTGTGGACCTTTCATATCTTGGTAATTTTCAAGGAACAAGTCTTAGAACTCCTTTTGGTAATTTTTAATGATGTGTGATAAGGTTAATTCTTATCCTAATGTGAATCCTTGACTTATCTACTTACCTCAATTATTTATATTTGAAGGTGGGTAGGGTCTTCTTCTTCTAGGGTACTATTCTCAACTTGGTACACTAACTTCCTTTTACCTATCAAATTCATCTAGCTACATGACTTCTATGTTTCATCATCTTCATCACTAGAGTCACTATTAAGGGTTTGTTATTTAAATAAAGTTAAGAGTGCCAAACCCTTTTTACCAAACATGTATTTTAGGTGCTCATCCAATATTATAGTTTCCTTAAACACTGACCTTCAAACTATCTATAGTGGTGCAATTAGTTCAAGGTTTTGTAAAGAAAATGAGAAGGTGTGGACAAACTTCTCCTTAAGTACATCCTAGTTGGTTGGCTCATGGCATGTCTCATGGAATGTATCATTTAAAACATACCATACTTGCACCCAAGTCTTTAAGGTTATATAGAAGGTGTACACCCATAGGTACTTTGGGTCATTTTCATTGTAGATGTCTAGACCATGTTTCTTCATAAAGGCACACATGCACTATGGGTTTAGAGTTGCCAAAGTAAGCTGAGATGTCCAAGTCCTGATTACTCTTCCTAAATATAGTGAAAATGGATGCCTTCAAATCTTTCCAAATTTTCATGAAAGGCCTTTAAGTTACCCAACAATAAATGATAGTGATTTTCAATGTATACACTAGTGCACCCATCCTATCCACTTCTTTTGGGATGCATGATTCAAGGTCTTAGACATAATATTCCACTGGATTACTACCTTAATATCATGAGAGCACTTTAAGTTTTAACTTATTAAGTAAAAACACTCTCTTTCCATTTTTATTAGTGCAAGGGACCCATCTTTTCTAAGTGCAATCAATATTGACCCAACATATCTAAGCAATGTCAATGGTGGCTGAGGCTAATTGTCCATCTTCCCAAGAGAGGATTCCTTAATCCTAAAGGTTGAGATTCTTGGTTCCTTGCATCATGATGTTATATATGTATTTGATCTTATCCTTAAGGTATAAACTCTTGACATAGGGGGGTCCTTAGTCTTATTAGAGGGGTATATCTACCCTTTCCTTTCCATTCTTAAATGTCATATAACGCTTCTTGAAGTGCACATATGTATTATTTACATAGCATGATGGCCTTCCTAGAGGAACTAAGTATTTGTAATATCCTACCAACTCAATCACTTTAAATTCAACATGGAATTTTATACCCATGATAACTACAATTGTGCTATTTATAATTTTGATAGGCTATACTTGAGTCTTGTTAGCTATGAAAAGAAAATGAGGGGAAGGTCTCAATTCTAGCCTACCCATTTTATCTTAGGCATTCTTGGTCAAGATGTTGACCTAGATACCTATATCTAAAAGGACCTCACAAATATACCATCCATCAATAGTGGCATTCACCGGGTGGTCTTGGTCATACTTTGGATTCTATGTATGCCTAACTTATTATGCCATCTCCATGTGTGGCATAATGAATTCAATTGGATTTTTCCACAGATGCTCTAAGAGTAAATTATTCAATAGGGGAAACATTTTCTCTATTTTTAGGAGGCATAGGATCTCTATTAATTCTTGTATCTCAACTTCCTAATTGTCTTGCTTTTTGTGGGAGGTAGAAGTCTACACTTTTATATCTCATGCTAATTGGAGCTCCCCTTGTAGGTTTTAAATTACACTCATGGCTTATTGAAATACATAGTTTTGCCATATAGGGTCTATGTGAGGCATAACTTTGGGTTTAGGCTACATTATACACTTATTATGACTCTTATCCCCATATTCTAAGTGTAACTCATGTATTTGCACAACTAGTGGTGGAGTGGTGAATCCACTATGAGTAATTACCTAAACCTTGAATATGTTTGTGTGGGTTAGTTAAACCTTTGGGGTCCAATTCTCCATTTTTAGCTCATACCTAATCATTCATGCACCCTTTCTATGCTAGGAATACCTTGGGTCAACTTTTTGTATAATTTAAGGCATTCCTCAAATTTATGGGACCCTTTATAATACCGACACATAAGATGTGTAGGGAAGATGTAGTGACAATGCTCTATCGATCCACACTTATAACATGAGTACGGTGGGAACCTTCTACCAAAACATCTTCCACCTCACCCTATGGTGCATCAATGCATCTAAAATCCTATATTTTGCTGATTATATCCTTCATTGCCCTAGTTAGCTTTCCCTCTAACTACTACAGTGGCCTACCTTGTGCCTCTTTCCATGTTCTCATGCATCTTGTTAATCACCTAATAGTAAATAGTGGTATAGGTGTAGGGATCACATAATCGATAATGAATGGTTTTATTGACTTGGATGACATACTACAATAAAAGGAAGTTGTGAACATCATGCACATCTTGATAGATTTGATAGCTTAAGAGCAAAGTGTGCACATTATTCTTTAGGTAGTTATTTATATCATGTCATTTTGATTCATATTCAGTGCACCATAATCCACTTTAATCATATTAAAAATAGTTATAAATATTATTTTGGATTTGAGAGGCCATGAATACAATCTACACTTTCATAAATGCACGGATCCTAGTATTGATGCTTCTAACTACCTCAACTCTGAGCATGGATTTAAGGATTTCATGAAGATCTATAAAAGTCTTCATGGAAAGTGTGAATGACATTAAAAACCCTCCAATGAACCACTATGCATGCTAGGAAGAGTGAATATCATATGGGAGATTTGATAGGAGAGTTTTGAACCTTGGATTATACAAGTGCATAGTTTCTAGGAGTTCATGGGTAATTTATTTGAGCATGAAAATTATCTACTGTTAAAACTTTGGTATGTCAAATTATTTTAGGAATTCCTCCTTTAGGGTATCATAATCAACCATAGCCTGATTAGGATCAAATTTACTATACTAGGTATGGGCATGATCAAGTAGAGTGGTCATAAACTAGGTTACCATGCACTTTGATTGGGTTATGCCCTATCCACACCAATATAGATCACACTTTATCATATGATCTATGGCATTTTCCATGTTGTGATACTCTAGAAAGTGCATGGTCATTTCATAGTAATTTTTTTTGGCAGGGTAGTTAGGATCTGAGGTGCTTGTCCCCATAGTGTCTATGTTGGTGGTGGTCCTTTAAAGCCTCCATCCACTAGGTTAGCCACTGGTCCTATTATTACTACTAATATCATTGATTTTGATGGCACTACAATACTTACTTATGGAATAAAACCACTTCCTATGGTCTATTACCCACTCTGCATTGCTAACATCAACTGATCTAGTATGCTCATAGTTAAGTTCTATTACGGTGAGCTAGCACCCAATGGCCTAGGGGTAGTTGTACTCACCTCCTAGTATGGAATGATTTATTCAATTTTAAATCTATAATCCAATTTTGCAAACTATCAAAGATATATGTTGAAAATAGGGTCAATTATTACTTCTTTACTTTCTTCAAGTGGGAGATCTAGCACACGAGCATGGACTATAGGTTTGAAGGGGGTAGGTACATCAAGCATATCTTCAATCACCAAATATTTTAGGAACCCAAAAAATTATACACCTATCAAGTGTTGATATCGATCCATCACTTCATTGTATATCTCATCCTTGTGATGTTATATTTTAAGAGATTCATCCTTATGCCCTTTCTACTCATTATGGGTTCTCTCAGCACTTCCAAGTTCTAGATCTTCCATCAATCTACACTGTATCTTATTATAAGTATATCTTATGAGATCTTGGGTGTCAATTTGCTCATTCCATTCCATTTTACCTCACCTACACATCCCCTTCTCCCCCTTTTTCACTGCTCATATGTGAAAGGAGGACTTTATCCTTTCATCCCCAAAGTTTCAAATCTATAATCCCCCATTAGCATTTTGAGCTCTACACTAAATTCCTTCATAAATGTGATTTGAGGGTCATGTAATAACTAGTACTCTTCTTCCTCCAAGCATGAGTATGTTGAGACTATGAACTCAAGTATGTAGATATTCAGTGTTCTTTGCCACCATTTGTCTACTACTCTAGTCCAAGTGGCATATAGGGTCTCAAGTCTCTCTAAATGCTCCTTCACCCACTCATAGCATTGTCTATAACTCAATTTTATATGGGATGAATATTCAAGCCAACCACTAATACACATACTAAATAAATTCACAAAAAAAATCTTATACAGATCATCATACAGGTTATTCTAAACCCATGTTATTGACTTTTATCCTTTATAGGTTGGATGCTTCAATGAAAAGATATCTTCCAATTGTTTTAGCCAATGCTTGATGTTTTTGAGTGAGATTAAGTACATCATTATATCACACCATTGTAATAATAAAATTCAATATGGGTCCTGGCAACATAACTCAAATATTGTAGAATCAGTCACTCAAAGTTTGTCTTAGTCAGTTTTGGACTTATTACACCCAGGAACAAACATGGGATATTCCCTCTATGCTCAAAATTTTACACTCAAATGTACCAACATCAATTCACATAAGTCACATGGCTTATGTTCTCACCTAAAGTGAAACTAAGAAGGAATTGGGGCCTGCATTAGGCTAGTTGTTTCATGGTGCAAAAAATTAATTATAGGACTTGGTAAATTCAAAGAAGGATTAAGTAGATCCATAGGTGCAAGCCTTTTGGTGGAATAGTTCTATGGTCATAGGGGTGAAAGCCTTTGTTTACTTAGCCTCACATCATATGGGTGCTTGAAGGGTCAAGGGGATGATTTCAATTTAAGTGCTCATACTAGTCTCTCATTTATAACAAGGGTAGGAATAATTGGTGTAGACTCTCTACACTTTATCTTTTTCTACAAGTTATGAATAACATCATCATTTAACATAGGGACTCCATTAATGGCATAAACCTAAAGCATGCATACACATTACTTAACATAATTGAATTGAAATTATAACTTATTTCATATTTTCATAGCAATACAAAGACATATAAACTAGATACCATGTTTTACTTCAGCCATTCCATGTCATTAATCAAAGTTCAAATAATAGAGTTCATAATAGTTAGAATAGAGTAAACACTTTGATCAAGATATTAAATGGCCCAGAGGCTCACATATGAGCTTAAACATATATAAATGAAGCCCTAATGGCATCCATACTAATCTTAGATCTAATGGTAGCCATTACAATGTATATAAAGCATTTCTAAATCACCAGATCTTCACTACACTACATTCACATCATCTACTTCATTAGTTTGAGCTCCTTTTATAGATCTATAAAAATACCTTTACCTAGGTAGAATGCACATGATGGGTGCCAAGATGGAGCCTTTATGATCATTCCACTAGATCCATCACCTTATGAGCTTTATGTTGAAGTCACCATGTATCACCCAACCTGGAAGATGCCCAAAAAATCTTGGGATTGTTTAGCCACATACCAACTAGCACAAGGTATGCACAGATCCCTCTAACTAGTACTAAGATGCCAAAATTTCATCATCACAAAAAATGATGGCTCAAATCGATGTGGATGTTGTGCTAGTGCAAGTCCTATACTTACCAAAATAGGGTCCCAACAATAAAAATAATCCTATCTAATGGGTGCCCATAATGTGATGGAGGATGATGTGAATTATATGCCATTTTTACTTCTATATCCTTCTTAGAATGGTATTGTAAAGGATTGTTAAATATATTATGATTCTGGTGATCACCATGTTGTGAACCTAATTAATTTAGATGATCATCAAATGTAATTTTTGGTCATCAATGAGGTCTTGGATATTATAATCTAGGGTAAAACATCTATTCATAGATTGCCCAAGACTTGGTGATAGATAAAATAAGCATTTGAATCATAACCTTTGGGTAGAGTTTGACTCATATTAAACCTCTTTAAGAAAGAGAGATATGAGGTGACACTCTACAAGATTTATAATTAACAAAGTAGGAAACTCAGGTAAACATGAAAATTATCTCCTTGGTGTATTGGATAAGACAAGCCAACTAGTTTATTGTGACACTACATTAACTGTAGTAGTTGTTTTCATTTTAGGTTATGTGGGTTTCACCTTATAATTTTTTTGATAGTAAATGTGGTATTGTATTTATTCAGTGTGTTTGTTACATACTTAATTTTATTAAATGAAATAAGTTTCATTTCACAATCATTAATAATATGGCATAAGTCATCAAAAGATTTTAATTTTTAAAAAATAATGGACTCATGTAATGGTGAAAGAAATTTTTTATTAAAGATATTTTGAAGTTATTTATTTGCCATTAGATTAGTCATTTTAGCCAACATGGTCTTGTACCTCAAGACACACTCAATGACAGGTTCACTAGTTCCTCATTTGATCTTTGTGATTTGGGCATATGAAACCTTTTTAGTAATGTTGATAGAGAAGTGTGACAAAAATCAATATTTAATAGTTTTTAATGTTTTTATTGACTAGATTGGTAAATCTTAGAACCACCTTAGAGAATAGTCCTTGAGGATACTTGAAAATAGTTTAGTCAAAAGTTTATCATTAGAGGCATAATCAAGGAATGCCACATAGAAAGATTGAAGATGCTATTCATGATCACCCTTGCCATCATAAAATGTGAACTTAGGTGCAATAAAACTAGTGGAAAAGGGGTTAAAATATATTTTAGGTTCAAAAGGGTTATGAAACAACTCTTATAAATCAATATCATGAGGTGACTTCATAGAATTTTGTTCAATATTTATAACCTTAACATGAAAAGGTTTTATAGTTTGGAAAAAATATTGCACATTTTGATCACTAAGGTTTGAAGTTTGAGAAGTCACCAAAGGAGATGCACCCATAGTTTGAAATGATATAGGTATTGAAACTGATAATTAGGTTGAAGTTCCAATGTTTCCCATGTAGGATGTAACAATACTATGATTTATTTTGAGGATAAAGGTGTAAACACATAACCCATGCCCCCATTATAAGTATTAAGTGATGATGTACTCAATATAAGGGATATTAGTATATAGGGATGTCCTATATCTCTAATATCATGATCAATAGGTGCACCTTTTTGTATATCTATACCTTTTCTCTTTTTTGGTTTCTAATATGGTTATGAAGATCTCGTCAAGATTGTCTAGGTTTTGCTAGATACATTGTCAAAACATAACAAGATCTTGTACTTTTTAAAATATATTTGTTCATGTTCATTATTTTCAATAGATTCATCATTTTCATGATCAAAATCATCTTATATTATAACCTATTTAGTATGTGGTTCAATTTCATTATTGAAATCTTTGTTAGGTATATGATTTGTTACTTCATTATTTTGAGTCATCTTAGGTACATGATGATGAGGCTCTAAGTGTTTGATAGAAACAATAGTTAAACTAGGGATATTCCTAGATTGAATATAAATGATAGATTAATCTAGAGAAATATAACAATGGAAAACCTCAGAAGGCTAAATACCCTAGGATAAGCGAGGGTTTGCATAAAGAGATGGGTTTATCAAATGTTTAACCCTAAATTAATGTTAAAATGGGGTATCTATGGTTATGAATATATAAATGAGTAAGCACAAGGTGATATATATATATAGGCCAATTAATTTTTAAACTTAGATAAATAATATTCTAAATTTAAATATTAAGATATGCCCAAAATAGAAATTACAACTATTGATGGATATTGCAATGAATTGAAAATAGGAGTACTTATATGGTTTACTATGCTCATGTAGATCTAGAAAAAAATAAAATAGAAGTGGAATAGAAAATTATTTTGGAATATTTGTCTAATTCTATAATTTGTGCACTATGTGGCCTCATATGCTTTCATAAGATCTGGATAGTTATGTCGATGTTGTTGTCTAAAACTAGACACTAGTGTCTTGTATGGAATAGTGAGTAGATTTAGCAGTGACTAAGTTGAGCCTTTTAGATTTTCTATCTTATTTCCTTTGATGTATTTATATCACTCACATAGGTTATTATCTTTTCAAAATGGTCAAAACATAGCTTCTTCACCCTTGGATTGATTGTGGGAAAACTAAGTTCACAGGTGCAAGATGTCAAACTACCCCAAAAACCCCTCTATTAATATGTGATACCTACATAACAATAATTTAAAAAAGGGCCTAAAAATTATTTATTTAACCCCTATGTATTTTCTTATTTCTACATAAGGATGTAATATGTGATAAGTAAGTACATACAGTGACCTAGCTTTTAACTTGGAAAATATGGCTCATGGGTTACTCCTTATGTAATTCAAACCTATGGGAATACTAATCATATGAATGATATGGAAATGGCTATGAAGAGGGTAGGTTTGATCACTTGAATGCTTCTTGGTATGTTACCTTGTGATTTCTTGGTACTTTCTAGGTGAGTAATGAATGAGGGTTGATCTTGTATCTATACCAATCCATTTAAAAATATTTTACACTAAAGCACTTAGGCTGACCTTTAAGATACATTTCATTTGTAAATTGGATGACTTTTGGGAACTGGAAACTTATCTAGGAAAGGGACACCTATGTTGATGTAGGCGTCTAACTAGGACATAAGTGTCAAAGAAGCAAGAAAATAGGCACATGTCTAAAATGGTAAAGAAGGATAATGATAAGTTTTTGATAATTTTTCATGGTATAGAAATTCTAGTAATTAGAATAACATATGTTTTAACTAAGGGATAATAATTGGCACAAAGAGATAGATACCAAAAGAATTTTGGTAATCGGAAGGTCTTAAAACTAAAGGGTACAAACATGATAGGTATTTTACAAGTGTACAAGACTGAGGTGCTATAAAATTTGATTTTATTATTTATATATATTTTTAATTATATAGCATCAATTTTTTATTTAAACCAATGGATCTAGATATGGAACACTAAGTGAAGGTTTTGAAACATGATTATTATTAGTATGCATATGTATAGGCATATTTTTATGATTATATTTGGTAGGCATGGAAGAATGATTATAATTTGACTATGTCCAAGATAAAAGATAAAAAATAATATTCAGGCATGTTGGTCATTGGATTGATAGTAAGATGAAACTTATAAGTCTTATTTTATATAAGAATATTAGGATTAATTAGAAGAATTGTAGCACTAGGTGGATGCATATAAGATTTTGAGCACAAGAGTGTTATCCTCACCAACTAGTGTATATGTAGAGCATCTAGTAGTCATGTTAAAAAAATTCATAGGATCAATGGGAATAATATCAAGTGCATGTTCCTTATCCCTAATTCATTTATTCCATGCCTAAGTAACTATATTAGCATAAATTTCCTTAGGTATAATATTAATATAAGTATCCAAAGTAGTTTTATACATATCCTTAATTATTTTTACATATATATATTACTAAGACATTTAATATTACAATAATTTTTTGTTATTCTCACTAGCAAGTTTGTCATCAAAAGTAGCATAATCTTGAAGAGGCATATCATTAAGATAAATATAGTCACCACCATTCACTTGTTCATGATTATTAAAAAGAGGATGTGTATGCAAGTGAAATTAGATATCTCTATAACTTATCCTATTCAATAATATTCAAGCTCGGAGAAGGTAATCAATTAACAAGTATGCTTAGGAATATGTTTAAATCAGGGTCATGACCAATAATAGATCTATTAAATCTACACTAATGAATCTATTATCACATTATCAAAAAATAGAGGTTTTCAAGGCCTCTAGTCAAATACTATCTTGTGATAACCCTAGCTAGGTCTTATGATTGTAATAATATTAAGCAAGATAATCTACTAAACAACTATGCAAGATAATATAGAAAATGCATATTTAATCTAATCTAGTGCTCACTAAAGTTTGTGGCACAAATGGGAAAGATAATAAACATTCAAAGACAAATCTATCTATAACATAAAAATGATCTAATCAAGGAGAGATACAATACAATATATATTAACTATACAACATCTACTTATAGAAATATGAAGGGCTAGGAATATACTTACCTTATTAAACTAAACCCATCATGTCTCAAACTCTCCCTTGGTCAATGGTTTTTTTAATAGGTCATTTTGTTATTGTAAGGATCACAATGATAAATAAGATATATGCTAACATACTTCCTATACATCTAATACTTTCACAAAACAAGTACTACTTCTCCAAAGCATAAACCTAAGCAACAAAACCTCCTATTAATTATATAAGTATATTTATGAGTAGTAATGATGCATATTTGATTGATAGTTTATTAGAAATAAAATAAAAAGGTGTATATATAGCCATGTATTGACCCCAAAACCTCCTAGGAATTTAGTTGACATAGTTAGCATGGTCGACCTCATTAGGTGATAAATAGAGCTATCAAATCTCAAACTATGTCAAATTAAGCTGACATAGTTTTGTAATCATGCAATAAATCCCAAAATGGGGTCGTCCCAGTTGATGTAGTAAAAAACATGGTAAAAAGGGGTTTTTATTAGTTAGGGGTTATTTTGGGCTATAGCTACTTAGGGAAGTGTATAAGTGGGGTTTCAATGCCTGAAGAAATGAATAAGAGTAGCTTATATTGGCTTTAAGTGGTGGTATAGGTGCTAACAATCTTATGAAGCACCAAAGTTCTATCAACCCCTTTCTCGATGCACACTTTAAGATGTGCGCTTAGAGAGATTGAGATTAAATTGGTTCCTTTAAGAGATAAAGTATTAATAATTGATATAATTTAAAAATATTGTTTGTATACATATGCCACACTTGAAGCTCATCACATGTCACATAGTTGTAACATGAGATGGTGCTTCAAGAAAAGAACATAACTACTCACAATGTTAAATTTATACATTACAGTAAAAACATAAATTGAAATGATGGTAAGGAAATAATTGAAAGAAATGAAAGAATCATATATGCACCTTGACTTACCTTTATTATTGAGTGGTTATCTACTATAATTATATTTTTGATCATGGAGGGTGCATTAATTGATTTATTCAAACCCTAGGGATATAAAACTAAAGAGTAAAACGAAAAAATGCAGGGAAATCAAAGTAACTAAACTTTGTAGAACTTAAGTAAATCACTTGGTCAATTGGTAAGCTATGGTGATAATTTTTAAGTTAGAATAAAAAAGACCAAATAGAACTAAGATTAAATCAAGTAACCAAAAAATCCAAGGCTAATAAATGATCAAAAAAATCAAATAAAATGTACTGTAAGTAAGAAAAGTAACAAACCAGATCAAACCATGGACATGTGATAGTAAGATGTTAAATCTAACATTAATGTAAAATAAGTAATAATCCAATCTTGAACAAATATGAAAAAGGACCATAAGTAAATCACTTGGTCAATTGGTAAGCTATGGTGATAATTGTTAAGTTAGAATAAAAAAGACCAAGTAAAACTAAGAGTAAATCAAGTAACCAAAAAATTCAAGGCTAATAAATGATCATAAAAATCAAATAAAATGTACTGTAAGTAAGAAAATTAACAAACTAGATCAAACCATGGACATGTGATAGTAAGATGATAAATCAAACATCTATGTAAATTTAGTAATAATCCAATCTTGAACAAATATGAAAAAGGACCATAATGTAAAACAACATTGATGAGTGAGAAGTAACAATCCAAACTCATTCAATAATAGACAAATTAAAATGTATAAATAAGGAAAGATGATATATAAAAAGAGTGATAAACAATAATTATAATTTTTAAAATAAATTGATAAAATCCAACAAGGATAGAGCAATGGTATAAGTTATGCATAGTCACTCAAAAATATAGTTTTATTCTTAAGATAAACATAACTTAAAAAAAATATTGATATCATGATTTAATAAGATATGAAGAAGAGGGAATAAATATTTTTATAAATATATTTAGAAACAAACTTGCCTGTCAAGGGGGAAATGTAATGGGTGGTGGGGGAAATGTAGGTGGTACCTATTATCATTCAAAAGTGCACCCTTGTAAGAATGTGTGCTTGTTCTCACTCCTGTTGATACAATAAAAAATATCCAAGGTGTGGGTGACCTTATGTTGGATAAAATATTCAAATGAAGTGATGTTTCCCTTTAGTACACTCACCCACAACTCTCCAAAGTCTCTCAGATAATGCATTCTTGACTAGGAAAAGGGTAAAAGGAGTAATGCTAAAACTGAAAAGGGAAACAAAAACTAAAACTTTGAGGTGATGGACCAATGTGAAATTGAATTATGAAAATACTTAACACACTTTGGAATCTAAATAAATTTCACACATTCACTTCATTTTCATACAATGACTCTTGCATAATTATTTCACACAAAGGTCTTGACTAATACTCACGCTAACTTGGAAGGAATGTATAATGGTTGAATTCATTTCCAGATTAGGTATAAATTAGACTTAGACACTTGGCATAACTTATAAGAGTTATTTTTTATGCATAAATATGAATAATTTAGACATAAACATAGGAAAATCATTTATTCACTAAATTACATCAATGAATATTAAGCATAAACTTCATGAACAACTTGAAAATGAAGGAAATTTTATCTTTTTATTGCTTCAAAGGTGATGTAGTATAACATTTTGGTAGAGTTTGTTTAAGACAAAATCATAATCTGATGATAATCATTCCAAAATGAATTTACATATAAAAAAATAAGAAAGGAGAGAGGAGACAAGCCACTAGAGATGAGTCCTCATGCTAACTCAAGTTATCTCCTACTTCTAACTGAACTCCAACTCAACCTTTAAACTTATAAATAACTTCCTCAAATTCCAACATATAATTTTGATTTTAAACTTTATATTCTTGAAATATGGTTTATTAGGAGATAAATAAGTTTTAAGTGTTTAGGAAAGTCAAAGGTCAACTTGCATGCTTTGATTGTTGAGTCTTGTAGAGATCTTTAACTATCTTCAGTTAAATCCTTTTGAACTAGCACTTAAATATTTTTTATATTTCATGAATATTGAATTTTTAATTTAGTTACATTTATTTCATCTTGGAGTTTGACTTCTCTTATCTTGAATTTCAACTTGAAGTTTGACTTGAGCTTCTTGACTTGTAACTTGCATGCATTTTTGACTTCTTGAATTTATAAATTTATCCCAAAGATGGGTGTAGTAGGAGATAAATTTAATGATGATGTTTAAAGAGTATATTTCATGAAAATATTTCCTCAAATCTTAACCAAGACTTTAAATCAACTCTTCCATTTTTTTATGATTTAAACTCCACCTTTCTAAGGATGATTGAAGACTTTTCCTGTTTACCTTGATTTGCTAAATTTAGCTCAAATGGGGAATAGAAGTTAGAGAGAGAGAGAATAATTTTGATTTTTAATTATTAATGAAACATATACTATAAGAGTGTATTTTATTATGATAATAATATCTCTCCATACTAGTTCTTCTTGGAAATGTACATCTTCTCCAACTTGAGAAACTTCTTGAATGCACTTTGAGAACTTGGAACTTGATGAATTAAAATTATTTGATCAGTAAAGGAGTTTAAATAGGATTTAAAAATAATAAACATGGTTTCAAATAAATTAAAACAAAATTTTATTTCTAAATTCTTCTTACAACTCTTAAAAATACCATTTTGTGCTCTCTTATGCTAGAAAAAACCCTAATTTGGATTAGGGAGTCTAAAATGAGTTCCAAGCCTCACCAAATAGTAATAATATTATAATTTTATAGGTATAAATATTTTATACCTATAAATTTTTTAAAATCTCCAAAAATCTTCACCAAACTCTCTAATGAAAATTCGTAAAAAGTGTCTGCATGTTGCCTGCAGGGTGACTTGGATATTTTTTTTGGGATTAACATATTTTAAATTAGTTTTCATTGAAAAATAATGGATTAAAACTTTAAAATAAATTATATATACTTTTAAATATTTTT
Source organism: Torreya grandis (assembly GCA_037957365.1). Taxonomy (NCBI): domain Eukaryota; kingdom Viridiplantae; phylum Streptophyta; class Pinopsida; order Cupressales; family Taxaceae; genus Torreya; species Torreya grandis. The sequence continues at coordinate 336,555 of JARHVA010000011.1, forward strand.
TTGCCACTGTAAGGACCTGCAACACTCATTTTTAGCTCCATTTGTGAGTAAAATAATGAAAAACCTTGGTTCCTTCACAATCAAACCCGTGTTTTAGAATTTTATCTCTCATTGGGTATAGTAAAGACATGAATTTTTTTTAATCATTAAAATAAATAAATATATATATCCATACCAAATTTTAGGAGATTTAATTTAATAAAACTCAAAATTTGCACTTTTTGGCATTTTCTAGCTTGCACACTTCCATTTCTGAATGTTTGTAAGTTTAAATTTTATAATTTTATTAAGTTTTATGAGGTATAAATACCTAATTATTTTTTAATTATTAATAATAATATTCCAATTAATCATTCAAACTATTTTTAATTCTCAAATAATCTCTTAAACCTCTCAAAAGTGCATTTTTTGACTGTCTCTCTTATTTGCTTTAAAACCTGTAACATGTACCTTTAAATTTATAAATTATTTGCCTTAAAATATTGATTTAATAAAAATTATTAAGGTCATTTATTCCCCATATTATCTCACAATAATTTTTATTTTCATCAAAAAACTCAAAAATGCAATCATATCTCTTAAAACTTAGCTATTAGGGTTGAAGAAGGGTTTTATAACACCTTTTCTTCTTAATGATTGTTCATAAATTTAATCACCTATAACCTAATAAAAATTCATGTAATATTTATAAAATATTATCCCTAATACTCCACTAATACCATTATAACCAAACATTCTTCTCTTTTATGTAATGAGCATTTGAAAATTGTATTCACAAGCTTGCAACTAGCTAGTAAAGGAATAAAAGAAGCCTCTATCAAAATTTAAACTCATGAGTTTTTCCTAATCATGGTTTTGTCTTGATGAAGTTTGTATAATTTTTTTATATATTTTTTAATATTCACTCCATAAATAAAGTTTTCTTGGAAATTTGCACATCAACAACTTGGACCAATGGTGATAGAATTTATCGACATTCTGGGTGACTTAATTGGGATGTTTACCTACTAAACACTCAAGAATAGTAGCTATATCTATTGGGATATGCATTTATGAAAATATCACCAAATTTTAGACTAAAAATTCTCTGAAAAACTACAACACTTGTGTATAAGCACTTATTGAAATGATAACTAGAATAACTACCAACTGAAAAATGTGCAAGATAACACTTAGGAAAGTGAAAACTAAAAATACTAACTGAACATGTGAATAAAAACACTAGATAAAAATGAAATATAACACTAATAATATTCACAAGATGACATTCCACCAGATCAAAATAAAAATTTCTCAAGTCCACTCCATGTGGTTGACAAAGATGAGGAATAAGCTATTGTTAAAGTGTCATTCTAGTTGGATCAACTCTTTTCCACTTTATCAACCTATTTGTCATATCTCCAAGTGAATAAATTGAATAAAATGTATTCCCAATATAAATAAACTCATCATGTTGTTTAATACTCACCTCATGTTACTCTTCAACACTAAGAATCTCTCTAATGTAACCAGATTCTGGTTCATAAGAATAGTTCCAATTTCAGCCTTTAGTGGCTCACTAGAACAATGTTGTTAGCTTTCTGTGACATCTTTAGATATTTCATTTTGATTTTCAAATGATAAAAATTATTCAATATATTCTAGGAGATCTAAATATTTATTTTTATCTTCATGAACATCTTCTTGAAATATGCTTTGATCGACATGCTCTTGAACATGTTTTCCAACCTTCACAACCACTTTATCAATGTCTTCATAAGGAGATGTAGGCCTAAAAATATTCTCAAAGTCTTGAATCAACTCAAAATAACACTACCATAAGTCATCAAAAGCTTCTTGATCTTCACTTTTAGTTTATTAAGGTTCACTAGGAATCATAGCTCATGTCTAGGGTTGTTACCTTATGAAACCACTATTGTAATCTCATTATTTGATATCATATCTTCTAGAAAATATTCATGATATGATTATTGAGGCTTAATTTCAATTTCAATTTAATGTTGATCCTCAAGGGATGCAAAATGATCTTCTATGCCAAATTGAATCTCATTTAACCAACACAACTCTTGATCATACTCTCTTGGCACATTATCCTCTTCACTTGAATGCTCCTCTTTTTCTTTCCATACAATAGGTCAACATTTAAAAAGGGAGATGGGGGGAAGGGAAGAGGTCATATTTAGTAGCTTATAAATATAGGTCATTATTGGCTACTCTTTAATGGGATTTAAGATTGAAGAGACATTAATAAGGCTTTGATATTTGGAAGTAATAGTTTCATTCAATATTTTTTTGAGAGAAGGGAAATAAAATTATGTTATCAATGCTTCATGCTTCTCTTTCCACTCAACATTCAACCTCTCACATTCTGATATGCCTTGATCTTTATGGAAAACTTAAATTTGAGGGATGGGTAGAGGGATCAATAAACTTACAAACTTTCTTGGTTTGGATTCAACAACTTTCTCCATCTCATGATTTTGAATTGGCATGGGAAAAGGCTCTTTCTCTAGAGTAGGCATGACATAATCAAGGGTCTTGGTCCAAAAATGTTTCCAAAATGGAATGGTCTTAGGCTCTTTGGGAAGAGTGAGTGAATATTACATAGGCATATGCTATTTTATAGGATTAGAATTCTTAAAAATTGGAATTTTGAAGCAAGTAGACTCTATTGAAAGTTTAAGGGGTTCTAGTTCTTCTTGTTTCTGACATTGGGGTTTTGGACTCAATTCTTTGTATTATCATGGGAAAATCATGTATTTATTCTCTTGTAGCTTCATTGTATCTCTTCAATGATTCAATATCTTTCTGATGTATATAGGATTGATATGAAAGTTTTTGTTGATGCCTATTATATTCCTCTTTCCTATCACTGTCCATACATTATCTGTCAAAGTCAAGTCTTATCTCTTGTACACTTTTTTTAGGTTGATTGAAAAGAACATGATTTTTACAAGGTTGATTTGAAACATGATTAGGGGTGAGAGGGGAGTAAATATCATGAGGATATAGATATACTTATGGTTTAGTTCTATTTGAGGTGAATCCATAAATATTCTCAGCTTGATATGAAAGATATGAAGGTAAAAAAGATGCATTTTCACAAAATTGAGGATTGAAATACATACTAACTGATCCTCTTTAGTATTTTCTATAAATTACTAAAACCAACACCAATCTTTATCAATATTTTGAGTTATTATCCCACCGGTTGTGCCAAAAATTGTTATCATTGAAAAGTGTACCCTTTCAAGAATGTGTTATTGTTATCACTTTTGTTAATACAATGGAAAATATTAAAGGTGTGGGTGACATTATGTTGGAGAGAATATTTAGATTAAGGTCTGGTTTGCTTTGGTACATTCACCCACAACTCTCCAAACTCTCTTAGATAATGCTTTTTTGACTAGGAAAAAGGGTAAAAAGAGTAATGCTAAAGTTGGAAATGGAAATGAAAACTAAAAATTTAGGACGATGCACTAATGTGAAAGTAAATTATGTAGATAATTAACACACTTTAAAATTTAAATAACTTTCACACATTCACTTAATTCTTGTACAATGACTCTTGCATCAGTATTTCACACAAAGGTTTTGACTAACACTCACACTAGCTTGGAAGAAATGAACAATAGTTGAATTCATTTTCATATTAGGTATAAATTAGATTTAGAAACTTGGTATGACCTATAAAATTTCTTATTTAATTTATAAAAGTGAATAATTCATACATAAACATATAAAAATAATTCATTCACTAAGTTATATCAATGAATATTAAGCATACACTTCATGAACAACTTGAAAATGAAGGAAATTTAAGCTCTTTATTACTTCAAAGGTTATGTATTAATTTTTTTGGTAGATTTTATTAAATCCAAAATCATAATCTCATGATAACCATTCCAAAATAACTATACATATAGAAAAAAGAATCAAGGAGAGAGGAGACAAGCCATTAGTGATGAGTCCTCATGATAACTGAAGTTCACTCCTACTTCCAACTGAACTCCAACTCAACCTTAAAAACTCCAAAAAAATTCTTAAAATTATAAAATTTAATTTTGAGTTTCAACCTTATATTCTTTAAATATGGTGTAGTATGGGAGAGAGAGATAAGTTTGAAGTGTTTGGAAAAGTCAAATGTAAACTTGAATCCTTTGATTGTTGAGTCTTATAGAGATATTTGACTATCTATAGTTAACTCCTTTTGAAATAACAATTAAATAATTTTTATCTTTCATGAATCTTTAATTTTGAATTTAGTTACCTTTATTTCATCTTGGAGTTTGACTTCACTTATCTTGACTTGCAACTTGGAGTTTGACTTGAGCTTCTTGACTTCCAACTTGTTTGTATATTTGACTTATTGAATTTCTAGATTTAGCCCAAATGGAGAATAATAGGAGAGATATTTCATGATGATTTTATAAGAAATCTATCACATGAAAATATGGCCTCAAAAATTAACATGTACTTCAACTCATCTCTTCCATTTTTGCATGTTTTAAACTCCATCTTTCTAGCGCTGACTGAAGACTCTTCTTATTTGCCTTGTCTTTTTAAAATTTAGCTCAAATGGGGCATAAAATTTAGAGAGATATAATCATGTTTATTTTGGATTATTCATAAAATATATCTACTAAGAGTGCATTTTATGATGACAATAAAAACTCTCCATACTGGTTCTTCTTGAAAGTGTACATCTTCTCCAACTTGACAAGCTTCTTGAATGCACTATGACAACCTATAAATTGATCAATTTTAATTATATAATCAGAGAATAAATTTAATTAGGATTTCAAAATTATTAAAATTGTGGCACAAGCCTTCGAACAAAATTTTAACTCCAAATTCCACTTACAACTCTCAAAAATGTCATTTGGTGCTCTCTTGTGCTCAAGAAACCTTGATTTGGATTAGCGGGTATAAAATTATTTACAGGCCTAAAAAAAATAATATTATTATAATTTAATATGTATAAATTTGGTATACTTTTAAAAGTTTTAAAATATCCGAAAAACCTCACCAAGCTCTCAAACATAAATTCACAAAATAGTGCCTCGTTGTTGCTTGTAGGGTGACTCAGAGATGTTTTTATTTATATCAAGCCTATTTTGAATTGGTTTTCATTTAATTATAATTGATTAATACCTATAAATTAATTATACACACTTTAAAATCATATATTTCTATTAGAAGGACTTGAAGCACTCATTTATAATTCTATTTGTGAGCAAAATAGTGAAAAACCTTGGTTTCCTTCATGATCATACCCTTTTTTGGGAACAATATCTCTATTAAAGTATATTATGGACCAAAAAAACTTATAAATATCAAAATATATAAAAATATACCTCCATGTAAAATTTAAATAGATTTGATTCCATAAAACTCAAAATATGCACTTTTTGGTGTTTCTTAGCTTGCACAATTTCATTCTTGAATGCTTGTAAGTCTAAGTTTTTATAATTTATTAAGTTTTATGAGGCATAAATACGTAATTATTTTATAATTAAGACATTTAAGAGTCACTATAATCATTCAACCATTGTATATGATCAAACAATCTCTTAAACCTCTCAAAAATTTCTTTTTCTATCTCTCTTATTTGATTAAAACCTTGTAACCTATACCTTTACCTTTATACATTATTTGGATTAAAATATTGATTTAAGAAGGTGTGTTAAGTTAATTTATTCCCCATAATATATCACACATATTTTTTTAATAAAATAACTAAAAAATGCAATCACATCTCTTAAAATTGAGCTATTAGGGTTTAAGAAGGGTTTTAGAGCAACTTTTATTCTTAATGATTGTTCATAAAGTTAAGTGCCTATAACCTAAAAAAAATGGATTAAATATTTATTTAATAGGGTCAAAAATATTATCCTAATAAAATTTTAACCAAATATTCTTCTCCTTCATGTATCGAGCATTTGAGAATTACGTTCACTAGCTTGCAACTAGCTAGTTAGAGGAATAAAAGAAACCCCTATCAAAATATGAATTTGTGAGTTGTTATTGAGCATGGTTTTGGACTGATCAATGTTTTATGATGTTTTTTAGACATTTTTTAATCTTTAATATATGAATATAGTCTTCTTTAAAACCTACACATAAGCGAATTTGACCAATGGTGGTAAAATTTATCAACAATACCAAGGTAGAAAATCTTTATTAGAGTTCAGACACTAAAATTAAGTTAGAAAAATAATAATAATTTCAAAATTAATGAATATATATATAAATTTACTTATCCACACAAATTTGGGTTATCTAATGAAGTATAAATATCAACTCATGAAGACTATATGTATGAAAAGTAAAATGGACCTACCTTCCCACAATATGTTCATGGTTCCTCAGGACCCCTTACATAGCTATCAGTCTAATACAAATATTGAGTACTTATGTGAGAAAATAGGTATAAATATATATAATATTTAATATTCTATTCCAATCTACTGGCCTACCACATGCCAATGGAACTCAGTTCTATCACGAGGTCAATTGTGGTGTTTGAGCTTAGACTAGAATAGACATTGTGCTTAAGAATAATGTCTTTTGGTGTAATTTTGATTTTTTGATTTTTTATTTCATTTTTATCATTGATTTTTTTTTAAATGGTTTTAATTTTAACTTTTTAATGGATTCTTTAATTCATCCTCTATACAGATTTGGAAAACCAACATGGGTGTTAAAAATGACTATCATCTAAAAACTTAGACTTGGTAGCTAAGGAAAAGAACTTAGAGAGCATGGTATCTATGAGTCTTGTAATTAAATGTTAAATAAGAATGATATATTTAAAATTATATTTGTGTGCCCAAATTATAATGAAATTAGGGGGGTCAAGGAGAATGAACATGAAACGATTGAGTTACCTCAAATCACAAAAATTGTGACAATGTGAAAAAGGATACAATGATAGGTAAGTATGAGTATATATCATATAAAATCATAGAAGTGTAGGGAAATAGTTATAAAAATTTTATTTTTAAGGTATTAATTTAAAATAAATAAAATTTAGTTTGATAGTATGAGATCACAAACCTCAATAAATGCTTTAATTTCTAAGAAAAACACTATGGTTTACGATAATTTTGAAAAATTAATAGATTTTATGAGGAATGTTTGGTTGAGTAGAGTCAACTGGATTAGTAATACCTATTTTAGTCTATTCAATGTTTCACTTACATTGAGTTTTATAAATTCAGTGGTATCAATGTGATCATAAGGAGGAATATGTTGTGTAGAAATTTTAGAAGATTCTTGATTCAAGATTTCTTAAATTACCCATGGGGTATCTAATAATGGAGAATTAACTGGAGGTACATAACCTTTAGATTCTGATTCAATATCGAATAATATATGAATGACATGGATCCACATCATGGTTAATGACATGTATTTTTGATAATTTATTTTGGTAATGTTGTACATCTAAATCTAATGATTGGGATTGGGTCATGATATAATTATCATAATAAGTGTGAGGAATGTATATGCTTCTATTTATATAGGAGAATTGGTAGTTAGAACACCTAGATTGATAAAATTTCAAGGAAACATAACTAAAAGATCTTGAAATAATTTAGTCACTCAATATTCATCACATATAAAGTCATCTTGTATGTAAGATGATTCATATGCATTGTATGGAGGAGGAGTATTAGTAATATCATCAATTAGAGGAATGGTACGATCAATCGGAAGTAAAGGAGGAAGCCATTCTAAAATATAAGGAGGTAGTCTAGTGGTATTAAAAGTGTTTTGTAATTCATTAGGTTCATCATCATTTGAATAAGTGAGAGTGACATGTAAATCAAGATTCATGTTAACAAATTTAGGGATAGGTGCACTATTAATGTGGGGAATGGTTGGAATGCAATATTGAGATTTAAGATTTTGTAGTTGTATACTCCATGGATTAGGGTTAGCCTCATGTTTTTAATGTTTGACATGATGAATGAATTTAATACATCGACTACCTGAAGAGGAAATGGCCCACATATAATGTGTCCGTGGATGAAAAATGAGTATGTTTTAAGACAATGGTAAGTCAAGAACTATGAGATTAGTAGAAATTATCTTAGGTATTACAGTAAGTGAGATCTAAATACAACCAGGTGGTTATTGATTTGTTTTATCAAATCCTATACACATGAGATGTGTATGTTTAAGTTTGTCTTTGGTGTATCTAATTTTTTATATTAAGCAAAGATAAGTAACATTAATACTTGATCCTTCATCTATTAAGAATTTTTGAATAAGGGTATTATTAATCACAATTTTAATAAAGAGAGTGGGATCATCAACTCGATAAATAATTTCATCATTAATCATATCCTCTTCAAGAAATTATATGGATGGTTTAGAGCATGTAGAAATGGTTTTAATTATATGCACTTCTATAAGTGAAGGATCTTTAAAAGGGATTTCTGAATCAAGTGATGGTGGTTATTCTATATCTTGTAATTGTTGCATAAGGAATTTATAATGATATGGAGAAGTATGAAATGAATCCATAAGGGAAATTTTACAAGGCATTAAATTAAGTTCTTCAAAAAAGTTCCAATGCGATTTAGAGGATGAAGAACTAGCATAAGGTTTATGAGGTACAATGTTTTTTGTAAGAATAGGATAATTAGGTTGGGGTTCTGGTTTTGGAAGTTTTTCCTCATTTGATTTAGAAGATGTGGGTGCAGTATTTGTAGTATATTTAAGTAATTATTTACTGTAAGAAGGTTTGTTAGGTTTAGTTACAGGGTCTTTGTGAGCAAATTTTCATCTCTAATTAACCTTCACTAAATTTGCATATTGAGAATTTATATAATAATGATCATAATCAACATCAATTGCACAAATATTATAATTTGAATGTTATATTTTAGGGGTAGAAGAAGATTTTTTAGGTTTACAAGATGTGGTCTTGGTAACCTATTTCTTTGAGAAGCTTTGACATAATCATGATGACATAAATTGATGATAACATCATGGTTGAATGTGTCTCCGAACATAAAAGAAACAATAAATTTGACAAGCCCATGACATGTTTCATGAGTATGATCGACATTGGCATGAAACCAAAGAAATTTATTAGGGTCATACCATGAAGGTATGTTATAGGTGAAGGGTTTAGATGGAGAAAATAATTTCTTCATTTTTGGAAACATTAATGGTGGGTGGGAAGCAAGTTTATTATCTACTTTAAAGTTTATTACTTTCATTTGAGGAGTAATATTTATAATTGCATTAGTTGAGGTTTGGAAAGACTCCTTGGTTGATCTATGACTTGGCTCAAATTGTTTCATAAGTAAATATTGCATTTTGGCTTGATCAAATGCTTCCTTTAAATTTTGTGGAGAAAAAATTCAGACCTTATGCTAAAGTTAAGGTGCTATATCAGTGATAAATAATTTAAAGAGATTATCATCATTCATGTTATGATCAACTTTGTGAGGTAATGATTTCCATTATTTGATGAAATCATGAGTTGATTGCTTAGCATTGATAAAATGACTAAGACAATTTTATGGAAGATCATTTTATTGAAATCCCTTAACTAAAGCATTAACCAAGTCTTTTAATTATGTAATGGAATGTTGAGTTAATTGATTATACCATTCTAAAACATCACCTGTAAATGTTTTAACTAATAGTTGAGTAATATAAAAGGTATTTGTTTGGATCTATTCCTTATATAGAGTATCAAATGACTTAAAAAAATATGTAGGGTCTTTATTTACATCATATTTAATAGTTAGATGTTTCCAATATCAATGGAGATAATGAAACAAGATAAATGTTCATTTTGGTTATTTTTAAGCATCTTATTATGCATAAGGGGTTATAGAATGAGATTCCCATTTGTATCTCTAGGAGGAGAAGGAATACAATTTTAGTTATTTTGAGATAATATAATTATAGGTTGATTAGTCATTTGTAATAAATGATGTTGCATTTACATTATTTGAGTGGTGTTTTTTATTTACATAAAATTCATTTGTTGGACTATTTGTGCAAGGATTTGAGTAGTGTCAACTTAATTATTAGTATTTAAAGGTGGAATACTAGGATTGTTAAGAGGAAGAATGTTAGTGTTGTTATGGGGAACACTCCCATTATTAAGGGTAATGATGTTTCTTATTAAAGGATTCATTATAGGGTTATTGATTAAGTTTGTATCAATTGCCCTAATGGTATAGTAATGTAGTTTGGATAAAGTAGTATCCTAAGAAGTGTGGACTAGATCAAAACAATCCACATTATCAATTTGGGTTATTTGAACCATATTTCAAGAAATAAATGAAGGACATGAAAAAATACACAAAGAGTGATTATCCTCTAAGGTAGTTAAAGTTGGTAAAAAGGAACAACCCATGCATTATCTAAATGGGTTAAGGTTATCAATACATATTTGGATAGGTGATTTCATGATGTTTAAACAAGGTGACAAGAAAGTTAATAAAATGTAACTTATTTTAAGATTTAAAATTATGGGAATAAAAAAAAATTCAACCAGATATTGTATGGGATTGGCTAGTTGAGTTTTGGGAGTGCTAATAACTAGGTCAGTCAAGTACCACACAATTAGACATGGCAACCATGAAACTAGATCAACCAGGTAGTACATAGTTGAACAAGTTGACATAGATAAAAAGAAAAGAAAAATAAAATAATCTATAAAATACTATGTTATATAGGTTGAATTAGTTCCATAATAATGAAAATATAATAGCCTATAAAAGACTAGGTCAATCTGATTGACTTAGTTATGTAGGAAGGAAAAAATAGTCTATAAAAGACCTAGTTGAGTAGGTTGACTTAATTACGTAGGAAGGAAAACATAATAGTCTATAAAATATTGGGTTGAATAGGTTAAATTAGTTCTATAGGGTTGAAAAATTTAAAATGGTCTAAGTCTAGATGATTTAGTTTTAGTTAAAAAAATAAAAGAACCAAACACACTGGAAACTAGGTCAAGCTAATTGATTTAGTTGTAGCACACAACACAAATATTATATCAATGTTGACTAATAAAAGTTTATAATATAACATATAATAGAAAAAAAAAAGGTAGAAATAGTTAAATTGAAAATATAATTAACTAATTACTCAAAAATAAGATCAAAAAGTTATACTAAATGTTTTGATTGAAAGTGTAAGCTCCCAAATATACTTGCTTGTCTATTGGATAATGTTGACCCAATATCTTAGAGAACTGACTATAGAGGAAGAATATTCCCATATCCCACTAAACCTAATTTAAAGGTTAGGATAGAAGTAACTTCAGATTTTTGATTGCTAACTGATACACCACATAAATAAATGGATGGCTAGATTCCTAAGGTTTAATAAAGAGGGATATTCTAGGTATTTTCAAAATATTGTGAGGTAGGCAGAAACTAAAGATTATGTTTATCTCTATACTATGGCTATGAGTAATGGGGTTGATCCCCTCATGCCATGATATCTATAAGAATAGACAAGAATCATAAATAGAGTATTGAATATCCCTTCATGATAGTAACTACATAGTTTGAAAAATATTGATACATAGTTTTTAGGGAAAACCAAAAAAAGTGAAAAATAAGAACGAAAATCAAAGTTTCGAAAACTATTTTATAATTTTTTAAAAATCAAATAAATAGGTAGCCAACTAAAAGGTAAAATGGGATTAATTATTATCAATGTAGGTTGATTCCATTTATTTAAACTAGGGGAAAAGTAAATAGAATGAAGTTGAGTTGGTTGACTTAGTTGTACAAACATAATAGAATAGAGTCAAGTGAATCGACTTAGTCTATTGATAGATAGGCCATAATAAAAATATTCAAGCTAGTTGACTTGGTTTTTTAAATAAAAAATATCTATAGAACTAAATCGAGCTAGTCAACTTAGTTGACTATACATGTATAGTTTGATAGAACTGAAAAACTAGTAAAAATGATACAAAAAATTAAAATTTTAAAAATAGAGAGAAAATGAAATTATTTAAAATTTGATAGAAAGAAATTATTGAGCTAGTTAGAATGAGCTTGGAAAATTATATAGATTCAAATAGGCTAATTTAGTATTTTTCTTAAATCTGTCGAGTTGTTATTTTGAACCATGTTATCTAGATAGAATTTTGAACATGTAGAGGAAAATATAGAAGATTTAGATAGAGTCAAGCAGGTTGACTAAGTATATTAGTATAGTAAATGGTAAAATAAATATAAATATTATGATTACATCAACATATTAATTTTAAATTAATAGTATAAAATAAAATAATCAAACATATAGATTTAATTAAATGTGAAAAAGGGGGGAAAATTATATTGATTGGATCAATTTAGTTATCTAATACTAGAAATTATACATAGAGAAAGCTGGATAAAATAAATAAGGATCACCTTAGTTGTAAAAAATACAAAAATATACATTAACTAAGTCAACCAAGTCATTAAAGTTATAAAAACCTACACATAAAGCAGAATGAAGTCAATAGGATTGATTGAATATAAAAACCTATGCATAGAGTATTAGATCAGGTTGATAAGTTTGATCCAGTTGTCTATATAGAAAAATTATAAATTTAAAAGGGTTAGATTCATGCCAATTTCACTAGAATGTATGCAAGTGAAACTAGATAGTTATATAACTTATCCTACTCAATAGTATTCAAGCTCAAATAAGGTAATTGAATAATAAGTATGCTTGGGAATATGTTTAAATTGGGGTCATGACCAATAATGGATCAACTAAACCCATACTAAGGGATATCTTATCACACTATGGAAAAGGAGAGGTTTCCAAGGCCTCTAGTTAGATTCCATCTTATGATAACCTTAGCTAGGTCTTATGATTGTAATAATATTAAGCAAATTAATCTAGTAAATGCATATGCAAGCTAATCTAATTCTCACCAAATCTTGTGGTACAAATGGGGAAGATAATAAACATGAAAATATAAATCTATATATAACATATAAATGATATAATCAAAGATAGATACAATCTAATATATATTAACTCTGCAACATCTACGTATTGAAATATGAAGGGCTAGGAATATACTTACCTTGTTGAAGTGAACTCATTATGCCTTAATCTATTCCTTGGATAATGTTGCTTTACAAGAGGTTGTTGTGGACTTGTAAGGATCACAAAGATAAATTAAATCTAGGATACAAGACCTCTCCTATGCATCCAAGACTTTCATAAGATTAGTGCTACTTCTCCCAGGCAAAAACCTAAGCATTGAAACCTCCTATTGATTGTATAAGTAAATTTGTGAGAAATGATGATGTATAATTGAGTGACCTTCTATTAGAAATGAAATGAAAGATGATATATATACCTATGAATTAACCCTTAACCCTCTTGGGATTTTATTCAATGCAATCAGCCAAGTTCAACTCATTAGGTGGGAAATAGAGTCTTTAGGTCTTGAAAAATGTCGGTTTAAGCTCACATAGCTCCATAATTGTGAGGTAAATCATATAATAGGTTCAACCTAGTTGAGATAGTAAAAAAATGGTAAAATGGGGGTTTTAATTAGTTAGGGGGTATTTTAGGGTGGCGAACTCATTAGGAAAGTGTATAAGTGGGGTTTCAATGCATAGGGAAATGGATGGGAGTAAATTATATTAGTTTTAAGTGGTGGTATAGTGGCCAAAAATATTTAAAATCACCAAAGGTTTTCCAACCCCTTTCCCAGTGCACCCTTTAAGGCATGCACTCAGAGAGATTGAGATTCGATGGATTATTAGAAGAGAAAAATCATAAATAACTAATAATGTTTAAAACAATTGTGTGTATACATGATACATATTAATAAGGATTGAAAATTTTGAAGCATGAGTAGCAAAGAAATGAAGTTACATAAAATCAAAATAAGTAATACTCAATCTAACACTTAGACTAGTAGGATGTGTTGATATAGGCTTCATAGTTGGCATAAGATATAATCATGAACAACATGAAGGAATTTAATCTAATGATTAAGTAATGTAATATGCATAAATAATGTGAAAATGTGAAATTAGATTTGAAATGGAGTATTAAATCCTAAAGTAAAACTTGGAAAGGTGTACGTGTTCAAATAATGAAGGTGTGCACATATATTTATGAAAGTGGATAGAAACCCAAAAGTAGAAAGAGGTAAAGATAAATCTAGGGTTTGATAAACATATATTAATAATCAAAATTTAGCCATGAATGTTAGAAAAATTAGGCTATTAAATAAGGAAAATCAGACTCAAAGGGGGATGAGGGTTTTAGAAACCCTAGGTCTAATGCACAAATTTATAAAAAGTGGATGTAAATATGAAAGTATAAATGAGTGAATGGAAAGAAAAGGCTAAGGATTGATCCATTAAATAAGAAGAAAATCTAAAAATCAGAACTATAAATATGAAATTTAGAATCTAAACCCTAAGGGGAACCTTATAAGATATAAACATTCATATAACAGAGGGGTTAAAATGTTTTAATTTAAATGGACACTAGGAAAAATAAACTAATGCACATTTATTTAAATGGAGAATAACAAGTTTTATAGTAAATATAGTCTAAACATTAAAATCATAACCCTAAGTGTGATAAAAAATATACCAAATAATAATTGTAAGAATAATTTGAATCCACCAACAAACATTTATCTATTTTCAATTAGGATTAATCCTTATGAATAAATTTGAACATGGAAATAGGTGAGAAGGACCTATGATGGGTTAAAATTAGGAAGATCCTAGAGATCTTAATGTAGAAGGAGAAAAAAATGGTAGAGAATAGTATTGATGTAGGGGAATCTTAGGAATGCTCAAGGTTGGTCTAGGATGTGTTCTATTGTCCTAGGAGAGGTGTGATATGGATGAGAAGTCATGTTTATGAGTGAAATTTGAATTAGAATGCAACATTAATTTTCTTGCCAAAAGGGATTTTCATTTTTTCAAGATGTTTTAGGTGGTTTAGTAAAGTGTGAGTGAGTGGTGATGATATGTAATAATTATTAATATTTTAATATACCTTTAATGTCTCATTAAAGGTCATTAAGGTGGTTATGAGTTAATGTGTCAAGTGAAGGTGTGAGATGGTAGCTAGGGTGTCCACCACTGTATATGGGTTAAAAGAATGTGGAGATTTCTTGAAGTAATACATGGTTAGGAGTTGTTATGCAAGTATGTATAAAGTATTTTGAGTAATATAAGGGTGTGTGTGTGTTTTAATTATTGTAAAAAGAGAGGAGAGAACAAGGCAGATAGGGCCAAAATGAAATGGTGAGGAGTCTGCCATAACAAGGATGAAGGACTATGTATAAGTCTAAATTATATACATGAAAGGATAAAAATGAATAATGCCACTTTGGGGAATAATTATTGTGATTATTATGTATTATTATGTTTACATAGTTATTTATGTGACTCTAATGCAAGATATGCAATATGCCATTATTCAATAAAGTTATAGGTGTATACAACTTTGTGTGTGTTGTCAGTCCTTTCAAGGTTTGTACATGTCATGTAGAAGAATAAAGGACATAATATGTAAGTAAATAAAATGGTGTTTGAGTCATTTAAAAGTTGTGTTAAATAATTGTCTTGTTGAGAGACCTTTTGAGTTGTTATCAAGTGTTCACTATTCTGATTTGAATACAAAAGATTGAGTATGATAAATCAGTGTCATTGTTTGATTGATCTAAGGTAGTACAAGGTATAAGAACTATTGGTGGAATTTTAGTAAAGAATGTAAAATATATTAAAATGTGTGTGAAGATGCATAAATAATTATTGGTGAGATTTCTTATATTCTTAGGTTTGTTAAGGAGGTACAGTCATGTAAGTAGCAATCACTTTATTAAAAGATTTTTACCATATGTAAGGTAATGTAAGCATTTGAGATCATTATGAAATACTAGGGTGGATGTGTATAAGTGTGAAAATTCATGAATAGAGTCCTTGTTAAAATAATGAAGGCCTAATAGGTTAATGTTGAGAGCTTAGGTGAAATATAACTAAGAAGGACTGTTACAGTTAGGTTTCTAGGGTCCTGTCAAGCATTTGTAGGTATATTTGAGGTCTAAGTCAAAGAAGAGGTTTTTAAGAAAGTTTATTAAGTATGTAAAGACCTCATATATGTCTATTAAAATATTTAAGTCGTATATAATTCAATTTGTCCAATATTGTAACCTCTCATGCCTGTGTAAACAAGGGTAAACCCTGATTTAAGGTTTTGAGTATTCTAGGAGATTGAACCCTAGGAAAATTGTAAAAATTAGTATTCTGACCTATTTTGATGTGTTCTTAGAGATAAATAAATAATTATGGTTATCTAGTATGGGAAAGTATGTATTTAAGGAATATGTCCTAATATTAGGTCTAGGGAAAGCCTAATGGAGGAAAAGCAAATTTGTCTTATGAAGAAGGGTAAGAAAGGATTTATTTAGTTGGGGAAACCAAATGGGTATCCTAAAATGTATTGAGTTAGTTTTGAATTTTTTTAGTTTTCCCAAACCAAGGAGCTTTCTAGCTTAAGAGGGATAATTAAGAAGTGTTGTGAAGGAAGTAGGTGAAGACTAAGGAGTTGTGTCAAGAGGGAGATGTATGAGTTGCATGGCCCAAAAAGGTCCTTAAAAGTGTAATTAGATTCTTGAGAAGGTTTATCAGTTACTACCAATAAGGAGACTTGCGTAGAAATAGGGCTAGTAGGCCTAAGAACAAGAAGGGAAAGTTTTGAGAGAAATAGTGAAAGATGAATGATGAAATGGGATGAGATGAGTTAAATTAGGGTGATTGGAGGTTTTGAAGGTCAACATAGCCATTAGGAGTAATAATATTGCATTTTTGGTCATTGGATGACTAACTAGGCTTTATCTTGGTTTAAGGAGAGTGATGAGTTGCAAGATATTGATTAGAGAAGAGAGTGATTGGACTAGTACATTGAATCATTTGGTATTAAAGCCATGTTATCTCTTGGTTTACATTTGTTATGAATTGTTCAAGTTTGTTAATTTGAGATTGATAAAACATGCTATGAGGTATGCATGAGTTGACACCTAGCAAGGTATTATGGGATAAGAAATTTACATGTCTAATATGTTGATGTTAGGATATAGGAGTATTAGATTGAAAAGAGAAAAACAAAGTCCTATGAGAAGGACTAGAAGCTAGTCAAGAAAGGACTACTGAAGGAGAAGTAGAAAGAGCCTTAGAGCTCAAAGAGAGAAGAGAAGAAAAAAGATTCCATAAGAGGGTCAACAAGGATAAGTAGGGGTCTTAGATAGAGGACTAAAAGAAGAGGAAAGGCCCAATAGAGGTATAAGAGGCAAGATTGATAAGCTTGCTAAAGGGAAGGTCTAGATAGGCATAGACAATAAACAAAGTGAGAGAATATGGGTGTAGAGAGAAGTGGAATAAATGAGAAGAGAATTGGAACAAAGTATAGAGAAGATAGATCTCATGGTGAAGCTCTAGAGAGGAAAAGTAAGCCAATTGATTGGATAGAATATGAGGAAAAGAGTGAAGTGGCCACTTGAGTCACTTGTGAAAGATTGAAAGCACAAGATGAGTGTCTTGAGAGATGAGAATAAGAAAGACAAGAAAACCCAAAGAGGCATGAGGAATGAGATGTTTCCAAGTGAGAAACAAGACAAAGAGATAGATAACAAAGTTCTCATTGAGGAGAATAAGAAGGAGAAATAAATGCCAAGAAGAGCACTTGAGAATGAAGACAAGAAGAAGAGATGGAGAGTGTTTATACCAAACACATTAAAAGAGGCTATATGGTATCCTATTTTATATTCTAACATTTATTTTAAGCTTGTGTATGTAGGTATGAATACTAGTGTGGTGAAGGCAAAGTATGAGGCATTAAATCTAGTGAAATTTGGGACAAGTACATCACCCATCAAGGGGAAAAAGGAGGACAAAGAAATAGAACCTCTTATAAAAGACAATATGATCGAGATTGAAGACATTCCACATGTTGAAGATGAAGTTGAAGAGGAATAATATAATTAATTTCCAGTCTAACACCTAAAATAAGAAAAGAAACATGTAAAGAGGACATGAAGGTCACCCATGAAGACATGAATGATGAGATAAGCTTGCAACAGTTATTTTTGGAGGTAATTGAGTGTTTGAGTATTGATTTTGATTGTATATTTGAATAATAAAAGGTTAATATGTATATTGGGATAAATAATGAAAAAGTGCATCCCTAAAAAAGAACACAAGGGCATGGATATGTTTGGATTAAGTGGTTGAAACAAACATGTATTAAGAATAAAGAGGTGAACCTCAAACAAGAGGTCAGACAAGACAAGAACATAGATTGAAAAAAATAAGAAAATGGCAACCCAAGAAGGTACAAGGAAGAAAATGGGTGGTAAAGAGTATGAAAATATCCCAAGAAGATCATATTAAAAGTATATCCCAAGGAAGCATGGATATTGAATAAGAATACAATCCTACAAAGCAAACAAGAGAGATAAAACAAGCAAATCAATACAAAGATGTGAAGGTACAAACATGTAATAAAGAATATGATTGCATAGAAATAAGTATTCTAAAGATTTAATTTCAAATGTTGTTTATGATGAGGTTTATAAAGTTGATTCAAGTAATGAATAACTCTTGTACATGGAAACATTTGCATTGATGAATGAGTGTGTAGTAAGGCAATATGAGAATGAAACACCTCAAAGAGTGCTTGAGAAGCATGGAATGAAGAATTAGGTGGTTTATTTGACTCTCATGAATGAGGTAATACAAAGACAAGACAAAGAAAAAGTTTCCAAAGAGGATGAAGAGCAATGTGGACTAAGGTTTGATGAAGATTTTGAAGAGATGGATGTTTCCAAGTTGCAAGAAGAAATGGAGATGTTGGAAGAGATACTCAATCCATCCAAGGGGATAAAAGAAGGTGATTTATATAAGGTAAAGGTAAAGGATGAAACCCAAGAAACATAAAAATATTATTAGCACAAATAACATAAGAAGTTTTTCAAATAAGGCCACAAGCAAGCAAGCAAAGGGAATATGATCAAGTACACAAGGTGAGTTATTCAATTGGAAAAGCTAAAGCTGAGTGGAAATTTTATGAGAATGGGTATGGAAAGTAAAAAATGTGTTAAATAACCTTGTACTATGTTGAATATTAATGAAACAAGAATTTTCTCTTGCATAATGAGCAAGATCATAGGAGGAGGCATCAAAAAGAGGAAAAATGTAAAAAAGAGGCAACGAAATTGAACCAATAAGACAAAGGAGTAATAGGTAATGAAGTGAATGTAATTTTTGATGAATATATTGAAGATAAAGATTATATTTTGTATAAATACACGTTAGTTTTGTTTGAGGAGTTCATTGGGGCAGTGAAGAAGCAAAAAACACATGAAGTGTTTGAGAAAAGTGTTGAACAGGTTAAGAAGAAGACGATTAATTTTCTAGTCCATGAAGGTGAGATGAAAAGTGATGAGTTGAATGATTTATAAATCAAATAATGAGAAGTTATGGTGGAGAATATAAATTGGATTGACTATATGGTCAATGATATGGAAGATAACAAGGAAGGTACAGAGTTGAATAAAAATGAAAACATGGATGGAGATAAGCGAGAACAAGAGGATGACAACAAGATAGAGGATGTTACTAACAAGAATAAAATAAGGAAAGAGACCTTGGAGTGGTCACCAAATAATTAAAAGACCGCAGAGTGGGTAGAGTATGCTAGTGAAAAATTAGAAGAAGTGCAGATAGAAGATACAATGGATAAGGAATGGTAACTGCTACTGAATGCCATGAAGATTGAAGAAGATTATAAAATAAAACAAAGAAATAAGAGTAAATATAGGTAAAAGAGGAAATATGAGAAGAAGTAAGAGAAATATAAAAGGATATCATAGATGAGGAAGTAGAGAGCATACACATTTGTATGAAGAAGAATACGGGTGTCAATTTCTTTTCTCCCCTTAGGATTATGAGGTAAGGGAATCTTAATAATGCTCAATGTTTATTTAGGATGTGTTTGAGAGCCTTAAGAAAGGTGTGATATAGATGATAAGTCATGTTTATGACTGAAATTTGAATAAAAATGCAAAAATTAATTTTCTTTCCAAAAGGGTTTTCAAAATTTTAAGATGTTTTAGGTGGTCTAGTAAAGTGTGAGTGATTGGTGATGATATGTAATAATGATTAATGTTTTAATATAATTTTAAGGTCTCATGAAAGTTCATTAAGGTGGTTATGAGTTAATATGTCAAGTGAAGGTGTGAGGTGGTTGCTAGGGTGTCCATCACCCTACGTGGGTGAAAGGAATGTGGAGGTTTCTTAGAGAAAGAAATGGTTAGGAGTTATTATACAAGTATGTAGAAAGTATTCATAGTAATATAGGTGTGTGTGTTCTAAATAGTGTAAAAAGAGATGAGAGAATAGGGCAGATAGGGTCAAAATGAAATGGTGAGGAGTCTGCTATAGTAAGGATAAAGGACTATGTGTAAGTCTAGATTGTATACATGAAAGGATATCAATGAAGAATGTTAATTTGAGGAATACGTATTCTGATTACTATGTATTATTATGTTTCATAGTTATTTATATGAATCCAATGTAAGATATGCAATATGATGTTATTCAAAAAAGTTACAGGTATATATAACTTTATGTGTGTTGTCAGTCCTTTCAAGGTTTGCACATGTTGTGTAGAAGAATAAAGGACATAATATGTCGAGAAATATAGTGGTGTTTGAGTCTTTACAATTTATGTCAAATCATTATCTTATTAAGATACCCTTTTAGTTATAGCAAATGTTCATTGTTCTGATCTAAATATAAAAGACTGAGTATGATAAATCAGTGTCATCATTTGATTGATATAAGGTAGTACAAGGTCTAAGAATTATTGGTGGAGATGTAGAAAAGTATGGATAAGATATGAAAATGTGTGTGAATATGCCTAAATACCTATTGGATATATTTCTTATATTCTTAGTTTTGGTAAAGAGCTATAGTCATACAAGTAGTAGTCACTTTATTAAAGTATTTATGCCATAGGTAAGGTAATATAATCATTTGATATCATTATGAAATAATTGGGTGGATGTGTCTCAGTGTGATAATTCATGAATAGGATATTTTTTGTAAGAATTAATTCCCAATAGGTTAATGTTGAGAGATCAGGTGAAATAAAAGTAAGGACTATTACAGTCAATTTTCTAGTGTCCTTTCAAGCATTTGTAGGTATATTCAATGTCTAATTCAAATGAGAGGTTTTGGAGAAGGTTTAATATGTATGTATATACCTCTTAAATTTCTCCTAAACTAGTTAAGTCATATATAATTCAATTTTTTTAATATTATAACCTCTTAGGCTTGTCTAAACAAGGGTAAACCCTGATTTAGGGTTTTGAGTATTATAGGAGATTAAACCTTAGAAAAATTATTGAAATTAGTAATCTAACTTTTTTTGATGTTTTTTTGGAGATAAATAAAGAACTATGGTTATCTGGTATGGGTGAGTATAGATTTTAGGACTGTGTCCTAGTACTAAGTCTAGGGAAAGCCTAATGCAATAAGGGTAATGGAGGAAAAACAAATTTGTCTCATGAAGAAGGGTAATAAAGGATTTATTTATTTTAGGAAGCCAAATGGGTATCCTAAAAGGTCTTGATTTGGTTTTTAAAATTTTTAGTTTTCCTAAACCAAGGAGCTTTCTAGCTTAGGAGGGCTAATTGAGAAGAAGTGTTGTTAAGGAAGTAGGTGAAGCCTAGGGAGTTGTGTCAAGAGGGAGATGTATGAGTTATATGGTCCAAAATGGTCCTTTAAAGTTTAATAAATTTCTTGAGAAGGTTTTTCAATTTATCTCAACAAGAAGACTTACCCAAAAATAAGGCTAGTAGGCCTAAGAACAAGAAGGGATAGTTTTGAGATAAATAGTGAAAGATGAATGATGAAATGGGATGAGATGAGTTGAATTAGGGTGATTGGAGGTCTTGAAGGTCAAAATATACATTGGGAGTAATAATATTACATTTTTGGTCATTAGATGACTAACTAGGCCTAATCTTGGTCGAAGGATAGTGTTGAGTTGCAAGATATTGATTAGAGAAGAGAATGATTGGACTAGCACTCTACATAAAATATGGACCATTTAGGAACCCCCAAAAATCAGTTGAAAAGAGAGCTCACGTCACTTTTGAGGCCTAAAAATATTATAGATCATGGGAAAAAAGAGTAGCAAGTAAAATATTTGAAAATTATCTAAAAGAGAACCAATTGTTGTCCCCTTTGGTTGAAGAAGATGGCCTCTATTTGAGATTCCCAAATAAGATCATGGATAGAGCCAACTATAGAATAAAGAATGAATTGATAGGTAAGTTAATATGAACCCATAATAATATTGACATACCTATAATATGGGTCAATAAGAAACGTAAACCAAAGGCCCATCTAAAGATTTTGGTGTTGGTCAATGGTATTTTCCTCATCTCCTTCTCACATAGATAAGATTATACCAACACTTTATTGGGAGGACCTTGTTTTTTGGGAAAATAAAGTCTTTTCTTAAATATGTAAATTATCCTTTAATCCACACAAATAAAGTATGAAGGAGATTCCCATATGGGTTATTATTCTCGGCTCACCCTTGGAATGCTAGGAAGAAGAGGTAAAATCAGGGATTACAAAATTCATTGGTCAGTTAATAAATCTTGACCCTATCACCAAATTTAGAGAAGAATGGTCTATGCCAAATTATATGTAAATTATCCCTAGGATGTTGTTCTCCCTTCCTCCATTAAGCTAAATTCAAAATACAAATATTGGTTCCAAGAGAATGAATATGAAGGGATGCATGTGTTTTATTCTAATTTCATAAATATGGGGCATTAATTGAAAGGATGTTTTGATAATGAAAAATGAAAGTAGGCTTGGAGAAGAAAAGAGGTAATAGCCCCTAAATAAAATAAATAGTAATAGTAAGGCCTTATAAATCCAAAAAAGTAAAAAGAGAATACAAGAAAAGCAAGAAGATGGGTTATCAGAACATGATAAGGAGGAAGTTGTCCCAGTGTCTTCCCACAGATAATCCACTACTTCCCCCTTTTTGAAAAAGCTATCAAGTTGTTGCATTAGAATAAGAAAGAGAAATGGGAAGAGAAGAATTATGAAGTCTCATATTTAAGGAAGAAGAGGAAGGCAAGGAGAAATCTCAAGGATATAATATATGAAAGAAGGTGAGATAGTTTCAAAATATTTCAAGAAAAAACAAGTTAGGGATTTTGAGAAAATGGTTTTATTCTCTATGCCTTAAACCCAAGTCTCAAAAGTAATCTCACCTATTGCAAGTCAAAATTTTAATATCAAATAAATAAGAAGTTGTAAAAAGAATATTGTGGGTGTAGACCCAAAGAATGGAAGACCAAATTTGAAAGATGTTCGAAACAGGTAAACAACCAAGGATGTGGCTAATGGAGTTCAAATTAACTTAAAGATAAATGAGATCTAAATCTCATCTAAATTAAGTAAATGAAGATAATTTTATGGAACATTAGAGGGTTAAATAACCTAAAAAATCATAAAATTATGAAAAACATCAGTAAAAACCATTGTCCTATTATTTTTTTGATGCAAGAGACTAAGATGTAAAAAATTTACCTCTCATCCATTAAGATTAAGGCTTGGAATAAATATATTTGTCTTAGTGTGAGTGCTTTAGGAGCATTAGATAATTTAGTAGTGTTTTAGATCCCCTAATAGGTCAAGGTATATGTCTTTGTTAAAAATACATATGGTCATATTTTTCACTAAAAAGATGATAATAAGGTTTTAATAATTTCAAGCATCTATGAACCAATATATGAAGTTGGGAGAAGGAAATTGTGGGATGATCTCAAGAATTTTAGAAACTCTTGTAAATAATTCAAATGGATGCTATTTGGAGATTTCAACACTCATATTTTCCCCTTGGAAAATAAAGGATGATATTAGGAATTTTTTGAAATCATGGTGGGCTTTACAGACTTCATTGCTGACAATGGGCTAGTTGATATAGATCTCAGAGGGTCTAATTTTACATGGTCCAATAGAAGGATGGGCAATAAATTAATTAAATTAAGGGTGGATATATTAATTTTATATTTGGATTGGATTATTAATTTGATTTGTAACCTATCTTACTCTCAAGGATTGGTTATAACCATAATCCTCTAGTTCTTAACTAAAAAAATGGAAATTTTGAGAACTAACCATTCTTTCAGATTTGAGAAAATGCTTTCATCACTCAAAATTGAAAGAGAGAATCAAGGAGTAATGTAATGAAGATGTTTATGGTACACAAATGTCTATATTAATCAAGAAATCAAGAAATGTTAAAGTTCAAACTGGAAAAATGGAACATGGGTACCTTTGGCAATATTTTTGTCCAAAAAATGAAGACAAATTATGAATTATACCTTATTAAAAGTGTTTTCCAAAGCAAGGGGATGGATGAAGACCCTATCCTTAGAGAAAAAGAGTTGATTATTGATTTTCAAACTCTTGAGGCCAAAGAAGAAATATTTTGGAGGCAAAATTCTAGGAGTCTATGGTTGAAAGAGGGAGACACAAAATCAAAACATTTCCACCTATCTTATGTAAAGCATATAAATTCAAACAAAATTAGGGAATTGGTAAAGAGTGATGACTCAAAGTGATTATAGGTAGAGTAAATAAAAAAATAATTTATTTATTTCTTTAAGAATCTCCTCTATAGGAGAGTCTATCCTAATCTAGAAAAGGAAGAAGTTATTTTGAGTTTATTTCCTAACACCCTCAACTAAATAGATAATGCTATTATTCTTACTCATACCACTTTGGACGAAGTTAATTTTGTTGTGTTTGATATGGAATGGGATAAATCCCATTATATTTATGATTTAATCCTAGCCTTTTTTATCACTTTTGGGATATTATTTAGTGGGATGTGTTGGAATCAGTGGAATAATTCCTTCACTCAAGTAACATTCGAAAGGTAATCAATAATAATTTCATATTTTTCATTCATAAAAATGTATAGGATAGGGAATTAAAATATTTTATACCCATAAATATTTTTAACATTATATACATGATATTTTCCAAAATAATAGCATTGATACTCTAGGTTATATTACTAAAACTTATACCCATCCATCAAGGAGCCTTTATCATTGGAAGATAGATCATCAATAGTGTTGTTATAGTCTATTAAGCCATGAATTTAATGGACAAGTTAAATATATTAATGATATTCTTTAAATTAGACATGAATAAGGCATATGATAGGGTCTCTTGGACCTTACTAATAAATTTTTGGAAAGACTTGGTTTTCAACCAAAGTTTAGAATGATGATTTCCTCTTGCATCACCACACAAAGAATAGATGTGTTGGTTAATACCTCCCCAATAGTATTTTTTATAGTATAAATATGAATAAGTTATGATGAACCCTTATCCCCATATCTCTTCATCCTTATGGCTGAAGCTATGAGAAGAAGCTTTGAGAAAGTAATGAGAAAAAAATTATTAAGATTCTACCTATAGGCCTAATATCAATCTTAAATCCAAACAAAAATTCATGGATAATACTTTAATTTTGTAGGATGCCTCAATATAAGAAGCTAAAATCATTATAAAACTCCTAGATTATGCTGAAGTTTTAGGTCAATGTATCATCATGGGCAAAATCTCCCTCTTATCTATTAATACATAGGCAATAAGGCAACAAAGAATTTCAAAAATTTTAGATTTTAAAATTCATACCCTTACTTCAAACTATCTTGGTTTTCCATTTTTCAAAGGTATAATCAATCCTAAATTCTAGAATTCCCTCCTATTTAGGTTTCAACATAAATTGGAAGGATGGAAGGGATACCTCCTCACTCAAGCTTGTAATCTATAACTGCTCAAGATATCTATTCAAAATCTTTCATTTTATCTTATCTTTGTTTAAAGTCCCTAGAAAAATCTCAGAGAGGATAAATCAATTTCAAAAAATATTTATATGGTTCGAGGTTGGAGAGAAAAATAAAATCCCTCTTGTGGTTGGGACAAAGTTTACTAACCTAAATCTCATGGGTACCTTGGCTTAAGGGAAAAAAGTGATGAATAAGGCCCTAATTGCCAATATGATTTAGAGGTTAGTGAATGAAAATAACAATTGGAAAGACATAATCAAAGATAGGTACTTAGCTAGTATAGAATTTGATCATTTTCTTACTTTGGACTCCTCACTGCAAGCTCTACCTTTTGGAATAATATTGTAAGGAACAAGAAATTATTGGGAATTTTTTTAGATGGAATGTTAGGGATGGAAACAAAGCTCTGTTTTGGGATGATTTTTGGCTCTTAAATAGACCATTAAGTACCATTAAACCCTGGGATATGATAAACTCCAATTTTAAAAGAACCATGGAAGAACAAGTTGGATATTATTGGGAATTTAATGAGGTGGGTAAATATTATAAAACTCTTTATTTGAAATCATATAATCCAAATTTTTGGCTAGTCTTTGCTCCTTTATTGAAAATCTTAAAGGTTTTCATATCATATAGTTTCATAGAGAGGATGATTTATTTTGGTTAGCCTTTAAGGATGGCTCTTATAATGTCAAATCAAGTAATATCATTGAATTAAGCCCTTGTGTTAATAATTTTCATTGGAGATCCATTTGGGATAATGACCTCATTCCAAAATCTAATCTCTTTTTATAGCTTATAGTCTAGAATAAGCTTCTCACCATCAATAACCACATGAGAAAATGTTTTCCTCTTAATATATGTGATCTCCATGAAAATGATGATGAATCAATTATTCATTTATTCCTATCTTGTCCCTTCACTCTTAAAATTTTAGACTCCATCCTTTCCTTATTTGGAGTCTCTTGGGTCAGACAAAATTCTATTTTTGACTTCGTATACCAATGGTTATATCTTTTTTTTCCCTTTTAAAATAAGCTGTAGAAGATTACTAGCATCCATTTCTTTTATGGAATTTGGAAAGAAAATAAGCTTAGAGTTTTCTATAACAAGAATAAAATGTAAAAAGGATAGGATAAAATATTGAGGCTACTATTTAGGAAAAACTCTTAACCATTAAGAAGGCTTACTATGTTAACGTGTTAAATTTATAATAATTTTTATTCCACGACTGGGATATATGCAATCCAAAAGAGATAACAAAGGTAGAAAAAAAAGGTTGATAGAATCTCAATTAAATAAGATAGACCCCACATCTCTTTGGGATAAACTTAATTTGGATAGAATTTCAAAAGGAAATATAGGTAGGGTATGAAGAGGAGGAATTGAGACAAAAATGGAGTATTTTTATTAGTTTATGTGAGACCCCTAGGATATAGACAAACCACTATGCATAAGTAAAATATGCCATGTGGTGTATCTAGGTTGCCAAAGATTTGGATATAAAAATATTAGCTATTGATTGGGACTCCATAAATGTTATTAATTTCCTTAGAAGAGATAGTTCTCTAAGATAGACCATTAAGAGACTAATGAATGATGCTTTAAGTATTCTAAAAAACATTAAAGAGATATCCATTGGTTGAACTTACAAAGAAGGGAATAGAAGCACATATTAATTCACTATTTTGGGTGTCTTCAATGTATAAATTTTCAAATGGACTAATGTCATTGACCTACCCCCCATCAGGCATATATTAAACGAGGAAACTAATCTTGCTATACTCTTACCTTTGAAATTGATATAGGTTTATGTCAAGGTATAATTGAATATTTTATCCCTTGAGGGAAGAGACAAATTTCAATCCTAAATAGATGGAAACTGAGGAGATCTATGTGGTAATTATTATTATATAGTGCCAAATGGTAATTATGGTAAGTCTCCTAAGACACCACATTTTCATTCATGTGTTTGGAAGGAGGCTATGATACATCATTATCAATTATATATATATATATATATATATATATATATATATATATATATATATATATATATATATATAAGAAGTGTTTTTTCACACACCTTCATATCTCACCAAATTCTCTGCTCCACTCATCTCACTCCACATCAAGTCTACTTATTTCCTCTCCATTAAGTCAAGGTAATTGTGAAGAAGGGAAGGATTTTATGTTAATATAAAGGATGATGGGAGGCAAACATATTAGAGTTGAACCCTCCTTCAATGAATGCATTAAAATAAACACCACTTTTTGGCATATTTTGAAGAGAGGTAGGTTGGGTAGTTATATAAAATAGATAAAAGGTCATGATCCAAGATTGTCCATTAATTTCACTAGGGTCTGGAAGGAAAAGATCATTTCCATGAGAGGGTTAACTATAAATATCTTTAAAGATAGGATTGATAGGGTTACCAACATGAAAATAGAGGGACTAAAAATATACAATGATAGATGAAGTAAAAATGAGGATATTATTATGTTCTTCAAGGAAAATGAATGAATCCATGAGTTGGAAGATGGGATTCTCAGAACCTCACTCCCTAATCCTTGGGTGGAGGTCTAGCATGCACATCATGAAGTATGTAACCTTGAAATGTAGGTACACAAAGATCTATTCCTATCATTTCTCATTGATAAATTATTTTAGACATAAGAATTTAATGAAAATTCCCTTATTTTTGGTCATGCCTTTGGAAAATTTTTATCCTAGTTTTTTAAGTTAAGAAAAATTACATGCCCATCCAACAAACACTTATTTTTATTCTCTTTAAAGAGGCCCAACCTACCATTTTATTGAAGGAAACCAACCCTAAAACTTGTATGCCTAAGACATCATATAAGAGAAGGATAATCATCTAGTCACACCTCCTAAAGAAGGAATAACTATGCCTAAATAGAGATCTAGGACAATCACCATCAAAATTCCATCAACCAATATCTTTGAGATTGGAGGGGGAAAGATGTGTCTGCTTAGGTTCTTAAGCTAGCTAAGGATAAAATGTCCTTGGACAAAGCAGAGTACTCAAAATTAGAGTATTAGTTAGGGAAGGTCATGAATATCAAAGGGAAGGAGAAGAATGTGACCTCTAATAAAAATAAAGATAATTTCATCAAAATTCAAGATGACAACCATGACCCCTCAAATGATCTTCATCCTTCACACTTTAGTGACCTCAATATGAAGAATAATAACCATCTATTAGGTGGATATATTCAAAATAATAAAATTTTGAAGGATATTTTGGTTCATGGAGACAAAATATTGAGGATTGATAATTTGGAGAAGGCATTTAACATGCAATTAGGCATCATGAAAGGATTGTTGATTAAGAACAAGAAACTAAAAAGGAAATGAAAGAGATAAAAATTTAGATGGAAATGGAGAAGACCACTATTATAAAAGGATAATAATATGAAATTTTCCAATGGGAAGTTTATTATAACATATATCAAATGAGAGAGAATCTTTACAAATTTGAAAATAAATCAGAGAGAATGGAAGATGATATGCAAACTATCAGAGGTAACCTAGATTAAGTGATTGATGTTAGTAAAGATACCATCAAGAATTGTGCCTATAGTATCAAAACTTTGAATGATGTATTTAATAAGAGGAATGATTTGGACACCTAGGATAGACCCAATAAAATAATAAGGGGGTATATGAATAAGCATGTGGAATAAGTGAGGATGCAAAGAAGGTTTATTTTGATAACTAGCTTGAAGCTATGCAGGATGAATGGGAGGCCACAAAAATCATGCATGATATTGTTATTCATCAAGTTTTATCTTGATATATTTATGTCTATTAGTACCTTTACTTATGCTCTATTGACTAGGAGATGATGTCTTGTTATTTTTTCTATTGTAGTAGGGACTATGTTATTTTTCTTAGCCTATTCTTTGTTTGTTCTTAGTGTTTGGTGTAGTCTTGATTACTATATTTTTTTGTACAAGCATATGGGACCTTTTTAAACCCATGTTTTTACCCATTATCAAAAAATTATTTTAAGAATCCAAAAAATAATGAAATGATGAAGGAGAGAATAATTTGACACACCTAGGCAAAAGTTTAGGATTTTAAAACTAGAAATAAAATGTGTAAGTGAATTTGCAAGTCTATGATAAATTTGGACATCTGAGTTTTAAAATATGGAATTAGTGCTTTAACAACAATTTTTGTATATTCCTTGGGTAGATTCAATAGGCATCTAAATATGCACCTCTACAATTGTTGAATCTATTTTGAGCCACAAAATATGTACTCTATTATTTTTAGGTTATGTATTTTTATATGAAGGTATGCTATTAGGATTCATACAAAGTTATGTTATTTTAATGTGGAATAGATGGGCATAATATTTTTTAATCTTATTTTACCTCCTTGACTTAACCTTTAAAAATTATAAGAAGTTGAGTGTGTGCAAAGTTAGGTGACTCAGACTACACCTCAAGGAGTTACAAATACATATCCTAAAAACATGGAATCAAAGTTAATCTAGTTCTCTTGTGTATGAGAGATTTTCCTCCTCTCCCTAATTAAGTATAATGTAAAGTACATGAACATTAATGTAAACACTCTTTTATTAAAATTAAGTGATGTCACAATGGATTGAAGAGGGTGTAAATATAAAAGAGATATCTTTATCACAAGTGTAGTAATATATGAGATGAATGAAGGCCATAAATTTAATAATGGAGAAGGTTTGCTCAACCCTTGAATGGTGACACTTGGTAAAATGACTCAGAATGCTATCTAAATATACATATAGCTAGGACATGACACATGCATTTTGAAACCATAGAATAATCCAATAAGTGAAATCAAAGGTGTAGGAAATCAAACTAAGGTGGAAAGTCATATAAAAACACATAGCACATATTCAATAATTTAGTGAATCCATATAAGATAAAATCTATGATTCACCCGTAACTATCAAATTTGTCCCTAGAGAAATAGACATTTAGAACAAGGGAAATCAACGTAGCAAATAGGTAAATAAGTATAAAAAATAAAAATAGATGAATTCTAAAGACATACAAAAGGACCAAATGCCAAAGAGAGTCTAATGTGGGGTAGAAAGTGTCTAAAAAGAGCCAAATATACACAAGTGGACCAAGTGTGACAAAATAAGGAAAACATGTGATAGAAAAGGGTCTTGTACTAGAATTAGGTGTCCATAGTTTAATTGTGTGCCTTTTAGAGGCTGTTGGTTGTGATGTTTAAAGTGAAAGATATTCTTAAAAGGACTAAGTTTTAAAGATAAAACTATTAATATTGTTGATGTTTGGTGGAGATTCAATAGTGTATCTAAGATGAACACTCAAATCCATTTCATATATATAATTCTCTTAAATTTTAATGATTAAGTAAAATTACCTTTGTTTTTTATGAAATCTATAAGTAATAATTATAGATTCATGAATTTGGGTTCATATTATTATTTATTATAAATTTAATAATACTTACTGGAAGCTTTTCTAAAGGATTTAGCTGCATACACAACTTAAGTCAACACAAGACTTATTTTGAAATGAATGTGTTGATAAAGGATTTAGCTGCATACACAACTTAAGTCAACACAAGACTTATTTTGAAATGAATGTGTTGATAAAATTATTGGGATATGTTATTTTTGCCCAATTTATAACTATATAATATGATTATGTCAATTTTATTTGACTATACTATCATTTCTTAGTTAGTCCATTATTATACTTTTGATTGAGTTGTTTTGTCTTTATTGTGTTATCATCTTACCTTTGATTGGATCATTTTTGCTTTGTATATGTTGATATACTTATGTGTTTGAGACATTATTTTGGGTGTATTGTTGCATGGAAATATGATAATAAGTTAATATTTAAAATATGGTTTGTGATGTGCTTAGTTTTGTTGTGTTTTTATTGATTTCACATAAGAAGGTGACCTTCAAAAAATATGAGTATTATATTTTCTCACTCAAGACTATGAAATAAACATTCTTATATTTTTAAAATATTGTTTCCATTAATTTAGAAATAAAATTATTAGATCACTATACACACATACTCAACATTACCTACTAAACACTGCAGAGTATGGTCACCATTCTATAGTTAATTTTTTTGAGTGAATATAAAAAACCTCACTACGAACCAAATATTTTAAATAAAAATATCTGCATAATGTAAAAGAAATGTTGTATCCCATTTGGTTTAATGATATTTTTTTCATTTCCCCCTTTTTTCCCTCTTTCATTCTTATCTATACTATTTATTGACATTAGCCAAATAAGCTTTTCCCATGGTATCTATATTGAATAAGATATTTAGAACATTCTATGTTTTAGTATGTGTCGGAGCTCTTTTAAAAATATGTTTAAGAGTTGTTGAACCTTATAATTATGATCCCATTATTTATTGCTTATTTATTTTGTGATGAAATGAAAAAACTAGAAGAATTTTCTAGTTTTATCTTTTTTACATTATCAAATTTTTGAAGTTTTCAAATTTATATGCAGATTATTATTTATTATTACAGTTATTTTTTAAATAACTAAAAAAATTAATTTGAGATTTTTTAATATTTTCCTAAAGATATATTTTATTTTTTAATTTACTAGTATTTTGTTTGAGAGACTAAAGAATAAGAGTTTAGGGTTTTGTCATTTTCATGGTTTAAGTTTTTAGACATTCATTTTTCTATGCAAAATTTGTCTTTATTTTTATCAATCATTACTTTGAGTGATTAAAATAGATAAATTTACTATTTTATCATTTTTTGTGGTGAGAGGTATCAAACATTCAATTTTTTTGTAAAAATAATATTTTTTTGTTTCTAGTTTCTATTTATTTTACAATTATTTATTTGAAAGATTAAAATAGAGGAATTTATATTTTATCATTTTTGCATGATTGAAATTTTCTATTATCCATGTTTTTTTTCAAATTTAATGTGTTTTTGGTTTGAGTAGTTAAATTGGATAAGTTTGTTTTGTTGTCATTTTTTCATGGTTAAATTTTTAAAGCATTCAATTTTTACGTAGAGATTTGCACTTCTTTTTGTTTTTTAAAATGGTTTGTTTGGGTGGCTTAAATAGTGGAAATTATTATTTAGTCATTTTCACATGGTTGAAATTTCTATAAATTCATTTTTTTGTTTTGTTGAAATTTGGTTTCGTAGTGGTTATTTTCAGTGGTTAAAACAATAAAATGTATTATTCTCTCATTTTTACATGGTTAAATTTTTATAAAATTTATTTTTATTTATAGATTTGTGTATTTTATTTATTTATATTGTTCTTACATTTATTTTTTGAGAATCTAAAACAATTAAACCTTATATTTTGTCACATTTGCATTTTTACATTTTTCAAACATTCAATTTTCTATGGATATTTTATCAATTTCTTCATTATTTTGGTGATCTATTTTTTTGGTTTCCTTTTTTGGTTTAAATCATAGGTATGGGCCTCTAAAATAGAGGAATTTATTATTTATCATTTAATGTAACTTTATTTTTTCTTTTTTTTTTGATTGCAATTATAGGTATGGGCCTCTAAAGCAAAAGAATTTAGTATTTATCATTTTTGGGGTCTAAATTTTTTAAGCATTTAAATTTTATAGAATTTTCTATTCTTTTGGTTTTAATTTTAATTGGGATAAAAAATTATTGATTTAGTGTCAAAATCAAATGAATAACTAGTTAACCAAGTTGAATAATTTTTTTGGGTATGATATTTACATGTTTTACCTCTAGTAGTCCTAGTCTATTATTGTTGGATTGTGATTGTCAACTTCAAAGATAATGGTTGTTATAAATTAATATTAAAATATTTTTTTTAATAAAAATATATTTCAAATATATTTTACATTACACTTGAATTTATGAATTTACCCCAAACAAGCTATAGTTTTAGGTATATCAATATATAAATTTAATAGTTTACCCTAAAAACATCAAATTCATGGTTCGCATAAGTATTAAAATAAAAATTGAATAATTAATCATAAAAAGTAAGAAATTTATCTATTTAATAGATACATTAACAAAATAATAATAATTTGACATAAAATGGCCAATGTTTTTAATTCAAGTGTTGGTTTTACATTTAATTGCACTAGTTTTGACCTAATACCAGGGTTTTGTTTTTGTAATTTAACACAACAATGACTCATACACTATAAAAAATAATACAATATATACATTTTTTGGTGTGTAATATCAAATTAAAATATATTCTATGAATTCATTCTTTTTAAATAAATTTTTATACCGTAAAATGTAAGATGCTTACAACTTATTATTTTCATTGACTAGGTTCTCACATCTAGACATGGTGGATGCTGAGTTTTATGATGAGATGTGCACTATGTAGTAGAATTTATTCCATTTTATGATGATAATAATGTTTATTTTAATTAATTAAACTTATAAATTCCTTTTCGGGCATGCCAATGGAATGAGAACATATGATTATGATCTTGCCTTTGTAGTTGTGTATGATTCCTCTAACACCAATTTTAATTTGAATGAGGGAATACCACTTGGATTTCAATGCATGTGAGAATCAACTTGGAGATAATTTATTTTTAATTAAATGATTTCATTTTTTTTGAAATTAAAATCAATCATACTTGTAGAAGACACCCTTGATTGTGGTTTTAAATGATAAATAAGGAATGTAACTATGATATGGAATTTTAACTATCTAATCACAAATTTAAATTTATGATGTGTATTGGAAATATACACTTGTTAAATTCTTTCCAAACTTGAAAAATAATGAAACCTAGAGATGTTTTATGTTGTGTTTTAATAATTAAATCTTATTGTGAAGTCCCATGCATTTGTAAACTAAGGGTATAATAAATTTAGATTTTTAAGGTATATTACTGAATAAAGAAGTTATGCATTCACAATTTTAAGTAGAATAAGTGAAATAGAATAATATGTGGTGAATATTGTCAACATATTTTTACAATGTTAAACTCTTGCATTCATATCAAATCAATTTAACATAAACATAACCCTTGTACTAGGTTCAAGCACTAGTTTCATGTTATATTACACTAGTTTTAAACTAGTAATATGATTTATTCTAACTAACTCAACATATACATGACCTATGTCCTATCTCGGATAATACCATTATCTTTATTTGAAGTGTATGTAATATCACCTTAAATTCTATGTGAGAACTAATGCTTTTTGAACATAGGTATTCACCATTAAATATATGATGCTTGTGGCTTATATTTTTTATTGATCAGGATTTCACATCTAGACATGGTGTATGCCACATTTTGTGATGAGATGTGCAACATACAGTAAAATTGAGTACATTTTCAAGTGATAATAATGTTTACATAAACCCATTAAACTTATAGAGTCTTGATATTTGTGGTTAAGATATTTTTTAATAAGATGAACTATCATATTTAAATCATATTCCATTGAAATGCTGAGAATTCTATTGAGCTATATAGATGCCACTTTTTAAGGTCCATAGATTTTAAAAATTATTTATGGGAATGATAATTGATTGAGTGTAGGTGATTATGATATCATATTTGTAGTTTTGTATGATTTATCTAATACCATCTTGACTTGGATTTTATGTATGCAATATTAGATTCAAATATTTACTATAGACTCAAGTATTTTAAAGAAAGTTATTCAACATTAAATGTAGGATGATTATGACTTATGGTTTTCATTGACCATGTTTTCACATCTAGAAATTATGGATGCTAGGTTTGATGATGACATGTATAAATATTGAGTCCATTTTTCTAATGATAATAATGTTTAGACGAACTTGTTAAATTTATAGAGTCATGATCTATGTTGTTAAGAATTATTTTTAATAATATCAATAATCAACTTTAAATCCTATCCCACCTAAATTTTAAGAATCCATTTGAGTTATGCATGATAGAGTCCACAAATCTATAAAAATATTTATGGGCATGCCAATGGATTGAAAGAATATTATTATGATATCAAATTTGTATTTATATATGATTCCTCTAATACCATCTTGACTTGAGTTCCTCTTAGATGTGTTGAAAAAATTAAGTTTTAATTAGGGAGTGTCGAATGGTTTTGATTCCATTTTAAAATCAAATTGTGGTTAATTTATTTGATAAAGTAATGATTACATACTTTGTCAATATTACTGTCAATTATAATTATAAATAACACTCTTTGATTGTGGTTCTGGTTGATAAATCAAAGTTTTGGTTATGATCTAAATTTTTTCCTATCTAATCACAAGTCCCTAAAATTAGTGTGTATTATAAAATATAAAATTAATACATTATTTGCACACATGCCAAAGAATGAAATCTAGAACTATTTTATTCAATATTTTAACAATTAAATTTCACTATGAAGTCCTATCAATATAGAAACTGAGGCTATAATGAATTCAAAATTTAGAGGTGTATGGTTGCATAAATATGTCTTGATTTATCAATTGAATGAGCATAGATGTAATAAAAAAAGTTGTAGTGAATAAATTCAACATATTATTTATGGTATTTAGATATTTCATGAATATGATAACACAAATACAAAAATTTAGCATAAAGATGAGCCTTGTACTATGTTAATGTATTATTTTTATGTTAAATTGCAGGATGGTTTTAACCTAACACCAAGGTTTAGTCTATGTAATTTAACATAAATATGATCCATATACCATCATAATTATCTATGTAATATCAACTTAAAATATATTATATGAACTCATGTTTTTTGAATAATATTATTCACCATAAAATGTAGCATTCTTGAGACTTATGGTTTTCATTGATCAGGTTTTCACATCTAGACGTGGTAGAAGCCATGTTTTATGATGAGATGTGTATCATATAGTAAAATTTGGTCTATTTTCCAATGATAAGAATGTTTATATAAATAATTAAACCTACAGATTCATGATCTTTGTGGATAAGGATTGTCTTAAATAAGATCAATTATCGTATTTAAATCCTATTCAACTTGAATGTTTATGATGTTTTTTGAGTTGTGCAAGATGTATGCCACTATATATTGTATAAAATTATTTTTGGGCATGCCAATGGATTGAGAATATGTGATTTTGATCTCACTTTTTTAGTTGTGTATGATTCATCCAATATTAGCTTATCCTCGGTCCCTCTTATATATTTTGAAAAAATTGAGTTTGAATGAAGGGAGTTTGGAAGCTTTCAATCTATATTAAGATCATATCGTAGCTAGTTTAATTGATAATGAAATGATTCCATATTTTTTTGAGCTTACAACCAATCATACTTATAAATGACACCCCTAATTGTGTATTTGATTTATAAATTAAGGTCACAATTCTAATTTAAATTGAGTTTATAAATGGGAACAACTTGAAGAATTACCTGCCACCTAAGTTTTTCCTGCTAGTGATAACCATATGTTTATAAAAATAACATATAATACATCTTATTTTTATTATTTTTTCATTAGTCTATATAACTTATTCCAAAGCTTTAAAAATAATGAGCATGGGCTTGCATTTATTTGAGACAATATTACAAAATTCTAATGTTTAACATTGCACAAAGTCTTCTCTTGCTTATTTTTATGGATCTTATAAATATATCCTTTGATAAATATCCCAATATAATGCTAGATGAAAAAATGATAGCAAAGATTCATGCATTTGGATTTAGAGGACCTTAATGACTCATTTTAATTGTTTTATTGAAAGAGTGTGCCAAGATCTATGAATATCATTCAAGAAATCAATGTTGATTCCTGTAGAGAGAGCTCAAAAATTCCAAGAGAGGAAAAATATGCATTGACCTATCTATTTCAAAATGTGAATGAGTCGATTAACCTTCGAAAAGGAAAAGTGGGGTACATATAGAGAAAATTAGGTAAACATGAGGAAGCCTCTAATTTTCTTAATTAACTAATTAAAATTAGCCTAAAAAAGATTAAATATATAGAAAGGCCATACGAACATGTAGGCAAAACTTAGTGGGAAAAAGCACTACACTAACACCCCCCCCCCCTTAAGCATAGATTAGGTGAGATGAGAATTGGGTCTTGGAATTGAAATCCTAATGAGGTACCCAAATACATAGTGATGAACCTCCATAGGAGGAAGAAGACAGTGGAACATCCCTAACCCTAATGAGAGCTCATAGATGAAAAAATTTACTCTTTGTAAAAGGCTTTGTCAAAATATCTAAAATCTGATTTGATGTTGGATAGTATCAAAGATCAATGACTTGCTCATTAATAAGATACTTAATGAAATGCATGTGAATCTCTATGTGCTTGGTCCTTTGATGGATAACTAGA
Organism: Torreya grandis; assembly: GCA_037957365.1. Taxonomy (NCBI): domain Eukaryota; kingdom Viridiplantae; phylum Streptophyta; class Pinopsida; order Cupressales; family Taxaceae; genus Torreya; species Torreya grandis. The sequence continues at coordinate 374,819 of JARHVA010000011.1, forward strand.
ATACTAAAAATTTGGATAGTGTTTTGGTTGTCATAGTAGATGATTGTTGGCTTATGAAACTAGACACCAAACTCAATGGGAATCCCCTAAAGCTAGATTGCTTCAGTGGTGGCATTGACATCCCATCTATATTTTGCCTCTGTAGATGATAAAGCAATTCCATGTTGCTTCTTACTTGACCAACTTATTAGAACCAAACCAAGTGAGAAAATATAGCCTAAAGTGGAATTTTGACTTTGAATATCTCTAGCCCAATCTAAATCTATGTATCTAATCAAATCAACCTTTATTCCTACTCTATAGTGTATTCCATAATGATGCAAACCCTAAATGTAGTGAAGAATCTACTTTGCTAATTTTTAGTGTAACTCATATGGATCCTGCATAACTTGGTAGACCAATCCAACTGCATATGATATGTTAGTTCTAGTGTGTGTGAGATAGATAAGACTACCCATGAGTTGTCGATACGGAGTTGGATCAACAAGTGGTGTAGGATAATTAGCCCCTCAAGCTTCACACTAGACAAGAAGGGAATAGGAGATGGCTTACAATCAAACATGTTAAACCTCATAATAAAATCAAGAGAATACTTAGATTATAATAAATTTATACCAAAATCTAACTAAATGATTTTAATCTTGAGAAAGTAGTGCAACAATCCCATGTTTGTCATTAAAAATCTATCTGATAGTGCAATTTTCACTACTGAGATGGATGATTGTGAGTTCCCTGTAATTAGTAAGTCATCTACATAGAGAACTAGGATCAATAGATAATTATCCTACCATAAGATTTAGACATTTAGATCTGAGTGGTATCTAGTGAACCCAACTATAGGAGAAAGGAGTCCATCTTAGCATACCATGCTTGAGGGGCCTATTTGAGTCTATAAATATATTTCTTGAGTCTACAAACCAAGGAGGTATCTTCCATAAAGCCTTATGGTTGATCCATATATATTTTTCCTTGAGGTCACCAAGTAAAGAATCACTCTTTACATCCATTTGGTAAGCATCCCACTGATGTGTGGTTGTGATGACTAGAGTGAGTCTTATAGATGTGATCTTGGCTATAGGAGAAAATATCTCAATGTAGTCTATGCCAGGTGCCTAAGAAAACCCTTTTGAAACTAGATGAGCTTTGTTCTTATCAACTAACCCATCTACACCATACTTGGTCTAATAAAACCATTTACATCAGACTAGTTTTCTTCCTTTAGGAAGAGGGATAGAGTCCCATGTTTTGTTTTTGATTAGAGAACTGTACTCTTCTTGCATAGTAGAATCCCATTCTAGGATGCCAGATGCCTCATGAAATGTTTGTATATCTTAGACAATGGGAAAGTAGGCATGTGATGTCCCCTAAAATTGTGATCATGTTTTCCTTGTATTTGATAGATTTCTAACCCATCTTCCAACAATTTGAAGTGTCTATCTAGCCCAAATCAAACTAGAATTGTATGAGATTAGAGAATCAAGAGGTGAGTCCTCATCATATATAGTGTGAGTGTGAGATGGAGGAGGATAATCCTCATCACTACTCTTATATATTAAACTTGAAGAACAAAAAGAGTCATCCTCATCATTAGGAGGATCATGAGGTAGATCTATTCCACGATCTAAAGTGGAATCAATGTCCAGTGAGACTTTTGAAGAGTCTAGAGTGCTAGGATTGTGTTCAAGTGGGCCCTCATGAAACTTGAATCTCCTTTCAATTAAAAACTCATGATTTTTAGGATGGATAAGCCTATATCCGTTAACACCATCTAAATACCCCATAAATATGTAAGACTAACTCTGAGGGTCCACTGCCTTGCATTTCTTCTTGGGAACACGGGCCATTAATAGTGATCCAAACACTTAAAAGTGAACTATTATAGGCTTGTGACCATCCCAAGCTTCAAAAAGAGTGATTCCCTTCAAGGCTTTGTTTGGAACTCGGTTTTGAATGTAGAATGCATAGTTGATTGCTTCAACCCAATATTGAGGAGCAAGAGACTTTGATTGAAGCATGTAGTTTGCCATTTAATTTAAGGTACAATTCTTACGTTCAGCCATACCACTTTATTGAAGAATATATGGAACTATGTGTTGCATCTAAATCCCCTTTGATATGTAAAAATACTCAAACTTGTTATTGACATACTCTTTTCCATTATTAGTCCTTAAGATTTTGATGGAACATTTTGACTGATTCTCCATAAGTGCTTTGAAGTGCTTAAAGTGATCAAAGACCTCAGACTTCTTTTTGAGAAAAACACCTAGGTGTACATTGAAAAGTCATCAATGAATGTGAGCATGTATCTTATCTTATTGAATGAAGGTTTTGGAAATGGTCTTGCTAAGTCACTGTGGACTATCTCTAGCTTCTATTTAGCTCTCCTTGCTTTGCCCTTATCATATTTCTATTTTGGATGCCTACCAAGAATTTAGCCATTACATAGGCCATTCGAGAATTTTATTTTAGGTAATTTTGAAACCATGTCTTGATGACTGAGTTATTCCAAGTAATGGTAGTTTAAATGGATAAACCATTCATGCCATAATTTGCTCACTCCATCTGAATGAGTAAGCAATATAGTGGAGGGCCAATCTAGGGAAAATTGTGAGAAGGTATAGAGCCTAGAATGATGATTGACCTTTCCATAAGCCACTTTGGTGTCACTATGCACATCTTTTATGACCACTAAATCAGGTGTGAAATCAACTCATTTCCCTACACCTATGTGAGTGATTTGATATACTAACAGAAGATTTGTGGATAGTGAAGGAACACAAAAAACATCATTGAAGGTCCCATCACTTACTTTTACTGATTCTTTACCACTAAATTTTATTGAAGTGTCAGTACCCATGAGAATTGAAGGCACAAAACATGGCTCTATTTTTGAAAACATATCCTCTGAGGAGGCCATGTGATAGGAAGTGCCTGAGTTAATAACCCAAGTCAAAGGTTGAGAAGCTAATACAACAAGTACCTTGCCCTTTTTTTACCCTTTTGTTGTCTTTACATTTTTTGGAATCTTGTGTTGATGTGTTATGAGATGAGGATTCAGGAACACTAATGTTGTTCTTCTCAAGCATATTAGTAAAGGTGTCAATCTTCTTTTTCATGCACTAAGATTCATCATGCCTAAGTTTCTTACAAAAGTTGCATTTGAGTTTCTCCTTCTTAGGTTTCCCACTTGAGGAGGACTCATTTGATGATGCCTTAGGTTTGGAATCTTATTTATAATTCTTCTTGTGCTCACGATTAGGTTTAGACTATTTCTTCCCCTATTTGCCACTGCTAAAAGGCTTCTTCTTGTCTTGATTAACAATCAAGGCATGTGATTTTGAAGACTTTAATGTACCCATTTGAACCAAATTATCTTGATCCTGAGTCATATCAACAACAAAATCATCAAATGATGGCATTTTCCAAGTGGATCCAAGTGCACAATTGGTATCATGAAATGTAGAGACAAAAATTAAATAGTCATGGCCCAGTTTTACAAGCATGGATAGAATTAATTGGTCATCTATTTTATCAATGCTACATTATTTAAATGATAATCTCAATGATTTAAAAATTGTAAAGAAGTCTTGTAGGGTTTCATAGTCACCTGGGCTCAATGTCATGAGCTCATTCTATAGCTCATGACCTCTCATGATGTCTTTTGCTCTAAAAAGCTTGTCCAAGATTGGCCAAACTTTGTTCAAAGGTTTTATAGATTCAACATGAAATAGGAGGTTGGGAAACATTGATAGGCATAGAAACTCATAGGCCTATTCACATCTATTGTACCACTTAACCTTTTTGGCATTTTTAGATGGCTCAATTTCCTTACCCATAGTAATTCGATAGAGTCCTTTACCTCTCAAAGTGAATTGTATTTTAGATTTCTATTCTAGATAGTTAAACGGTGTGAGTGGTTTGATGTTTAGATATATTATTGTAGATTAGAATGAGATAAATTGTAGAATTGAAATGAAAGAAAAAAATAGAAATCACATCGTACAAGTACCCCCTAAACTATCAAGAATACCCCCCTAAAGTTATAATTCACACACACTCAGTCTTGGACATCAGGCATAATTGAGAATGCATCTATCAGTAATCAGTGTGAGAAAGTATGAGAGGGAGGTCGAGCACTACCGATAATGCATCCAAGAAGAAAGGTACAAAGGTTTGAAGAGAGTTTTAAGCTATTACACCATGTAAAAAATATATCTTACAAAAGTCCTAAAATAATGTCACCAATGCATAGAGCTAAAAAAATATGCACTTTAAAAACAAATGGCACCTAAAAAGGAGCTACATATTGAAAGTTAAAACACTTACTAGTTATTACTCCCACATATTCATGGACCCTTTCCCAAAATGGATTTTTTTTTTCTTTATTACCTTTCACCTCAAATTTGGTTCCCTCCTAAACTTCACACGGGTTTGTGTAGTTGCTTAACTTTGGATTCTTACAACTGCTTTACTTGTAAAAAGTCATAAGTAGTTGACCTTGAGAAACTTGATTACTTCTCCTTAATGTATTTTAGGTTCTTCAAACTAATTTACTTATAAATTAAATGAGTAATGAGTAATTTCCTTTGGAAAAATTGGATTGGTCTTCCTTAGTGCATTTTGGGTTCTTCAACCTACATGACTTATTACTTATAAAATAAGTAATGAGTAATAAGTAGTCAACCTTGGAAAACTCAAATTGGTCTTCCTCAGTGAAAATCAAGTTATTCAACCTACTTTATTTATAAAGTAAATAAGTTATAAGTAATCAACCTTGGCAAAACCGAATGGGTCTACCCCAGTATAAATCGGGTTCTTCAACCTACTTTACTTATAAAGTAAATAAGTAATAAGTAATCGACCTTGGAAAACCCAAATGGGTCTACCCCAGTGAAAATTAGGTTCTTGGAGAAGTAAAACTATCCCAAAATCTTGAATTAGTCTAGTAGCAAGTTGTCACATTAGAGAAACCCGATTACTTCAAGTTGTTGACCTGGAGAAACCCAAAATGGTCTACAGACAAGTAATCACACCAAAAAAAACTTGATTACTTCAAGTAATCACCTGGGAGAAACCTAAAATGGTTTATAGGCTTAAGTAATTGACCTTGAAGAACCTGATTTGGTCTACAGAGTGTAGATTAGGGTTTGTAGAGGTGATTACTTGGTCCGTATGGGTATTGTACTAGTTGAAGGAAATTGATTTTTAATAAAATCTATGAAGTTTCTTAAAAAACTAAGAACAACCCATTTTGGATCTCAAAAAACCCAAAAAATATATGTAAATGGATTTTTCATCAAACACTTTTGACATGAGTTTTAAGGTAGATTAAGAAAACACCTCCAAGGTAAAAAATGGTGGCCAAGACAGAAGAAAAACCAACAAGGTGAATGCATGGAGGATCTTACCAAGGAGGTTGATTAATGAGACTATTAGGATAGCTTTGATACCATGAAAGAGTATGCCAAGATCTTTGAATAATGTTCAAGCAATCCATGTCGATTCCTATAGAGAGAAGTCCAAAATTCCAAGAGAGAAAAATATGCATTAACTTGTTTATTGCAAAATGTGAATGAGTCGATTAACCTTCCAAAAAAGAAAAGTGGGGTACATATAGAGAAAATTAGGGAAACATGAAGAAGCCTCTAATTTTCTTAATTAACTAATTAAAATTACATAAAATTAGCCTATGGACATTTTATAACTAACCTAAGGAAGCTTAAATACATAGAAAAGCCATACGACTGTGTAGGTAAAACCCAGTGGGAAAAAAAACTATACTAACATTTATTTTTCTGTGTAATTAATTAATTGATTATTAATATTATAACTTTAATATACATAATTTTAATTTTACTCTTTTAGAAAATTACATATTTTATGAATATAATTTTTTCTCTCTCAATTATACTTGAAATATGTTGTCTAGACAATATAAAGATGATTCTAACACTTTTATTGTATTTTTTAATTTTTTTATTAAAAAAAAAAATTAGCTCCAACACTCAAAACCTTTTTGCTCCCATTCATATGATCATTTTTGCTTTCATCCATTTTATAATTTTTTTGAAAACCAATAGTATTAAATATATGTTTTAAAAACTTTACTTACCATTGTCAAGTATTAATTTCTTTATTATTTTTCATACCAAAACCATTTTTTTTATTACTATCATCTTCAATTTATTAGTATATCATGAACGGTTGTTAGTTCAACTAGTAAATTTTCCAAACTCTATTTATTCAATGTGGTATGTATTTACATGCCCAAATTCTCATGCCCCATGCTATCTATTCAAATAAGTTTCTTTCTTTCCGAGCCATAAATATTTATAATTAAGTTTGTTATAGGTTATGGTATGGAAAATATTACATTAGAAAAATCAAAGTAATATTTTATAAAATATATTATTTCCAGTTTTATTGTACCATTTTAATTCTATTTTCCATTCCCTATTATTCCAATGAAATTGTAACATGGTTTCTATTTTCTCTTCTCAAATTTAATAATACTTTGGTCCATAATAGCTCTGGATATAATTGTTCCTTAGTATCATGTCTTCACACATAAATTTCAAAATACATGTGTTATATATATGAATACATCTATTGTATAAGTGTAATAATAGATAATGTTTTGGCTAAAATTAAATACTAATTTCATTTCAAATTGGAAGTCTAAAAAAATTGATTATTCTTATCAAAGGCCATGACATGGTCATAATTTTTTCAATGAATTAAGAAAGTTATTACACTAGTTCTGGTTTCACTTAAAATAGGCTAAATAAATTTTAGTAATAAATAGATCTAATAAATATAATATGAAAGTAAAGAAAGCAGATCTAAATTTTGGTTTCACTATTTTTGGTTTTCCTATTTCACTAGGTGAAATTTCAGAATTTATTATTTTCCTTCTTGACCTTGGTTGACACAATGAGATGTCAATATAAAAGAGAGAATGAAAAGGTAATTAGGTTGGATATCCAACAAAGTGGGATTGTATGTTACATATATCACATGTTAGAGTCAAACCCTTTGTAGTTCATGCAATGTGTAGATGTTGTGTTTGAGTTAGGGATTCAACCTCCTCTCCTTGGATAGAGATGTACCTATATTTCACTAATGTCATATCTTAGTACAAGATAATATGATGTGATGTGAGTCCTTTTATTAGAGATAAACCTTTCATAGGTATGCCTAGACTTGAAATTAGATTGAAACTTATGACATTCAACTTGATACTTTATCATTATGATCTATTATGGTGATTATTATATATTAAAATTTGAATAGATTATTTGTAAATATATGTTTCTCATGATTTGAATTAAGGAAAAATTAGCATGCAAACACTGATCAAACAAAGGGAAAAATACCAAAACATGGATCTAAACATTGAATAGATGCAATGATGGGTCAAAGGGTCCCACGAAACCAAAATGGGTAGACTCATAGGTCTCATGAGTTTTATTGGGTTAAAAAAGTAGGTCCCATGAGTCTACTTAATAAAATAAAACTAAATGAAGATTGAGAAATAGGCCCATGGGCATAAGAACAAAATGACAAAAGCAAACTTCCTCCATACACAAGTAAATGAAAACACGCATTGAATACTAATTATGTAAAAAATTTACCATGCACCAGGAATCAAGAATGAAAAATGCAAACTAAATAATAGCATTTAACATATTTCCTCTCTAAATTCCTAACTTGACACAAATTTCCAACTTACCATGGTTAACTACCTCAATCCTTAATAGCTTATCCAAGAAGCCAGTGAGATATTAATGCTTAAGGATGGACTTGAATTTTTTTTATGAAAAACATACTCCTACATGGAAAACATAAGTCATTTATAGCTTGTCAAAAAAATTTATTAAAAACTACATATTGTTCAAAATTTCTATAGCTACTATAAGACCAACACTCACAGTATATGCAATATATAAATCTAATGAAAGCTTAAAGAAAGACAATACACAAATTTATTATAGGTAGCATCACTACTTATTTATATTGATATATATGACTTATATTTTCCATTATAACAATAGTAACTCTATTCCATAATGTTCCCTTACTCATAAGCCCTTTATCCTCTTACAAAGATAAGAAGAAGGCTATGGCTAAGTTTGCAGAGTGATTCACTTGGATAAAAAGTCTTATTTAAAGTAGAGTTTTAGAAAAAATATTATTTAAAGTAGTGATTTTTATATTCATATCCAAAATCAATTAATTCAATAATTGAGTTGATACACTTCTTTATTAATAACATATGGAAAAGTGTGCAAATAAATAGTACATATCCATATATTTACAAAATAATATTACAAGTGCATATTAAAATCATATAAGAGTGTATAATTAATTAAATACCCTTTTTTTTTAATATTAACTATAGTCAAAGATAAAAAAATAAATGCCCATTTACCATAAATTTCTTGGGCATTTATTGGTCTAACTTCTTCTACCCAGTACCCCGTTATACCCCTAGTTTACTTAAAAATTTCCTAGGGTTCATTTTAGTGCCTAGATTTTTCCTACCAGTCATTCTTCCATATTTAACTCAATTTCAAATAAAATGATTCAAAATTTTGAAATTTCAAGTTTCTTACCTATGTTGTACTTATTGTGGCACTATGCATCCTCCCCATCTCAATTATCATCTCCTCACCATGATGTCTCTTTGGTCTCCAACTAGGTCTCTTAGAGCTCTACTTTTTCATAATAGTAAAAATAACACATGAATTGTTTTTCACCATATTTATATTTACTATTTAATATTATTTACCTTTCAAATATTTACTATCAAATTTTATAATTTAATCATATATTTGTCTCTACTAACTCTATTTCCAAACTGTAAAATGTTTTGGAATCTTGAAATCATATATAATCTTTTCACCTATAATATGTCTATGTTGCAAAAAAAATTATTTTTCGCTCTTTTTCTTAATCTCTATAGGTTTGCCTAATGTTATTTACATTGGACACCTTCACATTTCTTGCATCTCCTTATTTATCTACAACACTAAGGTAAGTAAAGGTATGTGTTTTTAAATTTTATCCTTTCATTTATCTTATTTGTTTCTTAATACAATTTATTCAATTTCAGTGTTGTGTGTTGTTGTGTTCTTTTCCTAAAACACCATCCCATCTTACACCTATGTGACACATGATGAGATTTGCATGGGGAATATTTATACACAATATTTTTAACCCTTATCAATTATTTATGTTTTCTCTCTTATAGGAATCCATTGAGTCTCAATCTCTCTAAGTGCATGCCTTAAGGAATGCACCAAGAAAGGGGTGGGTAGACCATTGGTGCTTTGTAGGATTATTGTCCCTATACTACCACTTTATACCTACACAACCAACTCCTAAAAATATTTCCTTAATATTGATCTCCTCTCTTGAATCCTCCACTCATTTTCCACCTTTATTATGAAACAACCCCAAAAAAATTAAAATTACATTATCAGAGTATAGTTTGGACTACGTGCAGGGCCCAATACTTCACTTGTTGAAGTAAGCAATGTTGATTTAGTGTACTCATGTATGTGTAACCATAATTGAAATAGGTGATATAAGATATCTAATAATGGATAAATACCTACAAAGGATGTTATGAGGAAGTGGGTTACCTAGAAGGATACTATGGAACTTGAGGTGTATTGGTGTACAATTACATGGATAAGTCCTGAGCACCATACATGGAACTAACCTTCCACATTATATATTTTATATGTCCTTAACTCTCTCTAAGTATCTCATTCCCTTCAATAGTTTTCAGTTATGCTCGAGGATGGTTAAATTGTTTCTTTTTAAGAGAATTAGAATAGACAACTATACAATTCTACATTGCCATTCAGCTATATATTATCTATGAGATGAGAAATAAGGTTTGAATCTACTATGAACTATCATTTATATTTTCTAATATTTCAATCATAAATATAGAAAAAAATAAACTCACTAAAGTACATGTATATTTATGCTAGGATCCCATAAGTATACAACATAATTCATTACTATCCATAAAGAGTACAATCTCAAAAAATGAGTTGAACATAAAGCATTATAGGTAGTTAAACTAGTGCTACCATCCAAGGTTAAATATCCTCCTCTTTGGCTCAAGGATCATTGTACCATTTCATTATTCATTTAAAACTCATAAGTCACCCATTGTTAATTTGAACTATAAGCTAAATTGGATTTACTCCCTAAGGTTTTAGAAATTAAAAGGGTTCTTTACTCATATAATCTCATTTTATTTCAAATGAATTAAAACATAGAAAGCCTCTAATTGATTATAGATTAATGATATAGCTTATGCTCGCATCTATTGTTACCAGATGAGGCATAGTGGACAACTCATATTTACCTTATGTAAAAAGAGATCACAGTGATAAAATAGTCAATGTGTGTATAATTAACAAGGAGAAGGCATTGATATATGAAAGAGTATATTTCAGTGAAGTATATAATTTTTCATACCATCAAATTATTCAGTAATCCCATTATCTCTAAGATGGTATAAAGAACCCAACCAACACTGAAGATGGCATCATAAAATTAGCACACTGTTATGTACCTTAAATGGTTCAAGCTATATTGTAACTAATGGATAGTTAAACCACACTAGATAGTCTACTAACATGCTCAAGAAGATCATATAGCTATAGTAACCTCATTAACAAACTTCATATTATACAAAAATTAGTTTATACTTATATCAATTCCAGACATGAGACAATAAAGTGCAGCCAACATTATATTACAAAGATAAATTCCATCCATAGACATGATCTGCGTAGTTAATAAGAACATTAATGAAACTAGCTATTTCCATTTCCTAAAATAGGGATTTTATTTCAATGATAGACCAATTTTTGAAGTAAGAATCAAACATAATAAATGTACCTAATTATAAATATGATGCAATTATAACATAAGAAAAGTATGAAAGAATATGATCATCAAAATACTTTCCTCATAGACTTGGTATTAACATTCATGCTTACCTATAAGTATCATACTGAGGGTAGGAATTTCTAGCCCTTCACTTATTAAATGAAGTCCAAAACTAAGCCCATACTAATAACTTCAATAACATAAAGAAGATTGAGCATACCATAAGCTAATGTAAATTCAACAGTGTATACACTTTCATCCAGTATAAAAGAGGTTAATGTAATATATTCAAACCTATTTTATTCACATAAACTGCTACCAACAAGAAGATAAAGCACTAACAATTTATTTGAAACTTAAGGCAATCATTATTCCTTTCTTCCTCATAATAGACATAAGATTCTACACATCACTCTACAGGTTAAGGAATTCATTTAGAAGTTAAGCATAATGTCAAAACAAGAACTAGGCAACCTTCAACTTTATTATCTCAGAATTTGATGCATTTCCAGCAAGAGTAATAGTGATTGAAAACTAAGTAAATAGTAATTTATCAACAATATACTACTTATCGAAGAGATTACACACCTCGTACATAGCTGTAGAAGTTCATAGAAATCTAAAACAAGAACTATAGGATTGTAACGAGTCATATTCCTTATGTTACCTTAAAAATGCCTTTCTCATAATAGAATAACAAGAAGTCAGTTGTACTTTAGTGCTTCTTACATACAACTATTATATGAAACATGATAGAATGTATAATTAAAAGAAATTAAATCATGAACTAAATTCTCATACTAAATTTATCATGTTTCAAATATTAATAAGTACTAAATATAAGGAATCAATAATACCTTATAATTTAAATACCAAAGTAGTACCAGTTGATCATAACTAGTGATTCAATTTTAGAAAGATATAAATAAAGGATTTTAGCTTCAACACCATATGTCAAACATTGTATAACTTTTAACTCCAATTATTTAATAAATCCATTTACAAAAGGTAATAAGTTAGCATATAATGATTACAAGGTGACACTAATCAATATTAATAATTGTAACTAAATTACAACTTCATTCATTATGCATACCATATGGAAACACCAATACAATTTAATGTTTAAAAGAAACATATGAAATAAGTCAAGCAATAATGTTTACCAAGGTTGTTAAGCCTATCCTAGATATTATATATGAGTATGAGTATCATATGATCATGACAAATAATCCATCCCAACCAACCCTATGAGCCCAACCATCGATGCCCCTTACCACCCCATCCATTAGCTAGATGGTAGGTTTTGAGAATCGGTGTTAGGAAGGGATTCAAAGAAAGTCAGGGTTCCCTAATCCATTGGATGAATCAAGACAAAAACAAAAATATAAAAACAAACAAGTGACTAATAGGACATTATCAGAAGATGAATTGGAAAATATAACCAATGTGAAGCATGCATTAATGAGTATTACAAAGTAGAGATAAACCATCATGAGGGGTAATATTAAAGGTCATGAAAATGGATTTGTATTTTTAAATCTAAATCCATCACATTATTTTTGCCTTAATTGGAACATTCCAGGTAATATGCTTAGATTATGGTTCACCCAACCATCTATTCAAGCTTCAAATAAATAAATCAACAGTTGCAAATAATAAACTACATGAATATCTGCACAGTCTAACAAGTTGAGTTGAGGAGTAAATATTGAGTCAATAATAGAAATTGATAAATTAAATAATATCATCATCGAGATAATAATAGATGAATGATGACTTTAACAATCAATAAAACTCAAATCCGTTGAACCATGCAATTGTAAAATAACTAGATCAACAAATGACTCAAATTACTATGCTTAAGGTTGTGGCCATTCAAAATGTGATAGTTGAAATTCAATGAATTGAAGAATAGATTATAATTAGTTAATATTTCCTCTAAATATCAAATTCCAACTTCCATCAACTCCCAAGATTTCCACAATAAACAAAAAGAAAAGTAAATAATAAAATGAAGTATATAGCAATTATCAAAGGAGGTTAAGTCAATAAATCAATTAATGGGTTCATTATGAGATCTTGATACCTCATAATGAACCTTAAAATTGATAGATCAAAGACAAATGTGTAACTAATGTAGCTAGTTAAAAACCTTAACCAAATGTTTTCATACAGTCTATTACCCACAACATAACTAATTCTAGTGATTATTGTACTGTTACAAGATTTAAGAAAATTTGTCAAGGCTTCACCCCATAAACCCTAATCAGGTATAGTTTAGGTTTATAAAACATACAAGGAATCTCAAGTAATATACACACACACACACACACATACTATTTAAACATATAAAAACTAGTTTCAACATTTACACTTAAGTCATTAAACTGATTCAATAAAACCCATATATGATTTAGAAACCCTCATATTTCCAACTAATAAAAACACCCAAATCTCTTTACAAACCCTCAATAATCAATTAAAACCACACATAATGTCTCATACCAAAATATAACAGGTATGACGACCTAGTTGGATGCATAACCAAAAATATTTAAACCAAATATATATGTCATAGGGTAATGGCTATGTTTACCAGGAGGGAAAGAAAATATTGAAACCCCCCATATATTTCATAAACACTTATTTTTATCCCAACTAAAATTACACGTTTCCCCACATAGACATACAAGTAAAGTAGAAGGATACTCGATGTGGAGAGAGGAATAGGTAGTTGTGTGCATTAGAGGCTCAACCTAAATTCTCACGACTTTAGGTTGGGTGTATAACACCCTTTTATGTAATAAGCCTCATCTCATTATCTTATTAACAAAAACTAAAAATAAAAGATAGCTCCTAAAATATATGCAAATGAGTGACTTACTTGAGGTTTATAAGTTGAAAATCAAGTTCTAATGGAAGGAAAAAATAGTTATTTTTACCATAAGGTCAGTGCCATAAGCTTGAGAAAGAGCAGTTGTGAGCATAGACATAGAAAAAATGTGTCCCCCTCCATAATTTTTTCCTTCCTCCCATACCCATCCTCTCACACACCATTGACCATCTACCCCCCAACTACCATACCTCCCCCCATACCTCATTCAATTATATTATTCAATGCTAAAGAGAGATAAATTACCCCCAAACCATTGACCACTTCCCACAGTCATTCAAATGTGCCAACCATAACTAAGCCTAAATCTAAAAAAAAAAAATTAATAAATAATTCAAATCTAAAAACATGCATCAAGACACATCCTGTATCCAATCAAAAATACATCATGTCTATAAATTGATCCTGGCTCGGAGAAGATAGAGCATACCTACACTTCTAATTGGGAATACAATTTTTATGTGGGATCATGACCAATATGGGGATCCTCTAGACCTGATTAGGGGATCATTTGTCACAATACAGCATGTGAGGTAGGGTTCCAAAGCCTATAGTATAACATGATCATGCAATAACCCTAAAAGAGTCCTAAGGTTTAATATTTCACCTAAGACAATAAACAAGAAATTAAATCTAATCTAGTGCACACTTAAGCTTGTGGCATAATAAAGGGGTTAGTAAAGAAATAAAAACATGTATAAGAGAATATCAATTAATCTAAGTATGAGTTAGACCCTAATACATGAAATATGAAGAGTAATATTATTGGAGCTAAAACTTATGCTACTTCTATCTATTAAAGAGAGGAAAACAAAGTTAGAATATACTTACCTTAATATGAACCCATCTAGACTCAATCTCTCCCTTGGACAAAGGGGATTTGTAAGAGGTTTGTGTGGTTTGTAAGGATAACTAAGAAAGGCCAAAACATCCAAGACTTATCCACAAGACTAGATTCTCCAAGTAGAAACCCTAAGCTAATGCTCCTCATGTATAATGGTGGAATAGCATATTTTGAAGAAACATGAGCAAATAATAAATCTTGATTGCATATCTAAAATAATGATGAAATGATCTTGTATTTATAGGTATATATTGCCCTATATCCTCTTTAAAACATCAATTATATAGGGTCAACCCTATATTTTGTTAGGGATAATTCACTAGGTCTGAGTTAGGTTGGTCGAAAGGCGAACAAACCCAAAAAGTGAAAAATACCCTAAACTATACAAGGTTGGCCATGGTCGACCTAATACAACAGATAGTCCAAAAGGGAATTAAGGAAAGAAAAAGAGGATAGAAAGAGTAAAAAGACTGGAGGAGAGTGAAAGGGAGGAGATATAGCTTAGGGAATGGTTTCAAGATCTAGTTAGATTGGTAATAATGTGGCAATAAGGGATAACAATCTTGTGAAGCACCAAAGGCCTACCCACCCTTTTCTCGGTGCACCCCTTAGGGCATGCACTTAGAGAGATTGAGTCTTGATAGGTTCCTACAAGATATAAAGCATCAATATTTGATAAAAGTTGAAAATAATATGTGTATAAATATACCACACTCGAAGCTCATCACATGTCACTAAGGTGTAATATGGGATGGTTCTTCAAGAAAGAATAGAGGGACACATAATGTTGATGCTAAAAAATGTTGTAGTATTTTAAAGTAAAAATAACTGAAAGAAAATGACTAAAAAGTAAATGTAATGCATTCCTTGACTTATCTTTATCATGGGATGTTTTTCTACTATGGTTTTAGTTTTGATAATGTATCTTGTAGAGACTATTTTTGACAAACCTAAGAATACAAAACTAAATAGCAAAAAAAAACAAACACAAGAAAAACCAATATAACTGGTGTTGTGAGGATGGGATGTACTTGCTCTAAGGATAAATAAAACTAAAACAAATTAATACTAACATGTTTTTAAGAGGTGAATAAGAAGGAAATATAGAAGAAGGGAAAACAGATTTAGAATCACAATTTACTTATCAAGGGAGAAAATGAAATGGGTGGAGGGGAGAATGAAGGGAAAACCAAGGTAAAGGAACTCTTTATCGAAGTTAAGACACTCAAATTAGGTTTGTCAAAATAAGAGGACTTTTGACCTTAAGGACTGTGAAGAACTTCTCTTGGCCACACAAGTCTTAGGTCAACAAATGGAGTATATAGATCATCCCAAGAAGGCTATATGCATGAAAAGTAAAATGGACCTACCTTTATATAATGTGTTCCTCATACCTCATGACCCCTTAAAGAGTCATCGATCTATTGAAAAGATTAGGTACTTACATGAGAAATTAGGTAGCACCATAGAATTATTTGAATTCTCCTATTCCAATCTATTGGCCTACCATACCCCAATGGACCTTGGATCTATGTGAGGCCAACTATAGAGTTTGAGCTTCGATTAGAGATAGGAGATGTGCTTGTAATCATGTCTTTTGCTATGATTTTGACTTTTGGGATTTTTATGTTACCTTATGTTTTAAATGATTTGTCTTTTAACTTTCTTGATGGATTTTACTACTCCTCCTCCATCTAGATTTAGAAAACCAAACATGGGTGCTGAAGATGAATTTCATTTGAATTCTTGGGACTTGGTTTCTAAGAGAGAGAACCTGAAAGAATAGGGGTCTAAGAGTCTCATAAATCTAGGTGAAATAAAAGTAATATCTTGAATTCAACCTTGTTTTATCCATCTATAAAAAGAAGTAAAAGCTAATGTTGGATAATAAGGATCAAGAACATGAAAAGGTGGTAACTTTATGAGGAGGGTCGGGTCCTATCCATGGTCTTACACTACAACTATATAAAATAAGGAAAAGGTAAATCAAATATATGGTAGTTTTTTTACGGATGTTGGGTCCTATCCATGGTCTTACAAGCAACTCATAAAAGAAAAACCCAAGGGATGCCAAAATATAATTGGAAAGCAAAAAGTGTGTGAAAAATAATTAAAAGATGGTGTTTTTATGAGGAATGTTAGGTCCTATCCATGATCTTATACTACAACTCATAAATTAAAAACCCAAGGGGTGAAAAAAACAAGAAAAAATGGAAGAAGATAAATAAGATTATGGTACATCAAGAAACCAAAAGACCAAAAGGGATGACTAAAGGTTTGTGAAAGAAAGGAACTTGCTACAAAGGGAGAAATCCATACTTAAGTAACCTACAAAAAGTGTTATATAGATATAGATAGAAAGCATGACAAGAAGGAAATATTTAGGTAAAGTACTTTTTAAGTAATTGTGTATTAGTGGGCTCTTTGAAAACATGGCCTTCATTAGTTTGAAGATGGTAGGTGATAGAACCAAGAATATCTTTGACTAAATATGGTTCCCACCATTTTTGGGTGTATTTTCCATATTTATCATGGGTGTGGTATAATTTAAGTACAAGATCACCAACATTAAAAGTGTGGACTTTAACACATTTATTATGTTGTCTGGCAATGCGAGTCATGTATTGGTGATTATGTTGTAAGGTGGAAAGATGATGTTCATCAAGTAGATCAAGGACATGAAGATGAGCATCATGTAATTATTCATCAAGAATAATACCATGAAGAGATATATGAAGATATGAAAGCTCAATAAAATGGAGTTACCCCAATGGTAGTATGTATGCTAGTCTAATAGGCCCAAAGTGTAGGGTAAAGATGAAGATGCCAATTCATGCGGGATTATTGAATTATCTTTTAGAGAATTTTGTTGATAATTTTATTAGTGGCATTGACTTGGCCATTATATTCAGGATGATAAGGCATGGAAAATTTGTGATTGATCTTGAATTTGTTGCAAAGTTGTTTAACATGTTTATTTTTGAAATTACCACTATTGTCTAAAATGATGGTATAGGGAATGCCAAAGTGGAAAATTATTTGGTTAAGAATAAATTTGGAAATGGTAGGATTGGTGACATTAATAAGGGGCATGGATTTAACCCACTTGATAAAATATTTGGTAATGGTGATGATAAAGACATGTCCATCATGGGAGTGAGGAAGTTTACCAATGAGATTGAATACCCATATGGTAAAACACCAAGGAGATTTGATAGTTTAAATTTTGGCTAGAGGTGAATGGAATAGATCATCATGAAGTTAATAATGATTAAACTTTTTAGTATATTTGATTACATAATTTTCAAGGGTAAGCCAAAATTAACCCATCTGTAGGCATTTGTGGGCTATAGCATGTCTACTAAAATAGCCACCACAAATTCCCCCATGTGCCTAATCAAGAAGAGGAAGGACCTTATTTTGCATAACACAATGCAGCAAGGTACCTTCAATGTTGTGATAATAAAGGATATTATGTCAAAATACATATTTAAAATCTTGTTTATGAATGTGTGCCTTTTCATGAGAATATAAATTTTAAGGATAAGTTTAGTGTTATAAGAATTGAATGATATCTTGGTACCACGGGCTTTGTCAAATGGTAACAGCCTCACTATGATATATAAGTGAATTATGTGGTTGTGTTAAAGATATGGATTTTATTATTTGTATAAGAAAATAAGGATTAGAATTAAATTGATGAGGATGAAAGAGAAAGGTTGAAGAGGTTAGGGAGTCAGTAATGGAGTTTTAATCTCTAGGAAGTGGCTCAATAGTGAAAGAGATAAAATTCTTAGCTAGAGTGGTTAGAATTTGATGATATGTGATAAGGTTTTCACTTTTACATTTATAATCACCACTAACTTGATGGAAAATAAGATATTAATCACCTAAATCATGAAGGTATTAAATGTATAAATCAAAATTAGCTCTCATGCCTAAGAGAAGAGCTTTTTATTTTGTCATATTATTGGTGACATCAAAGGTGAAATGAAAATATAAAGTAATGATCTTGACAAGAGGACTCATGAGAATGCAACCTACCCCAGCTCCTTAAAGGTACTTATCACTATGAAAGTAAAGAGTCCAAATATTTGCATGTAAGTCAACATTCATTGTAGGGAGCTCCTGGATAACTATTTTTGGTTTAGTAATACCAGAGGGAGTGGAAGATTCATCAAGTTTATTGGCTTCAAGATTGGTGGTACATTTATGAAAGTAATCTTTGAGAGAGATAACTTGATTAAGACCTTCAATGTAAAGGATATTGTCATCTAAAGATCATCTTGAAGAGAAGAAGTGGCTCGAATGGGAGATATAATAAGTTGATCAGCTATGACTTACCCTTTAACAAATTTTTGAGTGGTGATGTGGAGATCAAATTCCATAAGGATGACCATCCATTTACCAATTCTATCTCTAGGAAGAAAGGCTTTGGAGAAGAAATGGTGAAGGGGGTCAGAATGAACAATGACATAAGTAGTTTGGTAAAGCATATAGTGATGAGCTTTTCAGTTGTAAAATAGATGGTGAGGCAACCACGCTTAATTTTGGTATAATGTGTCTCATAGTTGATGAGGCATCAGCTAGTATAGTAGATAGCATACTCTCTTCCCATATCATCTTGTTGTTTATACATTGTCCCAACTAAAATAGGTGTGGAAGAAGTATATAGAATCAAAGATTTATCATTAGAAGGAGGATGAAGTGTGGGTGGGTAAAGAAAAGACTCTTTCATGTTATCAAAGGCCTTTTGACATGGATTCATCTATTCTAAAGTAGTACCTTTCTTGAGAATGGAATTGATAGAGTGAATTTGGTATTCCATTTTTGGGATGAATCATCTAATTGCCCCAAGCTTGCCTAAATAAGTATGAATTTCAATAATAGAATGAAGAATTGGCATGTTGATGATAGCACTAATTTTGGTGAGGTCAACATTGATGCCACACAGAGAGACTAAGAATCCTAAAAAATTTCTATATGTGACTCCAAAGACACATATTTAAGGACTAATTCTAACTTTATATTTAATAAAATGATCAAAGATGATAGCAAGATCAGAAAGATGATTTTTATAATGTTTATAGTTAGTAATAATATCATCCACATAGGTTTTAACAATTTTGTGAATGATATTATGAAAGATGTGAGTCATCGCTTGTTGGTAAGTGGATCTAGAATTTTTGAGGCAAAAAGTCATTTTAACATAGCAATAGGTGTCCCATTATATGGTGAAAGTAGTCTTATGTTGGCTCTCAGGGGCAATATGAATATGATTATATCTCGAGAAACCATCCATAAGAGATAGCATTTCGTAACTAGCCATGGAATCAATAATGGCATCTATTAAAGTTAAGGGGAATTTGTCCTTGGGATAAGCAAGATTAAGATTACAAAAATAACTACAAATGCAAATGACCATAGTGACTTTCTTTTGAATGGGAACAATGTTGGAAACCCATTCATAATAATCTATTGGTTTGATAAATTTAGCATCAAGTAATTTGATGATTTCCTTATGACATAAAGTTGAAACATCAGGTGGAAATTTTATTTGTTTTTGACACACAAGCTTGGCATCAAGATAAGTAATGATGTTATGCACCACATTGATTTGGTCAATTCTAGGCATGTCATTGTAGGACCAAGCAAAGGCCTCATGATATGTGTCAAAGAATAAGCTAAAATTATCATGCTCAGAAGGTGAGAGTTCTTGAGAAACTATGATAGGTCAAGGATAATATGGAGTACCATATTTTATGTGAGTGGTTTCTTTAATAAGCATGGCATTGTCATATTGAAAGTAGCATGGTACATTGGGCAAGGCAAAAATTGGATTTGTTTTGGGATCAATGCTAACAACAAAGTTGTTGAAGCAAAGAGTTTTAGTTTTAAAATGAATAAGTTTATGATGCTACCAAGAAAGTTAAGGTTCTTGAACATAAATTAACTCAAGCATATCTTTGTCACTAGGAAAGGTAAGAAGAGGACCATAATACTCTACATCTACTTCAAGATCTAAAATTTGATTTTCATGGCGATCAAACTCAGAGTGTATCTGATGAACATCGGTGGCCTTGGCATCCATTGTAATTACAGGATTATATGGAGTAGAAGAGATTGGTGTGTAAGTGGATTTTGTGATGGGAGAAGGATCAGATGTAATGATTGGATCCAAAGGTGGCAAAGGAGGTGTATAAACTTCTAGAGATTTAGAAGTCATAATTTTATGTACCACCCAAGGAGTATCGATAAGATGAACATTGGTAGGAGGTACATGACCCTCAATATCTAAGGTATGATCCACAAAAATGGTATGAAAATCTTGATTAAAATCATGAATTTGGGCTAAGGTTTTCTAATAATGTTAGACATCTAATTCTCTTTATTGAAATTGGGACATTATATAATTGTCATCATATGTTGTATAAATTGTACATGCTCAAGAATTCAAGAGGGGTTCAGAGGATGAAATACCAATATTACTAAATGGATGAGGAGACATGATGAGAGGAACTTGAAATAATTTAGCCACTCCAAAATCATTGCAAGTGAAGGCATCTTTTGGTAGAGATGGCTACTAAGCATTTCATGGAGGGGGAAAATCATTAATCTCTTCCATGAGAGGAATAATATAGTCTCTTGGTAAAAGAGAAGGATGAATCCATTATGAAATGTATGGAGGTAACTTGGTGTGATTGCAAGTATGTTGTAAATCATTTGGCTCATCATCATCAAAATCCATAAGAGTAACTTGTAAATCAGGATTCATGTTGATGAACTCAGGTAAAGGATCACAATTGATCTTAAGAATCATAGGAAAATGATATTATATTTTAGGATTAGGTAGTTTAATACTCCATATTTTAGGATCAGCTTTATGCTTATATCATTTTTCATTATGCAATAATTTAATACATTGACTACCGAAAGAAGCAATGGCCCTCATTTGATGAGTCCATAGATGACCAAGGAGTATGTTATAAGATAAAATAAGATCAAAGACCATAAGCTTAGTTCAAACATTCTTAGGTCCAATGG
Source organism: Torreya grandis (assembly GCA_037957365.1). Lineage (NCBI taxonomy): Eukaryota > Viridiplantae > Streptophyta > Pinopsida > Cupressales > Taxaceae > Torreya > Torreya grandis. Next base: position 396,520 of record JARHVA010000011.1, read on the forward strand.
TTAATGGAAGCCAAATACAACCAAGTGGCTTTTAATTAGTCTTATCTAAACCATGATAAGTAAGATGAGTTTGCTTGAGATGATCCTTGTTATAACTAAGTTATTATATAAGCCATAAAGATATCACATTAATATCGGAGCCTTCATCAACTAGAAATTTTTAGACAAGAGTGGTATTAATGGCTATTTGATAAAAAATGGTGGATCATCAACATAAAAAATAATTTCATCATTGATCATGTCTTCTTAAAGGAATTCAATAGAGGGCTTGGAAGAAGGACACATAGTTTCAATATTATTTATGTTGGTAGGTTGAGAATCAATAGAAGGCAGTTCTTAAACTATGGAAAATGGATCTTTAATCTCTTGAAGTTATTGCATAAGGAATTTATGATGATAGGGTGAAGTACAAACCAACTCCATAAGTGGGATCTTACAAGGCAGAGAGTTAAGTTCTTCAAGAAAGTTCCTATGAGATTTAGAAGAACCAACATGAGTTTTAGAAGGTAAATTAGACTTTGGAGGAATCAATGTGGTTGGATCATTAAAAGAAGGGAGTTTTTCCTTAGGTGCTTCCAATCAGGATTAGTGGTGGTGGTGGTATCTTTACAAAATTATTCTTCTAAAGATGGATGTTTAGGCTTGGTAATAAGATCTTTGTGAGCCAGTTTATGATGATAATTGACCTTAGCAGTGTTGACATATTGAGAATCATTAAACTATTGGTCATAATCAGCATCAATGGCACAAAAATCCTTAGAATTTGATTGATTATTTGAAGAGGATTTTTTATTGTAAGAGGTAGAAGCTTTAAAAGTTTATCATTTTTGAAAGGTAACAGTTTACTCTTGATGATGAATATTTATCTTAGCTTCATCATTGAATATATTACCAAGCATATAAGAGACAGTAAATTTAGTGAGCCCTCTACAAAATTCATGAGAATGCCCAATGTTGGCATGGAACCAAAAAAATAGATTGAGGTAATACCACTTAGGAGGAGCATTGGGATAGATGAAAGGTTTTGAGGGTGGTAAAAACTATTTCATTTGTTGAACCGAAAGAGGTGTATAGAAGGTGAAGGAATATTGGTTTTGGCAACTCCTTGTTTGGTTTATGGAGTATTACTATTGATAGCATTATATGTTTGAAAACATCCTTTAAGAAGTTTAGTATTAGGTTCAAATTTCTTCATAAGAAATTCTTGACCCTTAGCTTGATCAAGAGCTTCATTAAGTGTTTGGAGAGTAAAGGTTTGAACCCTATATTAGAGAGTGGGATTCAAATTTGTGATAAATATTTTGAATAAGTTATCATCAATCATGTTATGGTTGGCTTTATGAACTAAATATTTCTATCTCTTGATAAAGTCATGAGCTGATTCATTTGGAGATTGCTTAGCATTGATGAAGTGGCTAAGAAAATTTTATAGAACATCATTGTGTTGAAAATCTTTAACTAAAGGATTAACCAAATATTCAAGTTACTTAATAGAATGTTGGGGAAGTTGATTATATCATTATAATACATCACCAGTAAAAATTTTGACTAATATTTTAGCTATGGCAAAGGTATTAGTTTGGATCCACTCTTTGTAAAGGTTGACAAAGGCTTTAAGAAATGAAGTAGGGTCTTTAGTCCCATCATATTTGATAGTTAGAGATATGTTACCAATATCAATGCATACAATAAAGGGATCTAAAATATCATTTTGAATAGTTTGAAGCATCTTGTTATTCATTATGGGTTGAGGAATAACATTACTTGAGGCATCTTGAAGAGATGGAGGAATGAAATTGGGATTAACTTGAGGATGCATAGTTGGAGGTTGATTAACCACATTGATTAAATGTCATTGAAGTTACATTATTTGATGGGTGTTAAAAAAATTCATAATGTTCATTTATTGGATAAATTGGTCTAAAAGTTGGGTTGTATCGGGAGGTGGGTTGGTGTTTATAGGAGCACTCCCCAAATTGGTGTTAGGGGGAGGATTATTAGAAGAAGGATTACTAGTGAGATTGTTAAGTAAACTCATATCAATCAATCCCACATTAGTTTGGATATTTTGAAGATGAAAATTTTCTTGATAAGTAAAGAAAGGATTGAATCCATAAAATTCAACTTGATGTTTTATTTACACCATGTTACAGGTCATGGATGAAGGAGGAGAAGAGATGCCCCAAGAGTGATGGTGCTCTTAGGAGGAAAAGAGAGGGAGAAATTAACATCCCATATAGTATCTAAATGGATTCAATCTATCCAAGAAAATTATGATAAGAAACTTCATTCTAACTGAAGGGAAATGAACAAAATGCAAAATTAAAAAAATAAGGAACTAGATTGATGAACATGGAAAGCAAAAAAATTATAGGTTTGATTGGGTTGACCTTGCATAGAAAATAGGGCCTACAAACCATACAAGGTTGACTAGGTCGATACAATGTAGTACATGTTGACACATGAAAGTGCACCCAAGGCAAGGAGGTCAAACCCCTACCTTCCCCTCGCAACATGGAAACTCCCCTCTCACCTATGGGACCGGCGAAACTGGAGGGGAGAGTCTCTAGATAAGGGCTAGCTCCCTTTGATGTATCATTATTTGTTCCAGCAAGTGCAAAATACAGGTATATATAGCTATAATAAAAGAGGGGGGATGAAAAGGGAGAAGAAATGCATGGAAAAAAAAACTACCTACTCTAAAAGAGGTGATGCACCAAAATAAAGGTTGACCTTCACACATCCACTCTCAGAATCAGACAAATGCATGCATACACTACGGACTTGGCAGAAGGACCAGGCTACTAAAACTAGTAGGGAGGCTTCCATGAAGGCACAGGAGATACAAAATCACTGAGGCACTGTGGAATGCACACTGTAAGTAACTCCTATCTATTTTGGTCTTTTCAAATGTCAGCTCTTATCCTTTTAGCTGCAACAATGGCACCTTGTAGACAGCAAGTCTACTGGTGTTGAACCTGTGAGAGCATCAAAAGACAATGACTGGACACAAGCAAGCATTCAACGCATACACAAAAATGTCTATCCAAATGGAGGTAAAAAACTACATTTGTATTGATCCAGGTGAAATTCTACAGAGCTGCACCCTTTACAAATGTGGAAGATTTTTTTTAATAATGAGAAGTTCACAATATATAGGAGAAAACAAGGAAAGAGGGAATTTAGCACTTCTTTTGGCAAGTTGCAAGTCGTGTCCCTCATTGGGAAGAGGAAACACTACAGTCAATGTCATCATTCTAGAAGAAACCTATTGGAACCATGCCATGTGGTCGCCCAATCTTGACTTTGGTGTTTAAGTCATCAATGTGAAAGCATAGGCCTACGCCCCTTTTTTTGCAAGTAGATTGTGATTTCTATCAATTTCTATGGTTTGTCCCCTTTCTAAATGCTTGGGCCATGCCTTTTCTAGTTTACACCATCAGGCAATAAAATGTCTTCTGTCTATTGCCACTTGAACTGCTTGACTGCTCTATGCCTCATCATTCTTCTTGCCTTGTCACCTCTTACTTTGTCACCTCTTGCTTTGTCACCTCTATCTTCTTGTCTTTTCTAGCTATTTAGCCCTTTGGGCAAACTCTTGGTAGGGTTGTTGCAATTCAGGCTCTTTCTAGTTAGCACTTTTAATTTAAAACAAATGGTTATCTCTTTTGTTAAACTTTGACGGCCTCTGGGTCGTCATTGTGCTTTGTTGGCTTTCAGCCACTTGCTAATTTCTTCACAACACTCTTCCCTTTGTTAGTCGGGTCCATGTTGGCTTTCTCTGGCTTTGCCTTAGTCTCTTTGTGGCTTGCTTAATTTCATATCACCTCGACGGGCACTTTGGTTGCTCTGTGAACTGTCTGTGCAGACTTTTGAATGTTTCCATAGAGTTTTGAAAGTTCCATGGACTTTTTCCAGGCTCCCATGGGCTTTATGTTTTAGACTAATCCCAACCCCTTTGCTTTTGTGCTAAGTCATGGGCTTTTGTTTTGTTGTGCCCCACTTTTGATTGGAGCCACGCCTGACCTTTGATTCTTTCCTTTTGTAAATTTGAAGTTACTGCCTTAAGCAACCATGCACGCCAATGAGCTAGGCCAATGAGCCAATGAACCAGGACCATTTGGAGTTGAGGAAGAATGAACCAAGTATTGATAAATCAAGGGGCCAAACCAATGAATGAGGATGATGAACCAAAGTGTTGAACTGAGCTAAAACAAGGCCATTAGACTTTGAAGAAGATAAAGCGAATAAAGTGAATGCTGATAAATGAACCAGTTGAACCAAATGACTGATCCAATCATGTTGAAAAAATTAGAGAAACATTGGCATTGAACTGTGTAACCTGGAAATGATTGTTTTTGAAAGCAAGGGGAGGAGTTGACCATGATTTTGCCTGTGAGAAAAAATTGGTCAATAGATGATGACTCACAGGGGAAGCATGCCTGCTATGCTTAGAACCCTGTTGCCTTGCATTCCATTAGGCACGGAGTCAGATGTATCTATGAAAAGTTAACAACAGCCCCAAAGGATTTGATAATCAAACATGAAGCTTTACCCCACACACAAAGGGAAACATGCAAGGCTAAAAAACACTACCTGTGAAACTGCACTTAGGGAAAATAGGAAAACAATTAAAAACAAAATATTATATACAGCTAACCAGGAATGCTCACCTCCCTCCTGGATCAAAGGGGAAACTTCTCAAGTCCCCTTCCTGGTAAAAGGACTTATGGCACCAAGCAAGTAGCTGAATTGAAAAGAGAGTTAGGGACCTGCTCCTCTTGCTTGCCACCTAAGTTGGATGGAATTTGAGTGGATCAGATTCGAACATGCCTCTGATATATATGTATGTTGCTTATCCCTAGAGGCCTGTTGAATTTTAGACCTTCATCTTGGTGCTCCTCACCAAGAAATCAATGGTTGATGGCTCATCACCATAAGCCCTTTGATCTGCACATTCCTTCTGCAATATATCATGGTCTGACCTATTTTATTTTGCCTCATTGAAAATCTTGTCAGACTCATCCTCTGATTGCAATTGGCCTTCTTGAAGAAGGGTGACTGTGGTGGTGTCTGAAATGGACTCACAAAATGATTTCTCATCCCACAGAACATCACCTCTCTATTTAAAACCTCTTCTTCAAAGCATTCCTCCAAGAAGATAGACCTCTCATTTTCCTCTTTGCTGATTAGAATTTCTAGATTTTCAAAAATATCCTCCTAATCCTCAAGCTCTTCAATGTAGTCATCCTTATCAAAACAGCAAGGAAGTTCATCAAACAAAGGGGAAGAGTGCTTACCATGCATTTGTCCCTCTTCATATTGCTGGAACATCTGCATATACGCAAGACCTACATCTTCTCCATTGCTGATAAGGTTTTCACAAGGAGCATCGATGATGATTTCTTCTTCGTTGTCACTCATGACAGCCTCTTGGGGAACTGCAGCTTGGATTTTTTCCTCCTCACCTACCTCTTGAAAAATAGGTTCTTCCTTGAGAAGGGGCAAAGTGGAGAAAACATGTGGAAGAGGAAGCAATCCTTGGCCTAGAATTGAATGATTCTCCTCTCTCCACTTGGTCAGCCCTTCATCAATATCAGGTACGGCCTGATAACTCTCTTGGAAATGTGTAGGTGGGGTGTGTTCAAACATAGTATGTGTTGTTTGGTCCAAACCATCCATCACACATTGGCTAAGGAATTTCTCTCTAGATTCCAATTCTGCTATTCTCTTGGCCAGATCTTCTTGGAAAAGCTTTTCTTGGAGGTCTCTAACATTATCATGAGAAGCCACAGCTTCAGATTCTTCAAGGCTTTGAGAAAAACCTTGCTTTTCTTCCATTCTACCCCATGATTCTACTGTTCTTCCCTAGTTCAGGATCTCTGAATTAGAATTCTACCCCAGTGAATAGGCAGCAACTTTGTTTTCCACAAGGTCCTGAGGCTCCTCCACAAGGTCTAGAAATTTTAACTCTCTTTCAAGAAGCAGCTTCATCCTGCCCTCTAAATTTTCAATTTGTTTGGCTAGTTGTTCTAAAAGAGTCTTTCTTGTAGGTCACCAGCATTATCCTCTTCAAAGCTCAGAGCTAGTTCATGGCATTCCTTCAACTCAGAATTTGCACATCATGCTAAAAAACTTGGGGAGGTTGGGGAATGCAAGGAAAACACTGTTGGTGCATTGGGGGAGTCTTTAGAAGAGGGACGTGCTAGCTGGTGGTATTATTCTCAATGGGAGATTCACAATATAAGTAATTTAGCAAGTTCATCTCCATGGGAGATTGTTTAAATGCCATTTGGTGTTAGAAAGCCAAGTGCACGGGATTGGGAGCAAATGCATTTGATGAGCTGGAAAGAGCAAGAGAAATCTGATAGAAAGGATTTGGTGTAAAAGAGGGGATTTTCTTTAGATTAGGAGGGGATGCATAAGGCTGACTGCCTTGAAAAGATGGATTTCTCCATTTTTTTACCTCCTCCTCCATGGACTATAAGGCTTGTGCTTGCCTAAACAAGCACTCCTCTTTATACATCAGCTCCTGCTAATATTTATACTGCTCTTCCAGCCTGTCGATTTCCATTGTCTGCCTCTCAAATTCTAGTGTCATTTCCTTTATCATTGGAGGGTAACTAAGAGAGCTGCTTTAGGGGATTGCATAAATATCTTGAGCCTGATTATATTCATATGAAGGAAAACAAGACCCATGATTTTGAGCAAAGGAAGTATACATACAAGAAATGATTTCTGATGGCACTAGGCTGCTTAACCAGCTGATTTAACTCAGAGTCGCCAGATGCTGAAAAAACTTGATTTATTGTAACAGGACCAGCATCAATCCTAATAACTTACTGTGTTGTCAAACTCTGTGTCCCACCGAGTGTGCCAGAACTGTTGACGCAGGAAAGTGCACCCAGGGCAAGGAGGTCAAACCCCTACATTCTCCTCACAACATGGAAACTCCCCTCTCACCTATGAGACTGGCGAAGCTAGAGGGGAGAGTCTCTAGATAAGGGCCATCTCCCTTTGATGTATCATTGTTTGTTCCAGCAAGTGCAAAATACAGGTATATATAGCTATAATAAAAGAGGGGGGATGAAAAGGGAGAAGAAATGTATGGAAAAAAAACTACCTACTTTAAAAGAGGTGATGCACCAAAATAAAGGTTGACCTTCACACATCCACTCTCAGAATCAAACAAATGCATACATACACTACGCACTTGGCAGAAGGACCAGGCTACTAAAATTGGCAGGGAGGCTTCCATGAAGGCACAGGAGATAAAAAATCATTGAGGCATTGTGGAATGCACACTATAAGTAACTCCTATTTATTTTGATCTTCTCAAATGTTAGCTCTTCTCCTTTTAGCTACAACAATGGTGCCTTGTAGACAGCAGGTCTGCTGGTGTTGAACCTATGAGAGCATCAAAAGACAATGACTAGACACAAGCAAGCATTCAATGCATACACGGAAATGTCTATCCAAATGGAGGTAAAAAACTACATTTGTATTGATCCAGGTGAAATTTTGTAGAGTTGCACCCTTTACAAATGTGGAAGATCCTTTTTAATAATGAGAAGTTTGCAATATATAGGAGAAAACAAGGAAAGAGGGAATTTGGAGCTTCTTTTGGCAAGTTGCAAGTCATGTCCCTCATTGGGAAGAGGAAACACTACAGTCGATGTCATCATTCTAGAAGGAACCTGCTAGAACCATGCCATGTGGTCGCCCAATCTTGACTTTGGCGTTTGAGTCATCAATGTGAAAGCACAGGGATACGCCCCTTTTCCTACATGTAGACTATGATTTCTATCAATTTCTGTGGTTTGTCCCCTTTCTAAATGCTTGGACCATGCCTTTTCCAATTTACACCATCAGGTAATAAAATGTCTTCTATCTATTGCCACTTAGACTGCTTGACTGCTCCATGCCTCGTCATTCTTCTTGCCTTGTCACCTCTTGCTTTGTCACCTCTGTCTTCTTGTCTTTTCTAGCTATTTGGCCCTTTGGGCAAACTCCTGGTAGGGTTGTTGCAATTCAGGCTCTTTCTGGTTAGCGCTTTTAATTTAAAACAAATAGTTATCTCTTTTGTTAAACTTTGATGGCCTCTGGGTCCTCACCATGCTTTGCTGGCTTTCGACTACTTGCTAATTTCTTTGTGGCACTCTTCCCTTTGTTAGTCGGGTCCATGTTGGCTTTCTGTGACTTTACCTTAGTCTCTTCGTGGCTTGCTTAATTTCTTATCACCTCGGTGGGCAATTTGGTTGCTCCGTGAACTGTCTGCGCAGACTTTTAAATGTTTCCACAGAGTTTTAAAAGTTTCACAGACTTTTGCTAGGCTCCTATGAGCTTTATGTTTTAGACTAATCCTAGCCCCCTTGCTTTTGTGCTAAGCCATGGGCTTTGGTTTTACTGTGCCTGGCTTTTGATTGGATCCGCGCCTGACCTTTAATTCTTTCCTTTTATAAATTTGAAGTTACTGCCTTAAGCAACCATGCACACCAATGAGCTAGGCCAATGAACCAATGAACCAGGACCATCTAGATTTGAGGAAGAATGAACCAAGTGTTGATAAATCAAGGGGCTGAACCAATGAACTAGGACGATGAACCAAAGTGTTGAACTGAGTTGGAACAAGGCCATTGGAATTTGAAGAAGATAAAGCAAATAAAGTGAATGTTGATAAACAAACCAGTTGAACCAAATGACTAAACCAATCATGTTGAAACAAGCAGAGAAACACTGGCATTGAACTGTGTAGCCCATAAATGATTGTTTTTGAAAGCAAGGGGAGGAGTTGACCACGATTTTGCCTGTGAGCAAAAATTGGTCAACAGATGGCAACTCACAGGGGAAGCATGCCTGCTATGCTTTGAACCCAGTTGCCTTGCATTCCATTGGGTGCAGAGTCAGATGTAGCTATGAAAAGTTAACAATAACCCCAAAGGATTCAAGAATCAAACATGAAGCTTTACCCCACATGCAAAGGGAAACACGCAAGGCTAAAAAACACTACCTATGCAACTACACTTAGGGAAAATAGGAAAACAACTGAAAACAAACTATTATATACAACAAACCAGGAATGCTCACCTCCCTCTTGGATCAAAGGGGAAACTTCTTAAGTCCCCTTCCTGGTAAAAGGACTTATGGTGCTAGGCAAGTGTCTAAATGGAAAAGAGATTTGGGGACCTGCTCCTCTTGCCTGCCACCTGAGTTGGCAGGAATTTGAGTGGATCAAATTCAAACATGCCTCCAATATATATGTATTTTGCTTGTCCCTAGAGGCCTGTTTAATGTTGGACCTTCATATTGGTGCTCCTCACCAAGAAATCAATGGTTACTGGCTCATCACCATAAGCCCTTTGATCTACACATTCCTTCTACAATATATCATGGTCTGACCTATTTTATTTTGCCTCGTTGAAAATCTTGTCAGACTCATCCTCTAATTGCAATTGGCCTTCTTGAAGAAGGGTGACTGTGGTGGTGTCTAAAATGGACTCACAAAATGATTGCTCGTCCCATAGAACATCACCTCTCTATTTAAAACTCTCCTCTTCAAAGCATTCCTCCAAGAAGACAGACCTCTCGTTTTCCTCTTTGCTGATTAGAATTTCTAGATTTTCAAAAATATCTTCCTAATCCTCAAGCTCTTCAATGTAGTCATCCTCATCAAAACAGCAAGGAAGTTCATCAAACAAAGGGGAAGAGTGCTTACCATGCATTTGTCCCTCTTCATATTGCTGGAACATCTGCATATATGCAAGACCTACATCTTCTCCATTGTTGATAAGGTCTTCACAAGGAGCATCGATGATGATTTCTTCTTCGTTGTCACTCATGACAGCCTCTTGGGGAACTGCAGCTTGGATTTTTTGCTCCTCACTTGCCTCTTGCAAAATAGGTTCTTCCTTGAGAAGGGGCAAAGTGGAGAAAACATGTGGAAGAGGAAGCAGTCCTTAAGCTAGAATCAAATGATTCTCCTCTCTCCACTTGGTCAACACTTCATCAATTTTAGGTACGGCCTGATAACTCTCTTAGAAATGTGTAGGTGGGGTGTGTTCAAACATAGTATGTGTTGTTTGGTCCGAACCATCCATCACACATTGGCTGAGGAATTTCTCTCTGGATTCCAATTCTATTATTCTCCTAGCTAGATCTTCTTGGAAAAGCTTTTCTTGGAGGTCTCCAGCATTATCATGAGCAGGCACAGCTTTAGCTTCTTCAAGGCTTTGAGAAAAACCTTGCTTTTCTTCCATTTTGCCCCATGATTGTACTGTTCTTCCCCAGTTTAGGATCTTTGAATTAGAATTTTTCCCCTATGAATAGGCAGCAACTTTGTTTTCCATAAGGTCTTGAGGCTCCTCCACAAGGTCAAGAAATCTTAACTCTCTTTCAAGAAGCAACTTCATCCTGGCCTCTAAATTTTCAATTTGTTTGGCTAGGTTGTTCTGAAAGAGTCTTTCTTGGAGGTCACCAACATTATCCTCTTCAAATCTCAGAGCTGGTTCATGGCATTCCTTCCTCCAACTCAGAATTTCCACATCATGTTGAAAAACTTGGGGAGGTTGGGGAATGCAAAGAAAACATTGTTGGTGCATTAGGGGAGTCTTTAGAAGAGGGATGTGCTGGCTGGTGGTACTATTCTCAATGCGAGATTCACAATATAAGGAATTTAGTAGGTTCATCTCCATGGGAGGTTGTTCTAATTCCATTTGGTGTTGGAAAGCCAGGCGCACGAGATTGGGAGCAGATGCGTTTGATGAGCTGGAAAGAGCAAGTGCAATCTGATAGAAAGGATTTGGTGCAAAAGAGGGGATTTTCTTCAGATTAGGAAGGGATGCATAAGGCTAACTGTCTTAAAAAGATGGATTTCTCCATTTTGTTATTTCCTCCTCCATGGACTGCAAGGCCTGTGCTTGCCTAAACAAGCACTCCTCTTTATACATCAGCTCCTGCTGATATTTGTACTACTCTTCTAGCCTGTCGATTTCCATTGTCTGCCTCTCAAATTCCAGCACCATTTCCTTTATCATTGCAAGACAACTAAGAGAGCCACTTGAGGGGATTGCATAAATATCTTGAGCTTGATTATATTCCTATGAAGGAAAATAAGACCCATGATTTTGAGCAAAGGAAGTATACATACAAGAAATGATTTTTTATGGCACCAGGCCGCTTAACTAGTAGATTTAACTCAGAGTTGCCAGATGCTGAAAAAACTCAATTTATTGTAACAAGACCAGCATCAATCCTGATAACTTATTGCGTTGTCAAACTCTGTGTCCCACTGGGTGTGCCAGAACTATTGACACAGGAAAGTGCACCCGAGGCAAGGAGGTCAAACCCCTACCTTCTCCTCGCAACATGGAAACTCCCCTCTCGCCTGTGGGACTGGCGAAGCTGGAGGGGTGAGTCTCTAGATAAGGGCTAGCTCCCTTTTATGTATCATTGTTTGTTCTAGCAAGTGTAAAATATAGGTATATATAGCTATAATAAAAGAGGGGGGATGAAAAGGGAGAAGAAATGCATGGAAAACAAACTACCTACTCTAAAAGAGGTGATGCACCAAAATAAAGGTTAACCTTCACACATCCACTCTCAGAATCAGACAAATACATACATACACTATGCACTTGGCAGAAGGACCAGGCTGCTAAAACTATCAAGGAGGCTTCCATGAAGGCACAAGAGATAGAAAATCACTGAGGCGCTGTGGAATGCACACTGTAAGTAACTCTTGTCTATTCTAGTCTTCTCAAATGTCAGCTCTTCTCCTTTTAGTTGCAATAATGGCACCTTGTAGACAGCAGGTCTGCTGGTGTTGAACCTATGAGAGCATCAAAATATAATGATTGGACACAAGCAAGCATTCAACACATACATGGAAATGTCTATCTAAATGGAGGTAAAAATTTGCATTTGTATTGATCCAGGTGAAATTTTGCAGAGCTATGCCCTTTACGAATGTGGACGATCCTTTTTAATAATGAAAAGTTCACAATATATAGGATAAAACAAGGAAAGAGGGAATTTAACGCTTCTTTTGGCAAGTTTCAAGTCATTTCCCTCATTGGGAAGAGGAAACACTACAGTTGATGTCATCATTCTAGAAGAAACCTGCTAGAACCATGCCATGTGGTCACCCAATCTTGACTTTGGCATTTGAGTCATCAATGTGAAAGCATGGGCCTACACCCCTTTTCCTACAAGTAGACTATGATTTCTATCAATTTCTACAGTTTATCCCCTTTTTAAATGCTTGGGCCATGCCTTTTCCATTTTACACCATCAGGCAATAAAATGTCTTCTATTTATTGCCACTTGGACTGCTTGACTACTCCATGCCTCGTCATTTTTCTTGCCTTGTCACCTCTTGCTTTGTCACCTCTTGTTTTCTCACCTCTGTCTTCTTGTCTTTTCTGACCGCTTGGCCCTTTGGGCAAACTCCTGGTAGGGTTGCTGCAATTCAAGCTCTTTCTAGTTAGTGCTTTTAATTTAAAACAAATGGTTATCTCTTTTGTTAAAATTTGAGGGCCTCTGGGTCATCACCATGCTTTGCTGGCTTTTGGCCGCTTGCTAATTTCTTCACGACACTCTTCCCTTTGTTAGTCAGGTCCATGCTGGCTTTCTATGGCTTTACCTTAGTCTCTTTGCAGCCTGCTTAATTTCTTAGCACCTCGGCGGTCACTTTGGTTGCTCCGTGAACTATTTGCGTGGACTTTTAAGTGTTTCCACAGAGTTTTGAAAGTTTTGCAGACTTTTGCTAGGCTCCCATAGGCTTTGTGTTTTAGACTGATCCTAGCCCCTTTGCTTTTGTGCTAAGCCGTGGGCTTTGGTTTTACTATGCCTAGTTTTTGATTGGAGCTGTGCCTGACCTTTGATTCTTTCCTTTTGTAAATTTGAAGTTATTGCCTTAAGCAACCATGCATGCCAATGAGCTAGGCCGATGATCCAATGAACCAGGACCGTCTAAAGTTAAGGAAGAACGAACCAAGTGCTGATAAATCAAGGGGCCAAACCAATGAACCAGGATGATGAACCAAATTGTTGAACTGAGTTAGAACAAGGCCATTGGACTTTGAAGAAGATAAAGCGAATGCTGATAAACAAACCAGTTGAACCAAATGACTGAACCAATCATGTTGAAACAAGCAGAGAAACACTGGCATTGAACTGTGTAACTCAAAAATGATTATTTTCAAAAGCAAGGGGAGGAGTTGACCATGATTTTTCCTGTGAGCAAAAATTGGTCAACAGTACACAAAGACTAAAAAAGAGGTAAATAGGACTATAGATAGTACAGGGTCAATTGAGTTGCTCTTGTATAGTGCATAAGTGATAGAAAAAGGTACAAGGTTGACTAGGTCAACCTAGTATAGTAAATAAGGAAAATGAAAAGGTTGATAACAAGTTGAGAATTGAAACAAGACAATTTTTGAAGTTAATAGGAAAGTAAGAACTAAAAGGAAATAAATATTCAATTGGATCAATTCTAGCTAATCCAATTGAAGTACACAATATAAAACCTTGCACTAACACTGGATAATGTAATTTTTTGCACATGATTGAGTAAAGAGAAAGAAATTAACTCGAAAAGTAAAGATCTAACTAATTATTCAACCTAAATGTTTTATTATATTATTTAAGAAATAATTTTATATGTGATGGGAAGTTGGTTATAAATCAAGGAACTAGATAGTAATCTAAGGATGGTTTTAGGTAGTTTGGGTTGAAGGGACTATAGTGGAAATGATATAGGCATGGTATTGGTTCTTACCCCCTCACTTCACACACCACAGCAATAAAGGTTTCGGGTGCTTAGCCAGAATATACCATTAACCATATTTTATACTTGACTAGAGTGTCATGGCGGCTTCCCCCTTAGTGATGAAATTCAAGTAGGTTGGCCTTGGGTAGAAAAATGTTAAAGTGCTTGTTTAGATTATGTGATTTGGCCATGTTTACATAAAATAGAAATAGTGAAACTAAATGTTTAATTAAAATCCCCCTAATTGGACTATGTAAACTATTCTAAGCATGTAAGCAATAAGAAAATAAAGGTGTGAATTAATTACTAACATTTAGAGATTAATTCCAACTTGAAACAAGGTATAGTGTTGACACTATATATATATATATATATATATATATATATATATATATATATATATATATATATATAATATAGAATAGGTTTGATAGGGTCAAACCTATACTATGGAAGCAAGGTTTGAAAATGAACAGGGTTAGCCAAGGTCGACGTAGTTGTTTTAGATAGCACACAAAACATAGAACTGGGTTGACAGGGTCGATCCAGTTGACTGTGCAGGGGTAGTTTTGAAGACTAAAAACTATGAAAGGAAAGACAGTAAAAGAAAGAGATAGAGAGATAGAAAGAAACCTTGGTGGATCAGAAATGATGAGAATTAATATTGCTTATCAAGAACCTCAGAATATGATTGTAAAACCTATTAATTGGGTCAACTAGGTCAATCAAGATTTATAGAATCCTACTACTGAGTGTCTAAAATATACAAGGTCAACTAGGGTTGACCTAGTATGCTAAACAGGATGCCTAAAAATGTATAGGGTCAATTGGGTTGACCTAGTAGTATGTACTAGAAGTCTAGAAGTTTGGAAACCTAACTGCATCATCTGAGTTGATCTAGTTACCTATTCCTGAAAAATTGCACAAGATTGGAATTGGGTCAATAGAGTCAAATCAGTATGACAGATATATGATAAAAAGGAATGCCAGAAAGTGAAATAAATATTGTAAGGTTTATTTTTATGTTGGGTTTACTATAATTTATGCAATCATAAATGCATCATGTCTATAAATCAATCTTGGCTCAGAGAAGATAGAGCATACCTACACTTCTGATTGGGAATACATTTTTTAAGTGAGAGCATGACCAATATGGGGATCTGCTAGACCTGATTAGGGGATCATTTGTCACAATACACCATATGAGATAGGCTTCCAAAGCCTATAGTCTAAAACAATCATGTAGCAACCCTAAAATATTCTTAAGGTTTAATATTTCACCTATGCTACTAAACAAAAAAGTAAATTTAATATAGTACACACCAAAGCTTGTGGCATAATAAAAGGGTCAGTAAATCAATCAAAACATGTATAAGTTAATCTCAATTAAGCTAAGTATGAGTAATACTCTAATACATGAAATAAAAAGAGTAAGATTATTCAATCCAACACTTATGCTACTTCTATATAATAAAAAGAGGAGAATAAGGTTAGAATATACTTATTTGAATGTGAACCCATTGAGACTCAATCTTTCCCTTAGCCAAAAGGGCTTCACAAGAAGTTGTTGTGGTTCGTAAGGATAACTAAGAAATTCCAAAGCATCCAAGACTTATCCACAAGACTAGATTCTCCAAGTAGAAACCCTAAGTTAATACTCCTCAAGTAGAATGGTGAAAGAGCATATTATTAAGAAGTGTGAGTGAATAATAACTCTTGATTGCATATCTGAAATAATGATGAAATGATATTGTATTTTAGGTAGATTTTTTCCTAAATCCTCATGAAAATGTTGGTTGTATAGGTTTAGCAATGGTTGACCCTGTATGTTTTC
The DNA here is from genome assembly GCA_037957365.1 of Torreya grandis. Lineage (NCBI taxonomy): Eukaryota > Viridiplantae > Streptophyta > Pinopsida > Cupressales > Taxaceae > Torreya > Torreya grandis. Next base: position 412,122 of record JARHVA010000011.1, read on the forward strand.
AAGAACAATTTACTAGGTCTGAGCTAAGTCAGCTGAAAGGCTAACAAACCCAAAAAGTGAAAAATACCCTAAACTATACAGGGTCAGCCATGTTCAACCTAGTACAACTGACAATCCAAAAGGGAATTAAGGTAATAAAAGGAGGATCAAAAGAGTAAAAATACTAGAGGATTCTGCAAGGGAGGATAAATAGCTTAGGGAATGGTTTTAAGAGCTGGTTGGATTGATAATAATGTGGAAAAAAGGGATAGAAATCTAGTGAATCACCAAAGCTCTATCCAACCCCTTCCCAGTGCACCCCTTAGGGAGTGCACTCAGAGAGATTGAGTTTCAACAGGTTCTTACTAGATGTAAAGCATCAAAATTTGATAAAATTTGAAAATATTATGTGTATACACATGCCATTCAAATTAATCAACATAATAGTCCTCATGGGGGGTTGTGGGATATGAACAAGCCCACAACAAGTCCTAGTCACCATGTTGATTGGTTATACCAAGGTAGGGTCATGGGTGGTGAGTTAATATTGAAAGAGAAAAGGGGTCGTAATCAAGGAGGTTACATCAATTAAAATAGAACCAACTATCATTAAATCAAACATGTAGAAATATAATCAATAATTCAACTTGAGGCATGAAAGACAACAAGACATAAAAACACAAACCATAAAATGACACAATTTTTCAGTGGCTCAGAACTAAAACTAGAGTATATACCTATCAAAACTTATCTAAATATTCAAGAATCACTTCATCTTCCTAGTTGTCAAAATTGTCACCTAGCCTAACTCATATCGAGTACCTACAACCACTAAATATAACATCAGCATCAACTAAATAATGAATAAACAATATGACATAGAACTGTAATAAAATATTAATTACATAAAAAAGTTAAAATATCATCTAATAAAATAATTAAACATAACCATATCCATCAACCTGTTGTTGAAATATCACTATATCAAATTTCATCATCAGTGTAATAGTTAAATAAAATGTAATGTGGGATCAGCTATACATGCTTATAGTAATATTTAAATAGTCATATAAAGTATCAAATGGTGGGGTCAAAACATCTTCCCCTCCTTAAAAGGGAACTATCTTAGCAACTATTCAAATATACAAGATTAATGTTGCCTTAAAGGTATCTTCTAAAGTGGCACTTCTTTTGTTCAATTGGTACCATTGAACTAAAACTTGTTGTAAATCCAAATTTTGCAATATAATTCTACAATGGTTCATGATTCTCAATGGTTCTAAATGCTTCTTTTCCTCTTCCATGACCTGTAGGTGTTTCCAATCTAGGACATGAGAGAGATAAGGTATGCATTTTCTTAATAAACTAACATGAAATACATCATAAATCTTGTATAGAGAAGGAGGAAGAGCTAGGAAATAGGAAATAAGACTAATATTCTCCATAATTTCAAAGGGCTTGGAAAAGCATGGAGCTAGCTTGGCAGTTTTTATGAACTTTTTTGAACTTTTCTATAGTCTAACATGCAAAAAACAATTATCCTCCATGTTGAATTCATGTGGTGTCCTCTTTTGGTCAACATAACTCTTTTTCCAATTAGGTGAAATTTTCAAATTTTGGCATATTAATTCCATTTATTTTTCACATTCCATCAATATATAAAGGACAACAATATTCTTATTTTACAAACTATCCCTTCTAAGTGAGGTTCTGCATTTTTGCCCATATAGAGCTTCAAAAGGTGCCATTATTATTGAAAAATGATAGGAGTTATTATAATAAAACTCAACCAAATGGAGATAATCTTCCCATTTTTTCTGTTGGTCCATGACATACATCTGCAGCATGTCCTCAACCACCTTGTTGAGTCTTTCTATTTGACCATCCATTTTCAAGTGGTAGGAAGAACTAAAATTTTACCACATTTCAAATGCTATAGTCAAATTTTGCAAGAACCTTGATGTAAATAGATTATCTCAATCTGAGATAATTAATTTGAGTATGCCATTTAGTCTAACAACCTGTTTTATAATATATTCTACTAATATGGAAGGGTCATCCATTAGATTTTATAGCAATGAAGTGGCCAACTTTGGTAGCTTTATCAATCACAATAATAATAGTATCATGTTTGCTATGTGATTTAGGTATCTACATAATAAAATAAATTGATATTACAACACACTTCCCTCTTCAAATATCATGACGATAAAACAACCCTCTAGGGTGGCAATGCTTAGCCTTAACATGCTAGCATTCCAAGCATCTTTACACAAAATTAGTGACATCACACTTTATACCAGGCCAAAAATAAATTATTTTCAGCTCATGTGTCATCTTCATGACACCAAGATGATTAGTGTAAGGTGTTTTATGCACTTATTTCAACACAAAATTTTATAAGTCACCTGACTTGGGTAAAAAATGTATTGTTGTGCCTTATAATGCCATCTTCTTCAATAGAAAAGTCAAAAAAATTCTTTGTTAAAGGTTCGTTAGATAAACCTACTCTTAATTCTTGGAAGAATTTATCAATAAGATATTATTTTAGTATATCATTTTTGAAATTTTCTTGCAGTATAGATAAGGTAGCAAGGTATGTGCATCAATTGAGTGCATCAGCAACATGATTTTTTTTGCCCTTGACATAATATATGTCCATGTCAAAGTTACTTATAAATTCTATCTACCTTCACTAGCATGCATTTAAATCATCCTGAGAAAACAAATATTCTAAGATGTGGTAATCAAACTTCAACTTGAAGAGCTTTCCCAACAAAAAATGCTTCCATTGTTTTAGAGCATGGACAATAGTAGCAAGCTCCATGTCATGTGTGGGAAAGTTATTCTCATGTTCTTTGATCTTATGTGACTCATACATCACAACCTTACCATCTTGATTCAAAATGCCTCCATAACCTTCTTTAGAAGCATCAACCCATACCTCAAAATTACCATTTGAATCAGGAATAATAAGTATAGGTGTTGTTATTAACAGCACTTTTAGATTTATGAAAGCCTCCACACATTGAGGTATCCATACAAATTTATTTCCCTTGCACTATAAATAAGTGATAGGACGTGCCAAGCTATGAAAAAATTGCACAAATCATTAATAATAACCATCAAAGCCCATGAATCTATGAACTTCATGCACATTAGTTGAACCATGATAGTCCTGAATGGCTTTTATCTTTGCTAGGTCTACATCAATGCCATATTTTAAAATGATATGGCCCAAGTAATAAATTTTGGATTCATAAAAATCACACTTGGAATTTTTTTCATATAGCTTATGTTTTCTCAGCCTTTGCAAGACTAGGGGAAGGTGTTACTCATGTCCATCTTCATTTTTAGAGTAAATGAGAATATTATCAAGGAACACTGGCACAAATTTGTCTAAAAAATCTTAGAATACATTGTTCATTAGGGTCATAAATGTTTCTAAAGAATTATTTAGCCTAAATGGAAATACCATGAACTTGTAATGCCCATACCAAGTTTGAAAAGTTATTTTATGAATATCATATGCTTTGATCCTTAACTGATCGTAGCCTAATCTTAAATCAATCTTTGAGAAAACTATTGAACCTTTCATTTGATCAAATAAATCATTTATTCTTGGCAAGGGATATCTATTTTTTATCATTACCTTATTGAGTAGGTGATAATAAATACTTAACCTTAAATTTTACTTTTTTGACAAAGACAACCAGAATACCCCAAAGAGACACACTTAGTTGGATGCAACCATTGTCCAAAATTTCTTGTAGTTGCACCTTTAATTCCTCAAGGTCAACCGTGTTAATGTGATAAAGATACTTAGATGTAGGGGCAGATACCAACATAATATCAATGTTCAAGTCAAATTTACATTTAGGTAGCAACCAGGCAATTTTTGGGGGAAAACATCCATAAACTCATTCAAAATGGGAAAATCTGGGTGAGCTAATTCCTTATCTTTAGGTAACTCTTACAGCTAAACTACATAAATTTTACAGTGCTTTCTAACATACATTTTTAGCTGTAAGGCTGAAAGTGTCTTTCATGCATTTCTACAAGCCTCCCAAGGTCATCAATACACTGCACTCTTTTACCAACATAATCAAGTGTTGCTTGGTGCGTTTGTAGCCAATCCATTCCAAAAATGAGATCATATGACCCCAATGGTTCTAGGAATATATTTACCTTGGTTTTGAAGACACCAAGATCAATTTTAGCTTGTTCTAAGCATTTTGGAATAGGTACCCTTTTTCCAGTACCAAACTTAACCTCCCAAACTTCTCTTATCATTGCATGTTCAATCTTACATTATTTTACAATATTAAGAGATATAAAGTTGTCAGTTGCACTTGATTTAATTAGAATAGATATAGGAAAACAATTAATGGTACCTCTAGTTTTTATTGGGGTGGCCTACAAATTAGCATTACAATTGTCCATAGCAGTGCACACCCTGTGGTTCACTAATTAACCTAGTTTCAGCTTGGGGCAATCCTTTTTTTAGTGGTTATCACCACATATTTAACATACATCTCTAGATGGAGATATTGGAATAGTATTTGCACCTATGGTTGGTCCACATTGATTATTTTAGGGATGTTCCTTCTTGAAAGACCCTGATTTAGATGAACCTTGTGACTTAAAGTTTCTAGTCTAATTGGAAAACTTGTTAAAAATCTTGTTATTTCCATCAAATCTATGATTCTAGTCTAATTTTTGAAGTTCTTAGACGTAGGAGAGAGATTTTTGGTCTTAGATTATAGCTTGTTCAACTTGAAATCCTATCTTACCTTCTAATGAGACTTCTCATTCTCTTCAACCTAATAATTTGATTTAATGGTAGTTGCCAAGGTCCTCAGATTTATCATATTGATGTCATTCATCAATATCTCTTAAAGCCCAAGCTTACATTTGGTGATTTTTGTCTCCTCATCATGCATGTAGTTCACATGATGTAACAATTTTAATAATTTATTTTCATATTCAAAAATAGTCATGTTTTCTTGTTTCAATAGTTGAAATTAGTTATTTTTGGTTCCTTATAGTTGGCATTTAGATACCTTTTCTAAAATTGCATTTCAAAGACTATTCAGGGCAAATCTATTGGTTGGTATCCCTCTATAACATAGAGGTGATTCCACCACAAGGTTGTAGGTCCATCCATCTAGTAGGTTGCCACCCTTGCTTTCATATTTGATGGCATGTTATGTAGATTTAGGTATTTTTGTAGGTGAACCAATCATGCATCAGCTGCATCACTAGATTATTCACTGAAAAAGGTAGGTGGTATAAGTTTCTTTAGTTTCTTAATGATTGGATCCACCACAATCAAAGGTATTTCTTGGATTACCATTTCTTCTACTTGGCCTATCTCTAATCTATGTAATTCTTCATGAGATACACCTTCAAATTTATTCAGCCTTCATTCTTGGCTATCAATCTTACCTTGTCAAACATTTAAGGTTGTTAATGTCCCACTAAGGACTTCCTTAGCCTTGTTGATTAGGTTTCTGTCAACTACATCAGTATCCAAAACCTCATTATTAATATTATCATTGTTAATGGTAGTTCCTCTTGAATTTGAATGGGTTTATAAGCACCAAGACCCCTACTTTGGCCTCTACCTCTACAACTAACTGGGTTAATGTTAATACAGTTATTATGGAGGTTGACACCATTCAACCTCATCCTAACCATCATGTCAAGTTATAAAATAATAACACAGCAAATTATAGACTTTAAAATGTTCATTCCCAAAGTTCCCTAGAGCATAACATTGTTATGATACCAAATGAAACAACCCCAAAAAAATTTGGAATTACATTATTAGAGTATGGTTTGGACTACATGCAAGGCCTGATACTTTTCTTGTTAATGTAATCAATGTTTATTTACTGTACTCATATATGCACAACTAGAACTAAAGGATGTGATTTGAGATAGTTAATAAGGGGTAAATACCTATAAAAGATGTTATGAGGAAGTAGGTTGCCTAATAGGATAACTATGGAGTTTAGCGCGTATCAATTTACAATTACATAGATAACTCTTGAGCACCATACATGGCATTAACATTCTACATAGGGTCATTTATAGGTCCTTAACTCTCGCTAGGTATCTCATTCCCCTTGACAGATTTCAATTCTACTTGAGGATAGTTAAATGGTTTCTTTTTAAGAGAATTATAACAAACAACTATACGCATCCCACATTGCCATTCAACTATAACCTATCTATGATATAAGAACTAAGGTCTAAATCTACTATGAACTATCATGTATATTGTCTAAGATTCTAATCATAAATATAGAAACCAACAAACTCATTAAATTACATGTAGATTTATATTAGGATCCCATAAGTATATAATAGAATTCATTACTATCTATAAAAGATTACAATCTCAAAAAATGAGTGGAAGATAGAATATTATAGGCAAATGAACTAGTGCTACCAATCAAGGGTAAAATCATCCTCTTTGTCTTAAGGATCATTACACCATTTCTTTGTTCATTTAAAACTCACTAGTCACCCATTGTTAATTTTAAATATAAGCTAAATTGGATTTACTCCCTAAGGCTTTAGAAATTAAAAGGGTTATTTACTCATATAATCTCATGTTGCTTCCAATTTTTTAAAAACATGAAAAGCCTTTAACTGATTATTGAGTAATGATATAGTTTATGCTCACATCTATTATTACCAGATAAGGCATAATGGACAACTCACAATTACCTTATGCGAAAAGAGATCACAGTAACAAAATAGTCAATGTGTGTATAATTAACAAGGAGAAGGGATTGATATATGAAAAGGTATATTTAAGCCAAGTATATTATTTTTAATACCATTAAATTTTTCATTAATCCCATTATCTCTAAGATGGTGTAAATAACTCAACCAACACTTAATATGGCATCATAAAATTGGCAGACTATTGTGTACCTTAAAAGGCTCAAGTTATATTGTAACTAATGGATAGTTAAACCATACTATACAGTCTACTAACATGCTCAAGAATATCATATAGTTCTCGTCACCTCATTAATAAACTTCAAATTATACCAAAATTAGTTTATACTATATAAATTCCAGCCATGAATCAAAAAAGTCCAGCCAACATTATATTACCAAGATAAATTCCAGCCATAGACATGATCTACATAGTTAATAAGAACATTAATGAAACTAGTTCCTTCCATTTCCTAAAATAAGGATTTCATTTCAATGATAGACCAATTTTTGAAGTAAGAATCAAACATAAGGAATTTACCTACTTATAAAGATGATGCAATTACAACATAAGCAAGGTATGAAAGAATATAATCATCAAAATACTTTCCTCATATACTTGGTATTAACATTCAAGCTTATCCGTAAGTATCATACTGAGGGTAATAATTTTAATCCCTTCATTTATTAAATGAAGTCCAAAACTAATCCCATACTAATAACCTCAATAACATAAATAATATTGAACATACCATCGGGTAATGTAAAATTAATAGTATATACACTTTCAGCCAATATAAAATATGTTGATGCAAGATATTTGAACCTACCTTATTCACATAAACTACTACCAATGAGAGGATAAAGCACTAACAATCTATTAGTAACTTAAGGCAATCATTTTTTCTATATTTCTATTTATAGACATAAGATTATACACATCACTCTACAGGTTAAGAAATTTATTTAGAAGTTAAACATAACCTCATAACAAGAACTAGGCAACCTTCAACTTAATTGTAAACTCAGAATTTTATGCATTTATAACAAGAGTAATAGTGATTGAAAACTAAGTTTAATCTATCAATAATATATTGTTTACTGAAGAGATTACATACCTCATATACGGTCATACAAGTTTAGAGCAAACTGAAAAAAGAACTACATGATTACAACGAGTCTCATTCCTTATGTTACCTTACAAGTATATTTCTCATAATAAAACAATAATTTAGTTGTACTTTATTGCTTATTACATATAACTATTATACGAAACATTATAAGATGTATAAATAAAAGAGATTAATCATGAACTAAATTCTCATACTACATTTATCATGGTTCAAATATTACTAAGTACTAAATATAAGGAATCAATAAGACCTTACAATCTAAATACCAAAGTAGTAACTAGCATATCATAACTAGTGATTCAATTTCAAAAAGATATAAATAAAGGATTTTAGCTTCAACACCATATGTCAAACACTGGACAACTTTTAACTCTACTTACAGAATAAAGCCATTTCCAAAAGGAAATAAGTTAGCATATAATGATTACAAGGTGACACTAATCAATATTTTTAACTGTAACTGAATTGTAACTTCATTCGTTATGCATACCATGTGGAAACACCAATACAATTTAATGTTGAAAAGAAACATATGAAATAACTTAGGCAATAATGTTTATTGATTTTATTATGCCTATCCTTAAGATCATCTAAGAGTATGAGAAGTATATTATCATGACAAAACAAACCCCCCCAACTAGCCCTATGAGCCCAATCATTGGTGGCCCTTACCACCCCATCCATCAGTTGGATGGCAGGTTTTGGCAACTAGTGTAAGGAAGGGATTCAAAGCAAATCAGGGTTCCCTAAGCCATTGAATGACCAAAAATAATAGTAAAAATATACAAAAAAATAAGTAACCAATAAGATATCATCAGAAGATGAAATGGAAAATATAAAAAATGTGAAGCATGCATTAATGAGTATTAGAAAGCATAGATAAACCATCATGAGGCATAATATTGAAGGAAAGGGAAATGGATATGTATTTATAAATCCAAATCTATCACATTCTTTTTACCTTACTTAGAACATTCTAAGTAACAAATTAGCCTATGATTTGCCCTACCATCTACTCAGGCTTCAAATAAATAAACTAATAGCTAAAAATAATAAACTACATGAATATCTACATAGTCTAACAAGTTGAGTTGAGGATTAAATCTTGATTCAATAATAGAAACTAATAAATGAAACAATAGCATCGATGAGACAATAATAGCTAAATGATGACTATAATAATCAATAAAACTCAAATCCACTGAACCATGCCATTTTGAAACAACTAAATCAACAAATGACTCGAGCTACTATGCTTAAGGATGTGACCATTCAAAATGTGATATCTAGAATTAAATAAATTCAAGAAATGGATTATAATTAGTTAATAGTTACTCTAAACATCAAATTCCAACTTCCAATAACTCCCGAGATTTCCACAATAAAAATAAATAAAAGTAAATAGTAAAATGAAGTATAGCAATTATCAGAGGAGGTTAAGTCAACAAATTGATTAATGGGTTCATCATGAGGTCTTATGAACTCATTATGAACTTTAAAATTGATAAATTGAAGTCAAATGGGTAACCGATGTAGCTAGTTACAAAACTTAACCAAATGTTTGCATAAGTTGATTACCCACAACATAACTAATTCCAATTATTATTGCATTGCTATAGGATTTAAGAAAATTTGCCAAGGCTTCACCCCATAAACCCTACTCATGTATAGTTTAGGGTTATAAAACATACAAGGAATCTCAAGTTATATATATATATATATATATATATATATATATATATATATATATATATATGAATATATATATATATATATATATATATATATATATATATGTATGTATATATATATATATGTATGTGTATGTATATATATATATATATATATATATATATATATATATGTATATATATATATATATGTATATGTATATGTATATATATACATATATATATATATACATATACATATACATATATATATATATGTATATGTATATGTATATATATATATATGTATATATATACATATACATATACATATATATATATATATACATATATATATATATACATATATATATATATATATATACATACACATACATATATATATATATATACATACATATATATATACATATATATATATATATATATATACATATATATATATACATATATATATACATATATATATATATATATATGTATATATATATATATCTGTGTATATATATATATATATATATGTATATATATATAAATATATGTATATATATGTATATGTATATATATGTATATGTATATATATATATATATATATGTATATATATATATATATATATATATATGTATATATATATATATATATATATATATATGTATATATATGTATATATATATATATATATATGTATGTATATATGTGTGTGTGTGTGTGTGTGTGTGTGTGTGTGTGTGTGTGTGTGTGTGTGTGTGTGTGTGTATATCATGAGGTCTTATGAACTCATTATGAACTTTAAAATTGATAAATTGAAGTCAAATGGGTAACCGATGTATCTAGTTACAAAACTTAACCAAATGTTTGCATAAGTTGATTACCCACAACATAACTAATTCCAATGATTATTGCATTGCTATAGGATTTAAGAAAATTTACCAAGGCTTCACCCCATAAACCCTACTCATGTATAGTTTAGGGTTATAAAACATACAAGGAATCTCAAGTTATATATATATATATATATATATATATATATATATATATATATATATATATATATATATATATATATATATATATATATATATATATGTATATATATATATATATAAACATACTACTTAAACATATAAATACCAGTTTCAACATTTACACTGAAGTCATTAGACCAATTCAATAGAAACCATATATGATTTAGAAACCCTCATATTTCAAACAAATAAAAACACCCCAAATAGATTTACAAACCCTCAATAATCAATTAAAAACCCACACAACATCTCATATTGAAATAGAATGGGTATGGATACCTAGTTGGATGCATAACCAAAAATATTTAAAGCAAATATATATGTCACAGGGTAATGGATATGTTTGTTAGGAGGTAAAGAAAATGTTTAAACCCCCAATATATTTTAGAAACCTTTACTTTTATCCCAATAAAAATTACACATTTCCCCACATAGATATATAAGTAAAGTGTCAAGATAATTGACATGAAGAGAAGAATAGGTAGCTAGATGCATTAGAGGCTCAAATTGAATTCTCATATCTTCAGGTTGGGCTTATAATGCCCTTACAAATAATAATCATCAACTCATTATTTTATTAACATAAACTACAAATAAAATCCATCTCTTAAAATATATGCAAATTAGTGACTTACTTGTGGTTTTCAAGTTGAAAAGCAAGCTCTAAAGGAAGGATAAAAAAGTTATTTTTACCATAGGGTTGGCATCATAAGCTTGAGAAAGAGAAGATATGAGCATAGACCTAGAAAAAATGCATCACCCTCCATCATTTCTACCTTCACCCCATAGATTCATCCTCTCACCCACCATTAACCATCTAATTCCCTAATCGTCATCCCTCTCCCCATACCTCATTCAATGCTGGGGAGAGATAAATTACCCCCAAACCATCGATCACTTCCCAAGGTCAATCAAACACACCAACCATAATTAAGGCTAAACCCATAAAAATCCAAAATCAATAAACAATTCAAATCCAAAAACATGGTTCGAGCCACATCCCATTCAAATTAATCAACATAATAGTCTTCATGGGGGTTCATGGGCTCTAAACAATCCATCAACAAGTCCTAGTCATCATGTTGACTGGCTAGACCAAGGTAGGGTCATGGGGTGATGAGTTCATAGTGAGAAATAAAAGGGGTCAGAAGCAAGGAGGTTATATTAATTAAAATAAAACCAACTATCATTAAATCAAACACATAGCAATACAATCGACAATTCAACTTAAGGCACGAAGACAATAAGACACAAAAATATAACCCAAAAAATGATAGAAATGTCCAATGGCTCAGAACTAAAACTAAAGTATATACCTATAGAAACTCATCCAACTGTTCAAGAATCACTTCATCTTCCTAGTTGTCAAAATTGTCGATCAACCTAGCTCATGTTGGGTACCTATAACCACCAAATATAACATCAATAGGACATAAATTATGAATGAACAATATGATATAGAATTACAATAAAACATTAATTACAATAAATAGTTAACATATCATCTAATGCAGTAATAAAACATAACCATGTCCATCAATCTACAGTCAAAATATCACTATATCAAAGTCCATCAGCACTGTACTAGTTAAATAAAATGTAATGTGGGATCATTTATACATGCTTTTAGTAATATTTAAATAGTCATATAAAGTATCAAAAAGTAGGGTCATAACACATTAGCTCTTCCTTAGCCTAAAATCTCTTTTGGCAATTTAGGTTACATTATCAGCCCCATTGACCTTGTACTCTAATTAATAAAACTCATTTAGGGTCTTGTTAAACAAATTTTGACCCCAAGTCAAAATTGGTCACTCCCTCCAATTTCAAACTTTCATGTGGTCTTTTCATGGTCATGTCATGCTTTATATGGTCCCTAGAGTCTTCATATAACCTTTTGTTAGCATTGTTTAAGGTTAGTTTGGAGAAGTTAAGGTAATGTCATATTTTGGTCATATTACGGTCTAAGCATGTCATAGAGAGGTAAGGTATAGTCAAGTGTTGTAATAGGTGATTAGGGGTTTATTGAGGTCATTTTATGTCTTAAACATCTTATCATAACATTTCATGATGTTTTTCAAACTTTGAGGTTCACTTATAGACTTGAAGGTATTAAAAATACATGAAAATGTGATTTTTGGCTAACATTTATGTATATCAAAAGTTACCAGAGTGAAAAATCCATACCACACACCTTCCAAGGTCCTTTTAATAGTTACATAATTACCACACCTATTATATAATCAGAACAAAGTCATAATCTTACATTTCAACATCATCTTGAGGAGTTAAGGAATTTATACAGACTTTTGGAAGTTACCTGTAAGTGAGAATAGGTTAAGAACATCCCTTAAACTTATAAAAGTTAGAAATTGGAATGAATTTTGAACTCTCACAGTTGCAAGAAATATTCTCTCTTTTATTTCTCCATTCATAAGCTAGTGAAAGCCAAATTCAATCAGATGGTATAGGTTGTACAGGTAAATTTAGGGGATAATATTTTCTCCAAATTTTGGTACCCCTATGGGATTCTAATTTGTTCCATTGTTCATTGGATTGGTGTCCTTAGATTTATGAACAATCGCTAATGATCTAGACTAATTTTCTAAGGGTCAAATCCCCACTGGTTGAGTTTAGAGCAAATCCAATGAAAAGTGTGAACTTGTGGCTACATGAAACTAGTTGGAGTGAGTTATCATAGATCTGTATATGTCCCATACACATTCACTCATCATGGTGGCATGTTTTGATGATATTTTGGCAAGTAAAGTCTTTCTTGTGCATAGTTTGAGGTGACTAGAAAACTTTCTATATTTCTGAGTTCTCCAGGTGATTTATCTGATTGGTTCTCTATTATATTCTAATCTCTTCTTAATTAATCAGGGGCCTTCTAATTAACCAAGTATTCTATACAATTTCTAAATGGCCACTTCTTCATTCACATTTTGTAGATTGTGTTTTCTATGTATGTATAGTAAATTGAGTTGAATGGGTCTAAATATGTTTTTCAAAGAGATTGAGAATTGTGTCTTCATGTTAAGTATTCTAATATAATGGATAGGAATATCTTTGATCCCCAACTACCATATTTGCATTTTCATCTTCCTAAATACATGATTGTAGACCTACAGGTTTACAGACCTATAGGTATGTAACTCTAATGAAATTCATGTTGTTAATGCTAAATGAAGAATATATAGATAGAAATCCTAGTGATGGATTAAATTTGAAAATGATTCAATAATTAATGAAGGTTTGCAAGCACCTACAATTGGCTAGTTGATAAATTTCCTTTGGATATTGTAGATAGTGAACATAGAGTTTGAAGATGCCTTGAAGAGGCTAACAAACTTGAAATGAAATAAGAAAATACCTTAAAAAAAATTTGACCACTTCTAAAATTTCATAGTGTATTTGAAGGTCATAATAAATTTGAAGAAGGTAAACATGAATTTCCATACATAGTCGAACTCCAAAGAGATACCTAAAAGACTAACAATGTAGACAGTGAACATAGAGTTTGAAGATGTTATGAGATACTCTATAGACTTGTAATGATGTGAGAAAGACTCCCTAAATGAGTTTGAGCATTTTATGTGTCATGACTTATCTCAAAAGGTCATTTTCAAACATACAGTCAAACTACCCTAAGAGTCACCTACAACTAGTATTAAAATTGGCCTTAAATAGTAATAATGATGGAGCTTGGAACTTCAAGGAATTAGATGGGTCTTAAGATGAAATAAATAATAGATTAAATCATTTATAGGTTTTAGGATTGGATATCAATACCAAATTCAAACCAAAACACAATCAAACTCCTTCAATAATCACCTACAACCATTTATTATTGAGATTCTACCTTGAATAGTGGGTTGATGAATGTAACAAGAATTTCAAGGTGTTAAGAGAAATTTTTATCCTCTTAATGACATAATAGAAAACAAACAATGAAGGTGATTATTGAATGGTAATTGAGCTCCTAGACCATCAAATGCACTTAGTCCTCTAAGAGAGACCTATAGGCTACTAAATGATATGGCTTATTTCAAGCCTAAATAGAAAAGTAGTGTTCTTGAAGTAGTGTTTTAGATTGTCTTAGGAAATGATGAAAGTATATGTATTGTTTGAGGATAAAAAGGAAACATGATTAAAATGACCAATGAGCTTAGTCAAGATAGAGTTGTCAAACTCTACATACATAGAGTCAGGTTTTCCTTCTCAGAATTCTTTCTTGGTTTGAGAGAAGTAAAATACTTTAGAAGAATTTAAGAGGATTGAAACATGTGAAAAAGGTTTCACAAGGTTTAGATAACCCACACAAATCTATAACCCACCTAAGCAAAGACAGATAATGGAAACCTTAAACTCTACCAACTCAGCTAAATTGCATACACATGCTTCCTTGCTTATGGAAGGTTTGAGTTTGCTTGAAAAGAGATTGTAAAAGGATCTGAGGGTAAGTAAAATACTTGAAAATTATTGAAAAGAGATATCATATTCCATCAGATCCCTATACATAGTCAATAATGAAACAAGCACAGTCAGGCCCTGTTCAATCTCAAGCAGGCTGAGTGTATACTCAAACCTACATAAGAAGTCTTGAAGAGAGATGAATTCAGTTGGAGTTAGGATAACATTGAGATAATTAGGAGATAATAAAATGGATACACAAAAATTTCATGAAGTTTTAGACCCCTAATAGAGAGATTAATAGGAGAACACAGGTAGTTAGGGTATGATAGGTAGACTAGCATAAGAACCCTAAGCCTAAATCAATGAGATGCATCAGAGGCTTGATGGATAAATGTGGTATAAAAACAATTTTAACATGTTAATAATAATGTATCAAACCTCATTTAGGTCATTGGAGATCAAAACCAACTCAAGAAAAGTACTTATAGACCTCAATCTTGCTCAGCCCTCATAAAATGTTCATTACCAACCTGAGAGGCTAGTTTTTTTTTATAAATATAAAACAAAGGAATTTCATGGGAACTTGGGATCATATGTAAAGTTAGATCCCCTAGTACACTTCCATTTTTGAAATTATTTTATGGTTTCATGCCCTAAACTGTATGAACTGTCGTTAAAAACTTAAAGCACTTTCAGGCTACCTAAGAGAGCTATAAGGACACAATGAGAGATAAATTAAATTCCATGCCTCTAGATGAATCATTAAAACTTCCAAATGACCTATAACATGTCCAAGACCCCCTTAAGCATCACCCCTACCATTGGTTGGTATAGGACTGTATGGAACAATATGGAATAGGCCTAAAAAGAATAATTTTTTTCTATTTAGTAAGTCCATACAAGTTGTTAGAGATTAAAATTTGGCATGGAGAATGGGGAAGATGTTTTATAACTATATCACATGCTTATTTTTTTGGGATCATGTATATCCATTTTTCAATCTCTTGCCAGGGAGGCCTAATTAAGGCCTAGTTAGGAGAGAGAAGTTGTAAAAAAAGATATCTCCACTCACTCTCAGAGAATGAAATTAAATAGGGAATTGTAAGGCCATAATAAGTCCTATAATATGCCCTCAAATTTTCCCACCATCCATACAACTCTCTACATAGTGAGGTTTGCATCATTTTAGGGCTACAAGCAAGAGGGCCAATTTGAGGCTTTTGGTAGAGAAAGAATTGTTTGTGATAGTTTGAGACCTAAAAATGGATTTTTTAAAGTATAATATGTAGGTCATCCATAAATTTTGGATGATATTAAGAATAAGAAACCAATTTTTGGCACTTGTGTACAAAGTTAGCGTAAGGAGATGAAGAGTATTCTAGACACCTAACAAGAAAAGAAAGAGATGTGTCAAAAAGATCCTGATGGGATCAATTGATAGTGTCAAGAGTAGATAAAATAGGTAAGATAAACTATTTTGACTATAAATAAGGCCACTTATCCTTCAACGTGCCAAGGCAAAGGGCAAGTTCAAGAAGGTAGTCGAGGTGTAAAATAAGCATTTTAACTCCTACACCATGTGGAGGGTTAGACTATATTAATAAGAGATACACATGGTATTTTAGACCTAGTGAGGTAGTTCCATATCTCATCTCTTGTTTTTAATTTACATTAACACTTTTCTACTATCTCTCTCTCTCTCATATGCCATTATTCTCTTCTCTCTCACTTGTGCCATATATTAAGCCTTAATTAGCTAAATTTGTATCCTCCACCTAAGTGTGGAAAAGACCTGATCATTTTCAACCTTTGATCAATAAATAAAAATCTATTTTACCTTTTCCATGAGATATTTCAATGTGTATGTTAGTCTAATTGATCTTGATAAGTGATAACTTCTCTTCCTTAGCATGGTATCCTTGTTAACATTCTTATCTAGCTTTGAAAGTCTATTGTAAGTCTCTTGAAGTGTTATAATGAATTTTTCATGCATTTAGTGATTTGTATCTTCACTAGTGTCATGTTATTACCTTTTTTTTAGTCCTCTTATCTTAATTTTGATTCACAAAACTCCATGATAAATACTAATGCAAGAGGCAGATTCAGAGTAGTGTCATGTATAGGTTAGGATTTTATTTAAAGTGTAATTACAATAGGTTAGAAGTGGTAAAGTTACAATTGGTGCATCAACTCATTAGGATAGGTTTAATTTATGTTTTTTCTCTCCCTTTAATCTAAATGAGCTAGTATTATAGGTGATAAGAAATCAAGAAAAATATAGGGAGCTATCCCTTTAATCTAGAGTTTTACCCCTACTATAGGCAACCCATAGGCCCAAGGGTAATTCCATGTTCCAATCAATTTGGATAAAGATTTAACTACCTTTACAAGGGTTAAAAATTGAGTTACAATAGGTCTAAGTCAACCCCTAGCTAAACTAGACCAAGACCTAATTTGTTTTTGTTAATAATGATACAATGTCAATTGGGTCAACCTTGTCAGCTAAACTTTAAGAAAGGACTAGGTTTGGATCCATATATATAAAGGCATCCATTTCATCATTTCTAAGAGAAGAGAAGAAGAAGATATATATATTATGTATTTGTTTGTTCACCATTCTACTTCACTTAGGGTTTCATACTTTCTTTAGAGATATTTATCTTGTCTTGTGGAGAAGTCTTTTGGATGCATTGATAGGTTGTGTAACCTAGATCTGATTTATCCTTATTATATTTACGTACCACAACAACATCTTTCAAAGCACCTTGTCCAAGGGAGAGATTGAGGCTTGATGGGTTCATCTTCAAAGGTAAGTTTTCCTAACTTTATTCCTCCTTTGTAATAGTATATATATATATATATATATATATATATATATGCATTTGTATTTCTTTCCCATGCATTAGGATTTTGTATACATTGACATGATTATATGTCTTCTATGCATGTTTAATTTTTATGTTTATTACCCTCAATTTGTGCCACAAGCTTTAGTGTTCACATGATTAGACTTTACTTTACTTTTTATTAGATTAGTGAATATGAAAACATAGGACCTAGTTAGGGTTATTAGGACCTAGTTAGGGTTATTGCATAGTTTTGCTTGACTAGAGACTTTGGAACCCTCCCTAGTGATATTATGGTGGTAAGATATCCCTTAGCTAGGTCTAGTGGATCCATATTGTTCATGACCATGAATATCTAATGTATCAACAATCAGAAGTGTAAGTAGGATTTATATTCTCTGAGATAGGATTGATTTATAGATTAGTTGCATTTCTCTTTGCATACATTCTAATGAATCCAATGTGTATCTAACCCTTATAGGTTTTCTTTCATGCCATCATTTTTATCATTTTATTATATGTTTCCATATTTTTAGTATTATATCAAACCAGTTGATATATTTATAACTTTTTATGTGTATATTTAACACACAATCACTTCAAAATGACTTTGCTATGTCTGTTCAAGTCTTCATCAATTACAATTTAATAGATCAAATATTTCCCCTTTAAAAAAAAATTGTTCACTGATCACTCCCTCTTAAGGATTCTATTTGTGATTTGTAGTGTAAGACTTTAGATAGGACTAGACCTTCCTCACAAATTACCAAATTACCATTCCAAACATTATTTTTTCCAATTGATTCCACCTCATTGGTGTCCCTTTTGTGAGTTGTAGTGTAAGACTATGGATAGGACCAGACCTTCCTAAGAAAAATTATAATTACCAAATCATAATGAAATTACATGTGTTAAATTTGAGATAAGTCATGATTGATTATGAGTTGCACGGTATTGACATGCTTCCCATCTTGATATAGTATGTTTTATGCTTACTTCATTGATCTTTTCATTTTTATCTTCTTATTTTCCAATTGCATGTAAGAATACAGCCATTTTTCTTAAGTTTTTCATACTTCCCAGCTTGAATTAGTGTAATCAATTTAAGTTTATTTTCCCAATTTTATTTCTCTTCTATACTTCCTAACATGATTTAGTATGATTGATTGACTTAATTGTTTTGTTATTATACCATTTGGTTTTCTTATGCCTTCTATTTTATTACATTATTTTCATACTTCCCAATGTGAAATAGTGTGACTTTACTTATTTTAATTTGGTGAAAATCTTTTCATGGTTTAAAAACATTTTGATTTTACCATCTTTGGTTTATTATATTTAATTATCTTTTGTTATTACACATTTTCCATCATGATATAGTGTGTAGTAAATTTGGTTTGATTAATTATAATTTTCCAATTCATTTTTGTATTTTTATTTTTAACCATGCACGTGTATCACATAATGCTAGAAAAGAAAACGCTCCACATATATTTCTCATAGCATATACAACAGAAATAAAATACATATAATTGAATGAAATATAACCAAATATAACTCATAAGATCAAATCCAATTGTTAAAATATATATATATATATATATATATATATCATCATCATCATCATTTGTTTTATATAATATAAGGTAAAAAATATAAAATACATAGTTCCATATCTATGGTTGAGCTCCATCATGCCTATCCCGTGGCCTAGCCACGCTACCCATAGATGCCTAGGACTATCCCCTCTAAATGGTATGCTATAATGAGGAAGTCTAGGATAACAATCATGCTACCTATCCCTGTATATATATATATATATATATATATATATATATATATATATACATATATATATACATACATATATATATATATGTCATCATTTATTTTATACAATATATGGTACAAAATATAAAATACAATATATATATATACATACATACATGCATATATATATATATATATATATATATATATATATATATATATATATATATATATATATCGTCATTTATTTTATACAATATAAGGTACAAAATATAAAATACATAGTTCCATATATATGGTTGGGCTCCATCATACCTATCCTGTGGCCTAGCCATGCTACCCATAGATGCCTAGGACTATCCCCTCTGAATGGTATGCTATAATGAGGTAGTCTAGGATATCAATCATGCTACCTATCCCTGTAAGCTAGCCACTTGGGCCTATACTTTTCAAGGTTGAACTATGGTAGCCATGTGCACTACTCTCTCCTAAACTAAAGCCTATCAAGCATGTGCCTCTCTTACACCCACCCATGTTGGTACATAAAATCCATCCCCACATGTATATAAGTGCCTCATAACCTCAAATACTAGTCTAAACCAACTTGCCTAAGCTGGGGTAGACAATACCATAGGATCATCCAATATAGTGGGGTCATACACTGCTAACACCCTATCCAAAATGTCATAGTGTGCATCCATAACTAGGGATCCCCATATGAACTCCTTTATCACCATATATATAAAACCAAAACTAGATAGATATTAAATAACATATATATCTCAAAATATATCCATCTACTATAACCACATGTAACTAATATTCTATATCAAAGCTTAAAATTACAACATTTCTCACCAATCACAGTGTCACCAACCATCATCTCCCCATCTACTCACCTACCAAGTACCATCTCTTTGTCTTCTCATCCCCTAAGCACCTCCATTATGGATTACCTCCACACCATTACAAATCTAAGATTCACCATTCATACACATCATGACCCTCTCCTGAGGGGTGTCTTTATTAACCAGCTTTATCCTAGAATGATTATTGTGTCATCCTATATTGTAATACTCGCATGTGCCCACTCTCATCGATGATGCCTCTATCTATGTTCTAGATGAATTAGTCTCTATGGTGTCTATTTTGGTACCTATTACATCCCTTCATCCACATCTATGTCATTTCCTCCTCTGACCACTTGCTACCATGCTTGATCAGTCTATGGTCTTCCATGTTGTGGCTTGATATTAGGTCTCTCAATTGGTACTCCTCTTCCTCTCCCCCTCATCTCTCTAGCATATTTTTCCAAAAAAATAGGCACTAATAGAGGGGCCACTAGGTGTAGGAGTCTAAACTAACTTGGCAAGAATTCCACTGGTTATATCTCTATCCACCATATATAATGACTTGTGATCCACACCCAAGATAAATTTATCACCATAGTCAGCCAACTAAGCCAACAGTAGTAATGTATGTAAGGCTACCACATGATCTCTCCTCTTGTGATGATCTACAAATCTGGCCCATGGGGCATAGCATGTACTACCTAGTCTCACCACTATCTTGTCATTCAAAGTAACCTATCATCCACCATGTGGGGCAACCTAGTTTGTCAATACATAGGAAACCTCTCATATATCCAAGCACTCAATAAAATAACTAGCCCCATGATATTTTACCTTTTAGATAGAATCTTATTCATATCATTCATGAGTTGGAACCATATGACATCCCTAAAGTCATATAGTGCTCCTTAATCCAAAATGGACTAACACAAGGCTATCACATATCATGGTAGATGTAGAGTAGGAATACAAAGTGAGTTAGATCATGCATTAGTCAATTAAAACCCAAATAATAATAAATAACATAACTCACAAAGCTAACTCCCTCATGGGGTTTTATAAATGAAAACTAAGAGATATTGAAAGAAAAAATATAATATCAAACCCTCCCAAGAGTAGCCCTCCAAGTACAACTTGAAAATGTGATTTTCCCCTAATTTGGTGCTTTAAGTCTTTATCAATGATGAGTGGCTTGCTCCTCCATCATCCCTTATTATACCAATGAACTAGGCTCATGAAATTTGATCAAATATATGCCAATAGTTGAAGCTATCCTATTGCAAATTCAGCATAATAACTTTACACAAAAATAGCTTGTGATGATAATTATGTATAATAAGTCTACACAAAAGTAGCTTGAAAAGATGAGTGAGAACCCTTATATTTATAGATTTTTAGTAATGATCATAATCAACCATGATCATCCATATTGAGATCAAGATGTGTGGACATGGATAAATTCAATTTTAGAGGCTCAATCCATAAATATCCCCATTAATATTTGGAAGAAAGGGGCATTAATGAGGCATGGGAGGGCTTAAACCATATATTTGTTTCATTTATGGCTTATGGATGCCACCTCATAGATGATTTCACCTGATGATGAAGATATTAGAAATGAATTTATAATTAATATATCTTCAATATTTTCCATGTATTTTCCACTTAAGCCCTTGATTTAGATTAATTTACTTGAGGTTAATTAATTATTCTATAACTCTTTGGAATTTGGTTGCTCACTTAATCAAATTGGTTGAAATGTCAAGTTACTGGGTCATAATTTGAATGGAGTAAATTATAAGAAGGTGTCAGTTGTATATAGACCAATACCCCATTTAGGACATTATTGACATGAAATAACACATGCACATGTCATGTGCTACTAGATTAGAAGAATTTAATGGCTTAGAGTGTTAAATTACATTTTTTTCATTTTGACTCGAAATGATTTGATAAAAGTTAATAATCACATAAAATGCATTTCCCCATTGAAAGATACATTAGCCTAAATTAGCATTTATATATGACAATCTCAAACCATTTAGTGTGTTTTAGTGATTTTCACCTAAATTATACGTTGTTACATAATTTCAAGTAAGATTGACAATTTCAACATAATGGTGGTAGGAATTAGATGTCTAAATTTTTCCCCTATTTGAGAAAGTGTAATGAGACATTCAGTCAAATCAACATCTTTTCAAATAATGAAAGAGTTATCAAAAATAAATTGGAAGGAAATGACCCATGATGCCCCCTCGAGAAGACATGCTAGGATGAAAGAGAAGGATGGACTCTTGAAAAGAGAGAGAAAAAGAGAAATGAACCCATGGATGAAATTAAATCCATATTGAGCTACTACTTGCATATGTTGATTCTCAATGATCAAAATATAATAGAATATAATGAGCCCCAAGGGAGGGGGAGTGGGAAGAAAATAATCCCAAAATATAAGTGACACACTTTGACACACCCAATAGAGGGTGAAATCTATGCACTTAGGGAATGATCAATCTTGAGACAAGTTACAAATTTTAAAATTGCCAGAATGAGGGCAAAAGGTGTAAAGCTTGGAATTAGAATAAATATGAGAGCATTGCTCTAGAGAAAGGAAATAATAATGTGCCCGAGTAGAGTGGATTTGATAAATTGATGAATTTATTTTACCCTAGTAAGGATGATTTTGATAATTGATAATTAATTTTACCTTAGAAGGGCTAATTGGATTGATAATTGGTCTAAGTATTGTGCCCTAGTAGGGTAAATTGGCAATAAAATCTCAAGTATATAATCTATTGCATAAATTAAATTAAATTGGGTGCAAACGTAGCTACAAGGGTCTAATGACTAAAATAGCTATAAAAAAACCAAGCATACTTGGATGCACAAAGTGATGAAAGAGATGAATAGAAGAATGGGGGTGGTCAAGTTGACCTGATATATGTCATGTATCCAAGAGTTTCCTCCTACATAGTCTAGATAGATCTCAAACCAATTTAATTCACCCAAAAGTGGTAGAAAATGAAATTAATAATGAATAATATAGGTAAGATAGACTAACATTCAATTAGACTCATAGTATATGACAAGAGATGTTTGTCTTTCATAGAGTCTAGCATGAGGTATGTTGCATCGAGAGATGATCTTTGGAGCTGCATTGACTATTGTACTTATAATTCAAATCACTTGGTGCTTACTATATCAAAAATGAAATTATGCATCATAAACATGAGTAACCTATAATGACATTGTATTTCGATTGTGATGGGCTAGTTCAAATGTAATTATTTATAACTAAGGATAATGATAAAACTATCAATACCAGAGTTATAACTATTTACATTTAATCAAAAATAAAGATAAAAATAAAACATAAATTTAACCTAACTTAAAATCCAAATATGAACAATCAAAACTTAAATAGAAACAAGAATGTATAAAAGCAAATCAAGAACAACTTAATAAATAATATGAAAGAAAGATATGAATAATCAATATCCATGTGTATTAGCAAGATGTACTTGGAAATCAAAACAAATAATGGGAAAAAATAGTAACTAAAATGACCAAACTAACACAATAAAACACCATGAAAAAAAGAATCAAAAAAAAGCTCACAAAATAGTGAGAGCATTCAAATGATTGCTCGTAAAATGGTAGGAGGGTAAAATTATTAGCAAATGTTTTTGTAATTTTATAAGTATCTCAACTTGATTGAGAATTAAGAGATATAGAATAGTATAACTCTCTAGATGGTGAGGGCATTTCAAAGAGTGCTCATAAAATGGTGAGAGTGTATGGTAAAAGGGGACTGAATTGACCTCAACATGAAACAAGCATGGACTACATAGTCCCATTAGGACCTCAAGTCACAGTAGTTATGCCAACATAAAAGGCAGTGAAAATTTGACTAGGTCACAATAATTTCACAAATAAAGTCAAATGGTAAGGAAAATGATAATGGTAATAGCAAAGAGATGCAGAAAGGCATGATAAAAGGCATTGTTCTTAATTTTGCCATAGGTGGTTATAATTAGAAAATAATGGCATAAATTTGTGCTATTAATTTGCCCACAGGTGGTTATAATTAGTAACATAAGATGGATACTAATTTTCCCATAGATGATTATAACCAATGGTATGAGTCAAATGTAAATGAAATATAACATGCCAAATCCACTGTCACACTACTTCCATCGATTGTCATTTAAACACATAATTCTAAATTAGTTGAAACTAGATTGAAATCCCCTTATGAAAGGTACAGGAAGAACCAAAGGATCCAAGATTAAAAAGGGGTTGGGGAGGATGGATAAAAATAAGCCTTGGTCAATAATAAAGGCATGGTACAATAATATGGTATAAGGTGAAAATAAATAAAATGATAGGATTAAAATTGGATATAAAGGAAAAAGGGTTGCCCCCAAGCAATGATTTCTGACAAAATGATGAGAGCATGGGCTTAGTTTTATCATAAAATGGTGAGAGCATTCAAACTTGAAAATTGCTTAAAAAATGGAGAGAGCATGGCTAAGATGACCGAACTAGACTCAATAGAAATTGAGCACTACCTACATAGTCCTGAAGGACCTCAAGTCAATGTAGTTCAAAAGTGTGGTAAATAAGACCCAATGGTAAATGATTGTGTTACTCTTGTTGACATGGAGATGCACATCCTAGTCAACATATGAGACAAATAAAATAATCAATCATAAAAAAATTGCTAGCCCATACCCTTTAGGAATAGTTACTCTATTAAGAACTTGCTACAGATTTGGACTCTAGTAATGTTGTGATCTTCATTGGTCTTAGATTCTCTTTCCTTCAAACATCAAGATAAGGTATCTTCATATCCTGTATAAAGGAAAGCGTATCCAGAGATGGCAAATAACATTAGGCATAGCATAAATGGTATAAGTTGGTAAAATAAAGTTGGATGATAATGGAATGTATTATGGTTGGGTAAAAAATGAAGATTGGTATTTTAGGCACACACAATATTGTTGATTCTAGATTTGACATAATTTTGGTTGTGGCAAGGTCGAAGACTTCTAAATATGCTCTTGATAGGACCACCATATTTTCTTATTATTTGATCTGGAGAGTAGCTACCAGATGATTATGTTGTAGATTGGAAGTTGTATTGATGTTATCTTTGATAATGTCTTCATCAAATAGTGAAGAATTATTATGCTCAGCTATTGATGCCTCAATGAGGTTTTCACCAATGCAATTGTCTTGATTGTCCCATATCACCTTTGATAAGGTTTCACTAAGGAACATTAAATTTTGACTTTGATTGTCTTTTAGCACCTCAAACAAGGTTTCACTAGAATATATTGAGTTTTAACTTTGATTTTCCCTTAACACCTCCAAAAATGTTTCACTAGGAGATTATTCTTCTTTTACATGAATGTGGTCTTGGCCTCCCTGATATTCTATAATTGATATGTCACCATGGATGCAATTCAAAAAAGTGTGATTCTATCAGTCTAAATCAATGTTTGTGGGAGATTGAATGTTAATATAATGGCTATGTTAGGTTGTGGTAATCGAATGATGAAAGGTAACATAATCTTCATAGAAGATACTATGAGAACTTTTGTTGATGCTAAAGTAATCATCCTCAAAAATTGTAAAAGAATCATAAATGTATTCAAAGTGATCCACAAGGTAAGTGTAACTAATGTTGTAATAACCATGATTGTGTTCTAATTATGAAGTTGAGTTTGAGTCAAGGGACTCTAAATCTGATGTTTATATTGATAGTGATTCTACTTCTGATGCTAAATATAATGTTAGTTTAAGAATAGAACCTAAGTTCAATGTTGATTCTTCATTTGGTGTGGATGTTTATATAATAATATTTTTTTGAATGTTTGGTATCAGATAAGTAATAGCATGTGATGGTATAATGGGCTCTATAAAAATAGATTTATCTAAGGGTTCAAAATAGACTATCTCATTTAGTCAAAACCCCTCAGAGAGGGAACTGCTCAAGGGGTGACTGCTTTGAGGGGTGATTCCATAGAGATTGGATTGTCAAAGTGAGACTCCACAATGAGGGGTAAAAGATCAAGAGACAATTCCATAAAGACTGGCTTTTCAAAAGGATGGGGCTCTTTAAAAATAGATAATGATTTTCCCAAAGGCAATTATAATCATTAAGATGTGACTAGGCAAAGATTGGATCATCAATGTGAGAATCCTCGATAATAGGTATAGTATCAAAGGGTGATTCATCACATGTTGACTCATCATAAATAGGTGATTCAACAAAAACATTGCATCCTTGGTTTACAATTGGTTTCAAAATATCAACTTTGAACACATTTTATTCCTCACAAGATGGTTCTTGAAGAGTTAATGGTTGGCTCTGTGGTAACTTGAAGACTAGCATGGAATTTATAAAGTGGGAAATAGTTGGTACTGCATGAATAATGGTTTATGGTTTAATAAAGGGCTCTCCAAAAATTAAACTATCGAAGAAGGGATCAATAAATATCATTTCATCTAATTGGCATTCCTCAACAATAGGTTCAATAAATACTGGTGATAGGCTAAGAATGGTAATGACTAGGCATTGTGAAGTTCAATTGGTAGCACAAAAAAAAGGAGGACCTAGAATAGTGACCCTTAGGCACTGTAAAGCTTAGTTTCTCACATAGGTCAAAGGAGGAGAACCTAAAATTGTAACCTTTGAGCATTATGGAGCTCACTTGCTCGTGCAAGTTGAAGGAGGATAACCTAAAATGGTAACCTTCAAGCATTGTAGAGCTTGGTTGCTCATGCAATATGAAAGAGGATAACCTAAAATGGTAACCTTAGAGTGCTATGGATCCTGGTTTCTCATGAAATCTAAATGAGGATAACCTAAAATGGTTACCTTTGAACATTTTTGAACTTAGTTACTCATACAAACTAAAGAAGGATAACCTAAAATGGTAACCTTCAAGCATTGTAGAGATTGATTTCTCACACAAGCCAAAGGAGGAGGATGGGGCTGACATATAAAAATCAGCATGGATTGGTTTGGTATTTAAATATTAGGCCAAAAGAGGTAAATATCCCCAAACACAATAGAGTGCTTGCATCCATCATAAAAATGTTATTCCTCATAACTAGTGCCATAAGAGACCCCACTATGAGTATACCTTTGCATCATGTCTTGAAGATTGTTCTCTAGATTTTCCAAGATTTGAAATGTTTTATAAATGTTAAAATGTGTGTTTTTATTGTCTTCAAATAAATAACAAAGAAAAAATAGACTACAATAAAATAAGTGGCATAGTACCACATAATTAGAAGAAATTGTCATGAATTTTTTCAACTTTGGTGGGTTGAAACATCAAATTAGAAGAGGGTATGATAAATTTGAAAGATAAAGTGAAAGATAACATAACAAACTTATCTCAAAGATACATCAATACCATAAAATCTAGATACAACTTCAATGAGTTGTGACTAGAAAATTAGAAGAGTGTCTTTTTTATTAGGAAGATAATGATGCGAACGAAAAAGTTTAATATGTGAAAACATGCAAGAACTCTTAAGCATAAATATAAAACTAAATGGGAAACACAATGTTACCACATGGCAATATGAAGTAGAATGGTCCTAAAACTTAGAGCATGAGTGAATGCAAGATAACCTAAGTCCACAGTGATAAACAAGGATGATGAGTCTATATAACAGCCTTCTACCCAAATGAGAAATTGCACCCAAGGTAACTCAAACAAGTGCAAATGGAAAATTTATTAACACCTTGGCATAGAACTTAGAAATTTGAGATTTTGAATTTGAATTAAAAAATGAAGGACTTTGAGATTTTTACAAAATGGTCTAGACTCAAATGGGTAGCATAACAATGTTGTTTTAGGAAAGACACACAATGTTTTCAAATGATGATTTGAACAAGTCAAAAAGAGGTTTTGATTTATTCATCATAATGCCTCCTTGTTCAAATAAAATGGTGGATAACAAAGGTGTTTAATTGTGACACATTTTAATTTTTAAACAATTTTTAGACTCAATAAGACCAAACAAGTAAAGGATAAAATGATAAAATACAAATAAATATAATGTCCAAAGTCATAAAACTAAAAAGGTTGTATTGTTCCATTAAATTCCATCTATATACATGATCTTAAGAGGATTTCAAGTTTTAATCCAGAAATAAAAGTGCATGAATAAATAGAGTTTTTACAACCCCCTTCTCCCAAGATATTTTACAATGACATGGAATTTGGGATACTCGCCCTATATCAACAATATGTCCATGGCAAGTGAGGTTGTTATAAAACTAAATTTTTGTACATCTAAATAGTTATAATTGTGTCTATTACTAGAGATACTTCACATCAATTAGATCTACATCAATTAGCTTATTATGAAAAGGCCTTGTCCTTTCACAACCACTACATCTGTCGCTTGCTCAATGTATATGATATCTAAATTTCCCCTATGGTTTGAGTTGGAGTACCACTAATAGAGTTTGCTTAATCACTCAGGCAAATTTCCCAATAGTTCACCCATAATTTGTATACCCCACCATGGAATGAGGTTGAAATGATGTTAGGAGATGAATTCATGGGTCAACACTTCCCTATAGAACCCTAAGGAGGTTATGAACTCCTACTCATAAGCCAAGTTGTATAAAATAAAAGACAAAGTGAAAAGACCTTAAGTTCATGTTTACATCACCCAAAATATATGGATTTGGGAAGATCTTTAACAATGTCATTTTCACACCTTGGGACAAGGTACAAATGTAAAGAAAGAGCATTTTTGGTCACCTAATTTCCATAAAAGGGATGGTAGAGAGCATACATGAATCAATATTTTTCAAAAAACAAATAATTTTTAAATATATAACATAAAACAAAACACTCTTAAGATTTATAATCTAAGTGAGTGTTTATTTAAGTGAAGTGTTTATAAAATTTGGCTCCTTGGCCTTAGTTGAAAACATGTAAAAACTTTCATAAAATAACTAAGCATAAGAAAAATAAATTCCTATTGTCACCAAATCTTGCACCCTAGAAGAATTTTTTCAATCCTACTCCATATTTTGGCAACATGGGAATACTTCTAGGTATGTGGGTTTACCTATGGTAGTAGTAGACCTCTAGGTTTAAGGGTTAGCTCCCTGAATTTACTTTGAAATGTTTGTCACCTAATTAATTAATTGATTGTGGTAAAAGAGATATAATTTTTCATGAAATAAAACTAATCTTAGGGGGTTATACACCAAATTATCTACATAAGACCACCAAATTTCTTTCGCTAAGAAACAAGACATACAACACTAGCTTCAAAGTCATAGAATGCTCTAGCATAATTGTTCCAATATGGAGCTGATATTCATGAGGTATATCTAAGGAATTTAACAATAGATCATTATTATACACTAAGTCTCATTTTACACTTTAAAACAAACCCATACACTTGACAACACTTCATATGACCTGCTAGAGTGAAACAACTTGCATCAAACATGAAAGGACTAAGAGAAAACAAGGATAGATGAATATCTCTTAAGTATATACTATACATTTATTCACACACTTTGGTAATATGATATATGAACTCAAAAAATATTGTATTTATTTTTATAATTTCAATTATAATGTCAAAACCAGCATGGCTTTTCCATACATGGAGTGGAATTAGTTTACAAGAGCCAAAATGGCTACTACTTATAGAATTTTAGAGAGGATAAAAGAGAATGAAGTCCAAGAGTCATTAAAACATGTGTCAAGCTGAGAAAAAGAGTTTAATATACATAATAATTGAATATGGAATGGACCATGCAAGGTGTCATAGAATAAATGTCCCTCAAAGCATGAAACTCTTGAAATGTGGTGTAGGACTCTTCATTTGCTTGCCTAGAAACTGCCTTCATCATTTGACCTCCTTAAAATGCTCCACAATAGACTAGGTATATATGACATGATTTATATGAGAGGGAGGGGATATAAACAAGCACCAACATGCATTGGAGGTGTCCCTAATCATCAATATTCTTCTAGACATGAGTTATCACTGTCTACAGTCATAATCACTCCTCTTTCACTCACCTCTCACACTTGGTATTAAGGTTGCTTTTAGTTTTCCAATCATATATATATAGAGGAGCTAATGACACTTTTCAAGATCCCTCATTTCCTTAGATTCATTAGATATACCTTAGAAGGCCTCCCACTTAGATTTTTCACCTTCTCACTAACATGATCACTATGTTAGTTTGGACTAGATGAGATGAAGGTACTAGTAATGATAGTTTTGAGATCTCTTGAAGCATTAAATTAATATTAAGAGTTATGATAGGTCCAAATCTACCTCCCTAATTGATTTTTACCCTTTGACTCTCCTTTGAACCTAAAAAATACCAAAAATTATTAAAGAAACCAGCTTTGTGCCCTATCTGTACAAGTAGGGTCAAATCTAAATGGATGGGAAGGAGACTTGGTGAGTCCTCTAAAATATAAAATAACTTTACTACTCAATATATCCCTTTTGGATACCTTTATTACTTCATCTTCCCAATCAGGTCCTTAGCAAGGGTTTTAGATGGTTTTAAGTGATTTTCACCCTCAAGTTTTATTCATAAGGTTTTGGCATTAAACATGAGAAAAAAATCCATAAAATATTTTTTTAAGACCTCTTTCAACATCTCCCAACTCCTCAAACTCCCATTCTAAGCATCCATATTGTTGTGAGCTTCTCAAGTTAGCCTCTCAAGATTTGTTCTCCATTTTGCATACTATGTGATGGTATTAAACTAATAAATGGTTTACCTATGGTATCCTTTACATTCCAATAGTTTAAAAACTCATTATTACTCCCCATTCAAGTGTTTCAATGCTTTTTAATTCTCTATTATCACTAGAAATTAAGTTGAATCCTTTTAAAACATTAGGCCTAGTGGGATTTGATTGTATCCCTATGGGTTTAGACTAATATTATTGAATTCAAACACTTATGAGACCTTTATCATGTTTATTCATGTCTAATACATCCTTCCACATCTCCTTTAAGGGTTTCATTAGCTTCTAATTTTTCTTCTTATCGTCTTTATAACCAACCTGCAGGAAATGACCTTTTGGGAGCACCCTCTATCTGACATATAATAAAGGTAATATCCCTTGTTTTCCCAAAAAAAAGGAAGGTATTATGGTCTTATAAAAGTGGTGAGGACCCTTTTTTCAAATTTTCATGGCTTGGTATCATGAATAACCCCTCTAAACATCATTAAACCCTCAAGGTAGACTGGCAAGTAACTTAAAGGGTGTCAAGTATGACTATAAGTTACTTGTATGAGAACCCTTCCATGACTTGATTCTACTACATGAGGGTCTAAAAATAATATTAAAACCATTATCAAGGTTTTCCAAACCTACTTACCACCCAAACCTTTCCAAACACTTCAACATATGCCCTGCTCTTGACTAACCAAAGTTGTAGGTTGACTGTAACTATATTGTTTGCTCAAGAGAATGGTATACCTACAGGTGAATATATATATTAGGCCTTGATTCATTGTTAATCCATGTCATTTTAGTCTCTAATTCCATTTTATAATCATTTTTATTTATTCACATCACATTCAATCTATGCCAATCATCAAGATTATTATGTACTAGCTCACTATCAAACTACAGCCAACTATAATTGACCACTGATGGAATAACAGGGGTTCTATAGGTGAATAACTACCTTTAAATTTATGCCACATGTTATATTATCCATTTTAGGTATTTTTAGGCATCTCCCATTATAAAATTTGTGTGTTTCCATGTCTAATCTCACATCAAGGACCTGTAGGAGACTACAATCAATTATAGGTAAGTTCTCTCAAGGTAAAGCACACCTGTAGGTGGTGCTCAAGATCAAGACCTTGAATTCCGACCTATCTCAAGCTACTTGGATCATTATTTTATCCCTTACCTTCATAGGATCACCTATAATTTATATATATACTCCTAATAGGTTACCTTAGACCATGAGGCCATATGGAATCCAACATACTGTAGAAAACACTAAATGTTTGCAGTGGACAAATGCCAAGAATGGAGGCCTCTAAACATCATTTTCCTCTAACCAAACACCCATTTTATTTTTTAAGTTATATCTTATATATGATGGATACAATATATTTTCATTTGGATTCATCTAAAATCCTTGCAACACTATCATTTGGTAATACCAAAAGTGGCTAGGACTGTATTTTGGGGTTTTTAGGGAAACTTGTCCCTAAAATCAAATTTCTTCACTTGAGGTGACATCTCAAGTCTACTTTCCTACCCCTTAAAATGACCTTAAACAAGGTTATCAAGGTATATTTTCAAATCCTCAAACTTCATGAATGTTTCTAAACATTACAAACTCCTCCATGACCATGTTTCAAGTCTCTATGAGACCTATAGATGCACACACAGTAGAATACAAGACAGTGAGGATAGAAAGTGGACAATATGCATGATGAAGGATCTTATAACCAATATTAGACACTTAATTATCTTATCAAATTAATTCCTTCCACCATTATATATCTTGGAACAAGTTTCAAAATTCCCATCCCAATGTTCTTGACTTCCTGTAGGTGTTCATTCATGGTGTATGACTGTGTAGATATTTTGTATTAACTGTCACAGTCTCTTATGTGATAATTAGTAAGTTTGGCTTGATTAATCATGTAAAAATAATATGTTAAACAACTTAAAATTCTTTATATACCTTTCATGAAAATTGTAACACTTCAAGACACCATGACTGTAGATTAAAACTTACAAAAAATTGACTGTGTATCACATTTTGACTGCAACCTTCATTAGTGATCTCTTTTGATGTTGAGACTATAAATTGAGAGGTCAATAAATGAAATGGAAAATTTTAATTAAATCATATCACCTTAACATTAAACCATCAAAAGGAAATGAAACCTCTGTAGATGATGAAAATATATGTATCATTCCATATGAGACCAACCTGAAACTTAAGATATTTGGCCCATAAAATAACTTTAAAACATGAAAAAAAAGCTTTAAACCATTATTTAAATATTTACACATCCTCTATAATCAATTTCATTAATTAGATTGTATGGACTAGCTCATACAAAGAAAAAAGTTGAAGAGTGTGGGAAATAACATGCAGAAAGAGACAGTCAACTTCTTAAGCATGGTTCATAAAGAAAAAGTGACCAATCCTATAAATATTGACATGAAATGTAATTTCAATAACACCACATAAGATAATTTGATTTGAAACCTCTTATATTGGTCATGCCATCAAAAGACCTGTTGACTAGTTTTGCATGTCTAGTGGAGCGATGGAAGTGTAAAATGGTTTTTGACCAATTTGTGGACTTTCAGAGCTAATAAATCATGGATATGAGTCTAAGGTATTTTAATATTCATCTCATAAGCCTTATAAACATGTCACACTTCTATAGAGGCTGTGCAACTTCCAAAACTACCCAAACTACCACTTTTCTTCTTATTTACATGTAGTACCTACAAGTTTTAATTAGGGAATGACAATGACTGATATAATATAACATTATGGAAGTTTTAAGAGAGTTTAGAACACTTAGACACCTAGGAAAACTGTACAACCTTCACAAATAGATCTAATATACACTTTAAATGACATAGAATGACTTAGCAAATAAATTGACTATGACCAAGGTGAAGACACATTAAATGGCATAAAATAACACCATGAAATATGACCTTAATATACCCTTATACAAGTTTTGGACTATAGGGGGTTGACCTATTTTGACTTTTGGTCAATATAGTCAACATTTTTGGTGATTTCAAAGAGTGGTATACTTGTTATGCCCAAGATCAATAGACTTTTCCTATCCATTGGGATATGGAGTCACATATGCACAGATATTTCACTAAACCTTCTTTTTAAATATACCAAAACACAATAAACAACAAAAAATAAGACACAAAGCAACACACCACACACTTGTGTTTCATGAGCTCTTATGTAACACACACACAAACCAAACTAACTAACTCAAACACAAGCTAACCTGAAAGAAACACTTCCTCCTAGATCAAACGGAAAGTTTTAAACCTCTCTTTCTCCATGAAATAAAGTAATTAATGAGACATATTTATTTTTACTCCTTGGTGTTGATGCCTACATCTTCTTCATGGTTTTTTCTGACCTCATTGGCATAATGTTCAAGGAAATCAAAGTAGCTCCAACTCAGTTAGCTATGGAAATGAACTCTTCTTACATCCAAATAGCCTCAAATTTCTCATAGGACTTCTCAACTAAAATCTCTAATGGTGGTTCAACAAGAAATAATTCCTTAGTTTTCATGGTATTATCAATAAGATTAGGTTTCCTCTCAACTGCAAGTTCTTCAAGCTCATTAAGGAGCTCCACATAGTCCACCCAATCTTGGTCATTGTCTTCCATGAAAAAAACTTTCTCCACCTTATCATGTACTTGGTACTCAACTTGGAAAATTTCTTAAATATCTTTGAAGAGTTTCATTTTTTACTACCAATCATCCTTGTCCTCCTTGTCTTCTAGAACCACCACCTTTTCAACCTTCTCTTCTTGATGTATGAAGTCATCAAACTGATCTACTTTATGCTCCAATGCTTTTAAGGGTGGTTCAACATCAGGTTGAGCTATGGAGTACTCTTCAAGGGATACATAAATAGTTTTGAGATCTACTTAAGGAAATAGTTTTGAGCTCTAATAAATATTAAATTAATATTAGGAGTTAGGATAGGTCCCAATATACCTCCCTTAGTGATTTACATCCTTTGACTCTCCTTTAAACTTGTAAAATACCAAAAACTATCAAAGAAATTGGATCTATGTCCTATACATACAAGTAAGGTGAAATACAAATGGATGGGAAGGATAATTTTTGGGTCCTCTACAATCTCCAATCACTTTCCTACTCATTCTATCCCTTTTATATGCATTTCTTACTTCATCTTCTCAAGTCCTTAGCTAGGTTTTTGGAGGGTTTTAAATGATTTTCACCCTTAAGGTTTGTTCATACTAACATTCAAATTAAGAAAAAATTCCAAAAAATTTTTATTTAAGACCTCCTTCAACATCTCCCAATTCCTTATACTCCCATTCTAAGCATCCATGTTATTGTGAGCTTCTCAAGTTAGCCTTTCGAGCTTTGTTCTCCATTATGCATACCCTATGATGGTCTTAAGCTAAGAAATGGCTTACTTATGGTCTCATTTTCATTTCAATAGTTAAAACACTTCTTATGACTCCCCATTAAATTGTTTCAATGCTTTGGAATGCTATCCTAGCACTAGAAATGAAGTTAAATCCCTTTTAGGCATTAGGCTTAAATTAGGCCTAGTGGGCTTTGACTATATCCCTATGGGTTTGGACCACCTTTATTGACTTTAGACACCTTTGAGACTTTTATCATGTTTATTAATGTCTAATACATACTTCCACATATCCTTTTAGGTTTTAATTATCTTCTATTTTGTCTTCTCATCATCTTTATAACCAACCTACAGGAAATGACCTTTTAGGAGTGCCCTTTGTCTAAGACATAAAGAGGGGATATCCTTTGTTTTATTAGAAAAAAGGAAGGTATGATGGTATTATCCAAGTGTTTTTTACCCTATATTCAAATTTTTAGGGATTGGTATCATAAATATCCCCTCTTAACATCATTAAACCCTCAAGGCAGAGTGTCAAGTAACTCATTATGTGTAGGGTGTCAAGTATGACTGTAGGTTGCTTGTATGAAAACCCTTTCATGCCCTACTTATACTATATGAAGGTATAAAAATAATATTACAACCATGATTAAGGTTCTCCAAACCTAATTACCACCCAAAACTTTCCAAATACTTCAACATACACCTTGTTCTTGACTAGGCAAAACTGTAGGTTGACTTTAACTGTATTATTTGCTCAATAAAATGGTATACTTGCAAGTACATATATATACATACATACATACATACATATATATATATATATATTAGGCCTTGAATTATTTTATCCTCCATGTCCTTGAAGTCTCTAATTCCATTTGATAATCATTTGGATTTATTCACATCACATTCATGTTATGCCAATCATCAAGATTATCATGTACTAGCTCACTATCAAACTACAGTCAACTATAATTGATCATTGATAGAATAACAAGGGTCCTGTAGGTTTATATCTACCTTGAAATATATACCACATGGTCTATGATCCCTTTGAGGTATTTTTAATCAGCTCCCATTATCAAGTGTTTGTGTTTCCATGTCTAATCTCACATCAAGGACGTATAGGAGTCTACAATAAACTGTAGGTAAGTTCTCTTAGGGTAAACCACACATGTAAATGGTGATCAATATAAAGACCTTAAATTTCAACCTATCAAGCTCCTTGGATAATCAATGTGTCCCTTACCTTCATAGGATCACCTATCAAGAATATATATACTCCTACTAGGTCACCTTGGATCATGAGCTCATATGGAATCCAACATATTGCAGAAAACATTAAATGTTTATAGTGGACAAATACCAAGAATAGATGCCTCTAAACATATAAAATCCTTGCAACACTATCATTTGGTAACACAAAAAGTGGCTAGCACCCTATTTTGGGGTTTTTAGGGAAACTTATCCCTGAATTCAAATTTCTTCACTTAAGGTGACCTCTCAAGTCTGCCTACCTACCAATGACTTTAAAAACGGTTCTAAAGGTATATTTTCAAATCCACAAACTTCATTAAGGTTTATACATATTTTAAACTCCTCCATGACCATGCTTCAAGTCTATATTAGAGCTTGTAGATGCACACACATCAGCATATAAGATAGTGAGGATAGAAAGTGGATAATATGCATGGTGAAGGATCTTATAACTAGTATTAGAAAATCTATTAGCTTCTAAAATGAATGCATTATACCATGAAAGAGATTAAAACAAGTTTTAATACTCCCATCCCTTTGTTCTTGACTTCTTGTAGGTGTTCATTCATGGTGTATAATTGTGTAGATATTTTGCATTAACTGTCACAACCCCTTATATGCTATTTAGGAATTTTGGCTTGATTAATAATGTAAAAAGATGTTAAACAACTTTTAACTATTCATATACCTTCCATGAACGTTCTCACACTTCAAGACACCATGACTGTAGATAAGAACTTGTAAAAAGTTGATTGTGTATCATATTTTGACTGCAACCTTCATTAGTGATCTCTTTTGATGCTAAACTTGGAAAGTAGGAGGTAAAAAAGACATGTAAACTATGAATTAAATCATATCACCTTCACATGAAACCATAAAAAGTAAATGAAACCTCTACAGATGATGAAAACATGTGTATCACTCCATATGAGACCAACCTACAACTTAAGATGATTGGCCCATAAAATCACTTTAAAACATGAAACCAAATCTGGAAACCATGAGAAAAATATGTCCAAATCCTTTATAATCAATTTTAATAATTATATTTTCCTTTATAATCAATTTTAATAATTATATTTTCCTTTAGAATCAATTTTAATAATTAGATTTTATGGACTAACTCATACAAAGAGAAAACTTGTAGGGTGTGGGAAACAACATGCAGAAAGAGATAGTCAACTTCTTAAGCATGGTTCATAAATAAAAAGTGACAAATCCTATAAATATTTTAATGAAATGTAATTTTAATAAGTTTAATAACACCCCATAATGTCATTTGATCCGAAACCTCTTTTATTTGACGTACCATCAGAAGACATGTTGACTAGTTCTACATGTCTAGTGGAGAAATGGAAGAGCATAATAGTTTTTGGATAATTTATGGAATTTAAGAGATTATAAATAATTTATATGAGTCTATAGTATTTTAATATTCATGTCATAATCCTTCCACATGTGTCACACTCCTGTAGAGGCCTTGCAACTACTAAAATTACCCAAACTATAGCTTTTCTTATTATTTCATTGTAGTACCTCCATGTTTCAGATAGGGACTGATAATGACTGATATTATATGACATGATGGATGTTATAATATATTTTATAACACTTTAACACCTATTAAAAATATACAACCTTCACAAATAGCTCTAATATCACTTTAAGTGACATAGAATGACTTAAGAAAGAATTTAACAATGACCAAGGTGATGACACATTAAATGACATAAAATAACACCATGAAACACCCTATATGAACCTAATATACCCATATATAATTTATTAACTATAGGGGGTTGACCTATTTTGACTTGTGGTCAAAATACTGAACAATTCCTTTTAAGCACCAAATAAAGTACTCAAGACTTAACCATTTTCAAATATGTGCCTTTATTCAACTTGTATCCTAAAAAATTTAGAGTTTTTATGTTTTCCTTTAATCATAAATATAAATTAGAAAAAAATAATTGAAAATTTACTCTTTGGTCTCTATTTTCTTATTACAGAGACCAATGTCAATCCACAAAGGGATTGATGTTGGTTAAAAGAAATCGATGTCGATCAATTTAAGTAAGATCAACATTGGTTGACTGGAATCAATGTTGGTTGCCTATAAAAATGGAATAAAAACACAATTATTTTCAAAAATGAGACTGTTAGTAAAAAAACATGAAAATAAAATAAGTCTCTGGATCTTACAATAAAATAATTAGATAGAGACTATACAAGCTCTAAAACAGAGAATAACAATTAGTAACTTTCAATAAAAACTCAAAAACCAAGTTTTTTTTTCCATGTTCTTCCCTTTATAAGGACCATGATAATTAGGATAGGATTGATGTCTGATTAGGGTAAATTTATACTGATCACTTTGTAAACTATGTGTCATCAAAAAGAACAAAAACATGTGAAAATTGAAGATAAAACTTGATTTTTAGAAATTTTAAGCATGTATTAGAAGATCTAAGAGTTTCAAATTATTCTCCTTACTTGTATGTGATGCGTGGTCCCATCAGGCATGCCAAGATGTAGATTAGCAATCCAAAGTGAGTTAAATCATGCATTAGTCAATTAAAACCCAAATAAGCATAAAGAACATAACTCACAAAGCCAACTCCCTCATGGGGTTTCGTAAATGAAACTAAGAGATAATAAAATAAGGAATATAACACCAAACCTTCCCAAGAGCATATCTCCTCCAAGTATAGCTCAAAAATGTGATTTTCCCCTAATTTGTGCTCCATGTCTTTAGCAATGATTAGTGGTTTTCTCCTCCATCATCTCTTAATGAACCAATGAACTAGGATCATGAAATTTGATCAAATGTTTGATAATAGTTGAAGCTACCCTATTTCAAATTCAACATAATAACATTAGAAAAAAATACCTTTTGAAGATAATTATGCATAATAAGTTTACACAAAAGGAGCTTGAAAAGATGAGTGAGAACCCTTGTATTTATAGATTTTTGGAAATGATCAAAATCAACCATGACCATCCATCTTGAGATCAAGATGTGTGGCCATGGATCAATTCAATTTTTTAGGATCAATCCATAAATATCCCCATTAATATTTTGAAGAAAGGGGCATTAATGAGGCATGGAAGGGCTTAAACCAGATATTTGTTCCATTTATGGCTTATGGATGCCACCCCACAAATGATGTCACTTGATGAATATATTAGAAATGAATTTATAATCAATATATATTCAATATATTCCATGTATTTTCCACTTAAGCCCTTGATTTTTATTAATTTGATTGAGGTTAATTATTTTTTTTGCAATTCTTTGGAAATTGGTTGCTCACTTAATCAAACTAGTTGAAACTTGAAGTTACTGAGTCATAATTTAATTAGAGTATAATTATAATAAGGTGTCAGTATCATACTAACCAATACCCTATTTAGGACATTGTTGACATGAAATAACATGTGCATGTGTCATGTGCTTCCAAAATAGAAGAAATCAATGGTTTAGAGCATTAAATTGCATTTTCATCATTTTGAATCAAAATGATTTGAGAAAATTTAATAATCACAAAAAATACATTGCCCCATTCAGGGATACATTAGCCTAAATTGGTACTTTTATATGACAATCTTGAACCATTTAGTGCATTTTAGTGATTTTAGCCCAAATTATGTGTTATTGCAGACTTTTAAGTAAGATTGATAATTTCAACACAATAGTGGTAGGAATTAGATCTACAGTACCTTGTTGTCTAACTTGTGGCATAGCACTTGTGTTATCACAAGTCCAATCATGGCCTTATAGTTGTCTATAATTTACATTATATATACATCAAATAGACTAACCTACAAACATAGGTATATCATATCTAAGTATGTTGCCCATTGGCTAGTGCACACCTCTCTTTTAAATCATCTGGTGTCCCTGTGATCACTAATGTCCTTCCTATCGGTAGTCCCAAAAAAGAATGGATGTTCTCAAGTGTGATACCTTCGTCTATGGTATCCCCATCCACCACCCATCAAAAAGTGTTGGTCAACCATTCCCATGATCCAAGTAACATGATAACAACATCAACACTCAATGGGATGCACCTTATCTCAATGATACCTCATAAGCCCAGTGAAACTAGCCACACTTTATCTATGTCAGTTAATTTCTCCAATAAATTCAGTAACCATGACTCATCTATCAGTCACCAATACCTCTAACATCTCTATAAAATATCAAACAACAAAGGATGTATTAGATCTCCATGTCATAAATAATCAAAAAACATTCTTAAAATTTTAGAAAACTCATCTAGTTTGATTTAGATTGCCTATTTTATATAGAATCACCTTATTTAATACTAAATTGGCCCTATACTTTCCTTATGATACTAGATTAGCCCTTTCAAATTCCTACTACTTCATCCCTATTAAACAAACTATGTCAGCCATGATTTTCATAGTTGGCCTTATCTCTTTTACCAACTAGGTCAACCTACTGCTACACAATAGACCACTATTAGCATACTGAATTAGCCCACTATTACACAATCGGCCTTATCATTATCCATCACCTTATAGACTAAGTCGATCAAGTCAACTCTGTTCATTCATAATGGTGAATTTTTCCCATTTACCATAAATGTATTGGGCATTTATTGGTCTAACTTCTTACTACGCATTACCCTATTATACCTCTAGTTTACCTACAAAATTCCTAGGGTTCATTTCAGTGCCTATATTTTGCCGACCATTCATTTTTCCATATTTATCTCAATTCCAAATGAAAATATTCAAAAATTTTGAAATTTCTAGTCGGTTACATGTGTTGTATTCATTGCAACCACTATGTGTCTTCCCCATCTCATCTGATGTCTCCTTACCATGATGGCTCTCTAATCTCTAATTTAGTCTTTAGAGCTCTATTTTCTCATAATAGTAAAAATAACAAATGAATTATTTTTTATGCTACTTTTATTTACTATTTAAAATTATTTACCTTTCAAATATTTACCTTCAGATTTTGTATTTTGATCATATATTTACCTCTACTAACTATTTTTCCAAACTATAAAATGTTCTGGAATCTTAAAATACTAGAGAATATTTTCTCTTCTTATATGTCTATATTGCAAAAAATTAATTTTTTGCTCTTTTTCACTAATATCTACATTGAACACCTTCACATTTCTTGCATCTCCTTCTTTATCTATAGTATTAAGGTAAGTAAAGGTATGTGTTTTTAAATTCTATCATTTTATTTATCTTATTTGCTCCTTACTACAATTTATTCAGCTTCAGCATTGTGTGTTGATGTATTCATTTCCTAAAGCACCATCCCGTGTTGTACCTACATGACTTGTGATGATCTTAGAGTGGGGCATATATATATATATATATATATATATATATATATATATTCAATCTTTATCAATTAATGATGCTTTCTCTCTTTTAGGAACCTATTGAGTCTCAATATCTCTGAGTGCACACCTTAAGGGGTACATCGAAAAAGGGGTGGGCAGACAATTAGTGCTTTGTAATATTCTTTTCCCTATACTACCACGTGATATTTACATAACCATATCCTAAAAACATTTTCCTAAGCTTGGCCTCCTCTCT
The DNA here is from genome assembly GCA_037957365.1 of Torreya grandis. Lineage (NCBI taxonomy): Eukaryota > Viridiplantae > Streptophyta > Pinopsida > Cupressales > Taxaceae > Torreya > Torreya grandis. The sequence goes on from JARHVA010000011.1 coordinate 454,591, forward strand.
TGCACCCTCATCTAGTCATTTTTTTCCTTCATTAGCCCTTCCTTATCCCAAAATCCTTTTTGATAGTTTACATTACACTATTGGCCCCATCAAACTTGTACTCTAATTGATAAAATTTATTTAGGGTCTAGGTTAGCCCCTATTGACCTAGACCAAGACCTAATTTATTTTTGTCAATAATGATACAATATCAATTGGGTTGAACTTGTCAACTAAACTTTTAGAAAGGATTAGGGTTAGATCCATCTATATAAACACATCCATTTAATCATTTCTAAGATAAGAGAAGAAGAAGATATATATATTGTTCATTGCTTATCCACCATTCTACTTAAGGAGCATAGCTTAGGATTTCATACTTTCTTTGGAGATTCAAATTTTGTCTTGTGGAGAAGTCTTTTGGATGCATTGATAGGTTGTGTAGCCTACAATTTATTTATCCTTGTTATCCTTACATACCAAAAAAAACCTATGATGAAGCACCTTGGTCAAGGCAGATATTGAGGCTCAATGGGTTCATCTTCAAAGGTAAATATTCCTAACTTTGTTCCTCCTTTGTAAGAGTATATACATATGCATTTGTACTTCTCTCCCATGCAGTAGGATTCTATATGCATTGATGTTAATATATGTCTTCTATGTATGTTTATTACCCCCACTTTGTGCCACAAGATTTGGTGAGCACTAAATTAGACTTTACTTTACTTGTTATTAGTTTGGTGAATATGAAAACACAGGAGCTAGTTAGGGTTATTGCATAGTTTTGTTTAATTGGAGGTTTTGTAACCCTCCCTATTGATATTATTATGGTATAAGATCCCTTGGCTAGTTCTAATTGGTCATGACCTTGAATATATATATATATATATATATATATATATATATATTTTATATTTAAACTTCAAGCTCATGTAATCCATAATATTAAAAAAACAATTTCTAGATTAATTGAGTACACACAATTTGAAAGATTAGTGTTTTAAACCACCCAATGTTGTGCATCATATGATTGAAATATTAGCTTTTTGATTCATCCTAATGATGAACCACATTGGGTGGTTTGAATTTCAAGGTGTAGAATAGTTATCAAATAGTAAATCTATGGTAAAAAGCTAATATTTTAAGAAAGGCATAAAATTTTCCTTTAAAACTTGTAGGTTTTGGTAGAATCAAATAAGATTATGCATTATTTTTATAAAAATATTTGAATTTTAAATAATTTACAAATATTTTTTTTAAACATTTTTAAAAAATAAACACTCTTCCAAGACACCCCTCTAACATAGATTTCAGTTTAATAAAATTTTCCCACATATGACTTCAAAGTACAGGATAGGTTAACCCCCACTATGTAACAAATATAACCAGAGGCTAAAAAAATACTTTATCAATGGATCCAAAATTCAAATGAATTTAGCACAAAAAATTCCCATAAGAAACCTAATTAGAAAATGTAGATATAATTTGAGGCTATGAATACTCCTTAGCAATAAAGATAACATTCTAATGTATTTACAACATAAAACCCATAAAAATCCTAATTAAAGAATAAAATGGCTTACCCTTAGCCTATTAGATAAAATGGAAGGGTTAATGAGCTTGTATTTTGGTGCTTTAGAAAGGAGCTTATCACAACTAGGTTGATCAAAACAACACCATGTTGTTGACTTCTCCTTTTGCTTTCCTCTTTTCCATTTCTATAACACCCACAACCAATAAAAAAATCACATAAAAATCCATCCAAAAGACACCAAAATTATTCATTTCCATAAAAGTATTAAAATAATGATTTAACACGATTTTTGCTTTTGCTTTTCACCACCTCCAAATTGGCATGCTTATAGGATGGGTGAGGTGCCTTATCCTTACTAGGTGCTTGTAGACACCTAATTTTTACCATTTAGTGTCAAAATTCACTTTCACACACTAACCTATCACCATCTCCAATTCAAAATCAAATTAACATTGCTTCCCTCCAAAATTTAAATAATTAGTTAATTCTTAATTAATTAATTATAATCATGCACACCTATTTTCCTCCAAAACTAATTAAAAATATATTTTTTCTATTTCACCCATACATCCTCCATGTTTGTCTCGATAATTTGTTGACTCATCTAACTAATTCCTTAACTTCCTCAACTACCTTATGAGTTATATTAGAACATTTCATCCTCCAAGCTGACTCAACCAACTAACTTGACCCATTCTTGTTGACTCACTCAACCAATTCTTATTTCTTCTTAACCAATGAAATTGGTCATTATCCTCATGGATGAAGACTAATTCATCACTATTGATTTTTTAATAATTCAATAAATTCAAATAATCCTAAACCATCTATTAACCTCCTAAAATCTTATAAATTGATGTTCAATCTATCACTTTCAATCATCCACCTTCAGGTTAATAACGTGTTATTAAATTATCAAGTGAATCCAAGTGAATCAAAGACATAAAAATCACTTTCATTCCAAAACACTTCCCAATTATATTTGCTTTGGAAAATATTTGAGCATTCACATTAGCAATCAAGAGCAAATCTACCCTTCATCACACAATGAAGAAGGTGACGAACTTGCATTTCATTTTGTAAGTTTTCTTTTTCGTTTTATCTTATTTTTATTTTTATATATTTGAAGTTAAGTTTAGATTAGTTTATATTGGAATTCATTTGTATATGTTTTCTTAGCTATATTTTACTCTAGATTTTATGTTTACACATTTTGGCATGCACGATGGGACCTTGTCCCTCATATTTTACATCATAGGTGCATTTAGGGAGTCATTTCAGTTATTTTTTATTGATATTATTATGAAAATACATTTCACACTTGTCTTGAAGTTTATTGTTTTTTATTTTAGGTTTATTTATTGAGTTTTTAGTTCACCATTTGTGAACATACAAAATAATTAATTCATCCAGCAGAATAGCAAATTCATCTTGTAAAATAACAAATTTGTTGCAGTAAACAACGAATTCATTAGTGTTATTTTATTTACTTTTTGTAATTTTTTATTTTCATCACAATGTTTCTATGTTTTTGGCTTGTTCAAAATCTTTATATTTCAGTCCTACTTTCTATTTTATCTTCTATTTTCTATTTAACCCTTTTTGACATAACAGTGAAATTGTTAGAAACTTTAGCAAAATCATCAACAATTTCATTGAAATCATTCTGAACTTTGGTAAAATAATCAAAAACTTCTGTGAAACCATCAAAAACTATAGTGAAATTATCTAAAATTTCATTGAATTTATTTAAATGATGAAATCATTCTGTGAGTATTTTATTTCAATTTTCTATTTTTTGGTTTTCTGATTTCACTAATTGTTAACAAAATCATTGTTTTATTTGATTGTATAACAATAAAATCATTTCATAACTTTTGTGTTCTTCATTTTTTGTCCTTTTTACAAACCTTTTTTAGGTTGCCTTGATCTTATATCCACATACAAGACTTCTAATAGTTTTATTGCAGGCCACTAGTAAAAAACAAACCAACAGAAGTTAGATAAACCAAATTTTAGCTTGTCTGTAGTATTCTTGATTTATTTTAAGTTTTTTAACAATTTTTATTTTAATAATTTCACTTTTAGAAGTAACTAGCTAACATTTTACCTTTTTTTTGGAGTTAATCAATGTTTTAATTTCAATCATTTTTATTTTTTTTGCTTTTATTGTGTATGCTCTTTTATGTGGCATTACATTAGTGATGATACTCAAAAAATTAGAAAAAAATATTTGCAAATTCTATTACCCAAGACTTGATTATGTGTATGCTCTTCTCTCAGCATCACATTGGTCACAATACTTGAGAATTAGAGGTAAGTTTTAGTCTTCTTTATTTTTATTTTATTATGGGATTTATCGACCATGGATTTCACTGCCACATAGTAGGCCAACCTTGTGTACCAATGGGGTATAGAAATTGAGTTAGAGTTTTTATTATTGGCTAAGTAGTGTTATGTTTTAAGCACACTATAAAGTGAGGGGGCTTCATCCTTCAAAACCCAGGCCTTAGATATCATGACTTAAATTTTGATTTTTTTGACATCAACACACTAAAATCTTACAACTATGTTGGGCACACTGAGACTAGACCCATTTATGTGCATTCATCAAATTGACTTCTTCCATTATTTTAGGCCTCATCATACTAAAATTCATATAGAGTAATCTCATAGATAATCTCATTTAAACTTTAATCCTAGGAAATCCATTTTTATCTTCTAACTTATATTGCATCAGTTAGTGGTTAACATCGAGAAGCTAGTTTTCATGCACCCTTGAAATTAGATTAGTGGGCTATGGGAATATTATGATCCTTGCTAGTTAGTACCTTGAAATATTAGGCCATATCTAATTCAATAGACAAGAAAGTGACATGAAAATCCTACAAGTTATTCAAATCCCTTTGCTTAGGTTTTATCCCTTTTTATGTTATGCATAAGTGTTTAGAATATGACTTATTTTTTACTTCCTTGTGAAACACTGCATGTTGAAAACCTTGATTGAAACTAAAAGCCTTTTTATAATTTAAATCAATAAACCAAATCATAATCCAAAAGCTTTAAAACATCACAAGTGTAATCCCAAAAATCAAAACTTAAAAGTATCTTGTTTTCAATCAAATTTTAGTCACTTTAGTATTTTACTTTCTTAAAGTCTAGTGTCAATATTTTGATCTTTTATTCAGTCAAAACCTTTCCCTTATAAATGTCACGTATCACATGGTGCATGGCTATGTTGAATAATCCTATATTGATGGATAATCCTTTTGACAATAACCCCTTTCAATTTGGTAGTCAAGAAAACCAAGGTCACCATGTTAAGATACATGAAATCCATGACAATGAAGAAGAGGAAAGAGCTTATTAATATGAGGGTGGCCCTAAGGCCATTTTTCTACCTTCTCAATTTAATCAATACATCATGTCTAACAAGAATTAATTTTTTCTTCAAGCCTTAAAATTTGGAGCCAAAATTCCATCCAATTTTGATGTTCAAAATCTACACCACTTAATTGATAGGAAAGAGTCTTCATCACAAATTCAAGACCAATCCACATTACAATGTTCTTTAGAAGCTAACAATGATCTCATTCGTTCTTCTAATTCTAATCCATATGTCTCCCAAGATAAAGGGAAAGCCATCCTCAATTAGGAATTGTCCCAAGCAAGTCATGGGTTTTATATGAAAGCCCATACCCATCAAATCAACTAAGAGATAACAAATATCCAAGCTAATAAATTAAACAATCATTTGGTTAATCCAAGTTCCAATCCAAATCTAGGATTGAGTGTCAATCCAAATTCACCCTCATTTATTAATCCAAATCTAAGCTTGAATATACATTCTATCTCACCAATCATCAAGCGCTCCAATCTAAACTTGAATGCTTTACTCAATTTTACCAAACATCAATAAATCCAATCCAAACTTGAATACTTATTCAAGTTTACTAGCCAATAATCAATCAAATCCAAACTTTAATACTTACTCAAGTTTTATAATAAATCAAAATCATAACTTTCATAATTCACCAATCAATCATACCAATCCAAATCAAAATCTAAACTTGAATACTCATTCTAGTTCACCTAGCAACAATCAATAAACTTAAAATCCAAACTTGAATGTTTATTCAATTTTACCCAAAAATCAAAACTTTGATTTAGGAAGTGTACCAAATAAATTTTCAAATCCAAGCTCTTTTATAGGGTTATTTCCATTACACTTTAATCTAACACCCTCTAATCTAAACCTGCTCATCAACACTAATTCAAATTTCAATCAATCTCACCCATTTAACCCTAATACTCATTTAAATCAAATTTTTGTTTCACATCCTTTTAAAAATCTATGCTTGAACCAAACCAACCCAAATCCATCCTCACATCAAACCAACCCAAATTCATTTACCTTCACAAACCACATAAATCCTATCTTTACCACAAATGCTAACTTCTCCACACATCAAACCAACCCAAACACCTTCACCCAATCACAACATGTTAATCCCTTTTTCAACACACTTCCAAACTAATTCATCAACAATCCACCCCCTCACTAGTATTCATTTTCATAACCAATTCCAATTCAAACACATTTATGGGTCAAAATTATAACATGTTTACCTCTTCAATCCAAAGTAATCAAATCTCACTACACTTCATTAAAGAGTGGAAAAACATGAAGGATAATGTCTAAGGCATACAATACAATGCATCTTCAAAACAAAACAAAATTAATTTTGAAGATTTTTATCCCTATTCATACAATGTAAACAATATGAGAACACCATTTCCCAAACATTTTGAAGTCCCTAAATTTGACAAGTACAAATGTAAGGGTGATCCTAGGGAACATCTTAAAGACTTAGATATGGCATGTGTTAATGTAGCCTATAGTAATGAATAAATGTTAAAACTCTTTCCATGCAGTATAGGGGGTCAAATCCTAGAATGGTTCTCATATTTACCCAAAGGATCAATTTCTACCTTTGAGGACCTATCCAAAAAAATTATTCATCATTTTTTATATAATGTTGAAAAGGAATTTACCATGTTTGATGTCTATAACACCAAACAATGAAATTATGAAATGTTTGACTCTTTCTTACAAATATGGAAGTCATTAGCAAGCCATTTTCCATCATCTTTTCTCAAAAAAAAACTCATTGTTATCTTCATGAATAATATTAACTCAGAATTGGGCCATCACTTATAACTTATTTGTCCAAATTCCTTTGAAAAAATCATCAAAAAGGGAGTTTAAATTGAATTAAATTTAATTACTAATGGTATTATCAAAATTTTCAAACATGATAACAACTCTTCAAACTAAACCAAAAAACCTAAGTTTTTCACCAAAAATAAGAATGTTCTAGTTTATGGTGTGATCGATGTCAAACAAGTTTAAAACCCACCAAAATAATATACAATTAACCTGCAACACATAAACATAACAATACATAGTGGTGAACAGAATCAAAAAAACCACAAGCACAAGTTCACCCAATTGGGAGACTCTTATGAATCATTTTTTTGAAAGTTAGCCCAAGTAAACATGATCATTTGGCCCAACACTAAACCCTTTGAAGATAATGTTCCTAAACCTAATCGGTACCATGATGATGAACATTATGAGTACGATAGGATTAAGGGACATTCAACCAATTGGTGTATGAGGATAAAACATTATGTCTAAGATCTTATAAATCATGGGGACATAGCTATTTAAATTCAACCATATACTTAATCTATTTAATGAAAAATTGGAAATATATAAAGATCCATTTCCCAAACATGAGCAAGGACATGGTAAATAAAAAAAGAAGAAACCTCAAGCAAGTAATTTCAATCAAACCAATGATCCTTTTAACTCTATAATAAATTTTGTTAATTATAGAAACCATCATGTTTATGCCACTACTTCAAAATCCCAAGATTATGACATTACAAAAAGGTGTGCTAATATTATGATCCCAAGTGCTTCCTCATCCACTATTGAGAGTAAATAATATCATAGATCATCTTGAGAATATGCTAGCTCATATATCCATTTTAAAGCTTCTCAAAACCCCCCCTATATATAAATATATCTTGTATAAATTCCTCCAAGAGTCAAAATTCCTTCAAGGCATCAATCCATCAAATTTTCAAGTGTTATTTATAAATGTGTCCACTAATAATCAAGTTACATTTCATCGTACTAATGTCTCTTCTATGGGATCTATACATAATTTACCTTTGTATATATAAGTCATAATATATAGGCACAACATAAAAAACATGTTTATAAACAATGGATCAGCTTTGAACTTGTGTAAATTAACATTAATTAAACATTTAGGGTATCCTATAACAACATTAGAATCAAACATTATTACCATTAAGGCATATAACAATGATGAGTGTGAGTCTATGGGTACCATATATCTTCTTTGGATGGTGGGGCCTGTCATTCAAGAGACATAAGTTCATGTGCTTGACTTAGATTTACCTTATACTTTATTTCTTGGACATCTATGAATCCACTTTATAAATGTTATACCTTCCACCTTACACCAATGTTTGAAATTTTATCATGATGGCATAGAAGTAACCATACCCAATGATCCTCAACCCTTCTAATATTACAAATTATTGGAAGAATGTTATCAAAAATCCAATTATCTCCCTTTTACAAAAAACATGTATGTTCTAATTGAGGAATCATCAAAGCTTAACAACTACATCCATCCTAATACATTGTTTCAAACACCTTTACTTAGTGGTTGGTTAAATACACCATCCACATCTACTTCGATGGATACTCCATCTATAAGTCAAGTATCCAATCAAAATTCCACTTTAAATACCACACCATCTCCTCCATCTCAATTCAAAATTATTGAAAAAGTCATGGGTGAGAATGAAATCCAAGATGCTAATTACTTAGCTAAAATACATGTCTTTAAACTCATAGTGCATGCCCAATTATTGAAATATACTCAACTAGTTCATAACTTCAGTAAAACATCATTCGTAGGTGGTCTTCTTTCCAATGAGAAAATTGAAGATTAAAATTCCTCCTACATTTATTCAAATGAACAAGCCACTTAATTCCTTAACAACTATTATCCCATAACCAAATCCATCATGTGTAATATAATGAATTATAAAGGAAATAGCTTTGTATTTCATGAACAAGGACTAATAGAACCTATCACACTTAAATATAATGAAGATTTCTATGGTATAAGATTTAAACCACTTAATGTGAGCATAACACTTTTCCAAAGTGACTCTTCTAGTGAGTCTAAGGAAAGCTTTTCAAACATAAAAACAAGTTCCATCTATAGTTGATTTGAAGATTTATCCATGACCAACTTATTCCATGAAACTATTGTTTTAACAGTTGACATAACATATTCAAACCTAATCTAATTAGACCAAAAATAAACACCTACACTTGATCACTTTCAAAATTATGAATTAATATTTGAATTCTTGAGCACCAGAGACTTTCAGCAAGTAATCACAAAAAAGGGTTTTTCCATCTAGTTAGATGATTTTGCATACTTCAAGGAACTATTATCACATAATCAAAGCAGTAACACAAAAACATCATAGAATAATACCTTGAGTAAGTAATTAGCCTTCCTCCACCACCCATAAAATATCAAGAAGAATTAACTCTCCTACTTGAAGACACCATAGTAGTTAACATTGGGACATGAAAATCCAAAGATATTTTATCTTGTCGCATCATTAACTTAATAATACAATAAATATTCATCCTTTTGATTCAATAATTATCTAATGTGTTTTCATGGTCTTATGCAAACATGATAGGGCTTGATCTTTCACTTATTGTGCATCATCTTATGGTTTATCCAGATGCAAAACCTATAAAGCAAAAACTTAGAAAAAATGCATCCCAAAATTGCACTCATGGTGAAGGAGGAACTAAAAAATCAATTAGAGGTTGGATTCATATATCCTATAGATTAATTATATTGGATATTTAATGTTGTACCAATATCAAATAAACCATCTAGAATCAAAGTATGTGCAGGATTCAGGGATATAAATAAGGCATGTCTCAAAGATGACTTTCCATTTCTAAACATAGACATGATTATGGACTCCACCATTGGTCACAAGATGTTATATTTAATGGATGGTTTCTCATGTTATAACCAAATCAAAATAGCTCTCAAGGACCAACACAAGATAGAATTTACAATGCCTTGGGGAACTTTTTGTATCAAGTAATGCCCTTTGGCCTCAAGAATGTTGGAGCCACATAACAAAGAGCAATGATAATTATCTTCCATGATATTCTTCATGACATCATATAAAATTATGTTGATGACATTATTATTAAATCAAAATATAAATCAGAGCATCTTAAGGCACTTCATAGAATTTTTGACATAATGAGAGAGTACAAGCTCTATTTGAATCCAAAAAAGTGTGTCTTTGGGATTACATCAAGAAATTTATTAGGTTTCATAGTTTCACACCATGGCATAGAGGTTGATCCTTCAAAAGTTTGAGTTATCATGAATATGCCTCCACCTAAAAAACTCAAGCAACTCCATAGTTTGCAAGGTAAAATTTAAGTAATTTGAAGGTTCATATCTCAGCTTGTAGACATTTTTTATCCATTATATTGCTTAATAAAGACATTATGTTCACTTAGAATGAAAAATGTAACAAGGCATTTGAGAATATTAAATAGTATCTTTCCAATCCCCCAGTCTTAATGCTGCCTACTGCAAAAAAAATTATTTTTTTGTATATATCTACTACATAGTATGCATTAGGGGCATTGTTGGCATAGCATGACAACGGTGGATTAGAACTAGCAATTTATTATCTAAGTATAATTTTGGTGTCATATGAGATTAGTTATTATCCCATGGAAAAAAAGATGTCTCCTAGTCATTTTTGCTTCCCAAAAACTTTATCATTACATGCTTTAATCATTACCAAAATTGACCCTCTTAAATAGCTCTTATCCAAAATAACTTTAATAGGAACGGTGGCTAAGTGGGTCATACTTATTAGTTAGTTTGATCTTGAGTATGTAAATAAAAAATTAATCAATGGACAGAGCTAGTGGATGCATTAACAAAAGCTCCTCTATAATATCACACACCTCTCATAATAGATTTCTCAAATGAATTAATTATGTCAGTCAAGGAATCCCTAGTCTATTAGTTATATTTTGATGGTTCTTTTACTAGTCATGGTTTATGAGTAGGTATCTTACCAGTTAATCTTGATGGGGACTCAATTACAAAATCATTCCAAATTAAATTTCCCTATAAAAATAACATAGCATAATAGTAATCCATTATAAGTGGTCTTAAACTTACAATACAATGGGATATCCAAAATATTATTGTCTTTGGTGATTCCAAACTCATCATAAATCAAGTCATCAATGAATATCAAGCTCATGATGAAAAATTAATCCCATACAAGAGGATAGTGGATATCTTCAAGTTGTATTTTACATCTATATAGTTTGAATAAGTGATAATGGATAACAATAGAGTAGTTGATTCTATGATAACTATTAGTTCATTAATTTATCTCATAACTAAGTAAAATAAATTTCTTGTAGAGTATTTGATGATACTACCTTATAATACACCAGATTCTGAGATGGTGTACGAGGTGGTTCATCTCACTTTTCCTTCATACAATAACATCTAACAATACCTCCATAACAATACCATTCCATCCAACTTAACTCATAACCAACACAAATAATTTATCCAATTAATGTCTTGCTATATTATCTTTGGTCAAACTCTATATTAAAGAAGTTATGATGGAACCCTATTACGGTGTTTAAATTTTAAAGATTCCACCTTAGCCATTAGAGAATTTTATGAGGGAATTTATAGTGCTCATTATAGTTGTATAGTCCTTGCTAAGAATATTTTGAATGTAGGTTACTATTGGCCTACAATGGAATCTGATTCTTGTGTATATGTTAAGAAATGTGTACCTTATCAAAAACATGGCGATCTTATACATAGTCCTTTATAATCTTTACAACCCATCACCACACCTTAGATATTTTCCACATGGGGCTTAGACCTCACTGGTAAAATCAATCCCAATTATTTTTATGGCCACAATCATATTATTACTACCATATAATACTTTACCAAGTGGGTTGAATTTATGCCCTTAACATATGTCATTCACACACAAATTTCCAAATTTATATTAAATCATATTATCTACCATTTTTGAATTACATGCGCTATCATATTTTATAAAGGAAATCATTCAAAAACAAGGATATCAAGGCCCTTTTCACTACTTACCATACTAAACACAATTGGTCCAATTCTTACTACCTGTAACGTAATGGCCAAGCGGATAAAACAAATAAAAACATCCTAAAAATCCTTAAATTATTTTTCAATGATTTTATTCATGACTTACATACACATCTTTATCCCACCCTTTGGGCATACCACACAAGCATATGCACACCCATGAGGGCAACCCCATACTCCCTTGTTTATGGTAGTAAGTCCATCTTACCTATTGAAATCAAGATTCCATCCTTACGCATATCTTTATAAAATATTATCGATGATGAATCTTACATTTCAAACTTAAGTAGACTCGACCTCCTTGATGATAAATGAATAAATGATTTAAACCAATTACAAGTCTACCAAAATTGCCTTCCCCATGTAGACACCCCATTCCATCCACAATTGGCTTTTGACCAGACTTCAAATTGATTTCTACCAAATAGTGTAAATTAAGCTTAAGAATCATTGAATGTCCCAATTTTGATTGCACATCATTTATTAATGCTCATAATAATGTTGAAGCATCCCTATTTATGGTATTATAATATATGCAATAATAACCTCTCACAAATTCATCCTCTATCACCTTGTGACCTAATAACTAGTAGTTTAGCCTATCGACCCATTAAGCGAGGCACTTGAATAATTATTAAAATAACCAAAAATCTAATCAAAATGAATCAACTAATTAAACTAGATTAAATGCTTAGCTAAATTATCCATTTGAAATTAATAAATATTTAAAAATGGAGATGCTTCTTCATCATTGCCTTTATGAGCTGTCAAGCTCTCACAAAATATCTGACAAATATCTAATTTGTGAGCCATGCCTAATAATTGAAAATCATAATTACATGTGCCATCCTTAACCCAAATAGAGTTAACTTTAACTCACCTAGGATTAGTTTAAACTCATTTCATGCTTAAACCTTAACCTAAATTAATTTGGATAAGAGTTAACTTTGGAGGCTATAAATACAAGGCCTTACCTATTGATCGACAAGATTTCTTAATGCAATGCTATTATGCCAAAATACCTCCAAAAAGCTTCAAATTAGTGTTACCATGCCCATTTCATAATCCAAGCCAAGATAATCCAACCAACATTACCAAGGTGCCAAGGAAAGGTGGAGAAATAGATATTCATTGACAAAGATTTCTTGAGTACATAGTTGATAAATCCAATTCAACAAGCTATTTTGGAGCTACAAAGAAGGTAAAAGGATGATTTTTTTGTCTAGTTATGTTTTCAGTGTATGTTTGTTACATATGTTCTCTCTAGTGTCTAGGTTAGAGGTTTTAGTGTTCAGTGTGTTTGTTTTGATTGGTTTTTATTGACTAACACTATATTAATCTCCCCTTTATGGATTCCTTATTCACATGATGGCATGCACGATGGGACACGCACCCAAAAAAGTTCTTCCCATGGCATTTTAGGACCTTTTTCTAACATTTTTCATGTCAAAATCTTAATTTACTGACCAAAAAGTGAAAAAATAAAATTCACAAATGTTACACATGAAATTCCATTTTTGCTCTATGTAGTCACATTATTACAACTCCCAATCACATTAATTTAACCCCTAGTTGCATTTTTGTATGCTTTCTTATGTTAGTGTAACCCCTAGTTTCATTTTTGCATGCCTAGTTACTTTTTTACATGCCTAGTTTCTTTTTTGCATGCCTAATTACATTTTGCATGCATAGGTGTATTTTGCATGCCAATTGTGTTTTTGCATGCCTAGTTGCATTTATTCATGCCCAATTGTGGTTTTTCATGTTTAGTTATAGTTTTACTTTCTTAATTATAGTTTTGCATTGCTAAGTTATGATTTTTGATTCTCGATTGTGGTTTTGCATTCACAGTTATGGTTTTGCATTATTAGTTGTGTTTTTGTAAGTCCCAGTTGTGGTTTTGTGTTTCCAATTGTGTTATTGCACTATACATTTGTGGTTTTACACTAACAATTTATTTTACAGGAAGTTATGATTTTGTACTAATCAATTATGGTTTTGCAGGAAAGTTATGGTATTCCTCTATGTATCTATGGTATTACACTATGTGAAAAACATAAGAAACCCAAGAGCTAAATTCCAAAAGTCATTTGCTCACTTACTTTTAGCTTCTAAGCACAAGGACCCCCTAACACATTTTTTAGGACCCAAAGACTAAGGAAAGATGTTTTTTAACACTCTAAGATTCAAAATCTCATTTACATTTGGTGTTTAAAACACATTTACTTAACTTAATCTCTTTTTTTTTCAAAGTTCTCAAATAATGCCAAGGGGATAAATGTCATATCATATTTCACTTGGTGCTCTAAAAAATAAACCCACACTCTAGTTAAGTGCTCATAAGAGCTTTTATTTTTGTGATTGTTGTTGTGTGCTTATTTCACAAGCCAAGTGTAGCATGTATGCTCTCCCTACTCTCCCCCTATCCCCTTCAGGGAACTTGGGTGACAAAAAAAATTCTTCAGTTATTACCTTTATCACTTTGTCTTAAGCATGAAATTAAAATCTCTAAGGCACTCCCCAAAATTTTAGTATTTTGGGTGATCCCAAAATGACTCTAAAGTCCTAAATTTTTTATTTTTATGAATCTTGGCTTGTGGGAAAGAGTTCATATCCTCCCCATGAGTTCTATAGGGAAGTGTTGACCTAGGAATTCATCTCTCAGCATAGTTTCAACCCCACTCCAAGGTATGGGTATATAAATTGAGGTAAACTTATTGGGATGCTTATTTGAGTGGTTAAACAAGCTCCATTAGTAAGATACTGGCCCAAAACATAGGATTAACTTAAAAATTGTACTACACTAATTAATTGATGGATGTAGTGGTTATGAAAATGATAAGACCTTTTTACAACAAGATAGTTAATGTCTATCCAAATTACATGTTGAGACCTAGTGTTAACCACACATATGGCACCATTTAGAATGTATGAAAATTGATAGTTTTTAGATAACCCCATTTGCCATGAATATATTATCAATGCAAGGTGAGTATCCCAAAGTTCCATGTCATCATATGAACTCTTGAGAGAAGAGGGGGCCTAAAAACCCTACTTTTAATGTGCATTTAAAGTTTTGTACTAACAACATAATTTCCTCTCAAGAGTAATTATATAGACAAAATTTGATAATATGAATCCACCTTATCATTTCTTAGGATTAAGATGATACACTTAGGTGTTTTCTTTTTATTTTTCCTTTTTATTTTCTTTTTCTTAAGTCAAAATTGTTTGTTTGTTTAAACCAAGTCCAAAACAAGTCAGGTTTGCACATCACTCTTTTTTTTTAAAGGTGTTATGGCGTATATTTGATGCCACATTTTACCTTAGTCATTTTTCAAAATTAGTTGTGTCTATCACTTATTTGAAAGAGGCATCATTACACTACCCATTTCATTCCAAGTATTGTACCTTAGATTTTTTGAAATAAACCATTTGTCTTACCTTTAGAGAAATATAACATCATTATGCTTCTCACATTGTTTTAAAATACTTGTTGCCTTGTATCCAATCATAGTTTCAAAACCATGTGTTCCTTTTTGGTCTATGACTAGTATCATCATGTCATTCATTTTGGTCTTTATTTTTGTCCATTTAAAAATGAAGCCTTCTAAATAGAGTTCAAATTTAGTCTTGATAATTTTATATTTAAACAATGATTGGTTTATGCCTATGCCTCACATAATTTTGGATTAAACATTTATCTCTCTCTTTTGGGTTGTGCAATTTAGACTAATTCCTTGATCAATTTTAAGACTATTTTTGTGCCTAGATTTTGGAAGTGGTCTATCTTCCATGTGCCTAAAGTCCAATCTATTTTTCCAAAGGTCGAGCTTATGTTTTATTCTAAATGCCTATTTTGAGTCAAAGTGTTTTAACTTTGTTAGATTAACTATCTTGATTCTTAGACCTCATGTGTTTCAAGGTCTAGCTTTTGTGCCATGTTTCTAAAAGACCTTTCAATTCTTGTTTATGTTAGACCTAGTTTTGTTTTAAAGTCTATCTTTTATGTCATGTTTCAAAAAGACCTAGCAATTCCCATTTATTTTAGACCTAAATTTGTTTCAAAGTCTATATTTTGTATCTTGTTTTAAAAATACCTATCAATTCCCTTTTATTTTAGATTGAGTGTTGTTCCAAGTCTATCTTTTATGTCATGTTCCTAAAAGACCTAGAATTTTACCTTCTATTTTATACCTAATTATTTTGAGCCTATATTTGTGCCTTGTTCCCAAAGACCTAGCAACCTTTTTCATCTGTAGACCTAGATTAGAATTATTTGAAACACTTTTTACTGAGTTTGGCATTCAGGTTTTATTCATTCACTTGACCATTTGTGTAAGATATTTAACATTAGACCATTTTGGACTGAGTTTATCATTGCCTATTTTGTATAAATAGCTCCATTCCTAGACCAAGTTTTCAAACAAAGTTTTACCAATTTTGGACCCTTTTTATTTTAAAATTTGTTTTTCAAAGTTTGTATAACTCTATACCTTATTTCAAAAATATTAGTCATTGATTTAGATATGTCTCATCACACTCATATTGGAACTATGTATAATCTGGGTTACAATAATGTGGTCATTAATGATAACATTATTTAAGACCCATATGGAAATGATGTATTTTGTTAGTTGGATCCCTATCTTCCTTACACTACTCAATCTAGGGAATAAATTTAATATCCATTGGCCCATTATTTGGTTAACACACCTTCACATTTAGAGTAAGACCAAGAGCAAATTGTGCAATATCTCACTAGTGTACCATCCATTGTAGAACAAGTTCAACGATAATCATATTTTATCACTATGCCATCAGCATATGATCCTTATTTGTTTGATCATCGCTTACTTGAAATCAAGGATGAGGTTTTAGTTAGATTCATAGAGGTAGGGGCCAAGTTTATAGAAGAATTCCCCCATGAAATTTTACCTAGTCTAGTTAGAGTGCCTCTAAATATGCCTTATACACAAATTGAACAAGCCTCTACTAACTATCCTCAAGTGCTTGTGTCAATATTGTATCAAGACCCAAATATGATTTTGAAATGAAAGGGCCTCATGAAGGACCACTTTATATAAATATAATAATCATATCAAACCTATTTGAATCTAGTTCACAATTTTAATGCCATGGCCATGTCAAATGCTCCACTCATAGAGCTAGCTCATTCAACAGAAGTACTAATTGAGTTGACAGGTCAAGATAATTTGGGTATATATCCTTTTACATAAATCACTTTAGTTGGTGATATGTACAATTTCCCATCTATTGAATATGTAACTATGGCTTCTATGTAGAACATTATGCCAAACATGGTTTATAACACACAAGTATCTTCCAATCCATGCCAAAGTGGTTTAAACACACCAAAAAATAGTCTGTAACAATAAATGCCTTTAGATAAAACCAAAATTGGTTCACAATATCAGGGGGAAGGAACTCTTACTTCCCAACCACAACAAGTTACTAATAATCCTCAACCAGTTACTTCATCAAGCATGCAACCATAAGTATTAAGTAATCAAGTGATAGCTAGTGCTTTGCCTCAATAACAAGTGATGAATGTTATCCCACCTTAATATGTGGTGACTAATATTCCACAACAATAGGCATAATCTAATCTACCACCACAGTAAAGGTAGAACACAATGCCACCTCAGTAGGGGCACTAAATGTTCTACCTTGATAGATAGTAACAAATGTACTTCTACAGTCATAGACTAATATGCCTTTATAATTGTGAATGTTGTCTAATCAATAATGTGTGTCTATTGGTCAAAAAAAATGTTGAACACCCATTAAACATCTATTTCACAACAAGTGTTTATGCAACAAAGAGGTACCACTATCCAATAAATAATAATTACGCAATAGTTACCTTTTACTCAGCACATGCCACATATCCAAAGATAGGGCATTTACACACAAGTTCCCCTTATTCATCTAGGTTTGACTAGTCGATAGCAAGTCCCTACTCAACCTCAGTAGGCATAGTATTTTACCCAAATCCATATCCTTACATCTCACCCTTAATTCCCTCAAAACTAAGGATATATATGGAATATAAACTGGAATATACGATAACAATGCATGCGATTTCAAAAACCACATCCCAATCTATGGATTCATATTCCTGGTCAGCTAACCCATCAAGCGAACATTATAAAATAAACCATAACTCCATTATACCTAGGTCAAGGTAATCCACCTTTGACCACCCAGTTATCATCTCGACCAAATGCAATATCTAGTTTCTTGGCCCAAGAACTATAGCAAATGAAGGATGTGATTACTTTAATTCAAGTAGGGAAGCAGACCAATAAATTTAATTGAGATGATGTGTGTTCATACCCATTCAACATGTATTATCTTCAAATACCATTTCCTTTTAGTTATGAACCACCAAAATTTGATAAATACAAGGGTAAAGGAGACCCTAAGGCCTATTTGATAGAGTTATTTATTGTTTGCCAACTAGTGGCTTATAGTGATATTTACCAACTCCTTTTGTTTCCTCAAAGTCTAGCAGGATAGGATTTGGACTGGTTCCTAAAATTTCTAAATAATTTTGTATCTAATTGTAATGACCTCTTGAACTAATTTATGTATAATTTCTCCTATAATATCAAGCATGGGATTTCATTGGTATATTTGACTCAGGCCAAGTAGAAATTTGGTGAGAGATTTTTAAGTTATATATAGAAATGGAGAGTGCTTTCTAGTTGCTTCACCCATAACTTACTAGACAAATAATCCTCCACTGTGTTTACTAAAAATTTGCACAATGAGATATCATATCATTTGGAGCTTCAGTGTGTACATACCTTCAAAGACATCATCGACAAAGGTTTATAAATTGAAAATTCCCTTATTAATAAAGGTATTATCAAGTTAACCTCATCGAACCAATATCAAAACCAAGATAAAGGCATAGGCCCAAGTCATAACCCTCACCAAGTCCAAGTGTAAGTGTCTACACCCACTTACACTAGTAACAATGAGAAATCCAAAAAATACAACCATAATAATAATGTTTTTGGAAATGGAATAATTGAGTTTCATCTGTCCAAATGGTGTAAACATTATCTACTCAACCTATGCTACAAATGTAACTTACTCCTCATCAGTAGCCTATTCAACAAGTACAGTATTTGTAGAAACCTACACCAGTTTCACAAATGCAGCAACCATCACCTTTGTAAACCCCTCCTTCAATAAGAAGACCCACTCCTTGAGTTTTTATCAACCTTGGTGAACCTATCAAAGTGATTTTTTAGTGGCTATCCATATCTAATATGATTAGTTGGCTAATTCAATAGCACTATCCTTAGCGTATTTTGTATCTAGATTGGTATAGAGAGCATGAGATATGTTAATACCATCATGTTCATAGAGATAATATATGTCATTGTGTGTAGTTAAAAAACCTCATAAAAAATATGTTGGAAAATGGGGAGATTATATTAGATAATAGAGCATCTATGTCCAATCAAAACCTAGGTATCTACCAAAACCCTTTTCCAAAATATAACAATAATAATAATCATCAACAACAACAACAATATTAACAACCACCATGACAACAACAACAATATCAGTAGGAATGACAATAATGTCAATTGAATGGGAGTAACTAAGGCCAAAATGATTCCAACAACCAACAAACTTACCACACAATTATACATAACTAAAATAAAGTTTTAAGTCATATTGTAGGAGGTCATATTTCTACCATATCCATCAATCCTAGACCAATTTTTACTAGACCAGGATCATTGCCAAATAATACCAATCAATCCACCTACTCCATTAATCTTTCCTTAACCTAGGACTGCAACCAAGTTTAATGACAAACATGGATTACTATTTCATGTCTTTATACTGATAACTCATCATTGCCCCATAACCACAACCAATTACACCGACATTCAAAATTTATCCTAATTAGCCCATCTCCATCATTTTTAAATTAAATTAGTCTTGTATCCAATCCCAATTATCCAATCATAACTTAGTGGTATAAGATTACCATCCCATGCCCACAACATCCTCCTAATGAACCAATCCAACCCATTGTACTGGCTTGGAAAAATCCAGTTTTCACTATTAAGCAAAAATTGTATGACATTATGGAACAACTTCAAAATATGCTCACATAAATATCTATTTTAGATTTATTACATAGATCTATTATCCACAAGAACATCCTAATAAATCTCATGGGCCAATTCCAAGTTCCTAATGACATAACCCTAGATAAGTTTCAAACTTTGGTTAGGCATTTATCCCCATGTTAATAGTTGACCTTTGAGTACAGAAATGTGTCATCTCTTATCCCTCTCCATAACAATCCCCTATACATTGAATTTGTCATAACATGACACAAAGTGAAACATGTCCTCATAGATAATGCATTAGGCATGAATATTATGTCTTTGAATCTCATCAAGCATCTTGGATACACAGCAGTTGATCTACAGCTAGAAAGTATTACTATTAAAGCCTATGATAACAAAGAATGAGAATTACAAGGCACCATAAGCTTTCTAATGATCATTAGGCCCTTAACCCATGATACACGTTGACATGTGTTAGACCTAGATTTATCATATAATTTTCTCTTGGGTAGACCTTGGATACATCAAATTCATGCAATCCCTTTGAAATTACAATAGTGTCTCAAGTTATTGAACTTAGGCATGGAGGTCACTATCAATGGATATTTATATCCCTATGAACATTACAAACATTTGGAGGTTGAGTACAAAAGTTACAAATACTGCTTTGGCCTAGATCTAGTTCCCAAAAAGGATAAAGATAAAGAATTACTTGTTGAATTTTTAGAGGCTAATTGTATAGATCTAGATAGCCTTGACTCATCTTCACATATGCCTCCTCTTGAAATGTCTAATCATGTTACCATATTGGATGATGGCCTAAGAGAGTATTTGACACATGACATATTCCATATGGTTAAACTTCCATACAACCTGAAGTCCTATGAAAGACCTAAATCTAGGCCACCTTGCATGGAATGGAAACAAAAAGGAAAAGGCAAGATTCATAGTCTAGCTCCAGTTATTTTCATACCAACCAATAGTCAAGAAGATGGCCCACTTGTCAATGATGAATCCTAGTTATACAGTAACAAATTATATGATTTCTACAAAAATTCTAGCTATCCCATCCCTAACAGGATCATGGAGAACTAAGCCTATGAAGGTGCAGGCCTCAAGCTAAATTGATAGGGTACTCTTGAATAATTTCTATAACTCAGTACAAAGGACCTTATGGTCTTAGATTTAAACTATCTGGGGGTGACCCCATGTTTCTTATTCATATTCCAATGCTAATAACTAATGATGATAATGTTGACAGTAAAGTAGAGTCTAATCATAGCATTTATGAAGACCTTACCAATACCAATTTGTTTGACCTACATGCCATTTCTACCATTACCCTAGTAATCCAACATAACCCATTCCTTTTATATCACCCTCAACTTATAGCTTGGGACCAACAAGAATCTATAGTGCTTGTAGACGAGTTCAAAATGATGAGGCCTTTTGTGATTTTCTAGGCCTAAGAGAAAATGTTTTGTTGGGAGACCACAAACAAGGATTCTCTATCAAACTAGATCCTACAACCTATTTTAGAGAAAAGGTGAACACCCTTAGCCAAAAGTAAAAGATTAAAACATTGAGGTCCTAAAGTGAAAACATCTTTGAGGTACTTTTGGACTAGGGTAAAAGTAAAGAGAAAGTCTAGTTTTTTGGTGAAAACTTGTTTTAGGTGCCATTATATGGGGGTGTTCACCTTTCCTTGAATGAAGCTTAGGAGACCACCAATGATGAACTTGTTGTTGGGTCTGAGTTTAGTTTAGTAGAATAACATGCCTTTGATTGAATTTCCCAAGAATTTCCTATAGTATTTATGACATGGCCATCATTTCCATTAGGCAATATAGATTCATCTTGTTTAGGAGATTTTGAAGAACCAGTCTAATCAGAGGACTTTGTAATTGTAGGACAATTCACATCATTTCCAACCATTTTGGAAGATGTCTTGACTCTCTTGATAGAAGATACCATACAAATCAACATCAAGACTCCAAATGACCTAAAGTGGATCAAAATAAGTGCATCCCGCACTAAAGAGGAACGTGAAATTTTTACAGCCCTGTTAAGGGAATTTATTGACATATTTACATGGGCCTATTCAAACATGCCAGGTTTGGACCCGACCTTGGTTATACACCACCTTATTGTGAATCTTGATGCCAAACCTGTGAAGTAGAAATTACACAAGATGCATCCTTGTATTGTTATACTAGTAAAGAAAGAGTTGTAAAAACTCTTAAAAGTGAGATGCATCCAACTAATCAACTATTCAAAGTGGATCTCAAATGTTATGCCTATTAGTAAGAAGCCAAAAGAAATCAAAATTTGCATTGATTTTAGATACATCAACAAAGCCTACCTTAAGAATGACTTTCCTCTATTGAATATCAACATGATAGTTGACTCCAAAGTAGGGTATGGAATGCTTTCACTTATGGATGGATTTTCAAGGCACAATCAGATTAGTATCAATCTATAAGACCAACATAAGATAATGTTCACCACTCCTTGGGGAACATTTTGTTATCAGGTTATGCCATTTAACCTTAAGAATGATGGGGCCACATACCAAAGATCCATGACCATCATATTTCATGATATGATGCATGACATTAATGAATACTATTTTGATGACATATTGGATAAATAAAAGACCTATTCAGATCATGTAGTTGTGCTACATATAATATTTGAGAGGCTTCATGAATACAAGGTCAGACTCAATCCTAATAAGTGCATATTTGGTTTCACTTTAGGCAAATTATTAGGCTTCATTATCTCTCACTAGGGCATTGAAGTTGATCCTAACAAAGTACAAGCCATTATCGAGATAATGCCACCTTTTAATTCGAATCAGCTATGTAGTGTGTAAGGCAAAATCTAGTCTATCAAATGCTTCATTTCATGGTTGGCCAACAAATGCCATCCTTTCACTCACTGAAGAAAGGCTTTACATTTATTTGGGATGAAGACTGTCATAAAGCCTTTTAGCACCTAGAGAATTATCTTACCAATTTGCCTATTTTGTTACCAAAGACAAATCCCTGGGGGCACTTCTAGCTCAGCATGATGACAATGGAAAATAACATGTCATTTATTATCTAAGTCATACACTAGTTGCATATGAACATAACTATATGTAAATATAACAAGCTTGTTTAGCTATTGTTTTTATAGCCTAGAAGGTGTGGCATTATATGCTTAACAACAAGACCATATTTATTTCTGAAGTAGATTTGCTCATGTATCTCCTATCTAAGACAGCTTTACAAGGTTGCATAGATAAATAGATCATACTTATGATAAATTTTGAGATTGAATATGTCAACTATAATGTTATAAAGGGACAAGTACTTGTAGATCAACTTGCTAAAGATCCCCTTGCAGATATTAAACCCTTCACTTTTCAATTCCTAGATGAGTCCATTTTGACCATCATAGGAACACCTCTTGAGGAGTGGTAATATAAGCTGTATTTTGATGGATCATTCACATCACATGGATTAGGGTCATGATTATTGTTTAGTATACCACATAGGGGATCTTATCCCTAAATCATTTTATATCAACTTTCCTTGTACTAATAACATGGTTGAATTGAAGCACTTTTTTTGGGGCTTTGTCAAGTAGTAAAATGGAATATTCAACATCTCACAGTTTATGGTGATTCTTAGTTAATCATCAATCAGGTTAAAAACCATTTTAAAATCAAAGATGACAAGTTGGTGTCATTCAAGGCCATGATCAGTGTTTTCAAATAGCAGATCTCTGACATATAATTTGAACACATACCTATGGCTAGTAACAGGACAATGGCTACCATTATTTCTTTAATCTACCACATTGACAAGGTAAAAGAATATCAATTCCTTATTGAAAATCTTCTATCACCTGCTCATGAACCTTTAACCATCACAATGGTCTATGATATTGTTGGTCTTAGATCTTTTGGTACTTAGTGTATACACATAATATTTTCAAACTTTTATTGATTACTGACACTTTGTATCTTGTAGGAACCTATTGAGTCTAAATATCTCTGAGTGCATGCATTAAGGGGTACCTCAAGAAAGGGGTAGATAGACCATTGGTGCTTCATAAGATTGTTGTCCCTTTTTCCACTTGTCATCTACACACTTGTCTCCTAAAACCATTTACCCTAAGCTTATTCTTCTCAATCTTACCTATTCTAGTCTTGTCCTCTTTCCATCCTTCTTTTTCTTGCCTTAACACCATTTTGGATAGTCGATTATACTAGGTCGACTAGGTCAAACCAATATAATTTAGGGTATTTTTCATTTTCTTAGCTTGTTAGCCTTTCGGACAACCTAGCTTAGACCTAGTGAATTGTCCTAGAAAACACACTGGGTCTACTAGGTTGACCCTGTATAGTTGATGTTTCTTGAAATATTTAGGTCAAGATGCACTTATAAATACAAGTTCATTTCCCACCATTTTATAAGAGAATAATTATGTGCAAATAAGTGTGAGCAAACATCTACTTATTGGCCATTCTACTTGAAGAATAAAGCTTAGGGTTCCATACTTTCTTTAGAGATACGAATCTTATCTTATGTATAAATATTTTGGATGCTTAGATAGGTTGTGTATCCTAGAGTTGATTTATCTTGGCTATCCTTACATACCACAACAATCTCTTGTGAATCACCTTGGATAAGGGAGAGATTGAGGCTCGACTAGTTCTTCAAAGGTAAGTATTTCTAACTTTATTTTACCTTTGTAAGAGTAGATAGATAATGTATTTGTATTATTCTCCCATGTATTAGGATTTTATATACATTAACATGAGTATATGTTTTCTAACACATGTTTAGTTTAGTTTTTTTTATTGTTTCTAACCCCCACTTTACTTCACAAGATTTGGTGTGCACTAGATTAGATTTACTTTCTTATTAGAATAAGTGAATGCTTTAAACCTTAGGAATCTATTAGGTTTGTTATGCGATTGTGTTAGACTATAGGCTTTGGAACCCTTACTAGCATGATATGTTGTGATAAGTGATCCCCTAATCGGGTCTATCAGATCCCCATATTAGTCATGCTTCCTCTTAACAAGTGTATCCCCAATCAGAAGTGTAGGTATGCTCTATATTTTTTTAATTAGGATTAATTTATAAACATGATGCATTTGTAATTGCATACATAATGGTGAACCTAATGTGAAACTAACCATTGCAAGATTTATTTCACTTATTTTATTCTTTTTTATCATCATTTATATCATATATTTTGACATACTAGATTGATTCAATCGACCTAGCTATTTTTATCTATGTGCAAGTTTCCAAAAATAGGCAACTGGATTAACCCAATCAATCTAGTACAATTTTCTAGCCTTTCAAACATCTAGTTAATCCTACTAGGTTGACCTAGTTGACCTCTTTTAGTTTTAGCACTCTGCAATAGGTTCCTGCACAGTTTGATTAATCCTATCAACCCAGTTTGTAGGTTTCTCAAGCATACTTCAAGGTTCTTCATCAAAAATCTCAATTCATTGTATCTCTAATCCACCAAGGTTCCTTTATACCTTTTTGTTTCTTTCTTTTCTATCTTTCCTTTCATAGTTTTTAGTCTTTAAAATTACCCTTGCATGGTCAATTGAATTGACACTACCAACCCAGTTTTATGTTCTGTGAGTTATCTGAAATAACCAGGTTGACCCTATACTTTTTTAGACTTTGCTTCCATAGTACAGGTTCAACCCTATTAACCCGGTTCTATATTTTGTGCATATAGTGTCAACATTATACCTTGTTTCAAATTTATAATTAGCCTTATGTCTACTAGTAATTAGTTCACACATTTCTTTTCCTATTACTTGCATGCTTAGAATATCTCACATAGTTTAATTAGGGTATTTTTAATTAATCATTTAGTTTTACTATTTATATTTTATGCACACAGCCAAATCATAAAAAAATAAACAAGCACTTTAACATTTTATCTACCCAAGGCCAACCTACTTAGATTTCATCACCAAGGGAGAAACTGACTTGATGCTTTGGTCAAGTATAAAGCATGGTTAATGGTATGTTCTAACTAATAACCTTATACCCTTATTTATGTAGTGTGTGAAGTGTGAAGGTAGGCCCTAGTACCAAGCCTATATCATTTCCACTATAGTCCCTTTCAACCTAAACTACCTAAAACCATCCTTAAATTGCTATATAGTACCTTGCTTATAACCAACTTCCAATCACATTAAAAATCAAATCTTAATAATCTTATAAACATTCAGGTTGACCAATTAGTGAGATCTTTACTTTTCAAGTTGATTGATTACTCTTTGCTCAATTGTGTGTGTAAAATATTGCATTTGCCAACATTAGTACAAGATTTTGTTTTGTGTGTTTCAATTGGATTAGTCAATGTTAATCTGATTGACTATTTATTTCCTTTTATTTCTTAATGCTTTTCATTACTTGAAAAAATATCTTGTTTCATTTTCACAATTTATTTTAGGTTTCTTAAATTTCCTATCGATTGTACTAGATCGACCCAATCAACCCAGTAGCTTTTTTGCCTTTTGTACACTATACTAGATCAACCCAGTCAAGCCTATATAGTTTTACCCTAGTCGACCCTGTGTTATTTTAATCACCCTTATTTCCTTTGATTTCTCATCTCTTCTTTTCCCTTCATCATTAAATTTCTATTGGATAATGACACTGAGTTACAGTCAACAGACATGATGAACTTTACCAATCCTAATAGGGTCTGTCATAAATAGAGTAGGGCTCCTATTTTGGATGTCATTAATGTTTATATTGCCACTCAGACAATGAACTATGGGACCCCTCCTAATACCTCTTGCAGCATAATTATCCTCTTTTCTTAGAGGATCAACCTGAGTTAGAGTATACTCCCAAAATGCTTTTCTTTATTTCTGAATTTCCTCAACATCAAGGAAAGGATCCTTCTACCATTTACAACCTCATGATTAGTGGTCAAAACAAAGAGTCTCATTCACCTACTCCTACATTCAATACTAGATTTGGGGGTACCACTTTTTTTAGTTCTTAGCCTCTTCCTGTTAGGATAAATTAAAACTTGTATCTATCCCTAAATCGCATACAAGAGAAACTATGAAATGAATTAATCAAACATTCTAAAAATAAATATAAACATGCACATAATAGGAGACACAATATTTAACATGGTTCACCCAAGATGGACTACATCTACCAAACTTATACAGTATATTATTTCTAGTAATATAAGGGAGAAACAAAATCCTATAACAAACCCTATTACACCTCTCTACCTTTTTTGCCTCCTCTCTATTTACAATATTTCATTGTTTTTCACACTCATACATCTCATCCATATATCAATACCTTTTATGTTAAAAAATGCCTAAACATGACTTCTACTTTCAGATCTAGAAACATTTAATCAATAACCTAGATTGACCATGAAATTACAATTTAACAAGGCAATGTTAATAAAAAAAAATCTCTAGGGCGTGTGGCCCCTAGACCCCACAATGGGGATTCTCCCCTTTGAAACCCCACATGCCATTATGGATTCAAAGAATGGGATCTAAACCTAGCTGAAATAACATCATAATTTTAACCTTTGATCCTAGAAGACAATCAGGCTTCACACCTAACACTTCCTTAAATTTTGACTCCTTATGCGATGACATCCTATTCTCTAACCTCTTCTACCTCCATGCCTAGTATCCCAACTAACACGGTAGCTTCTATATCTAGTGGGCCTCTCATAATATCCATTATCCTTAATCCTTCCAGTATTTCATTAATTTCTACCCAAGGTAATCATGATTCTAGTGCTTCTTCTTCCCAACCATTCACTAGTCCATCTTTTGCTTCACAAGAAAATTTTGATTCTAATGCCTCACATTCTCATAATTAATCTCAAGCTCATATCAAAATTAATAGTGGTACCCAAGCCACTAATACCAACACAAATATCAATTATAATGCTTATAATGTTAATCAAACACATCAACTTTTATTTCAAACTCTCAATCAAATGAATACCTTTCAAACTCATAACACAAATCAAATGATGAGAATGCAAAACCACCTTCTTAATATTCAATCTCATCTACAACCAATGGCTTGGGGAACATATAACCAAAATTTTCCCCCTCCTCTTTTTTGAGAATTTAATGGCACTTTCATTCCTCAACCTCCTTTAGTTAATAAAACCATCAAGAATCTATAAAATGAACCTCTCACTACTCAAATTACCAACATTAATATAGGAGGTATAACACCTATAATTTTTTATAATGGGTCAACCGATCCTACCCTTCACCTCAAAAAATTTGGAAATATTTACAAGGATTGGGTCAAATTAAACACCTTTACCACTACCAAGCTCCTAGCCAAAACTCTCATGGGTGATGCCTTGGATTGGTACAATCAACTTAGAACTCATTCCATTTCTAGTTTGAAGGACTTAGTAAATGTTTTAGTTAAATAATTCTAAACTAATTATCTTCTCTAAAACACTTTGGCCCACTTCATTAATTGTAAAAAACATGAGAATGAAACTACCCAAGCTTTTGTTAAGAGATGTAAAACTTTGTCAAACAAATGTGAACATAACATGGTAGATGACAATCTTTTTCATCTCTTTACAAATGCTTTCTTTTCTAAACTACAATATCGGGTCCTCACTCTTTCTCCATGCACTTTGGAGGAGGCTATTGACCAAGATAAAAGACAAGATTTCCTAATGCATCAATTTGAGCCACCCTAACCTTCTACGGGTCCTTTTTTATTACTTACAAACAAAAAACACAATATCACTAATGATAATGTTATCAATTCCTATGACACCAGTCACAATGTTCAAGTTGTTGTTCTTAATCCTTCTTTAGAACTAGCTCCTTCTTCTCAATAATATACCAATCCTCATTTTTCTTCACCAAATAACATCAACATTCACAAACCTCTATCCTTGGTTGAATTTCCTAAGCATCTACCCAGGCCTCTTCCACGATAGCTTGACCCTACTCATCCTATGAAATATTGGTATGATCTTAACAAGTTTTTTTGGTTTCACACAATTTGGGATCATTATCATGAGACCTATAGATAGCTTCGTAATTTAGCCATGGATTGTCTTCTTGGACCTAATTTTGGATCATAATTCCATTATCCATAAAAATCAATAAGCCTATGAGATTGCTTTCAAAGACTATAAATCACATGACAAAACTCAAGCCTTGAATCAATCTAATTCTCATTTATCTATCTATAAAGATCCTTTACCTAATCATCAACCAATTCAAGACAACCAAGACAAGCCCACCCCTTCCACTAATAATGTAGAAAGTCTTGTTGAACCAACTTCTGAAGATAATGTGATTAACATAACTAATATGTGAAGGGTGGTGGATTTCATTGATTCCTAACATATACACACTCCTCCTTCATCTAAGATATATTGTGTTATCTAGGATTCTTCTCTAACTCATTTAAATGAATCGGTGCAAGAAGATATTATCACTTTTGATGATCCAATTTATGATTTTCCCTTAGATAACACATCCTATTATGTTTATACCACTCTTCTATCATCTTCCAATACTAATAATATCCAAGCTTCTACTACCACTTCTTCCAATTCTCAAAATCAATCTAAACCAACCACTTCTTCATCTTCACATGATTTTCAACCTTGTTCTAAACCTCCCTCTTCTTATCAACAAAAATTTCAATGTAATTCAGCTCCTCCTTTCAAAAATATCCTTAACCATTACATACCTATATATAACAACCTTATTATGGGCTATGATGAGTGGGATCCCATTGCGGAACTCGCTAATCTCCCATCCCAAATTCTATTCCTTGAACTTATGAGGACTTCTTACCATCATAAAAACTACCTCATGCAGTTATTATTCAAGATGAATATCCCTCATCCTCCCATAGTAGGATGGGAGGCAACCTTATCTGGTTCCACAGATATTATTTTACAACAATGTGGAGAGATGTCTATCAATATTGATGAAACTATAGACACCTCTCTTTTTCTATGATTTCCCATAGCTTCTATGATTCTCAATGAGATTTTGCTTCATGAAAATGATCCTCCCTTATTTATTAGCATCCAAATAGGTGCTATCCAAGTCAAGCATGCATTGATTGATGAGGGTTCTAGCATTTGTGTCACTTCTCTTGATTTCATTAAGACTCTTGGATATTCTAAATGCAATATTAAATATACACATAGCACATGCCAAGGAAATGATAAAAGGCAAATGCCTCCTCTAGGTTGCATGTGGTTTCCTATCACCATCCATGTGAAGGTGATGATCTTTAATTTCCCCCTTTCTTTTAAATCTTGCTTGGTAAGCCACAGACTCATCGTGTGAGAGCTATTACTTCTTTTGCCTGACAATGCATTAAATTCCCTCATAATGGAGCAATTTATAGGATTCAAGGTGACACTAACCCTTAAAATTTAGAATAATTCCAATTTTATGGTGTCTTCAAGATTCCTACTCTTGAGCCTTTGACAAGTGTTCCATTTTGTGAGTTTCAGCATCTTAACTTTCCCATTAACTCAACCTATAGTTATAGTGGGCATCCCGAGCTCATTGGTAACATTCTTCCTAACCTTTTAGACTTAGATGATGATCCTAATGAGATTAACTTAAATATCAAATATTCTAATCTCTCACCTCATCTCATCTCACACCTTCTTGCTTCTTTGCAACCTCATTCTCGTAAACCTCCTTGTGATGACATTCCCGTAGTCTTAAACAAGACTAGACATTCTATTCACCATGATTCATCAAATGACAAGGATATCCCTACCTATGTCATTGATCTTCACACCCTAGATTATGATGATGTTTATTCCTTAGATGATCCATTATTATGCAGTCTTATCTAATCCCATGATGTCAAGATTATCTATTATCATTCTTCTTTACTTGAGTCTTTTCATGTATCTCATCATTTTCCTTCACTTATATTTCCTAATTTTTACATTTTCCCCCTTTATCATAGGGTAAATATTGCACTGACACCTCTAGTTTTTGAGGATCCACGTATGACTATGCTCATGGATCATGTTATGACTGGGCCTTACCATTTTGATAGGTACCCTAACCCTCGTAGTTGGTTTACCCCTAAGGTTAGTGAAACTCTCATTAAACCTTCCATAGATCCTACTCTTCCCTCAATAGATCCTATTATAATTGAGCCTCTTCTCACTTCTACTATAGTTAATCATATTTTTTCTCCTACAGTTGCTGAGCCTACCCCTATTTTTTATACTATCATTCCTTTTATTGAGCCTAGTTCTATTCCTCCCTCATCATCACCCTTCCTTGGTGATGGTTTGATTCCCTTGCCTAAGATGGATCCTCTGCCCACCAAATGGGCCAAAGAGTACTCTCTAGGTTCTTCCACTCCTATTTTACCTCCTTCCATGAGTGATTCTACTAAAACCACTCACAAGCATATATGTTACTTCCATGGGATAGATAATCACTCTTCCACCCATTATCAAAAGTTGTGACAATATATTGATACCTTATGTCCTTATTCCCTATCATTATAAAAATCCATACCACCCCTGAAGATAGTTCCTAAATATCTACCCAAGTATGACAAGGTATATTATCTATAGCATCTATGTGGCACTCATCACATTGATCATTATTGTATCCAATAACAACTCAAAGATCACCTTATAGTCATTCCTAGACCTTCTACCACTCCTCCCATATGTTTTTACTGCAATAAGGCTCCTCCTTCTTCTCCCATAGCTCCACCTCTGGTGGTTCCATCACCTCTTGTGGTCCTTTCACCACCTTTTGTGCCACCACCTATGATTCCTTCACCTGTAGACCTTCATTCACCCATGTATTCTTCTCCACCAATGATTCTTGCATCTCTAGTAGATCTTGCTCCACTTATTCTCTTGATCAGCCTTTGCCTAATTTTTCTCCTCAACATGATCCTTCAATCGTTCTTAATTTTTCAATTGAGGAGATCAAAAATGAAGTATTTTCCCAATAGTCATTAAAGATTGATAAAACTTTAGTAATAGTGCATATCCAGCTTCATAGAGACTTATCTAATGTATTGGATATTGTGTGTAGATAGATTTACTAGTATTTATGAGCACATGCATGATACTTTCACATTTATATTGGATTGGATGTGTGTTTAAATCTTATTTTTATATCTTATATCATTTGAAATTATGTCAAATTACTGCTTATCTTGTATCATGATTTATTTATTGTTGTACTATATCTTACTTATCTTATCATCTACATTTCACATATGATTATCTTTCATTATCATTGTTTTCTTTCTCTTGCTTGATTTTTTCTCAAAACTCTCTTTCTTATATCTTTATGATTGTTTTGATTTCTTATCTCTATTTTTCATAGATAATTTGTCATGGTGACTTGGTTATACAAACCCTATTCCCTTTGGTTAATATTTCCCTTTACCATGTGATTAGTTAGAAAATAATATATCAAATTATTACTTCCTTTTATAGGTCCACTTTAGATCTCCTTTTTCCCTTCTTCCTTTTTCCATAAACTAAGCATATACATGTTTGAGACTTGAGAACACATGTTAGTTCATTGTTCAGTCTAAATATCCTAGTCAGTCTTTATCTTTGGTTACTTAACTTCCTTTAGCCTTAACCTACAGCTCATTTATGTGTATCACTATCTCTCTCATGATTGGTAATTCCAAATCCGTATGGAGGAGGAATCTTAAAAAGCCTTCAAAATAAAGTTAAAATCCAAATCTTTTAAATAAAAGGCAATGATATCAAAAGGCAAAAATATTCTTAAAAGTCAAATCACACTAAAAGACATGATTCAAAGCACATCTCCTTCTTCTAGTCGAATCTCAAACTCCATATTTGGCCTCACGGTAGAGCTGAGGTCCTTTAGGGTGCGATAGGCTAGTAGATTAGAAGAGGAGAATTGTTTTTTTTTTTTAAAGTGCTACCTACTTTCTCATGCAAATACCCAATCTTCATAGTAGACTGATAGCTCTATAAGGGGTCTTAAAGAATGGGGAAAATGTCATGGGAAGGTAGGTCCATTTTTATCTTCCTTGTACCAATCTACCTTAATGATTTGATCTTAGTAGCATGCTTATATTCCTACAAATCTTTGTGTCTATAGCGAACAGGTTTCCTTTGTATATAAACAACCACTAGTCACTTAGTGTCTTCTCATGTCCCTAGTATGCCTCTTGCCTCCTAAGATCTTCTCATAAGATGCCTAAGTATTTATTTTTACACTCCCATTTTCAATCCTTATATCCCTTATATTTCCTCTTGAGAAACATTGTTTTGTCTACTGATCACTTCCCTTGGGATTTTATTTGTGAGTTGCATTATAAGATCATGGATAGGACCTGACCATCCTCACAAATTACCATATTTTCCTTCCTATTACCCACATACTTAATTATATAATTTCCCCTATTCATTATACCCTAGTGATTTTCTCTTTATCAAGTTATAGTGTAAGACCATGGATAGGACCCGACCCTCCTCACAAAATTTTCCAATACCTAAGTCACCATCCAAATTACATGTGTCAAATTTGAGATAAGATTTGATCGATTATTAATTTACACATTATTTTACATGTTTTCCATCTTGATTTAGTATTTTTTATGTGTAATTCATTTTTATTTCACCTTTTTATCTTCTTATTTTTTGAGTGCATGTAATATTACAACCATTTCTTGAATTTTTCATACTTCCCAGCTTGAATTAGTATGATCAATTTAAGACCAATCTTTTGCAATTTTTTTTTTCTTTCATACTTCCTATCATGATTTAGTATGATTGATTGACTTAATTAATTTATTTTTATTGTCATTTTTTTCCCTTTTACATACCTTCCATTTTATTACTTCATTTGCATACTTCCCAATGCGAATTAGTATCATTTTACTTGTTTTAATTTGGTGACAAAATCTTTCACATTGGTTTTAAAACAAATTCCTTTTTACCATCTTGTTTTGCCATTTCTTGGTTCTTTATACTTAGTCATTTCTTGTTTTTACCCATTTCCCATCTTGAAATAGTGTGTAGCACATTTTTTTTGATTGATTAAATTTTTCCAAGTCTTTTTTGCTTGTTTCTTTTTACCATGCATGTGTTTTTCATATTGCTAGAAAAGAAACCACATCTCATATATTTCCTATAGCATATACAATAAAGCTAAATACATGTGCTAGGAAGAAATATATCCTAAACATCCATAGCCTCAACCATAATGAACAACAAAACATAACCATGATAATGGCAAAAAATGATCCATCATATATATATATATATATGAAAAAATAAATTCAACCATATAGAATGCTCCAACTCTATGGCTAGGTCCCATCCTGTCTATCTCATGGCCTAGCCAAGCTACCTACTAAGGCCTTGATCTAACTCCTCAGAATGGTATATTGTAAAGGTCACCCAAGATCTCAATCCCTCTACCTATCTTTACAGGTCCATTGCTCACATCTATGACTCTACCAACTGGGTTCAGATCTCTATCATCTACACTACTATATTCAAATGTGAAGCTTTCTCATCTGGTAGGGTCTGATATTCTTGTATTTCCCCTACACCCATCATTATTGGTGGATGCATCCTCTCTCCATTATCATATATACCTTGCTACCTTTCTAGCTAATATGAACTAGCTCACTTGAGTTGGGGTAGATGGTACACTCAGATCCTCTAGTGTCATGGGGTTTTATGGTTTTAGAGTCTCATCTAAGACATCATGGAGTGCTCCCCTCATTAAGGACTGCCATCTCTCCTTCTCGTCCTCACCTACACCTGCAAAATCACACCAAATGGATATTAGATCACTATTATATCTCAAAATATCTATTTATCTATCTTTACATCTAAATAAAAACTTAACATAATATTTAAGCATCTATTTTTACCTATCGATATCTCAGATACTATGGTCTCACCATCTACTCAACTGCCTAGCATAGTCTCCCTATCTACATGACTTCCTAGCACCTCCTCTATAGGTCACCTCCTCAACTCAAACCTAATTATCATGGCTCGTGTCAGTCTCAACTTGCATCTGAGTAGTTTCTCTATCATCTCTTCTAGCTCACATATGGGGTCATCCAGGATGGTAATAGTCTTCAATCTCTACTACTCCTTCTACCTCTATCAACATTATATCCTCGATAGTCATTGTTCATCTCACTATAGAGATGATAGTGGTATATCTAGTATCTCTACCTCTACATCCCTATCCTTTTGCTCAGCTCCTCATCATGCTTGACCAATCTATGGTTGCTCAAGACATGGCCTCAATGTTGGCCTCGCCATTAGTGGCGCTAGTCCTCTCCTCCCCCATAGTTCCCTCACATGTCAAGCCTACTTCTTGGGCATCAATATCGATATCATTGGATTAGGTAGGCCCATCTACGTTGGCACCCATGTTATTGACTATGGCTTTCTCTACTAGAAATAGTGTCTAATAACCTATGTCCTCTCTATCGCTAGTGAAATTTTGTCCCAACTCATCCATATAGCTTTTATGAGCTCATATGGATTCCACATGATGTTTATACATTTTACTAACTATAGCACTAATACATGGGGCATAGCCCATGCTACTTGATCCTTTATCCATCTCCATACTTCAGGTGACCTATCATCGACTACATAAGGTAACCTAACTAGTTGATACATAGGAAACCTCTCATATATCCAGGTTGTTAGTAATATGATCAGTCCCATGGTCCTCTACCCTCTAATCAGCATCTTATACATATCATGTACTAGCTAAACCTAGATGATAAAGCCTAGGTCATATAGAACTCACTCCTCCAAGATCATCATGCTCAAGGCTACCATGAATAGTGGTACCTTATCATTTGACTTGTGACATAACACTCATTATGTCACAAGGCCTATCACATCCTTCTAGATGTTTGAAATCTATGATGTATAGACATCAAACATACTCACTCTCCTACCTAGTAATAACATCTTTGAGCCTGTAGCCCACATGGTTAAGGCTCTTCTCTAGGTTGTCTATATCCCCAAGATCACTTGCACTCCTATTATAGGTAACCCTAGGATGGCATGGACATCCTCTAGCATGATAGATACCTCTATTATATCCCCATCCACTTCCCATCTAAAGGTGTTATTTAATCACTCCCAATAACCAAGGAACATGACTAACAAGTCAAAACTAAGGGGGATTCAACACATCTCTATTATCCTACCTAGAACTATGGATCCTAGTCTAACCCTATCTCCATCTGACAACCTATCTAACAAGTCTAGTAACCATGTCATGTCCACAAGTCTCAAAAATCTTCATCATCCCTACACCCAAGAAACAACATAGGATGTATTAGTTCCTCCATGTCATGTATAATTATACTACATTCTTTTTACATTTTTAAATAAAAAATAAGCCTAAATTACTTTATTTTATTCTCTTTAGCCTACTTGATCCTTCTTGACCTTACTTGGTCATTTCAGGCCATTCTAGCCCTCTTTTAGCCTTTTACATACTTTTATGTATCATTCTAGCTCTTTGGTCAAACTAGTTTGACCAAAATATTCCTATCTTTTTGCCTAGTTGACTCAAAAATCTAAGTCAACCCCCTTTTCTTCCCCTCCTTAGTGTTGAGTTTCCATTCTAGACCTTTTAGACCACCTCACAACTCTGAACTAGGTCTTTAGCTTGCAGAATGTACAAGGTTAACTTGTACCTACTGGGTTGGCACTATGGATTCTCCTCATTCTTAGCCTACTAGGTTGACTAAGTCAACCTAGTGCTTTTTGCTTGTCGGCCCCTTACATTTTCTTAAAAAACTATTATTTATATTGCTTTCTTCCTAAACCCTCCAAACCCATTTCCCATCTTCCTATTTTCTACCCCTAGAATCTAATTTTGCCTCATTTTGACATTTAGAAATGCTTAAAATCAAATTTTACTAAAAATACCCTTAATTTAATACAAATTTAAAAAACTAGTTTGAGATTCTTAGTTGCATACCTATAGTGCACCTGTTGTCACCTTTGGAGCCTCTCCTTATCTAGCTTGTCATCTCCTTGCCATCCTAGCTTGTTTTATCTCTAGAGCTCTCTTTTCTCTCCTTTCATAAGTCAAAATAACCAAATGAATTGACTTTTTCCCTATTTACAAACACTTACCAATTCAAAATATTTCAGTTATTGTCCTGTAGATTCCTTGTTTTCCCTATATCTTTGTTTTTACTCATCCATTTTATAAACCATAAAATGTGTTAGATTCATGTTGACGTAGAGATTATTTTCCAATACCATACGATTAATTCTAAAGATTTTAATGTTTGGCTATTTTTTTCCTTAACTTCTATAGGTTCATCTAGTGATCTCTACATTGGACACCTTTACATCTCTTGTAGTCTACTTCTTTATCTATAGCACTAAGGTAAGTTAAAGGTATGTATTTTTCAATTCAATCCTTTTATTTATCTTATTTTTTGCTTACTTCACTTTACTTAGCATCAACATTGTGTGTTATCATGTTCTATCTCAAAGCACCATCTCATGTTGCACTTACGTGACATTGATGAGCTTTAAGTGGGGCATATGTATACACATACTATTTTCAAACTTTTATTAATTACTAACACTTTGTATCTTGGAGGAACCTATTGAGTCTAAATCTTTCTGAGTGCATGCCTTAAGGGGTGCACCAAGAAAGGGGTGGGTAGACCATCGATGCTTCATAATATTATTGTCCCTTTTGCCACTTGTAAGCTACACACTTGTCTCCTAAAAACATTTACCCTAAGCTTATTTTTCTCAATCCTACCTATTCCAGTCTTTTCCTCTTTCCATCCCTCATTTTCTTTCCTTAACACCCTCTTAGATAGTCACTTATACTAGGTTGACTAAGTTGACCCTGTATAATCAACATTTTCAAGAATATTTAGGGAAAGATTTGCCTATATATACAAGTTCATTTCCCACCATTTAATAAGATAATAATTAAGAGTAAATAAGTGTGACTGAATATCTATTTATTGACCATTCTACTTGAGGAATAAATTTTAAGGTTGCATACTTTCTTTAGAGATATGAATCTTGTCTTGTGGAGAAGTCTTTTGGATGCTTAGATAGGTTGTGTAGCCTAGAGCTGATTTATCTTGGTTATCCTTACATACCACAACAATCTCTTATGAATCACCTTGGCCAAGGGAGAGATTGAGGCTCAGTAGGTTCATCTTCAAAGCTAAGTATTCCTAACTTTATATCTCCTTTGTAAGAGTAGGTAGATAATGCATTTGTATTATTCTCTCATGTATTAGGATTCTATATACAATGATGTGAGTATATGTCTTATAACAATGTATAGTTTAGTTTGTTTTATTATTCCTAACCCCAACTTTGTGCCACAAGCATTGGTGTGCAATAGATTAGATTTACTTTCTTAATATTAGAATAAGTGAATGATTTAAACCTTAGGACTCTATTAGGGTTGTTATGCAATTGTGTTAGACTGTAGGCTTTAGAACCTTTCCTAGCATGATATGTTGTGATAATTTATCCCCTGATCGTGTCTAATAGATCCCCATATTGGTCATGCTCCCACTTAATAAGTGTATGCCCAATCAGTATATATGCTCTATCTTCTCTGAGCCAAGATTGATTTATAGACATGATGCATTTCTGATTCCATACACTCAGACCTATATACCTACCTTGATGACCATATCCTTCCACCAAACCTATCATGCAAACAACAAAAAGCCTTTATGCATCAAACCTCTTGCTATACCTTACTTGGCCTAACCCTTTATCGATGAAGCTTTGATGGAACTTTGATTCATTATTTAAATTTGGTAAAAGCTACATTAGCATTACGAGAAGTTCATGAAAGAGTATGTTTAACCCACACTAGTGAGTTTATCCTTTCCAAAAAGATCCTACATACGGGTTACTATTGGCCAACTATAGAAGCAGATGCAATTGCTTATGTCAAAAGGTGTGACAAATGTCAAACGCATACCAATTTGATTCATGCCCTAACCAAAAAACACAAACCTATGTTTCACCATAGTCATTTACAACACGGGGACTCGATCTCATTGGGAAGATTAACATGACCTCATCTTAAGTCTATAAAGACATCCTTACCACTACCAAATATTTCATTAAGTGGGTTGAATTTATACCCCTCATGTGACTAGAAAATAGTTTTCCAAATTCATCTTCAATCATCTCATCTGCCACTATGGTATCCCATCTAAAATTATATTTAATACTAGTGGATCATTTAATAACAAAGATTTCAAAGCACTTTGTGTCAAGTACAACATCACCCAATATTTTTCTATCACATATTACCCATAAGGTAATGGCCAAGCAAAGACATCCAATAAAACCATTATCAACATCCTTAAAAATATTATCAATGATGTTGTTCATGATTGGCACCTCCAAATCTTTTTTTCCCTTTAGGCATATCACACTAATTACCATACTCCATAAAGAGCCACTCCATATTCCCTAGTCTATGGAACTGAAGCCATTCTTCCCATCGAGGTCGAGTTACCTTCTCTATGTATATCATTGAAACATATCCTAGATGATGAACATTATAGAGTAGCTCACCTAGAAGAGCTAGAGTTACTTGATGAGAAATGCATGGCCATTGTTAATAGCCTTCAAACATACCAAAATAGACTCCATATCTAGTATAACCAGTGAGTCAAACATAGAGATTTTGAGCTTGGGGATCTTATTCTCAAGGAAAACCAAAATAACACCTCAACAAAGAAGAAGAAGAAAGGCAAGTTTAAACCCAATTGGATAGGCCCATATATCATTATTGCA
Organism: Torreya grandis; assembly: GCA_037957365.1. Lineage (NCBI taxonomy): Eukaryota > Viridiplantae > Streptophyta > Pinopsida > Cupressales > Taxaceae > Torreya > Torreya grandis. The sequence goes on from JARHVA010000011.1 coordinate 494,451, forward strand.
AATTATCACTTCAGAGCATACGAACTCACTATACTAAATGGAGATGAAATTGATGAGCTAATGAACATCATACACCTCAAGCATTATTCTGCTTGAGAGACCTAAAGTGTTGTCTATAAGGAATGTTTACATTGTATCATATTTTTATCTTATTTATATCATTTTGTATACCACTCCACCATGCCTTCACTTTTGATAGCAATTGTTTTACCCTCCCTCCCCACCCTTTTTACCTTAGTTCCATTCCATTGGTTCTTCAGGTACCTTCAACAAGTGGATTTAGATCAAATTCTAGCAGTTGATTTAATATTCTAGATAGAGGCAGTAACTTAGACTAGTATGATAGTGGTTAGGTGGTTTCATCCTTCATTTATTATTTCATTTCATTATGAGTGTTATTGATTATAACCTCCTTTGGTTAAATTAGTGTCCCACTCTGTGCTACTAATTATAACTACCTTTGGGAAAATTACTATCATTGACCTATCTCATTGTGTCCTAATTATAACTACGTATGGAAAAATTAGGATTAATATATTTACCATATCTTATCATATCATCTTACCATTCCTATAATAGACTATGCCATTTTATTAAACTCATGAACTTGTTGCTACTTAGTCGCATTCCTCCACTCTAAGGTATAACTATAGTGACTTGAGATCCTAATGGGACTATGTAGGCAACACTTGATTTACATTGAGGTTAGCTCACTCACCCCCTTACCAATGCTCTCACCATTTTATGAGCAATTTAAGTTTGAATGCTTTCACCATTTTATGAGCAACCTAAGCCACACTCTTGCCATTTTATGAATTATATTATTTAGTATCTCATCATTATTAATCGATTTGATATGCCTAGAAATTTTGAAAACATTAGTAAAAGATCTAACAAATCCTAAAAATCAAAAAATCGTGAAAATTGTCTTAGAATTTCCATGAGAGATATAAATCCATCAAAAAATTTGGGATGGGCCATATTCTTTATTCAGTTTATTTATAGACCACCTTGGTCTTTTCCTCCCATTTCTAGGTGAACTACATTAGCCTAAGGTCTACAAGGGCTATGTAGGCAATACTTGGATACATAGGGTATCTTGAGTTAGCTCAGCCACACCTTCCTTTCTTTTTGACCACTTCATTGTCATTAGGATCCTAAGACTCCTAACTATTTCATGAGTAACCACTTGTTATTTAGTTTCCCCATCCTTGTTGGCCTTAAGCCTTATGCTCTCACCATTTTGTGAGTCATATTATGACCATTATGTTTTCAAATTTGATACACTAATGACCCTTAAAATTCATCTTATGATCTCACTATTTTTAGATCCATTTTTTTTTTGAACATTCTCATCATTTCATGAGTAGCCTTTGTTTTAAATGCTCTCATCATTTTGTGAGATAATTTCCATATTCCTCTACAACATAATCATGTTGTTTTTAATCATCATTTTAATCTATATCATGTCTTGGGAGAACTACATTTTCCCTAAATTTCACAGTAGATCTTGTGTTCATGGAACTATGTAGGCAACATCCACTTGCCTAGTGCATTTGGAGTCAGATCAGCTACCCCTTCCTTTTCTTCTATTCCCCCCTTTTTTACCTATTTATTTCATTATCTCCTATAGCCTAGGGGAAATGTTTATCATCTTATTTTTTTCATTAATTCCCTATAGCATAGGGGTAATCATGTGCCATTGTTCATGTGTTTTTATACCTATGTCATTACCACCTAGCTTAGGGGTCACCCTGTCACCAAGCGTAACACCTCTATTATGTTGGCATGTTATTATCACTGATGTAAAAAGGGTACATCATGTAAATACATAATGGTCATTGATGTTAAAGGTATGTCAATTTATTGACCATGGTAGTGACATAAAGGGAGTGTTGATCAATGATTGAGTATTGTGGATTTGAGTAGCCTGTTGAAAGTGTGTGCTTAGTTGGTAGCATGATGATGTCAAAGGTGACTAAGCCTAGTTAGAAGTGTGTGATGAGACAAGATGCATTGAGGAGAGTGTGGTCATGATAATTTGAAGGTAGGATATAATTTTAAGGCAAGAGATAATTTTAATCAAACTAATGTATTATGGTTTCATGAAAGTCAAGGTTGATGTCAAGGATGATGTTAAAGGTGTTCAAGTGCATGGAAGAGAGATGCCAAGTCATACGAAGCTTGGTCATGTGGTTTTAGGTATGTATGAAGATATGAGAGAATGTTTTCATTAGAAATAGAATGGTATAGTGATATCAGTGTGTTTTGATGTCCTATTTCTATTTGTTTGATGTTTTTTTGAGGTCATGACATGAAATGAATAGGTCAAAGTATCAAGTGCATTGCAAACTTGAGCCTAGTCATGACATGGTGAAGGTATGATCTGGTGACATTATGAGGAGAGTGATATTAGGAATTTTAGAGGTTTTTAAGGTTTTTTTATCATGATAATAAGGTGTAGAATCATCCATGAGAGTATTAGGGTGAGCCTATAGGGGTAGGACCTTCATATCAAGTTTGTACCTAAACCACTCCTAGACCCTACCTATTCTAATGAGGTATGAGGATAAAATTTAAAGGTGAATGTGTGAATTATATAATGGATATATTAAATTCAAGTTTTTTCAAAATTTATCATGAAGTATGAGGTCATGGTTTGTAGTAAATAGCATGAAAAGTGGTTTTGAGGTCTCTCGAGTGCACAAAATGAAGGTATGCAAACCTGAGAAGGACTTTCAGGTGTTCATTGGCATGTATAAAATTTACATGGGAAACTAATTTTTTAATTAGAGCTGGATAAGGCTCCCATATAATATCTCTATTCAATGGTTTTGTATTTAAGGGACAATCCTTTATAAACAATCGTTAACACCAAAAACTATGTTAAACCTCCCTAAAACCCTAATCAGGACCCAATGTGGAATATATTATTTAAATCAGATAATAATGGTCTCAAATGACTATAAAAACTATTATATCATGTATTCAACTCTCCCAGGTACCTCTAGGTGGTGGTTGTTAGTCAGATAAGAGAGAAAATGCATAGATACAAGCTTGTTTGTGAAAAATTTGTTGTAGCAGTCAAAAGTTAAATTGGTTAAGAAAATAAAATGAATGGGAAAATAAAATAGAGACTCATAATTAATTGTCATTAATTTTTATTTAAATTTTCCACCATTTAAGTGTGTTAAACTAGTCATCCAAGTTAGCCAGTCATAGACAGACGTAATGGTGTGAATAGTGAAAAACCCAAGCAACAGTGAGAAGATAAATGGGAGTGTGTTATCATCATATAATGATGAAACAAAGTATATGGAGATTTTTTTTATGAATTTTAATTCATTTATATACTTTTAAAAAAAAATTAAGGTTAGTGAATATGGTGAAAATTTTGCTCACAAGTTGACCTGTCTGGTTCACATAAGACAATGTGATATAGGGTCAAGAAATTGGTCTACAAGACCAATATTTTCCATTTGAAAATATGATATTTATATCTAATAATGGTATAATTATCTCATAGTATCATCCAAATTCATAATAATTCATTTAAAATGTCTATATAGGTGTTGGAGGTCTAAATTACCATGACTGTGTTTTAAGGTAAATTGGTAGTCCTGAGTGAGTAATTTGTAGAGATGTTTTTGAGCCTTTATGATATGAGTGAAAGTGTCCAATGCATTTGGTAATGACAATAAATTCATTTAGAATCTATATATAAACTTTTTTACCATGTTTTACTGGCTTAAGTGTGTTTGAGCTTCAATATTGAAAGGCAAATTTTTTGGTGTACATAGGCCTAATAAGACTGAGTACTATTAAGGGTTTCATGAAGTAGTTGAAACTAAAAGGTGTTATGGAGATTAGAGGATGTTGGATAAGGTATTTTTGTATTTTTTATTAAATTATTATGCTATTTATATAGGTGTAATTCTTTTCAAGGGATAAAATGGTAATTTTTTGATAAGAAGGCCTAATGCAATTAGGTCTCCATGAGACCTAAAAGTGAAATGAGGCCTAATTGAGTCATGATAGACCAAAAGGGAATAAAATGTAATTTTAATGTTTTTTATGTTATTTCCTAAGACTTATTATATGGATGAAATAATAGGTTAAGTGTGTGTGGCTGACTAAGTGGTATATGAATAAGGAATGGTATATATACAAGGTAGTTTTAGGCCTATTTGAGTAAGTTTAGAGGAAGCAAATGGATTGATAATCAATGAGCCTAAGGAGGTTTTGTAACATGTTTAAATCCATAATAAGAGAGCATATAATCATTTCATTATTATCATATGTGTATTTTACAAATGAATATCAAGGACATATGACCTATTCAATCTTGAAGTGGGCTAGTTGAGCAAAGAAGCCTAGAGGCAGTTTTTGAGAGAGATCAAGTGGAGCAGAGTTGAAGGAGTGATCATTACTTATTGAGAGGATATCAGATTTGAATCATATATGTGTTTATGATTTATGGTAGAGGATAGAGTATATAAATATATTAGTGTAATATTATAATAAATAAGGTTGATTAGATAAGTTAGTGTTTGGTCAAAGAGGGAATTGAAGCTTCCTTGTAGGTTGGTGCTTGCAGAATTGGTATTGGCTGAGTTGGTGCCTGGTTAAGAGGGAGTTAGATTTTCCTTTTATTTTTATTCTTTTATAAGTTTATTTTGACTAATTTGGTGCTTAGTTATAGGGGGTTGTAGCCACCTAGCAAGTGGGTGCTAGCTAAAGTCAAGTGGGTGCTTGATAAATTTAGGGTTGGTGCTCCATATATGGTGGGTGATCAATTAAATTTGATACATTATCCTATAGTATAGTTTATCCAAGCTTTTTTTTAGTTGGTTTTACTCTCCATGGGGGTTTCCCACATATGTTATATGTTATTTTGTTAAATGCTCATGTGATTATTTCTTAATGCACTACTAGATCATTATGTTGCTTTCATAGTTCTTAAATGAGTGGATGTAATTGATTGAAAGTGTTTAGAGACTGAGTCACCACCCCTCCCCCTTATTCATTATGCTTCCAATAATTGGTATCATAGCTTGGTCCTTTGAAGTAAACCTAATATCTTGAAGGATGTTTTTGAAGAATAAACATGTATAGTCAACAAGCACAAGGAGGTTTCTCAACCAATAAGGATCCTCTATTCAATGGGACTAACTATGCATTTTGGAGCATCATAATAAATACATATCTCATGTATTTAGTCTATGATATATGGAAATATGTTTTTGATGGATTCACTCCACCTTCTACACCACCAACTGACATAGTAGGTAAGAAGTTAGGTGAGAACAACTCTAAGGTAATGAATTCCATCTTATGTGGTCTTTCAAAAGAAGAATTTGTTAAGGTCATGAATTATGAGATATCCAAAGGGATTTTGGAAAAATTTTAGACCATATATGAAGGAGACACCAAAGTTAACTTGGAAAAGTTATAGACTCACTGAAGGTAGTTTGAAAGTTTGAGGATGAAGGAGGATGAAAACATTGCATCTTATTTATTGAGAGTAGATGAACTGGTAAATGTCATCAGACGTCTAGGAGAGAAGTTAGAAGAATCAATAGTAGTAAAAAAGGTACTAATATCCCTAACTTATAAGTTTTATTCAAAAGTGTTTGCAGTAGAGGAGATAAAATATCTTAACACAATATAGATGGATGATCTTCATGGCATCTTGATTGCCTATGAAATGAGAACAAGTGATGGAAGACCTTTCAAGAAGGAAGATGCATTTAAATTTGAGAAGAATACACAAGGTAAGAAGGCTAAGGATGATGACATAGACATTTATGATGAAAATATAAAGTCATGTTTGTAAAAAAACTAGAGAGAGGTTCACATAAGTATAAAGGTAAATTACCATTCAAATGCTTTAACTATGGTAAGATTGGTCACTTTGCCTATAAGTGTCCTAACAAGGATAAGAATGAGCATGATGGAGAACATGATGAACATCAAGGAGATGATAAGAAGGTATATAATCCTGACAAAAGCAAGAAATATTTTGAAAGGATGAAGATAATAAAGGATCATTCAAGAACAAGATAAGATTAATATTAAAGAAGACAATAGTTCATCTGATATAAGTGACTCTAGTACATTTGATAGTAATGATGATTGTAATGATCATGATAATAATGAAACCTTATTCATGGATATAGAAACAAATAGTAAGGGTTGTTCAAAAGGGAAAAACCTTATGGATGATGAAGAAGAGGATGAAGTGAACCTTGAGGTAGAATCGGTATGTGATTTAGAGGATTTGAAGTTATAAAGAAAGAAGAATCAAAAACTAATATCATTGGTTAAGAGTTATGAGGATCAAATCAATATATTTAAAGATAGATTAAGAAGCAACACCAATGAACATGAGGAGATCATCAGATAGTTGGAAACTCGAATTGGAATTATCACTACAAGTCTTAATACAAAGGAAGAAGAATGCATCAAGTTTAGAATAGAAAGGGAGTCCTTGAAGGAAGAATTGGATCAAGCAATAGTCAAGTTGGAGAGACACCAAAGTATTAAAAAGAGTAATAAATTTCTTGGTGATATATTGAGTATTCAAAGGTCTCCACATGACAAAATAGGTGTTAGGTTCAAGAAAAGCCAAAAAAGAGAACAAAGGGAATCAGATATCAAAGACCTATGTAGAAACTCTCAAATATAAGACTCAAAGTGTTTGTTAGTAATTCAAGAGTACCAACATGAATGTCAACATGAAGAGACCAATCAGGTAGCCCAATGAAATGAGGTATTCTAATTCTTTCAATGGTCATTATTTTTCTTGTCATAACTTTAGTCATAGAGCTAGTGATTGTATAAAGGTCTCAATGATTGACTTATCATGGGAACATGGGAGAAAGAGTGATCATTCAATAGGTATTTATATAAATTTCATTTTATATAGTTATCATAATATGGGACACATTACAATATTTTGTCATAATGGAGTTAGAAGGCCCTCAAGACTTAACAAGGTATATGGAGCTTCTAGAGTGCATGAGAAGGGTCAAACATTAGTATGGAAGCCAAAAAAGTCAATACTGATCATATTGAGTCCAATAGTCAAGATGGATTATTTTCTAAGATAGAGCAAGGATCAGAAGTAAAGGATTATCAAGAACACTTGTTATTTTCATATATTGACAAGGTAGTCAAAGAGAAGAAGGATGACAAGGTGGATGAGTCAAATGCTTTAGTCAAGCCTAAGTGGATTCTAAGAAGGTACTATCAGTCTCATCATTGCAAGATAGTTGAGAAGAGTGGTTTAGAAATCTAGGAATCTCCTAAATTCATGGAGTTTTGAGAACCCTATGGACAGGGGTGACTCTATTAGGCTTCATGGATACATTTTTTATATCAGTAGAAGCATGAGGTTGTAGTCAAAGAAGAATTTATATTGAGAGGATTCAATGTTGTCTATGTTTTAAGGTATAAATTTGTTTTCTTTGTAGCTTGTATTTATATGACAAGGTGGAAGGAGTTTTGTTTAGTATGATCAATGATTTTTGAGATCAGTTCATGAGGATTCATGATATGGAATGCAAGTTTGAGCATAGGATTATGTCTAAAGACATATTGAATATGGATTGGTCTATAAGACCAATATGGTCATAGAGACAAGTTGGATGTTTTTAACAAAGTTGGAAGTGTGATGAAAGCCTATATAGCTATTTGGTATATGAGAGGTAAGCAAAAAGTTCTTCTATGTTTTAAACAGTTAATACTTTGATTTATGTTGATAAGTGGTATTGGTATCAAGATGTTTGATGGATGTTGAGAATGGTCTATAAATACAGATGATTCATATGATGAGCACAATCTATGAGGACAAAGGGGGAGCTAATCAAATGCTTCATTAGTTTTAAGAGTAGATAAACAAATGGTCTATGTCAAAGAAGGTATATAGAAAACAAGAAGATAGGTTGAAGAATGTGGTCAAGATTGAAAGCATGATGGATGTTTGTGAAGCTAGAATAGGCAAATGAAGATGGACATTATCCATCTCTATGGCATCAAGGTGCATAAAGGAAAGTGAGTGATCTTATGTATCTGAGTCCATTTGAATATCTATATCAGATAAGAACAAGATGTGATGGCCTAGTGAGTGATCAAGAGTTTGATCTATATCAGTCATATCAAGGATAAAGTGAGTATTTATATGTATCTAAATTCATTTGAAGAAGGTATGCATAGAGTTAGGGGGAGCATGTTTGTATGATGATTCATAGACTCTATGATCATGTTACCAAAAGGGAGAGAGAGCTTAGAAAGGGAAAAAGTTTAGAATGTTTTATAAACTCAAGAAATGTTGAAGATCCTATTTGTTGTAAGAGGTGTGATTCAAGAAGTTACATAATGAGGGAGAAAGTTGCAGGTGTCTCTTTGTCATTAATTTCAAAAGGGGGAGAATGAGTAGATGGAAAAAGTACCATTTTTAAGTGATTTTAGATTGTAATGTGTTTACCATCAATGTGTTTTCCATAAATCATAAAGGGGAAGTTTGTTGGCATGTTATTGTCATTGATGTCAAAAGGGTGCATCATGTAAAGGCATAATGTTCATTGATGTCAAAGGTCTATAAATTGCTTGAGCATGGTAGTGACATAAATTTAGTATTGATCAATGAGTGAGTATTGTGGATTTGAGTATCCTATTGAAAGTGTGTTCTCAGTTGGCAACATGATGATGTCAAAGGTGATTAAGCCTAGTTGGCAGTGTATGATGAGACAAGATGCATTGAGAAGAGTGTGGTCATGAGAATTTGAATGAAATAGAGAATTTGAAGGCAAGAGATAATTTGAAGGAAACTAATGTATTATGGTTACATGAAAGTCAAGGTTGATGTCAAGGATGATGTCAAAGGTGTTCAGGTGCATGTAAGAGATATGTCAAGTCATATGAAGCTTGGTCATGTGGTTGTAGGTCTATATGAGGCTATGAGATATTGTTGTCATTAGAAATATAATAGTGAAATAATATGAGTGTGTTACGATGTCCTATGTCTTCTTATTTGATGTTTCTTTGAGGTCATGACATGAAATGAATAGGTTAAGGTATCAAGTGTATTGGAAGCTTAAGCCTAGTCATGGCATGGTGAAGGTATGAGTTGGTGACATAATGAGTTGAGTGATATCAATAATGTGATAGGTTGTTAAAATTTTGTGAGCATGAGAATAATGTGTAGAATCATCCATGAGAGTCTCAGGGTGAGCCTACAGGGGTAGGACCTTCAGATCAAGTTTGCACCTAGACCACTCCTAGACCCTACCTAATATAATGAGGCATGAGGATCATATTTCAAGGTGAATGTGTGAAAAATAGAATTTAAATACGTAATTAATTTTTTTTCAAGAGTGATCATGAAGTATGAGGTCATGGTTTTCAGGAAATAACATGAAAAATGGTTTTGAGGTCTCTTGAGTGCATAAAATGAAGGTATGCAAACCTGAGAAGGAATTTCAAGTGATTATTGGCATGTATATACTGTACATGGGAACTTTATGTATTAATGAGAGATGGGTAAGGGTCTTATCTAATATATCCAAGCATTGGTTTTGGATTTAAGGGGTAATCCTTTATGAACAATCATTAACACTAAAATCTATGTTAAACCTCCCTAAAACCCTAATAAGGAACTGATGTGGAAGATATTATTTAAATCAGCTAATAATTGTCTCAAATGAATATAAAAACTATTATATCATGTATTAAACTCTCCCAGGGAACTCCAGGTGGTGGTGGTTAGTCAAATGAGAGAGAAAATACACAAATACAAGCTTATTTGTGAAGAATTTATTGTAGCAATCAAAAGTTGCACTGATCAAGAAAATAAAATGAATGGTAAAATAAGGTAGATACTCATAATTCATTACAATTAAGTTTTATGGATATTTTCCACCCTTTAAGTGTCTTAAATTGTTCATCCAAGTTAGCCAGTCATAGACAGACCTAATAGTGTGAACAGTGAAAAAACAAAGCAACAATGAGAAGATGAATTAGAGTGTGTTCTCATGGTAGAATGATAAAAAAAAGTACATGGAGATGTTTATTAATAATTTTAATTAATTTATATTGTTTCAAGAAGTTTTTAAGGTTGGTGAATATGGTGAAAAAGTTGCTCACAAGTTGACCTATCTAGTTCACATAAGACAGCGTGATATAGGGTCAAGAAATTGATCTGCAAGACCAATATTTGCCATTTGACCATATGATATTTATATATAATAATGGTATAATTATCTCATAGTATCATCTAAATTCATTATAATTCATGTAAAATGTATATACAAGTGTTGGAGGTCTAAGTCACCATGATTGTGTTTTAAGGTAAATTGGTAGTTTTGAGTGAGTGATTTGTAGAGATGTTCTTGAGCCTTTATGCCATGAGTGAAAGTGTCCACTAAATTTGGTAATGACACTAAATTCATGTATACTCTTTATATACACTTTTTTTATCATTTTTTATTTTCTTAAGTGTGTTTGAGCTTCAGTATTGAAAGGTAGACTTTTTGGTGTACATAGGACTAATATATGAAGTAGTTGGACCTAAAAGGTGTTATGGAGATCAAAGGATATTGGATAGGGTATTTTTGGATATTTTATGAAATTATTTTTCAATGTATATAGGTTTAATTCTTTCCAAAGGATAAAATTGTAACATGTTGATAAGAAGGCCTAATGCAATTAGGTCTCCATGAGACATAAAAGTGAAATGAGGCCTAATTGAGTCATGACAGACCAAAAGGGACTCAAAGGTCATTTAAATATTTTTTATGACATGTAATAAGACATATTATATGGAATACCTAAGATTTTAAGGGTGTGTTTCCTAATAAGTGGTATATGAATAAGGAATGGTATATATACAAGGCAATTTTAGGTATATTTGAGTAAGCTTAGAGGAAACAAATGGATTGATAAATCGATGAGCCTAAAGAGGTTAGGTAACATGTTGTAAACCCTAATAATAGATAATATAATAATTTAATGATGATAATATATGTATCATGTATATTAATATCAAGGACACATGACCTATTCAGTCTTGAAGAGGGCTAGTTAAGCGAAGAAGCCTAGAGGCAGTTTTTGAGAGAGATCAAGTGAAGCAAAGCTAAAGGAGTGATAATTGATTGTTGAGAGGATATCAAAGATGTTTTATTTATGTGTGATATTATATAGATCATATAAATATATTATTTTAATATTATAATAAATAAGGTTGATTGGCTAAGTTGGTGCTTGGTCAAAGAGGGAGTGAAGTTTCTTTGCAGGTTGGTGCTTGCAGAATTAGTATTGGCTGAGTTGGTGCGTAATTAAGAGGGATTTATACCTTCCTTTTAGGTTGGTTATTTTATAAGTTTATTTTAATTTATTTGGTTCTTATTCATAGGGTGTTATATCCTTGTATAAAGTGGGTGCTTGTTGAAGTCAAGTGGGTGCTTGATAAATTTGGGGTTGGTGCTCCATGTTGGGTTGGTGCTCAACTAAATTTAATACATTATCTTATAGGATAGTTTTTCAAAGATTTTTTTTAATGGGTTTTATTCATAATTAGGGATTCCCACATATCTGATATGTTATCTTGTTTCATGCTCATGTGATTGGTTCTTAATGCATTGCTAGATCATTGTGTTGCTTTCATAGTTCTTAGATGGGTGGATGTAATTGATTAAAAGTTTTTGAAGACTGATTCACCCCCCCCCCTCTCATTCATTGTATTTATAACATATTACACATGCACAAATAATTTGTTTTTTGTTTTTACTAACATTGTGAATAACCATTGTTTGTGTTTGTTTCATTTTGTTCTCATTTTTTTGTTATGTCTTTCTTTTCTATTTCTTGGTGTTTTCTTATGTTTTTATTTATTGGTGTTTGTTTTTTTGTTTTTTACCTTTTTATTTTCTTTCCTTTTTGTGCCTTGACTCATTCTATATGTGTTCATTGTTTGATTCCTTGATCATTATACATAATTTCATCGATATTCATATGTTAACATTGTCATCATGGTTTTTTATCATTGGTGCATTATTTTTACTTATTTATTGGATCATGTGTCATTTTTTATGCATATTTTGGTTAAATCTATCATTGTGTTATATATCATGATGCATACCATCATATTCTATATAAAAATCAACTCGATAAATCTTACAATCAATGATGTTGTGGTACTTCTCATTAGTCACCTAACAAATTCTCAATTTATCCAATATTACCCAAATATAGAGTAATTAAATCACAAAAGAATTTTAATCATTTCTAGTTAGGACGTGCATTTCCATACTCACAGGTTGCCCAAATTCATCTTTCTCCTTTGTATTGGCTTACTCTTACTCCATGAAAATGGATTTAGTACATAATCCCCCTTTTCTAATTTGCCATATTATCCAAAACCATCATACCAATGATTATAACTGCCTTTGGGCAAATCATTATATTTTGATATACCTTGGTGCTAATGATTATAACCACCTTTGGGTAAATCATTATCATTCTCCCACCTTATTAGGGCACATTTTCATTTTGTTAATGATTATAACCACCTTTGGGAAAATCATTATCTATATCTATCTAATAGGAGCATGTTTTCATTTTTGTTAATGATTATAACCACCTTTGGGCAAATCATTATATTTTTACCTCACTGTGCTAATGATTATAACCACCGTTGGATAAATAATCCTTTTTATCTACCTAACTGGGGCATCTCACTATGCCACTGATTATAACCACCTTCAGGCAAATTAGTCTTTTACACCCCCCTTTACCTTTTGGTCCCATCATTTTCCTTCTTTTGAGGGATCGATCATGAAAACTTATTTATCACCCACTCCCTCAAGGGGGAATCCAAGGCTCATTCATCATTGGATGGGGCATAAGGCATAAATGACCTTTTCATTCTTTGAGGAGACATTATTGTGCCTATAGTTTGTAATGCTTTCCCAAACATGGGTAAACTATAGACTCCCCATTCTGACCATAACTAGATTTAGACCATACTTCAAACTGATTTCTACCAAATAGTGTAAATTAAGCTTAAGAATCATTTAACATCCTAATTTTGGCCACACATCATTCATTAATGCTCATAATCATGTTGAGGCATACCTATTTTGGGTATTATACTATATGCAATAATAAACTCTTATGGATTCATCCTCTATCACCTTACAACCTAACAACTGACAGTTTGGCCTATGAACCCATTAAGCAAGGCACTTGAATAAATCTTAAAAGAGCTAAAATGCTAATCAAAATGAATCAACTAATTAAAATAGATTAACTGCTTAGCTAAATTATCCATTTGTAATTAATGAATATCTAAAAATAAAAATTCAAAATATCAAGCTTCATCATTGCCTTTATGAGTTGTCGAGCTCCCATAAAATATCTAACAAATATCTAATTCGTGAGCCATGCCTATTAATTGAAAATCATAATTACATGTAACCTATTTAACTCAATTGAATTTAAGTTTAACTCACCTAGGGTTAGTTTGAACTCATTCCATGCTTAAACCCTAACCTAACTCAACTTGGGTAAGAGTTAAATTTGGAGGATATAAATACAAAGCCTTGCCTATTGATATACAAGCTTTCTTAGTGCAATGTTATTATTCCAAAATACCTCCAAAAAGATTCATAGTAGCGTTACCATGCCAATTTCATAAGCGAAACCAAGCTAAGCTAAACAACATTACCAAGGTGCCAAGGAAAGGTGGAGCAATGGAGCTTCATTGACAAAGATTTCTTGAGTACATAACTGAGCAAGCCAATTTAACAAGCCATTTTGCGGCTACAAGGAAATTAAAAGGATGATTTCTTTTATTTTCTAGTTGTGTTTTCATTATATATTTGTTACATATGCTCTCTCTAGTGTCTAGGCTAGAGGTATTAGTGTTTAGTGTGTTTGTTTTGATTGGATTTTATTGAATAACACTATACTAATATCCCCTCTACGGATTCCTTGTTCACACCCAATAGCTATAATAAGTGAATTAAAGCTAATAAATTTAAAATTGGTGATCTTTTTTTTATTCAAGTTAAAGGGGAGGATTTTTTTGAATTGGGGTCCTCAAACCCTATGAGAATTACAAATAAAAAAGGACCCACATGCTACCAAAGACCTACCAAGAAACATGACCAACCATGCCTAGAAATAGCTAAAAAATAGCCCAAAAACCAACAAAGAACAACCACAAAACTAGTTTAATTCTAAACTACCAGAAATATCCTCCCAATAATTTTTCATCTTTTTAAGGTTCATATCAATCTATAACAACAATTTATCATGGTCCACACCATACTAAGATCAACTACTCAACCCCTTCTTGCCCTTTCCTTTGCTAATGACATTGGGCTCAAAAATCTCACTAAGGTTAGCTCTCAGGTTTTCAACATTCTATATGCCCTCATACATCGTAACTTTACTACAATTCACTAAAAAACTTATTTTATTATGAATATTCTCATTCTCTTGTTCTAAAATCTCCACCCTTAATGATAAACTTTGAATTTGTTGATCCTCCTCCCTGGCTAAAAGATTTGACTCATCTTTGAGTTTTTATGTTGTAGAGAATTAACCTTCCCTTTTAGCTATGTAATCTCTCATACAAACCACTGCATGATAGAATTTAAGAGGTCAAGATTTTCCACTATCTTATTTTAGATCTCCTTAGCTTTAAGTGAGGTAACCAAATTATTAAACACCTCATTCTTGTCCTTTAGATGTTTTTTTTAGAAGTCTCCCCCTTCTTCATTGAAATAGAACTAGGCTCCCTATTCAAATTCTCATTTGCTACCAAATTCTGATCTAATTTGCTTCCCTGCTCCACTTCCTTCCAACACTCCCTAGGATATTCACTTCCCTCTTCAACATTAATAAAATCCCCTATTGAATCTCCTTTTTTACTATGCATGTCCTGACAACCCTGGTTCCCTTGTTTCCCTTGATTGAACCCTACAGGCTTCGATGCATTCCATAGTCTTTTTTTTATGTTTTCCTATTGCTTCTAATTCTTTCCTTCATCCTTCTTAATTATTTTCTCCATAAGTTTCTCAGTGTTCTCATTATCCCTACCCGAACTTCTAGGGTATTTTATCTAGATTGTTTTAATTTTTATGATATTAATAGGCCCCTCTTCTACTTTTTCCTTCTGGGTTCAGAAATGTCTGGTTGATTTGATTCATAACCTTAAAATATTTGAAAATAAGGTAGATCACTCCGTCATTCTAGGTGTTGAGTAATTTTCATGTTTAAATTTCATGATCGACACCTCCATAGATTTTAGAATTAAAAATAGGAGACTAAAGGGCACACCATGCCTGAAATAATTCAACATTCTAAACGAGTAATTTTCATGTTTAAATTTCAAGATCAACACCTCCTTAGATTTTAGAATAAAAAATATGAGACTAAAGGGTACACCATGTTAGGTTGTGGAGCTAAAAGCTTCACTGATGCAAACAGGGAAGGAGGTTGCTAAGTGTCACAGTCACCGGCATCGGTTAGGCCGACCGACGTCGGCCAGTGGTGGACAGGAATGCAACTGACATCGACAGGAGTCAGCTGACGTCAGTCACCTCCAGGCAGATAGGGACTGACGTCAATCGCCTGTGCGGTTCCAAAACTATCGGTTGCATGAACAGTTTGTTAACGAACCGAGTGTTTGCATGTTAAGAGCCAATTATAGACTAAGAGCTGTGGATATAATTATTGTAATTAGATGTCTAATTATTGTATGCATGGGATCTATATAATAGACTCATGGGCTGTATTGTAAAGTGTGCTAGTTGAGTTGAGCAAAGTTAGCTCCTTCTGTGTGTGAAGAGAGCAAGGGTGTTCCTCCTAGTTCCACAGGGGTGCCGAGTGCGTATGATCAGGTTGGTCTGCAGGTGTGCTAGATCAGGGAGAAGATCCATCAGGGTACTAGTTTGGAGAATCATAAGGACTTGGTGAGGCAAGGACAAGGGTTATTCAGGGTGTAGAGAGATCTACATGGTGTGTGTGTGTGTGTGAGGTCAAAGGAGATCTACAGGTGACAGCAGGATCAAAGGTGACAGCAACACATCAGAGAGCAAAGAGGAAGGCAAGGAATTTCCTTCCATAAGTAAGATCATTTGAGTTACAGGTTATTGCAAGTTCATGGGAGATCTACTTGGAGTACGTTGAGTACTTGGAGTGCGTGGAGCACTTGTGTACTGGCAGTAGTGGATACTGACTGGTTGGAGGTGAACACCAACTCTGTGTTTGAGTTGAGTGTTGGGACTATAAGAGAGAGATATTTGAGGAAAAAATTACTGTACACTTGAGGTGTGGGAAGCCTCTGAGAGGTGTGAAGAAGAAGTGGCATCTTCTTTATTGTATTCTTTTCTGGATGAGTATTAATACAATTGTGTATTGTCTCTCATATTCTGTGTTATTTCTAAATTTTAGTTAATTGTGATTCTGGTTATTTCCACATGTTTAGTTGCTTGGTAATCAATGGTGCTTCCATGGGTTCCTAACAGTTGGTATCAGAGCATGTTTGTTGTTCTAGGTGCCTGACAAGTGGTATCAGAGCTAAGGTTACAGGGAGCAGGTTTTGTGTTTGATTACAGGTCACTCTCAGGGGTTTCTGATTGAGTGGGAGTATAGCAATGGCAGAAGACAGTAAGCTAATAATGGAGGAATTGAAAAGCACAAATGGTCAATTACAGTGTTATGGAAAGAAAGAGCAGGTAAAAGATTGATGGTTGGTTGGAGATCAGCATGAAGGAACTGAAGAAGCAAATGTTGTAGGTGTTGCACAGGATGCTCTGGTATGTTTCTTGGATAAAGTAGAATCTTATTTTATAGATTATGTTGCCTCTTTCCATGCAGCCCAAAATAAAATATTTTTCCATGTTAAGGTCTTTGGAGACTTTGGAAAGATTTATTTAGGGGCTGGTGTGCCTTGCCAAAGAATTGGCAAAGGGGAAGTGAAGCTGAAACTACAAGCAGCCAACACATGGGTGTTGAAGGAGGTCATGCAAGTCCCAGTTCTGAAGATAAGGCTAATTTCTTCAGAAAAGTTGGGTGATGAGAGATGCATAAGAACTCTCACAGCAGATACACTTGAATTAGCTGGTGATAAGAAAGTAGGTACTCTTTATCTACTTGCTTATATTACTAATTCTTCTTCTGTTGTGAAGACATGGCTTTGTAGGCTTGGTCACATGAGCAAGAAGGAGATGCATGTTCTTAAGAGGAAGTCAGATGTCTTTGACACACTTAAGAATTGGAAAGCCTTGGTGTTTATGGAGGAGATGATGGACAGAAATTAGTGGAGAAGGCTGAGTAACTCTGAGTAGAGCAATTTGGACAAGGTTTTGATTCAAAGAGAGCTCACGGGTAAAAATTCATCACTCACAAGCGAACACTATTACCGACGTTGGTCAAGGGGAATCGATGTCGAACAGATAGGTGTCGATGTCGATCATGTGCAGACCAGAGCCGGTGGTGTCAGGCAGGGTGGCTACTGGCATCGGTCAGAGAACTGATGTCAATGACTAGGTAAGACTGACGTCGGTTAGAAAACCAGCGTCAGTAGAAAGGATAGTCACATGGGAACCGATGTCGGTCAGATGCAAACTATGTGGTGATTGAGGTTGGTCACTGTAACAGATTTTGGGTGGACAACAAGCTGTCAAGGAGTCTCAGACGCCCATATGGAGGACTGAAATAGTAAGTAAGCCTCAAATTCGTTGTTCCTCTTCTTTATTACTCGTTGCTCACTTCAGAGCAGGAAGGATCCAGGAAATAGTGAGAGCATGGCATGAATAGAATGCAGAACCAAACAAGAGATTTGGTAGGGTTGCCAGCCAATATGAAAAGCACTAAAAGATGAATGGATTCCTTAGTTAAAGAATAGAGAGAATGGATACGTGAGACAAAATGCTAGGTCATATGGTCTTGAGGTAGCTGCAAGACAATGGAGGTTTGACAGGTGGAGGACAAAGCATGGCTTTAGTCAATGTCATTATAACCATTGTGTTTCTTTACCAGGTTGGGTGATGATTGCAACATCATCTTGTTACTGTATGTTGTGTGTTTGCTTGATGCAGGGTCACACATGCAGGGTTGCTGAGCTAAAGGTAAAGTTAGTTTAGTGGTATGTCATGAGGAATTTAGAGCAACAAAATTCTTTGGCATAAGTGTGTTCTAGAGACATGGAGATCATAGGTTGATTTTGTCTCCAGATGATTGTGTGAGACCGATTAGCACGCTGATGGTTGGACAGTTCTATGAACAGTGTCTTGATTCACATGATGAGGCTAAGTACTTGTGTACTGGACCTAGGTTGCCCACGCAGTGGGAGCTGTCAAAAAGTTTGGAGCCGATCCAGGAAAGAAGCACTGGAGGGCAGTTCAGTGGATTCTCAAGTGTCTAAGAGGGACCAATAGCAGGTGCACATGCTATGCAGGGTCAAGTTCTTTTCTACATGTGTTTGTAGATGCAGATGCGGCAGGTTACTTGGATGATAGGAGGTGCACCATAGGTTTTGTGGTGGGTGGTCTTCAAGGTTGAGTTTGAAGAGGGATACAAGCCAGGATATAGATTAGACAGGGTACAGGTACAGGTAAAGTGCAGCTATTTATCTCCAAGTGGGAGATTGTTAGGTTGTGAAGCTAAAAGCTTCACTGATGTAAACAAGGAAGGAGGTTTCTGAGTGTCACAGTCACTAGCATTGGTTAGGCTGACCGACGTCGGCCAGTGGTGGACAAGAATGCAACTGATGTCGGTAGGAGTCAGCCGACGTCGGTCACATCTAGGTAGACAGGGACTGACATCAGTCACCTGTGCAGTTCCAAAACTATTGGTTGCATGAATAGTTTTTTAACGAACCAAGTGTTTACATGTTAAGAGCCAATTATAGACTAAGAGCTACGGATCTAATTATTGTAATTAGATGTCTAATCATTGTATGCATGGGATCTATATAATAGACTCATGGGTTGTATTGTAAAGTGTGCTAGTTGAGCTGAGCAAAGTTAGCTCCTTCTGTGTGTGAAGAGAGCAAGGGTGTTCCTCCTAGTTCCACAGGGGTGCCGAGTGTGTATGATCAGGTTGGTCTGCAGGTGTGCTAGATTAGGGAGAAGATCCACTGGGGTACTAGTTTGGAGAATCATAAGGACTTGGTGAGGCAAGGACAAGGGTTCTTCAGGGTGTAGAGAGATCTACATGGTGTGTGTGTGTGTGCGAGGTCAAAGGAGATCTGCAGGTGACATCAGGATCAAAGGTGATAGCAACACATCAAAGAGCAAAGAGGAAGGCAAAGAAGTTCCTTCCATAAGTAAGATCATTTGAGTTGCAGGTTGTTGCAAGTTCATGGGAGATCTACTTGGAGTACGTTGAGTACTTGGAGTGCGTGGAGCACTTGTGGAGTGTGTGGAGCACTTGTGTACTAGCAGTAGTGGATACTGACTGGTTGGAGGTGAACACCAACTCTGTGTTTGAGTTGAGTGTTGGGACCGTAAAAGAGAGAACTTTGAGGAAATAATTACTGTACACTTGAGGTGTGGGAAGCCTCTGAGAGGTGTGAAGAAGAAGTGGCATCTTCTTTATTGTATTCTTTTTTGGATGAGTATTAATACAATTGTGTATTGTCTCTCATATTCTGTGTTATTTCTGAATTCTAGTTACTTGTGATTCTGGTTATTTCTGCATGTTTAGTTGCTTGGTAATCAATGGTGCTTCCATGGGTTCCTAACAGTTGGTATCAGAGCATGTTTGTTGTTCTAGGTGCCTGACAACCATGCCTGAGATAATTTAACATTCTAAATAAGGACCATATAACTACATCGACCTACCTTCAAATGTGACTTACTATATTAAATTAAAGGTAACATTTGCATATAGATTAGGAAAGGATTCCTGATCAAAGCCATTATGCAGTTGTTTTATTTGTTCTCCCTCCTTTATAAATGCCTCTTTGTCTAATTTAAAATCCCTTGGTGAATAGTAACTCTTTGTTTTCTCAATCTCTCAATGAAATTGGTGCTCTTATTCTCAAAGAAAACCAATGCAGAATAGGAGAACAAAGAAAATTTTGAACCAAATTATTGGGCCTATATATAATCATTGCTAAATATAGATTAGAGTTTACATGTTGGCTACTAAAGATGGAGATGATCTTGATGAGCCCATGAACATAATGCACCTCAAATGATTCTATGCCTAAGTTATTCCAGTGTTTTTGTATATATCTTAAGTGTTAAAAAATAAAAAACAATAAAAATAAATAAAAAGAGAAAAAAATAGTATCAAAAGTGAAAACCAGTTTACTAGTTCTTTGGGCAAGTACCATGGTGAAAACTAGTTTCTGGTGTCATGTGTAATTTGTTGTCTATATACACCCTAGTTACTTTGGGGTATCCCATCACATTGATCACTTCTATATTTCCATTTAGTCACTTATTCCGCCATCTACTCATGACACGTTAGCTTAGGGTTTGACCATTTTATTTGTGTAACCATGTCCTTTCTCATGTTTAGAGGAATATCTTATGTGTGACCACTATTATTATTTCCATATCCATATCTCAACACACATTTATCTATATATCCCAACACATGACACTTCATCTATTCAAATCTATTATATATTTATCTTTCACACCACATCATCATTCAGTTGCTCATATTATTGGGAGGGAAATCACTCATCTACTCATAAAAACTTTACATTACATCATCACTTTTTCATCCATTTCTATATTGGGAGAACTACATCTAGTCTGATATATCCACCTAGGCTTTGTCCATGGCAGATTATGTAAGCAACATTTAGAGACATGGGATCTCTAGGGTCAGTTTTTCCACCACCACCCCCATCATCCTATCATCTCAAACATGGTTTCACTTTCCCACATTACCATCCAAATTAATATGGTTTCCTTAGGACTTACTTGTCAAATGTTCAATATTGTCATGGATATTAATTACCAAAGGTTCAAATCTATCCTAGGATGTTCATAAAGTTATTTGCTTAAGTTTAAGTACTATTTGATTCATTTTATTTCACTTGTGTTTTGTCATCATTCTATTACTTTTGTGTGTTTTGTCATCTACTTATCTTTTTTGTGTGACCTTTTATTGTGTGTTTGTCATGTTTACATAATTATGTTACAATCATTTTCTTTAATTTAATATTATTTTTTGAGTCAAGATAAATATGTGTATTAAAAATGGTGTACTTGAATTTTCAATATCAAGATGCACTAAGTCTTGCACAAATGAATCTTTCAATCCTTGTGTGTACAACACAATAGTCATCATGGTTATTTCATACCATTAGTGCATTTTGTTTTACACTATATTAAATAAAGGTTGCTCAACTCTTACTCAATTATTAATGTTGGAATTATTGTTTGAAATCCAAAGCAAAACAAATCAACAATGGTAGTTATCTAGACCATGAATATATACATTTTTTCATTTAATTTTAAACCATAATAACATCTAAAAGGATTAAAACATGTGTTAAATATATAAAAATAAGGAAGAATAATTGTTATACTAAATCATAACTATCCATCTATACATTCTACCATACATGTAAAATTAAACACATCCATAATGTCAAAACATATTCTTTCACATATTCATAACATAAGTCTAAATCCAAAAATGAATCATGTGTGTGTACACGCACGTACGTGCATGCGTGTGTGTATAATCTCATGTAACAGTATATCAATATAATTATACATCTCAAAAATATGTGTACATCAATACATCATCTCATCTCTCTCCCTAGCCCTCATATGGGGCATATGTACCTAGACTCAACTCATATCATTGTGATGTACTCTTATGAGGACCCATGACACATTGTGATGCATGTTTATCTAGTCTCTCAGACTCAATTGGTTGTATTGATCTCCATGATGTTGACCTCCTCATTAATTAATATTAAAAGTACGGTGTTCATTATGCCTATGGTACTTCCTCCTCATATAATCTCCTATAGAAGGTTGTCTGCTCCATCACCCTCATGACCTTATCCAAAGCTACCATCTATTTGGGTCCTATCAACAATTATTTATCCTTTACTAACTCAATTTGTGAAATGTCTCTCTCTCTCATGTATCTCTAAGTCAAACCTATGTCATTAGGAGTTTGCATCACTACATCCTACATGAGTAAATATTAATCTCTTCCTATCCATATCTCTTACCTTTATATTTATACAAACTTGTTATCTCAGTATTATGAGCCTTAATCTCCTCATGTAGTCTGTTTATTAGTTCTTGGGCCTTTATTGACCTCACTATCCCTAATGGTCCTACTCTATCCCCTCCATTTGTGTGTGTTTCTATAATAGGCATCATCTTTATGTCACTTCTATCTCCATCTCCCTGTTAGGGTGTGGAGCTAAAAGCTTCACCTTGTTGCAAACAGAAGGAGGAGGTTTTTTTGCAGCTTGACAGTCACCGGCGTCGGCAGCCACAACTGACGTCGGTCAGGGGAAGCGTAGAGGAAACCGACATCGACAGGAGATCAGCCAGCGCCGATCACCTCCAGTCAGGCAGGGATCGACGTCGGTCACCTGTAGCAGTCAGAACTACTGTTGACGAACAATCAGTTAAGTGAACGTAGAGTTTGCATGTTGAAGACCAGTTCGAGTCTTTGAGTTGCCCGTCTAATTTAGTGTATGCATGAGATCTATATAATAGACTCATGGGCTGTATTTTTAAGTGTTGAACTAGTAGAACCCAAGTGTGGAGCTTGGAGAGTTCTTTCCATGGTGGAATCAAGTAGGATTCCCCATGTATGTAAGATCAGGTTTGATATGCAGGTAGTTGCAGGGTCATGGAGGAGATCTACATGTGATAAGTAAGATCAGGTTGGTCTACAGGGAGATGTGTGAATGCAAGGGTCAGACAAAGATTGGTGGGTTGGCCAGGGTCCAAGGTGACAGCAATACATCAGGAGCAGGATCATGGTGAGATCTACTTGGAGTACCAGTTTGTACTCAATTGTACTGGACGTACAATGAGGTGAACAACAGCTTGTGTTAGTTGTTAGTTGTGACCTATGAGAGAAGATTACTCAGGTGGGAAGATTACTTGGAGCCCTTGAGGTAGAAGGCCTTGTAGAGGTGGAGAAGAGTGTGATCTCTTTATTGTAATTTCCTTTGTAATGAGTTGAATACAATTATGTGTTGCCTCTCAATTTTTGTGTTATTTCTCATTGATAGTTATTTGTTCTTCTGGTATTTCCGCATGTTTAAGTTGCTTATACATTGGTAATCATGTGTGCTCTTAAATCTGACAAGTTGTGTCAGAGCTTTGGGAAACTTTGGTCCTATCACTCCCTCCCTATCACTATCAATAACAACCAAATAAGTCTCTCCTCCACCACCATCTGCCCCAACCTATGCCATCTC
This sequence comes from Torreya grandis, assembly GCA_037957365.1. Classification (NCBI taxonomy): domain Eukaryota; kingdom Viridiplantae; phylum Streptophyta; class Pinopsida; order Cupressales; family Taxaceae; genus Torreya; species Torreya grandis. The sequence continues at coordinate 517,888 of JARHVA010000011.1, forward strand.
CACATCCTAAGTCTAGTATCCTCTAACCTATACCACATTTGTAACCTTTGTATCATATCCTTAGACCCCATATTTGTCTCCTCCTCTAACACCTTGTCTTGGATCTACTATCATGATCCTCACTTGTAAGCCTCTAATCCAAGGGTGTGCCCTAAATGCTTCTTGTAATCTCTAACTTCATGTCCTAGGTGGCACATATAAATATGTAAGCCTAAGTTGTCTCTGTTGATCCCACCATATTATAGAATCATATATCATCCCCACATCCACCAGATCCCTCTTGGTAAATAATGTAACTATCTGAACATGTGCCCAGCTCTAAGCCACAACTCTAGAATCAATGCCTACACCCCATTGTGCTCTCTTTGGTACTAACCATGCAAAAACATGTGAACTAGATGGTATCACCTATCTCATCCTAAACTATCTTATCTCCTTTTTAGGTTGGTACCACTCAATAATATACTCATGGTAGCCTATAAAGTATCACTACATCATCACATAATCTAAGTGTTTGACATCCTCCCTTCGTCATGGATCAACCTAATTATATGGATTTCAAGTCACATAATCCCCTCCTAACTCATCAATAGCCCACATTTGGTAATCCACATCTCCTAATTGTTTTTATCATCTCCCTATAATAAAATGCCATTCATAATCAAATGGATCTTCAGCGATCCTCCTCCTCAGTTGACATGTTAGGTGCCCAATTTCCATGTGCCCCCATACCCACATCTACAGTAGTGTGGACAAGCCTATAGAAACCCCACATGTATAAACTACATGATGTAAATCCTTGTATAGATGTGATAGTACACATGGTCCCCATGAAAACTATTAGAACTCTCTATCATATCACCAATAACATATAACAATCCCATAGGGAATAGTCTCTCATTCTTGTCAGGTAACACAATGTCATTGACAATAGTCATAAGTACCAATGTCAAAGGATTTGTGTCTAATACCATGCAGGTATTAATGTCTATCCCATTCCTCACCATAGGTATCAAGTCCTCCCCAAAAACTTGGTACATATTAACTACCTATGCACCCTCACTCCAATACACCTATGTCCTCCAAATAGGTATTCTCAAGATCCTCTATATATCCTTTAGTGTCACGGTCATCTCACTTGTCGATAGGTGCAATGTGTTGGTCTCACTATGCTAGCACTCAGCCAATGTAATCAAATACACTCTATCCACCCGTATCTCAAGTATATCCATAATATAAGCCAAGCCAGTCACCTCCATTACTCCCACCTCATAATCAGTGAACCTCACCATCAGCTCAAGTGCTCTTAAGCATCTCTCTCATGTACAAAAAATTGATAATCTCTCCTACATACAATTAAATAAATAATAATGTTAATCCCATTAAACTACCTATCCCTCATAACATCTCACATATATTTATTTTTCATCATCCCTAAGCACATAATTTTTCATTTTTTACACTTATAAAAAATTCCATTTACCATGATGAATTCATTGATCTCTTTGATGAATTTGCTACACTTTGTGATGAATTCACTAACATTTACTATGGATTTATTGAACTTCTCAATGATTTCATTAATTTTTTTGACAAATTTGCCATGACATTGAATGAATTCATCATTCCTACCATCTGACCTAAATTTTTGACAATTTTATTGTTTACCCTGACGAATTCACCACAATCAATGTTGAATTCACTGTTAGGTAAATAGTGAACTCATTTTCCTCACATTTGTATGGCATTAAATGTTAAACTAACCAAAAAAAACCTTTAAAATGTTACTTATCACATCACCACTCCCTTCTAACCTTTGGTGAACTCTCACACACTCACTACAATGCCTATCCACTAGAATCCAATCCATTTTCATCTCCAACCCTAGAGCAAAATCACACAAGTTCAATTTAGCACTCAAACACAAATAAATGAATTTTCACAAATGATTTTCAACCAACACCTACCCTTATGTATACTCCACCCCATCATTCCAATATTTTCCCCTCCTAAATCATTATTTTCACATTTCACTTCCCACATTCTCTAAATTTTAGGATAAGAATTGATCGAAGTGTTAAAATCTTTATCACTACTTGAAACTATCAATCTTTTAAACTTTTATCAAAACATTAAAAAAATTATAGTTTTTATTCTACAGCCTACAACTTACTGTCGTTAGGATATATCATCCCACATCTGCTCAAGTGAACCTTGAGACTTGAGCACAATCCAAGTGTGCAGTTGATGAACAAGACATGTTATTTTTCTCGCTCACTCTCAATAATTATTCACTAGGGGAAAATCATTTTACACATGTTTTAATCTTATAAATACTTTATTGATTATGGTAATTTAATTTATTTATGGTATTAATTATAATCACTTCACCCTCTTCCCTTCAATCATTTCAAGTGTTCATCTAATTTCCTGCATGAACACTTGAGGGGGCATCATCACATTCATTTCCATTTACTTGGGGTAACTTTTTCTCCACAATCATAAATGCTCTACTTTTTCTACAATTATTCAAAATGGTATTACTTCTTCACAACACTATTTCAAAGAGGGGCAAATGTAGACACCTAAATTTCACCATTTAGTGTTGAAAATTGCTTTCACACGCTAACCTGTCACCATCCCTAATTTGAATTCAAATTAACATTGTTTTCCTTCAAAATTCAAATAATTGTTTATTTCTTAATTAATTAATTATAGTCATGCACACCTATATTCCTTAAAAACTAATTAAAATTTTAAATTTTCTACCTCACCCAAACATTCTCCACATTTATCTTAATCATGTGTTGACTCATCCAACTAATTCCTCAATTTCCTCCACTACCTTATGAGTCATCTTAGAAAATTTCAAATCCAAGCTGACTCAATCATCTAACTTGACATGTTCTTATTGACTCACTCAACCAATTCCCCTTCCTTTTCAACCCATTAAATTGGTCATTATCCTCATAAATGAGGACTAATTCATCACTATTGATTATTTCAATAATTCAAAAAATTCAAATAATCCTTAACCATCTTATTAACCTCTTATAAGCCTATAAATTAATGTGCAATCCATCACTTTCAATCATCCACCTTCAAGCTAATGAAGTGATATCAAATTATCAAATGAATCCAAGTGAATCAAAGCCATCAAAAACACTTGCATACTAAACTCTGCCCAATTATATTTTATTTTGAAATGATTTAAGCATCCACATTATCACTCAAGAGGAAATCCACTTTTGATCAGACAATGGAGAAGGTGACGAACTTGCATATCATTTATAAGTTTTCTTTTGAGTTTTCTCTTATTGTTGTTGCTTTATCTTTGAAGTTTAGTTTAGTTTAGTTTAGTTTACTTTTTAATTTGTAGATGTTTTCTTAGCTAGTTTTTACTCTAGATTTTACGCTTACACAATGCCTATAAATATACACAAAATATACTTATTTAATCAAAGCTATAATTTGTAGTTATACCCAATGAAAAATAAACACAAAAAGTGATGTATTTTTTCACAGTTTTAATTTGCATGAATACCCAAAGACAAATAATCACTAAAAATGATGTATTCGATCATAATTTCAATTTTTACTAATACCCAATGACAAGTAACCACAAAAAAATGATGCACTCGATCATATTTTTAATTTGTAGGCATATCAAATGACAAATAATCACTAAAAATTATATATTCAATCACATATTCAATCTAAACTAATACCTAATGATATTTTTTTAGTTAAAATGTGCATATAATGGAGAACCATCACACACAAAAATAGAAGTATTGACCAAGGTAAAAACCAAGGAAAATTGATTTTATACCTATCAAATATGTAGAAAAATAATGGGATTGATTATTAATTACAATTTTTTTACTATTTATGGTGAGGAGAATATTTTTATAGTTTGTTGTTCATCTATAATAAAAAACTTGAAGGTAATATGAAATCAACTTCCTAGAAATAAGTTTTAAGGCTTATAACCCTAATCGAGTGACATATCACAAGTGCAATGAATAGAAAAAACATATAAAAACATGTCAAATAATTCAAAATATAAATCTATACAATACTTAAAATGATAGGTAAAATTCAAAGTTTTTTACTCATTTGTTTTCAATCATGTAGTAAAAAACTCTTCATAATGCATCAGCTTGCATTGTAGCCTCCATTACCCTTTCCTATAAGCAACATATGCAAAATTTTCCCAAGAAAGAGATTTTAGATCAATGGTAAAAATATTAGGAATTGAATATTCAAAATATTTATGAAAATAAAATAAATGAATGTATATCACTTATATCAAAGCTTTGTGGAATTTTTGAGTCACTTTATAACCATAGACATGACCTATACAAGCCCACCGAATGCAAAACAAACAAGAATATTCGATGGAGATATGCCCCAACACAAGTATCAAAATTCATTTGTGTCCCATCATTATTTTTTTAATATTTATTTTTTCTCAAACTATGGTCAAAGGAAAAATCCATGCGTTGCACTTTCCTTCGTTGACAATTTTTTTTTTACCAAAACAATTTTCCATATGGTTATCTTTCTATCTAGGCATATTTTTCTATTTAAATTATTTAAATGTAGCCTCTCCCACGTGTCCCTTTCATCTTCATAAAATTTTAATCCTTTCTTTGTATCCTCCCTCTAGCTTTACAGACATATATTTTCACTCTCTAACTCATATATCATGTTTCCCAAGTTATTGTTACACTTCTTAGTTTCCCTTAGCTTGCATTACCTTGGTAGATTTAATCAAATGGAGCCTAGGCATGCCCACTTATCAATTCAATTTCAATAAAATCTATATGTCATTCAAGGTGGAAACAACCAAAGTTTTAAACATGATCAAGCAACCATGTCTAGTTCCCATGTTTGAGCTACACCAATTAGGTAATCACCCGTCTATACATTTTTTATAGAGCTCTCGAGTTGAGAAGACATGCTAGTTTTTTGGTGAATGATTAGGAGCAATAAGATATTGATGATAAATATGTGAATGATGTTGGATGCCCTTCCAATGCCATAGATAGTGTATCCTCTAGTGAACAATACATTAATTTTAAGTAATCCAATGATGATGTCAATCAATGCCATGAAGAAGCACAATTTCACAAAAAATTGAGATGGTAGGAATTATTTCATTATTAAAATATCACATTCTTATCATGCCAGGTAAATCTCCACTAACAACAAGGATTTTGAGTATCAAATGGATCAAACAAATATTTTGTGCAATAAAAGGAAAGCCAACAATGAGGACAAGGGCCCAAAAAGAGCAAGAGATTCAACATAGTGAAATGAGAAAAATAATCAAATAGAGATCAGATAAGAAATAATTGAAACATGGAAAAACCTTAGAGCCTGAGCCCAATAATACTCATTATATGTATGGTGTGAATCTCATTCAAAGCCTAAAAGATGTGTCGAGGGAATTTTACTTGTAATGGTCTTGGGTGGGCTTAATTTGATACGTTGGCTAGCATTATAAATTTTATCATTAACCAAAGGAATGAAAATATAGGATACCATAGATAATCATTTGGCCTCATCAATAAAATGTGAGATGCATTCATAGCACACTACAATCTAGTGGAAGCCATAAATGATAACATAGTTTACACCAAGGACTTCGATGAGAGCGACTTCAAAGAGGTTAAGCTTCACACATAAATTCTAGATGTAATTTGTCTCAACACAAGCAACATTGAAACCTTAAGCAACACCCTTGATACCGTATCAGAGGACTCCACCAAAATTAAAGACCATATTCATTTGTGGTTTTATATGCAAGATGGAAATGCTAATGCACCCCACCACTGCCTGAGAGAGATGGAGGAAGAACAAGAGGATCATTTATCCTCTTCAATATATTTTACTTATATAGATCCTTCCAAACTACTACTAAGTTTGGGTTATTCTACTACTACTATGAGCCCAATCCAATAACATTGATGGGCTAATACTCCTTTTGCCATCTTTGTTCTATCCACTCAACATTTGTATAGCCCTTCAATTTTTTAATAAATAAGTCTTTTTACCTATCAAAAAAAATCTATATGGATAGAAAATTATTTTGGCCAATTATAAAAGATAAATAAACTTTTTTGAGAAACTAAAAAATGTTTATTTTCCAAAAACTTTAGAGCAAACATAGACAATAACAATGGGCATGTTGTGATTGGACTATCAGAACTCACAAAAAACAAAAGTTGAGGGTTATATACATGCCTTTAGCAAAACAAAAATTAGTGGTCCATACATTTTTCAAGTACCATTAAATATAAAAGTGTGTGTGTGTGTGCGTGTGTGTGTGTGTGTGTGCACGCGCGCGTGCGTGTGTGCATACATACATACATACATATATAGTCATCTAAATGAGTTAGCCATCAAAAATTTTGAATTGACATCAGTGGTTAAGTTGGAATTCTAATTTATTTGCACAATGGTGGTTTACACATCTCACATCAAGATAACTATTTTTTCTATAACTAAAACTTTCACCTCACCTCATCTTATAAATCATTGTTCAATTGTTATTTAAACAAGTGTTGTGATGTGGAATCAGTACCTATTGTTCAAAGGAATGTATGGTGGTGGTTTAAAGATAGTTTAAAATATTTAAAGAGAAAGACCTTTGAAACAAGTTTAGAACTACATTAAAAATTTAGTTTTGGTTTGTAAATTTTGTGAAGCATACATAATACATATGCACTATTTGAACAAGCCTTGCATTTGCTCTCTTTTTTTTAAATGATTTTGACTTATCCTTTACCTAGTACAACTTCACTCAATATGTGGACTTGTGTGTCTCCTAGTCTAAGGTTTTTAGTGTCATGAAGTGGGGAATTTGAGAAGAGATTGCCTTGGTAAGAAATTATGGTGACCAAAATAACATTCACTAAATAAATCTATGGCTTGGAAGAAACATCACCAAGATAAAATGAGCACATTGACTTTGAAAACTACTATAGGGAAATAATTATGTTTTTCATACCATACTATGAGAATGAAGATACATTTAAAGGAATATTCAAAACATGCATCAAAACATATATATCTCATGAGACAACATAAAGACCATGTTTATTGCATAAACTATATCCAAATGGAAAAATATTGACAGTAATTATAGCATGGTATTTGACATTGACAATGATGATGAAACCAAAAAAACCTTTGTTAGTGTTGAAAATGTGGCAAGAGTTACTATTGTGACTAGCCTACATGTCTTCAAGAGAGATAGAGACCATTGTTTGTCCTAAGTTGAGATACACACCTCATTGGCAAAACCATATTTTATCTCATGTTTTGAATCAGGTTAGAGTATAGAAGAGGAGAAATCAAAACTTCTCTCTTTTAGGGTAAATTTTCAATAACATTCAAAGGTTAGTTCACGTTGTAACCTAATTAAGGTTTAGGAGTAATTAATTAGCTAGGACTTTATCCCATATGTATTCTTATGAAATAAATAAATCATTGTCAACCACCTTCACATATCCTAATTCTAAGGTTCACAATATATTCATAACATTTGAGATCCTCATGAAAAATAAACTTGACCATAGTATAGAATGAAATGCATATGTCAATGCATTTGTGGAGGCCTCTTGTACTTTGAAGTTTAAGTTGTGTTTTGATAACTTTGTGATGTTGTGATCCCATGACTGCATTTTAATTGTCACATGTCTTATTTTGGCCATAAATATTAAAGTTTTATTACAAAGTCTCTATGATCTTGTGACTATGCTTAAAATGTTACGTCTTTATTTTAAAATTCAATTTTATGGTGTTTATATGTACTATTAATGTTTTATTTAAAATAAGTGATCACGTGTATGTTTATTATGTGTAGGAGAAAGCAGACACATGTGAAGATAAATTGGATTTCTAATTATAATGGATCTATAGATTTTACTATGCCACATTAGAATAAAATAGACACTTAGAGTCTCCATGACTTCATGACCCTTGGATGATCCTCATGTGTCTTCTTTTGATATCACAAGTTTTATTAAAGTGGTATATGCACTTTTTTAATGTTTATGAGTATAATAAAAACATATTTGTTCATTGTGCAGGTAAAGGTGTGGACATCAAGGGATATAAAGTGAATTCAAGGTTTGAACTAATCTGTAGACTACATAAAGAAATTTAGAAGCTTGAGCCATCATGTGATCCTGTGACTATGAAGCAATAAAAGGTTTCAACATGTTTTTTATTTATACCACAAACTTTGAATTTTTTTTTGGAAAACTTCATGACTCATTAGCTTTGTGACTCTATTCCAAATTCCATGTATTTTTATTTTGGTATCACCAAGTTTTGAAGATTGTGCATGCTTTATTAAAAAAAATTGAGATATGATCACAGGGATATGTTTATGTGTTATGTGTAGAGAAAAATCAGACGCATGCAACTATAGAGTGGATTTAAAATTTTAATGGATCTATGGAATTGATTCTAAATCACTTAAAAGCTAAGGAAGCACTCTTTGAGCCTGTGACTACGAACTAATGATATATTTGCATGTGCATCATTATGACTAGATGTAATAAAGGTCGAAGGCAAGAAATATGTGGAGCCTATGAGAACTCATTTTACAGGATGTTGCCATGTGTCTACAAGATATGTAAAGGAGAGAAGATATGGATAAAAGGAAGTATAAATTGGAATCAGTAATTTCACATATTTGCAAACTATAAAAGGACATTGTGAAGCTTGGTGGAACTATGTGACTTTATGACTACGAGGCAATAAGATCCTACCACATGTTTTGCTTTCATTGGACACAATAAAGACAAAAAGTGATGAATACTTGGAGCTCTATGAGGACACACTACACATGAATTTTCACGTGGCCATGATACACATAAAGATGTGAAGACACATGACATTTGAAATTAAGTGAACTCACAAGGAAAATTAATAATTCAATGTATCCACAAAATAGAAACTGAATGTAGTGACACTTGACCTTCACGACCTTGAGGTTATGGGATTATGACATGTGGACAGTCGAGATTGTTGGATGTGACTAAGGCCATATATTCACTATTCATTAAAGTTATAGTGACCAAATTTTCAAGGGTGATTCCACTTCAGTGACCACTAATTCATAGCATTGAGGGATGAACAAGATTTGATCATGAATTTTATCAAAAAGAACCAAAACTTCTACAAGTGTATATGATAAATAGTGGATTGTTAACTACATATGAGTTCACAGTGATCCTGGATAATTTTACAATTACATTCAAAGGAGAAGTGGTCATTGTAAACGAAAAGAACGTCAAATTTATACAAGTGAGTCCAAAAGGCTTGATATTGAAACTGAAATCGATATGAAAAATTACTGACAATTAATATAATTCATTGGTAACATCGCAATACATTTAAAACTAAATGGAGAGAATCCTACCATTATTGAGCCCAGAGTGAATTGTTAATTCGATAACACTTTATTATGAAGTATTACAGTAACCTTATTAATTATAGAAAGTGATGGAGAGTTTTTCCATTTTTTAATCTAACAAATAGTTGAATTTACCTAAAAAATAATCTTATCATTATCTTTTAACCAATAAAAATTTAAAAAACAATATTTAATATTTAATTCTTTTTCCAAAATACTATATATTACAAAAATAATATTAAAATTTAAAAATGTGAAAAAAAATTTACTTATACATTAAAAGAAAAAATGAATACACTAACAAATATTAATAAAAATATAAATACAATAAAAAAATCAATTGTAATTATTGATATTTTTTATATTAACAATTTATTTTTATTTCCATGAGTAGTGATTTTGCTATGATATATCTCTTTAGGTGAATTTCAATGTTTTAGTATTGTGGATTAGGAATCAGAGTAGCCATGGATGAGGTGGAGTTGTTACACTTGGAACACTCATGGTAACGACATTATAAATGATGCAACAACTACTCTAGAAAATTTTATTTCGTCTTTTCCCATTGATTGAAATGTGATTTTAAAAAAATCCTTTCATAATGTTTTTTAAGTCTTTCATTTTAATGAGTGGAATTAACTATATTGACTAACATAAATATTTAGAAATATCAATGTTAAAGTTTTTATCTTGAATTTTTTACATATTATATTGATTAATAATTTTATTATTTTTTATTAATTGATGATAAGAAACATTAATTTAATTATATAGTTATATTTGGTTTGAAAAAATATTTAAGTTCACTATAAAATTGGTATTCAATATGATCTAAGTATGTACTATCATAATATCACACCAAAATAAAATATATTTCTTTTTCTCAAATTTTAAATTTTATTTTATTTTTTTATTAACATTTCATTTTCATTAGCTCTTATAAAAATTGTTATGTTTATCCAATCAAAAAAACTTGAAATGATTAGGAAATTATTTCCAACTAATTAAAAAACTAAAAAATAATATTTTTGCCAACTATATATAATATTTGAAATATGACATATGTGGTATAATTATTCACAAGAAGTAAAAAGTTGATTGTTGAGGACAATCCTATATATCCTACCTTTGACACAATAATAAAAATATAAATATAATAAAAAATAATTTTAATTATTGATAAATTTTATCTTAACAAATTAATTTTCTCCAAACTCTTTTATAACCAATTGCAATGAGTTGTAATTTTTCTTTGATCTCTCTTTATTCTCCCACACACACTTATTGTGAATTACGACATTTTTTAAATTGTGGATCATGATGTTTTTAGAATCTTGGATGAGGTGGTGGAGTTATTCCATATAGGACATTCATAGTAAGGGAGAGGAGCCACTGACTTTACATTCTAAGTTAAGGGGTGTACATAACCACATAAACGCCACGTGATTATAAAATGAAAGTGCTCTTTGATAGATTATGATCTCTCCATATCACTAATTTTATATTTGGCATTTAAATTATGTGAAAGACACTTTTTTAAAGTATTCATATTAAGTGGGTTTAAATACAAAGAAAATTAAGGTGGGTCGTTACTTAAGAATTAAGTCATGTATTTGGTTCCCTTATGCATCATCATTTGTTTGGCTAATTGATTGACATGATTTATTGTGATTGCTACTTGTTATTCAAATTTCAATTGTTGAAGTAACATCTACTCACTTTTATTTAAACAATTAATATTGCTTTACTTTACTTGACATATATATTCCCAACTATTAGTATGTGGAAGGTGAGTGTGTCCTCTCCCTTAACCACAATATAAATAGTGTGATATTAACTTTATAGAATTTTCCTTTGTCTTTTCATATTAATTGAAATGTTATTAAAATATATATATATATATATATTTCTTTGTTTTGTAAGTTTGTTATCGTAAATGTCGAGAGATATCAATTTCAAAATTCTTATCTTAAACTTTTCGAATATTACATGGATGATTAATAGTTCCATTACCTTTTCTAGCAATTGTAGAACAATTAACATTAATCTAGTTATACCATCATATTTGGCTGGACGAACCAAAACTCACCATTTGAGAAGGGACGAATCAAAACTCGCCATTTGAGAAGGGACCACAGAGAAGGCAAACGACAAAACTTTAATAACCGTCCAAACGAGTGTTTCCTAAAGTGGCAAGGCCGTTTTGACAGTAACACACAAATGTGAAATCTATATGATCAGGCAGTCGTGGCGAGTGGTGATTGGGCGAAGCATAAAGAAGCGAAAAAAAACAAAAAGAAAAGAAGATATTGACTTGCCACATGGGTTTCCCTCCCTTACAATTATGATGATGTGGATAGATTTTTCGCTTGTCTTTTACCACGTGAAGCGCAGCCGCAAGCAGACAAAGCTGGCCATGAACAACACAAATCCCAAACGGCCCCTCCACTTGGCTCCCCCAATTCGCTCCAAATCCTAATTCCAGCTTAAGCTATGGCCGTAACCTCTGGATTTGCCGGGTACGGACGATCTTAATGACTTCATTAAACAATTTGACCTGTTGCCTGACAATCGACGTCATGTACAATCGGCATCTCATGCACGTCTACATCTGTCACACACACAGTGAGGAAATGGAGATGGAGATGCCTCAAGTTTTAAGGGAGGAAATTGGAATACGAAAGGCTCGGTAAGTTGGTACTACGCTCCACATAACTATATGTCCTCTTCTTCTGCCACCACCCGGTTCCCAAATCCCCAGCCTGTTCTGTTCTGTTCTGTTACTGTTACTGTTACTGTTCTCTTTCTGTTTCTGTTTCTGTTTCTGTTTCTCTTTCTCTTCTGTGTTTGTCCACTGTTATCTTAGTTTTATCAAATATTTGATTCCAGGGTGAACCATCATAACCAGTGCGCACTTTCTTGTTTGCGATATACGTGACAATGCCCCATCAACGCATCAGATCTGACGATTGTAAATTGCCGGTGATGTTTGGGTCATCGCACGCCCTCCAAACTTTTCCAACTCGGATGGCTTTAAAAGTTTATATTGACTTTTCAACGGTAACGGTAAAGGTAATTAAGCATCCACACTCCCTGTATAACATTAGCACGGCAATGAAATGTCTAGAATATTGGTGAACATTAGCAGAAAGTTGAATGCGGAAATGCGTAATTGATGTAAGAATATTTAGGGTCATTATCAATCTCGTATCATCAAAAAAATAAGTTAGTTTAGATTTTTTTTTCAAGTGTTGTGTTGCATAGAGTTTTTTTTTTCAAGTGTATATTTGTTTTATTGTACGTGTGCGCAAGTCTTTTGGGTTGTGTAGAACGTTTTAGTGTTGTTTTGTGTTATTTTTGTGTGTGCATGTGTTTAGTGTAGGTTTGTGTCGACTGCGAGCACACTTGTGATGGTGTAATGTTCGATGCATCTTTTATTTCACGATTGTATCTATTTTTAATTCAAGTGAGTTTGTGAAGCCCTACGCAAGAAGTTGTGTTAATTTGTTGCTCCAATGCAACAATGCATAGATTTTCAATGCAGTTTCAATAGTGCGTGACATTTCTTGAAATATGGTATATAGTCGAGTTGAATCTTCATCTCAAATATGGTATATAGATGAGTAGGGAATGTCTCTTTAGGTAATTGGATCTTCATTGCACAAGCTGTGTATTGCATTTCAGAGCATTTGGAAACACTACGATAAAATGTGGTATCATTCTTAAAATGATATGAGAATCATGGTACAAAGGTTTTCATGATAAATGATTTATGTGAAGTCGTGTGATCTCATGCGACTTAATTCATATGAATGATGTGTTATGGAATGAGCCAATGCTAATTGTTTGGTAGTTAATCTTGAAAGTCATGGGAGCTAATAAGGATTCATTTAATAATGTGCGTGATCTATTTTGAGACGCATTGAGCTCTAATGTGTTATTGTGCCTTGGAAATGTGAAGACATTTAATGTTTCTAGCACACTAAGGTGTGTTAATGTTGTTAGTAGATTAAAACTGCTTAATATAAGTAGGTGGGTTTTACGTCTATATAAACATGTCCTTACGCTTGTCCTAAGGGACTTCTTTTGGGAAAGGAAGATTAGATCTGAAAGTTTTAATCTAAGATAGATTATTTGTAAAGACTATGAGTTAGTATGTCGAACTAATGCTGGAACGATTCTCATTATGAGATCATGGTAACATTGTTGTCATTATGCCTATTGTGTTTCCTTTGATTGAAATCCAATATATATCTGAATTTTTGTTGTTGCATTTCATTACAATTTCCACTTGTGTATTCTAAGTGTTGGGTGGTCTAAGGCATCTCTTAATTGAGACCCCTAACCATGACTGCATCAACAACTCAAGCAGTGACGTTTCTCATCAGGGCAATTGGATTTGATGGGAGAAGGTTGCCAAAGACATACAATTCACTTATGATCAACTTCTAAGGTAGAAGCTTTACTCTTGACAAGGTCTCTGCAACCAAGTTTGACTTTCTAGGTTCACTCCCCTAATTTTGGACTTCACTTCCTTAACCTAAATTTGTACATTGTAGTACATGTGTCCCATATTTGACCTAAGTTGTTAAGGAAAATATATAGAGAGACTATGTTAGGGTTTGGATGGCTAGTATCCATTAACTAGCCCTTTAATAGTCAAACTTTGTGTAGTAAAATAACCAAATCATCATGAATCTTAGAATAATAAAATATAACTTTCGTGCAACAAGAATATGCCCAATGTTATATGTTTAATCAATAGTACTTGCATGTGTAAATGGATCATAATACTCTTATTTATTTATAAGTGACTTTAAATTCAAATCGAACAATATTGATTCGCAAGCCAACTTCCAAAAGCTAAAATGGGGAAAAAATGAAAGGAGTGGATGGGCCAATCTATTTAAAAGAGGAGAGAGAGAGTTGCTAAGATTGTATAATATAATTCTAGCAAGTTGAGAAGATCGTACTATATGATCCAAAGAGAGGGATTGAAGGCACAAAAAGATGAAATGGAGGTTATCTCTAGGCACTGAGAAGGGGGTAAGGGGTAGAAGGTTTAATTTACACGAAATTAACTATAGGTAAATAAATATAAAAAACAAATATAACATAAAGACCATGAGACTATTTTAGGATACTACATAAAAGAAGAATTTTAAGTAATGAAAATGTTTACAAATATTTAAATGTAAATTTAAAAAAATTGATCAAAATTTAAGAAATATAATTATAATAGAAAAAATATAAAGAAAAACATGGAATACAGTTTCAATACATATAAATTTTGGAAAAAAAAACGATAATATAAATATCAAAATTAGAAATTTTCTATAAAAATCAAATAAATATTAAATTTAAAATCATATATTAAATATGAATATTTCATAAACATCATAATCTACCATTATCGTAATTGTTATTATAAAATACATATCCATAATAAATTCATAATTTAAAATAATTTCAAAAAACCACACCCCTTTTCCAAATGTTTAACGTTCCGTTGACAAAAATATCTAGAAACTTAAAAGAGCGATAAATATCTCCGAGTAAAACTAATAATAATAATTAAAAAAAGAAAAAGTTCCGCCGCAAAGCGATAGTCATTATCAAATATGTTAATATGAAATAAAATAAAATGAAATGAAATGGGTTAGGGTTAATGCGAGTGCAGGTACGGATGCGTTGGATGTACGCCTCTATGAAACCCAACATAATTTGCCAGTTGTTAAGAGGACAGCGGGGGTTTATTTATCGCCCTCACCCTCACACATCACAGCCTGTGAAGTACGACATACACTCGTGTTAGCATTCAAATATAATATATAATATATAAAAGCTATTAAACGTACGTGAAGGGGACCTGATGCTAATAATGCACTACCTTACATTACATGTATTCATTTCCAAACGCAAGTGGCATATGATGAGTATGATGTCCAATAGGAAAAAAAGATAAAGACATTTGTACTACCCGTCTTTTCTTCTTTTTAGTTCGAGGCCCCCGCGAGAAGCACCACAACATTGAGTTACAAATATGAGTCAAAAAGACAAAAACCCTAACACTTAATTTTACTAAAAATTGGAGGTTCTCCATGCGACATTGTATTTTCATTTGTAATGACGATCTCCCTTATAGAGCTCACTTTCTTTCATCATCCGGTGAGTAGTAAGGAGGTGGGTCGAAGACGCAATCGTGTCGCAGTGTCATGTCCAACGTCTCCACAAAAAGGCTTGACCTTTGTTGATTTTCCATAAGCCACCCAAGACCGCGTGCAAGTGATCTAGATCTTTCAGACCTACTAAGTGCGATAAGGCCCCTAGGTCTTTGTGTTCCTCGTGCAAGGTGAAAGTCCCAAGTGTGCTTGAAAGTATGTTTGCACAACTTATTGACCAAGCAAGTTCAAAGACATTCTCACAACCAAGTGATTCCTTAGGATCTGACACTAGATCGTTCATAAGTTTTTCGATATCCTTACCTTCGACCTCGTCAATTTTGGAAGCCACTCTCCACATTCATTTCAACCAAATCTACATGACTCAATTTTCAATTTCCTTGTCAGTGTAATATGCAAATTCACTAACTATAGATTCCCCTATTTGTTTTCTTGGATTTTGCTTGGATTTGCCAGTACGAGTCTTAGACGACAAAGTCTCATTGTCCATGACAACCTTCATCTTATTCATACTGGGAGAAGGGCAAGAAATAGGTGGACCCCAAAGAATTACCACCACTCCACCGTCTCTCATACATTTACAAACCTCATCACCTATTTGTGAACAAAGGAGGATCTATCACTCATGCAAACCATGAGTGACATGAATAGAATGGAATGCAAATGTATAGAAGTCCCATTAGTAATAATCAACATTAATGGGAACTAAATCAAGGAGAGTGCGATCCAAAGCCATGATTAAGGCACATAATGAGATGATTGCCTTGGATCTAACGTAAATTGTAAATTGTCTTTGTTACGCCAAATAAAGCCTTAGGGAAAGGAAAGGGAATGGGAGGCATCCCAAACAATAATGGTTTGGAATTCAATGAGAAGAGGATGTACCCAAATGGTACTTATTCTTCTCACATATTTTATGAGCTCAATACCCATATTTGATGCATAATCAACGACTTTATTTCTATCCTACTTAATGTCGCGGAACTCAATCCAGCTAAATTATAAAGATCATATGAGATTTTTCATCCATTATGATCTTAATTCTTCAAGCTTTGATGCTACCTCCCAATGTTACATTAATAACCCGCTAAGAGTCCCCTTCCACAATGTTGGTTTTCCATCCCTTCATTAAGGAAATTTGGATCCCTTTCAACATAACTCAAACTTATGTGATGCTATTGGTATCAGACCAAATATTTAAAGAGAAATTAAATTATCATTGTCCCTCATGATTCTAGAAGATATTGCCACAACTAATAAGTCCAAAATTACCTCTAAAGACACCATCAAAATTGAATTATATACAACCTGATTCTGATACATTTCAAAAATATATTAAGCATATTTATTGAATGTCTCACCAATGAACTATAATAATTAATTATATATATATATATATATATATTAATAAATATATTATATAATATTAAGGTATATATATACTATTATATAATAATAATACATATTATATATAATATTTTAGACTTACATTATTATATTAAACATAATATAATTTATATAATATACTATTAATATATATAGTTTAGTGTTAATAAAATTATATATATTAATATTATTACATACTATAATATATAATAATTTAAATAATTAGATATAATATAATCATATATATATATATATATATATATATATATATATATATATATATATATATAAATTAATCTATCGTTTATTAATAACGTACAAATTATTAATATTATATATAAGAAAGTAAATATTATAATATTTTTATAATTTATTATAAGTTATATTATATATAAAAAAGAGAAATATGTTAATTGTAAATTATAGGAAATACATGTAATTAATAAAAGTGTTTCAAAGTGGTAGAGGTGTTATGTTAAAGAAATCTTTTAATTGTAAAATTTGTTGGTGATTTTTTTTAAGAAACCGTCCTTGCTATCTGTAATTTTTATATCGGTGATATCAAATTCAAACACTTTTATTATGTTATGGAATAGGCTATTGCGAGACAAATCTTTGGTGAGGCTTTCACACTAAAACCACCTCTATGCAATAAGATAATTGAATAAATTATAAATAAGATAAATAACATACAATAATAATATTAAAACGAACTTATTTAATTCATGAATGTATTTACCAGCTAAAAAATAAATTCCAATTTTAATTATAAACTAATTTTAAAAAATTAATAAATATAATTTTAAAAAAATATTCTAATATATATTTGTAGTCCTCATCCTTCATATTAACATAAACTAAAATATATTAAAAGATAATTATATACAACTCGTAGAACAGAATACATGATCAATTTGACATCTCAAACCATCAATCTAACTTACAAACTCAATACCTAACAAACAAAGCTTAGTATGTGACTCAAACACCCATACATGAATTACAAATCTGAACCAACAAAAATTTAAACCCTTTCGTAATAGAACATATTTTAATATTGATACAGGGGAAAATAATTTAGAGAGATAAAAGTCAACTAACGAACACCTATATATGAATTATAAATCTGAACCAACAAAAACCCAAACCCTTTCATAACAGGGGAAAACATTTAGATGACTAACAAACCCCTAATTACCAAGAAAAGTTGTCATCATCAATTATTTAAAAAATCTTAAATATATATTTAATGATTTATAGGGAAAAGAAATTAAAGGAAGAAAAGTTAATTAATGGAAGCCTAATTAACAATATTTCATCATTAGTTACCTTAAAAATTAAATGTATATTTAATAATTTATATATTCTAACAATCTTTTGGATTAAAAAAGTTAGAGAATAGAAATGATGTAGGAGGGAAACAATTCAGAAAGTTTAATAATTTATTGTGTCTTTTTCAAATGAAGTTTTTGAACTGGGTTTTTTTAGATCAAGACATTTAGGATTTGAGCTTCGCTGTTAGCAACGGTTATTTGTTTGATAAATGCGTGGGCTCCCCTTCTCGATTTCTGATCTTGTGAACTAGGCCAAGTTGGTGTGGGGTTTTTTGGAAGTGCCTTCCTTCACTCTACTTAGTCATTGATTCTTCCAAGTGGTATTCCACAGTGTAGTGGATCGTGATTTTGTGTGGGCTTTTGGACCTTGGTTTGTTGGAAACTTTGAGGTTTTATTCCACCCTTGGACTCCATTCTTTGAACTTGAAAAGGTGGAGGTCACAACAACCCCCATTTGGCTTAGATTATACAATATCCCCCTTATCTTGAGAAAAGAAGAGCACATTGCTATGCTGATCAATTGTGTGGGATTCTTTGTGAAACTGGACGAGGGATCAGTGGAGAAGATATTTGTAAGAGTTTGTGCAATTATTGACCTCTCCAAACCTCTCTCTTATTATGTCAAAATATGCTCCTCCCAAGGTTTGTGGATCCAAAATACCTTAACTTTGAAGGTCTTCCTTTTAGATGTTTCTACTACAACCTCTTTAAGCACTGAGCTATAGGATGTTATTCTAAGGGTTTTAAGAGTTCAACTCCTTGCTCTCATTTGGTTTGGAGGAAAAAGAAGGGGTTGTTGACCAAGACTTCTTATGGAACAATCATGGTATCTTTTATCCCTTATATGGTTCTTCTCTCTCCCTCCTCTCAGTTGGAATTCCTCCTAGTGAGGTCTCTTTACGGGCAGATTTAGCTTCAGGTGTGCCTTTGAGTCCTTCACTTCTGCCAGCAACCTTTACTTCTCCTCCTCGCCCTTCTTAGGGGAAGCTTAAAGTCCCTTTGGAATCAACTTTCAAGAATAAAAGATGAAGAACAGAGGTGGAAAGACTATGATTTGACGTAGAAGAAATGGTGAAGGATGGGAACCAATGGACAATGGGAGGTCTTCTTTCTCATCGTGGAAGAAGAATGATCCCATCCATTGACTAATTTATTTTCACATTAACTTGGCTACTTGGGATGAACGTTATTTTTTATAAGTAGTCTTTGTGTTTGGTTATTGTTGGGTAGCTTCAATGTTGGTTTCTTGTTAGGTGTTGGTTTCTCTTTTGTTAATCTTTAATGGATCTTACGCTGAAGACATGTTCTTATTTTTCTAGATGATTTCTCATTGTTGTTTCAGAGTATGTTTTTACTCGCTAAGGCCTTGTAGTTGATTGGTTGATAATTAACATCATATTTTATTTGGTTGATGTTTAATTAACTTTGTAATGAGTTGTGAGATCCCGTCAAAACTCTCTTTTTCATCCATATCCAAAAAAAAACTCTAATAGTTATATATGGAAAATGTCACCTTATTAATATTTTTTTCTTCAAATTGCAAGCTTATAATACTTAAATTTTTAGTTAACATCCTAATATAGGAAATATAATGAACATGAAAGTAATTAACATGGTATTTAGAGAACACCTCTATGGTACCTATTATTAAGGTAATAATATCTTCATATAAAAGATTAAGCACATCTAATTAAAGTATCAAACAAAAATCAATAATTAAATCATTAAATATTTGTAGAAGCAATAATACTTATCTTGGTTGTCATATTAGATAAGTCACTTATATATAACATTTAGATATCAATGTCCAATGGAAGTTAAGAATGACTTGGGAAATATATATATATATATATATATATATATATATATATATATATATTTTTTTTTTTTTTTCTTAAAAAATAAATAAAGATATAACATTTATAATGAATAAGAATTAATTTTTAATTGTATTTGAAAAAATTGAATTTATGTGATTAATAAATTATGGTTAATTTTAACTAGAATCTACAAATAAATTGGTGGGGTCCACACTTTTAATTAATTACATAAATTTATATAAAAAAATATTAAATATTAAAAAAAAATTAATTATATAATTAAAATCAATCAATTTATAAATGCTAGTTAAACTTATCTTAAAATTATAATGAATTAGATTAAACAATGATATCATCTATAGTTAAATTTAAATAAGAGATTCACTTAACATGAATGTACTAAATTAATAATACTTATTTTATGACTAAATTTAGAAATATTGAAAGAATATTTAAATGGAGAAAGATGGTTAACCACTTGAACCAAAGTAATTTAAAAAAGAGGTCCACCTAACATGAATGTACTATTAATGATACTTATTTTATGACTACATTCTTTGGAAAAATAAAAGTTTGAAGAAAAACATTGAAAGAATACTCAAAAAGAGAAAGATGATATGCCTAGTACCAAAAAGAGAAAGATGATATGCCTGGTACCAAAAAGAGTTAAACACATACTAATCTCAAGGTATTAAAATTGCACAATATCAATAAATCATAAGGAAGATAATTCTAGAGGAAGAATAAGATGTCAAATAAAAGCATCTCTTTATTAAAATTCAATCACCCCATAATTTATATATCTAGTTTGTTGTCTTTTTATAAATCATCTCATAACTTATATATCACTATATTTAAGAAATAGTGCTTTCAATCATTTTTTTTACTTATTTGTTACACCTACTTTTTTATATGGAACTAAAATTTAGGGAACTTAATTTAAGAAAATTTATTGAAAGTATATTGAAAGAGTGCTTAACTCTATATAATACATATATAATTACAAGTTAAAATATCAATTTCTTGAGATCTCATCCTCATTGAATTTGTTACAATCCTAGTGATTATTATTGTGATATTTTAAGTGGTGACTATGATATACAAAGTTTCACCAAATCTATCTTTCTTTTATATATATATATATATATATATATATATCAATGACGAGAACTATAAAAACTACCTATAATCTAAATAGTTAGAATCTTAAAAACTTCTGTCCTCAAAACTTCAACACTACTACAATTCATATTTTCACTTTGAAAATAAATTTATCCGATCTTTAAATTAAACTAAACTTTAATTATTCTATAATTTAAAAGTCCTATTAACACATACAAATTGTTTTAGTTTTGGAAACCATATATTTATGCATGTAGGGTTTGTTAATGTTTTTATTTCAAACATGGGAAATAAATAAACAATTCATATTTTCACTTTGAAAATAAATTTATCCGATCTTTAAATTAAACTAAACTTTAATTATTCTATAATTTAAAAGTCCTATTAACACATTCATAATTTGTTCACACTACCTTCACATAGAAATAAAATTCCATATTCCAAAAAAAAACCCCTTATAATTTTTTTTCCCGAGGTTGTACCCCTTATAAGTTAGTTGGAATGAATAATATCACATTATTTTAAAAGGGAATATTTGCCTTTATTCGATTCGCACGATATATGAAAATAACGTTTGTGAACATAATTCATAATGTTTTTAAGGCACAACTAAGTGGAAATATCATAGTACCTTTCAAAGGTACAACGAAGTGGAAAATCAAATCATAGGTATACAAGATTAAAGTATTTTTAATTTCAAAATAACTCTTCATGTAATTAAGATATTTGTTCACAATGTTTTTATCAAAGCATAATATTAAATTAGTTATATTTATATATAAAAGTTAAAAAATTGAGATGGTTTCTTTATATATATATTTAGAGATTTTTTTCATAGGTCGTATTTTAGTTTGTCAGTAGTTATTGAGTTTGGACTAAGTAAAATATTTGTCGTCTTTTCCAATTATAAAAAATACACTTTAATTTTTGCTTCACTTTCATGATATCTAAACAAAAATTTACTTCTTTCACTTAGTCACACGTCCTTTTCTATATGATGTTGAAACATAGGGGCCTTACCTTAGAAAAGTCGATTGACGCTGAATTGAAAGAGTGTTGACCTCCATATTATACAAGCATCTCCATACTAAAAGACCAACCCGTAAGACATTATTATCATAGAATTTGGTACATCACTCGTTACTATTGTGATCTTTCAAGTAACAACTATTGTACACATGCTTAAACAAATGGCCAATTCTTCAGTTGACTTATTCAGAGGCCCATCTCAAGCTTTCTAATATTTTATGTAATTAGCAACTTAGGATCAAATTTTGCTAGTATTACAAGGCTTCCGTTCAACCAAGCCTTGTAGATATTGATATGGACGAACTCTCTCCACGCAAATTTTTAATTAATGTACTAAATTTGTTGAAAAGGGAGATAAATAAGGATATAAAAGATGAGATCAATAGAACCTACTTTCAGGTCAAATGGATAAAGCCTTGGGAACCTCTTTCTTTAAAGCTTCAACATTACTACAATACATATCTTCACTTTGAGGATGGGCTCATCTAATCCTCGGGGTGCACCCAACTCCAATTACCTTGAAATTTGAGGGTTCCATTAGCACAATTTAAAGTTTGTTTACACCACCTCTACACAGTGATAAATCACCATTTTTGTCAGATACATCATATTTATCAAGATTTATTTTATGGAGCTTGAAATTGAGGATCATTTTGTATTTAGATGTTCTCCTTATTATAAGATCGGAGGATAAATATTTTGCCTCTTTAGAGACTCATATAACTCTCTCCAAATCTTTGTGGCTTACAAAGATCAAAGATACTTGGCCCTTTTCTGTTAAGAGATATTTGATCTTCGTCAACATTTAGTTAGAAACTTTACTTATGCAATGCTCTCGACTTAGAGAATTGCTTATTTTTTTTAGTTGTTATTTGGCCAAAATAAGCAATGTTTGGCCATATATTTTAATTCCGCAATGCTCTACACCTAGAGGATTGCTTCTTTTGTTCACCCTACTTCCTCTTCAAGATAGAGCAAGAATCAACCTCATGACATGATTGTAGATATGGTGAGATTGGTGAGACATTGAAGGACATGATTTATTTTTATTATATTTTCTTGGACAAAGACTATTTCTAATTTTGGATTTCCTGGAGTTGCACTTGCACTTCTTATTCCTTACTTTACATTTTACTTCTTTATTATCATGGACTAATTTTGGCCTTTTGTGGATATTAATATCATTATCTTATTTTATCTCATCAAGCATTGACGAATGATTTTAAATATAGTGAGGCGAGGTATTATTCTATTACAAGGTTTTAAAAATATATATTATATTATACTCTAATTATATGTGTAAAAGGATAAAGGAATATCAATGTACATAAAATGTCTGCTTCAGTCAATGTTATAGTTTCGTAAAAGGTATTTAGTACCTTGGCCTTTTAATATAAAGTATGAGATCTAAAGATAATTTATGATCGAATCATCTTAGGTTGTCCAAGGGATGGTAAAGAATGATATTGATATTAATATCTATGAAAGGCCAAAATTAGTCTACGAGATTGGAAAAGTCAAATGTAAAATAAGGAATAAAGAGTGTGAGTGCAATTCTAGCAAACCTAAATGAGAACAAAATCAAAATAGGTCGTTTATCTAAGAATACATGTGAAAAAAATTATGTCCTCCAATGCCTCCCAGAGCTTACCATTTTTACAAGCTTATCACGAAGTCAAATCCTACTCAATCTTGAATAAGAAACAAGGTAAATAAAAGGAGAAATCCTTTAAATGAAAAATATTAAAAACAATATCTTTAGCCAAATGTTAACGAAGATCAAACATCTTTCTTGAAAAAAAAAACCAAACATTTCTAATCCTCATAATCTATGAAAGTCTATAAAAAATTACGAATCTCAACAAAATATAAAAATCATGTTCAAAACAACATATCAAAAATATACTCTATTTTAAAACTATAATGTACATTCAATACTTATAACCTTATTCTACTTGAAGTATAAATAAACTTCTTTGTGGATTTGTTAATACAATGAATTCAAAGTACACAATTGTTTTTTTAAAAGTGTGCCCTTTCATTTTTGAAAATAATGAAAGAGAAGTTGAGTGTTAATCTTGTGTGATGCACTGCTAATCATGGTAGAAGGAAACAATAGATGAAAGAGCCTCTGTTTAGTTGCTTGTGTGTATTAATTGCCCTATAATGTCCATATCCTTAGGATGGCAAGTACAATTCGAACCAAAATTATATATCTCAAAGGTAAACATTCCTAAGGAATTGGTAAACTATCATTTTGAGTATTTCAAGTTGTTTGAGGACCATTAAATTTTGAAGATCAAGTGATAAATATATTCATGAGTTCGGATGGCACAAAGAATGCAATCCAAATATAGATTGCTAATTTCATTTCATTCCTCGTTAGGTGCGGTGATATTGTGGAAGTTCGTATTTATGTTGAGTCAATAATATACAAATTAATCCTTATTTAAAAGATGGAGTTTTACATAATGTATTTTAATATTTATTTGTATATCAATATTGGATATATTGTAAACATCTAATTTTGGTATATTTTTTTCATTACAATAGTTTTAGTATTGTGTTGTATATATGGATTAACATTTTGAATTAAGAATTTATTGGTACTTGTTTGTATATTTTTGTCTTTTACCTTCTTTTTTATATGATTTTATACTATTTTTTTTTCTATTTATCATTTTTTTATGTTCGTTTTATATTTATGGGCATAATTTCTCTCTCCTCTTTTTTATTTGTTTATTTCTTCCTCTGAGATGGGAGCAGTGGTTTGTTGATTCTACTTTGGGCAAGTTCTTAATCCTATCTCACTTACTTTGTTAGGCCGTTTTTCTCATGAACACATCCTTTTAGTGTTTGGATATGTTATTTACATGTATATTTATCGATTTTTGCAAACTAATGAGTCTCTAATTCAAAACACAAGAAGCTTATCTATACAAATTATCTATAAGCACTTTAATGAGAAACATCTTTGGGATTCTCAAAAGAGACTTCATACAAGTTTTCAATGTATTGTTAGTCATCAATTTTCAAATCTAAGTACACTCTACATTGATTTATTATTTCTCAAGGACTTGCATCACTTCTTGTACCAAAAGAAGGCTTGGTTGAATGTGCATGTAGTTGCATCTCACACTTACGAAGAGGAGGTTGAAGGCCTTACTCGATTTCTACATTCATTCGCACATAAACTACGAGAGGTTTGATTCTAACATGCGATATACATAATCATAACACAATCTTGGTTACTTGACCTAATGATTTCTTCCCTTCTCCTTTGCATAATGTTTTGATTATGCCAAGCTATGTTGAAAACATTGAAGAACAAAATCATAGAGTTCTATCCATTAACTCTACAAAACACAAGGATAAACATACACAACATTTGGTTGCAAAGTAGCTAAAAAGGGTTACATAACACATAAAGCTACCCAATATGAAATCGGTGTAAGAGAACACAAATATCAATTAAATAAGGTTATTATCAAACCTGTTTAAGACACAAATGGTGTAGGCATTGTTCTTGTTCCTACAGAATCATAATTCCAAATTTAGCTTACAATGAATTATGGGTCTACACAGTGTAAATCTACCTTTAGAAATAAAAAATTCATATTAAGTGTGATTCTTCCTTTACATCTAATTCTCTTTTAAATTTAATTATCAATTTATCATTTTATTTTTGTATGTTTAATGTTTGTAACCACAAACATAATTACTCTTTTGCATTGTTAAATGGTAGATCTTTGTGCAATTTTTTTGCCTTATTTTCATTGTTAAAATACAAAAAAGATAAATTAGGGATATAGAATATTAATGTAACATACAATTAAAAAGGAGAAGATTATTATTATTTTTATATATATTTAATATTATTTGAAACTTAGTTATGTTTTAGAATATTTTAAATATTTGTTAAAGTGTTTATTTTAAATATTATATCATTCATTGAGTAATTTTTTTATTTAATAAGAATTTGATCAAGGGACTTTGCATATGTAATGGTAATAAAAAAGATAAAGTAGAAAATGGTGGAGGTCATTTTAAAAGAGTTTGCTTAATAAATAAGTAATAGTTTTATATTTAGCAATAATTTGAGAAGGGAATTTTGCATATAAAATAACTTGAGTCACTTCAAAAGAGTTTGTTTAATAAATGAAAGATATCACATCTGAACAAAAAATATCATTAATATCAAGAAGGGAACTTTGTATATGTAAAGGTAATAAAGAAGATAAGGTAGAAAATGATCCAAGTCACTTCAAAAGAGTTTGCTCAATAGACGAAAGATATCCCATCACAAAAATGAATATCATCAACATCAAGAACAAAATTTTATACAAGAGATGACACATTTGTGAAAAGTTAAGAACATGACAAATATAACCCCATCATTGAATTGTGATCTACAACATAACATTTCAAAACCAACAATCATTTTATATATATATATATTAAAATAAAACTTTTTGAAAAATATTTATTTATAATATAATCATAATATGTAACCCCCTGATTATTAAACCCAACTACACACCTCAATAGAGGAAAAAATGTGTTGATATTTTGTAAGGCAGTAATTCAACATTACATGGGCCAAATTTGGAAGCAAGGGACCATTAGATAGGTAGTTTATTTTTCTCTTGTTCTTTTATGTTTTCTGGTTGGGAAGTTTTGATGATACCATAGAAAGAAAGAAACAAACAAAAGGCCCTCAATTGCAGTAACGTATGCCTTGATGCAATAGTATTGTGATGATTTGGTTACAAGAATAATATAAACAAATGGATAAGCATTCCAAAACAATAATGGTTAGAGTGTTGCTTGAAAAAAAACAAATTAAAATAAGGAGGGTGTGAAATTTGATGGAGACAAGAGCCCACACGGTAACCGAGGCAGGGAGAGGGCATGGTGGCCTAATAGCAATACAGTTGTGACGCCTACTAGTCAGCGAGGCAGAGGTCACACCACCTTCAAAAAGCAGGAAGCTAGGTCTGAAATGGACCCCTCCCTCCCCTTCCGCCTGGGCCCTAACTTAACCAACATACACACTTGTTATCCTCTGTCCACTCAGAGGCAACAGCAGAGAAAGAGAGCATTTATGGTTCATGTGCACAGTCGTGCTGGCAGATATTGAAGTTTGCAATCCCAGCCCCTGGCACATTTAATGTGGGTGAGAGAGTGCTCAGTAAAGTATAGAATTAGATTAGCAAGAGAATTAAGTTGCTTACCTGAAATATATGGTGTCCTATATCTCCAGAATCAATTGGAATGTCCAACAAAAAAAGCCTGATGCGCTAAAAGGACAGACAGACTGACTGCCTGCCTCTCAACCACACTTGTCAACACCTTGATTTTCTCCCTAATTCTTAATTAATTAATCACAACACAGTATGGGTTGATTGAGTTGAGTTAGGTTGTCTTGAATAACACCCACAATTGAATCAAAGCTATAATAATAATAATTATTATCTGGGAATCCTATCCTATCCTATCCCATGATCTATACATTTCCCATTTGAATGTACTGTAACCCTGTTGATTGTTCTCCATGAACACAAAACTTGCCATGCCTCTGGGCTGTCCATATGCCAGTGATTTGGCTCTTTCATTGTTGATTCTCTTTAGTTAAAAGTTGCATTATAGTGGAAGAAATCCCTCCCTCTCTGTGCCGCTGCTTCTACTGCTTCTGCGCATTTACAGAATCCGCTCCGTAACGGAAAAAATCCCCTCCCTCACTGCAGCAGTAGTCAGGTAATATGTTTCAGTAGGATCTGAAGTCACGCAGCAGGAAAAAAACCCATCTGCACTCTCTTACAGTCTCCAAGAGCAGAGGCGGCTCTTTATACTGATTACCATAAAAATAACATTATTTGGCCATTCAAGGCCGAGACAAGTGGGGCATGTTTTTTTAATATACTTTAGGGTTTATGTCCACAAGAGGCAAAACAACATAATAGTCATTGATGGAATGAGGTAGTATAAAAGGGTTTGAGGGATAAAGGAAGGAGAAGGAGAAGAAGAGGAGAAAAATACTTGTACTAGCCTGACTGCTAATGAAACCAGCATCTTGGGCTCTTTTGCATTGATCACTTCTTCCCATGTTGAGGAATGCAAAAAAACACAACTAGTCTGAAGTGGGTCTGACCATCTTTGAATTTTGTTGTTCCCATGTTGAGGAATGCAATAACAGCAACAGTTCTGAAGTGGGTTTGAGTAAAATCAGAATTTATTGAATTTAGAGAGATCAGTATATGTATGGGAGGAGAGACAATGAGTCATCACAGCAGTGGAATGCAAATGCAGATGCAGATGCAGATGCAGATGCAGATGCATGGGGTCAGGCCTCCTTTCACCCCATCACAATGGCAGGAGCTGGAGCACCAGGCATTGATCTTCAAGTACATGATGGCTGGAATCCCTGTGCCTGCTGATCTTCTTATTCCTATAAGGAAGAGCTTGGAGGCTATCTCTGCAGGCCTCTTTCATCCCCATCATCATCCTCCAGATAGTAAGATTGCTGTTTAGCCCTTATTATATATTATTATATCCCTTTTTTTGTTTTGGGGCAATTTATATTAATTCTAATGACCAGCATAGTTTGGTAATGGATGGATTGTCTTGAGCTGCTTGTATGTCATAACCCCATTTTGTGCTGGGGCAATTTACATTCCTTTTACAATGGCCGGTGTGCTTTTCAGTGAGAGCTGAGATGACTTTCAAACATCCCTCAGGCCATATTGTTCTGCAGGACTTATCAAGGCGTCTATATCTAGTTGTGTTAGATGATTGCATCTGTGGGTGTCCATCAAAACATGGTTATTAGCGTAAGATGTAATTGTTCCTATGGGTATCCATCTAAACATGGTTTTCAGCTTAAAAACATTTGTTTCTATGGGTGCCCATCAAAAACATGGCTTTTAGCTTAAGATGATTGTTTCTAAGGGCGTCCATCAAAAAATATCTGTCTTTATTAGTTTTAGATAGATAGTTTCTATATGTATCCATCAAATCATGTCTACATCCATTAGTTTTAGATGATTTTTTCTATGGCTGTCTATCGAAACCTACTGCTTATCTTAGATGATTTTTTCCATGGGTGCCCAGTTTTAGAGTAAATTCTCATGTACCTGGTAATATCTGTGTAGTTGTGCATGATAAAAACCACAACCTGCTCATGTTTTGGTGCATTTTGGCTGATCTAAAAAATCTCAACATCTTGGAATCCAAATAAATGTATTTCACATTTATAAACATATTGAAATGTGAAGCATTTTTACAGAAATGGAATACAAATAACACACATACATCAATGGAATATGGGTAACACAGCAAGGTTTCAGACAACCATGATAAAAAACCGAGTTATTAGAAGTACTTGCAAAGTTTATACAAATTGGGTGTCTGCAAATTTTTGTATTTTCAACGTCGGTCCTGGAATCTATATACATCATAGTAGGGAAAGATAAACATAATTTTTTGTGGGGTTGTTGAACATGGTGTTTATTAATGCTGCAGTGCCTTGGACCAGTACATTTCAGTTGGGGTACGGAAAAAACTGTGACCCAGAGCCTGGAAGATGCAGAAGAACAGATGGCAAAAAGTGGCGTTGCTCAAAGGATGCATTTCCTGATTCAAAGTACTGTGAACGCCACATGCACAGAGGCAGAAACCGTTCAAGAAAGCCTGTGGAAACACCTCACGCTTCTTCCCATTCCTCGTCTCTAACTCTCTCAACTACAGCCCGCTCTGCTAGCAACACCACCACCACCAACAACAACAGCATCACCTCCATCGCGAACAGCTCTCACACCTTCACATCATCAGCTCCTTATTCTTCTTCTGCATCAAGACATGGCGGTGCAGGAATAGTTGTACAGCCTAACGCCAACATCAACCACTTCCATTTGGATTCGCCCTCCTTTGCCAAAGATTACAGGTAATATAATATGGTACTACACTACCAATTTTTTTCCAAGGTTAGATTTTTTTTTTTTTTTTCTTTGTTTAATCTGGTTCGTTTAGGCCAAATTGGTCTGTACTGTTTACATGGGTGTGTTAAATAAATTACGACTCAAGTGTTTGCAGGTACATGAAAGGGGACATAGACGAGCATATATTTTTCTCCAGTGAAGTTTCAGGAACAGGTTCGAGAGGTCTGGGAATCGATTCTCAATCCCTTTTGAGTTCTTCTTCTTCCATGGACAATGGCTGGCGTTCCATGCAGCAGCAGCAGCAGCCTTCAGCCAAAGTGAATGCATTATTCAATAATTTTCCCAAACAGCAACAGCAACAGCAGCAGCAGCAACATTCTTTTTTAAACAGCAGTTTTGGGGGCACAGTTAAGATGGAAGCACAAGATCATGATGAAGATAATGCACAAGAACAGGATCATGGACATGAACATGAACAGCCTCTCCGGCATTTTTTTGATGACTGGCCTGCTAGATCAAGGGATTCTTCGTCTGGGCTTTCATGGTGTGATTTGGAGGAGGAGAGGTGCAATACCAGTACTAATACTAATAATAGGTCTAGTACTACTAGTTCCTCCACTACCCAGCTTTCCATTTCCATTCCAATCACTTCCTCAGATTTCTCAGCATCTAAAAGTAAGTAAGAAAGAGATCACTGGGTTTTTTCCTATCTCACAAACGGTTTAATTTTCTTCTTCTATATATTAGTTGCTATCTATGTTATGTAACTTTCCCAAAAAAAACATTCAGTCTCCTATTTCTTATTTCCTTCTACATGCCTATAATGTTGTGCACCGACTGTAGTACAATTATATAGTAAACCAGCATCCAATGGGAGACAAGAGGATCCAGATTCCACTGATGGGGAATATGATTAGTCTGAGACAGTGGTGAAACATTGTATATCGGTTTCTGAACATGGGCACGAATAATGTTGTTTTTAGACTATGTATGTATTCAAGAGATTTTTGAATTTTGTGTGGTTAGTTTGCAATATGATATTGCCATTGCTTCTACTGTGGTTGAGTCTCATTAAACAGTTATTTGTGTGACTCAGATAGAGAGGAAAAAAACCATCATCGGTAATAGAAAAAAACATTAGAATATGCATATCAAGACTAGGATTATATGGATTTCTTCCAGTGGAACCCCATTTTTTTTATTATGGATGGTAACCACCCATCATGGATAAATCACTGGCACATGTGTTTCTCTCCTTTCTGATGATGGATAACGGGTTGTAATCCAAAATATCGATAAAAATTTAGCACAATATCGAGAAAAATCTAGCACAGTTTTTCAAAACACCTTAATAGAAATATCATGAATAGAAATATTATGAATTGATGTTCTTGATTTTGTCATTGTAAATTATATTTTATGATTTTGTGTATTATGATTTCAGGATGTTTTTTATTTCGGGCTATAGATGGAAATGTTGCATCTCCATTGAATTTTTTTATTAATGTGTTCGTTGGGTCTCAAATATATATTGGAATTCTGAATAAAGGAGGGGTATCAAATGTGTGGAAGTTGGCGATCTGTTTTTTTAGTGGATGTGTGTTGGGAGAAGGGATTTTTTTTAATAAAATTTTAGCACGGAGATCAAACTGAACAGATTTATAATGGTTGTGAAATATGCTTTCAATTTTCTTTAATTTCTTTTCTTTGGGAAGGTCACCTGGCTCAGATGTCGGGAAAACAGTTATATCTGAAATGCTTTTCTATCTCCTCAATTGGGGAGGATCATGGCTTTGTTCATCTGGCTGAAGCTGTGATTGGGGGAGCACATTTATGGTTTGGTGGTGGAGTTAATGCTATGGAACATGAATGTATGAGCAAATGTTGAAAATGTATTAATGAACGGTGAAACACAATAAATGGCAATTAATTATAGACTGAAACAGGAAATTTAATCCCATTTAGGAGTCTAACTTAATTTTGAAAAGATTTAAGAAATAAATGATATTATGAAATATGAAGGAAGATTAGGGTTATTCATTTGGAGTTTCCCATATTTAACCAAGAAAACGTGCAAAATTACTTTGTAATTGAGATGCTCAGAAGTCAGAACAGGTGATCTATTATAATATAATTTAGATTTTAAAGAATCTTGGTTTCCAAGAATGGAGTCTTGTCTTTTAAATTATTTTTATATTGTATTTTATTACATCTGGGGATTGATTTTTTGATTTTTTTTTTTTAAGTAAAATTTGTGACTCAGAGAAATTAAGGTAATGCCAGAGGTTATAGTTTGTTTTATGATTTATATTTCAAAGGATTTTAGTAAAATATGTAAATGTTTAATATAAAATGACATTTTAGGTTATGTTTGTAAGATAATGTATTTTTATAAATGTTTTAGTTTAGATTTTTTTGGAAAATTTAGGTCATAATAACTTTTAATGTCTTTTAAGTCACAAATTGGTTTTTTAATATTTTTATAGTATATATTTTATTTTTAATAAAATTTATTGAAGTTATATATATTATAATTTTTATTTTTATATTGCATAATTTTTGTAAGCTTATATACATTATCATCATTTGAAATTGTTATTGATGTTGTAGTTTTTTTATTCTTTGTTTGTTTGATTTTGAAGTATTTTAATAATAAAATAAAAATAAAGTAATTAATTATTTTTAAAAATGTGGAATGAAGAATTGAGTTTGAATATTCTTTATATTTATATTTTCTATATTTAAATATGGTGAAAACTGAAGTTTTAAAATAATTTTAATTATTTTAAGTTACAAAACTCTTGAAAAGTAATCCAGTTATGAAATTGTATAAAATAATTTTTGACAATTTTAAGTGTGATACATGTTAGAAGGAAATTGTTTTCATTTTTATCATGGATAAGTGGATTTATGATAACATGTAACATGGATAATTATAATACAATTAATTAAATTAATCAATAAATGAAAATTAATAATTAATTTTAACTAATAAGTTTTTAAACCTACAAATAAACATATAAGGTTTAGAAGTGATGTGGAGAGTTGTTAGTAGTTGATGGTGTAGGATAATTTTTGATAGTAATATAAAAAAAATCAATAAATTTTGTGACAATTAGAGAAGGATGTTTAAAGCTTTAAGTTCAAAGTTTATATTGTTTAAGCGTCAAGTTTCACTTTGGACAAAAATCAAGTAGGCAAACTTTGATTTGACGACTTTTCTTCCCCTATTTTAAATCTCTTAGAACTTTGTTTAATCTTCGGCACTTTGGATCATATCATTGGGAAAATGAAATTCTATTTCTTGCTTTATTTGAGGAAACTAGGTTTAAAATTTTAAAGAAAACGACATATACTTTGGGGCATGTGTTATATGTGAAAATCGTGGAGCTATCTTGATATTTTTTAGGCCTCTCTTCAGTGTACAATATCTAATACGACACATAAATTTATAGTAGTTCATCAACAAGACAAACTAGTGCTGTGAAATTTGTCTCTAAAAAGAATTTTTATCTTCAATGAATGTTCTAATGATTGCTTGATTTCTCTAGAATCCCTGGAAATGCTCTATAAAATGTTGTGAACAATAATGAAGTCTTTTCAAGTGTTAGACGCCTTAATGAACTAGAATATTTGTTGAAAAAGAAACAAATGGAACTAAGGGTCACATGGGTCGAATTTGTGAGGGAATGGGACACCTATAACAAGTGATTTCTTGTGCTTTGGACATTGCTCGAAGCATTAGTGCACTCTTTTGATGAAGGTTTCATAATGACACAAAATTAGGGGAGAACGAACATGACAACTGGAGGGGGGTTAGGAAAGGGTTTAATACCAATATAAGTTGACAAAACACACCAATAAGGCCTAATTAAGATTAAAATCTAACAAGTACACATTGAAAACCTTGTATGAGATCAAGTCATGTAGTAATTTAGACTCGAACTATTTTATGGTAATTAAACTAATTTTTGATCTTTTTATAATCGTTATGATAATTAAATAGTTCACTGTCAATGCAATCATTGTATATTTTGATTTCCATTCATTGTTGCACTTTGAATTTGTTATGGTTATCCATCTCTAAGCAATGATCATGATGAATGAGTTTATCGTATGTTTTTTGATAAATAATGACATGTATTGTTGATAGATTTTGGTGTTATTTTGTGATGTGTTGCACCACAAAACATTAAGAAGAAGGAAATGGACAATGATGATGATGATGATGATATAGGTTCACATGGTCAAGAATTGTCAGTTGTATATAGATCATGTGGTTGTCTTATCACATTGTGTGTTTGATATTGTTTGTGTGTTATTTAATCTTAGTTGTATGATATTGTCATAATT
This sequence comes from Torreya grandis, assembly GCA_037957365.1. Taxonomy (NCBI): domain Eukaryota; kingdom Viridiplantae; phylum Streptophyta; class Pinopsida; order Cupressales; family Taxaceae; genus Torreya; species Torreya grandis. Next base: position 552,487 of record JARHVA010000011.1, read on the forward strand.
ATTGAACGACATGTTATTACTAATCATTTTCTATTATGAACAGAATTTCATTGATAAAAAATTTCGAGTTAAATTGTTAACGAACATGTTTTAATAAGAAGACATGGAACTGGGACAATTTTATGATACACGCACACATGGATGTCTCTATTGGATAAGAATTTATATTATTCACATACAATAATACATAGACTTATGATCACATTGCTTGATTCCGAAACTTATCATTATTACATATCAAAATATGACAATAAGATAAATAAAGAATTTATAAACTGTATCGAATGTTACTTGATAATAATAAATAATTGAAAAATTAAAAAATAAGAGAAAATAAAAAAAATAAAGAAAAAAGTGAAAGAAAGGAAAAGAGTGAAGGATGAAAAAAGAGACAAGTATCTCATTTACATGGACATGTGGTGCATATAGAGAGAGTGTAGGTCGAGGGCAGGGATAGCCTTTGGGAAGCCATTCTTGAGTTTTCACAAGGAAATTTAAACAAAACATTTGTGGAAAGAAGAGGTGAAAGAAAAAAAAATAGGAGAAGAAAACTTGCAAGAATAAGAGATATTCAAGAATCTCAAAAGAGTATTTATATTTTTGATTTTATTAGTTTAATATATAAATAAATACAATTTTTTTTTTTTTTTATAATAATATTAAAGGAAGTTAAAAGAGTATTTATATATCTGATTTTATTATTTTGATATATAAATAAATTTGAGAAAATTCTTGAATATTTACTTTGAAGAAAGAAATGCATATGGCTTAACTAGGTTTGTAGAAAATAGGTAAAATCCTTCCCTTTCTTAAGTTTGCATAAAATTTGCAAGATAGTTTTTTTTGTTGTGTAAAGAGATATATGCATAATATCTGTAGGGATGATATGAGTATATAATTTCATTTTTACTTTTTTTTTTTTAGAGTATTTTGTGCCTTAGATGTATAGGTTTCAAATGAATTAAAAATGTGTTTGTGGTTGATTTTGTTGAGAGAAATTAGGGAAATACATATAGTTTACTTTTCCTTATAAATATATTTATTTTAATTGTGTTTTATGTTCATAGGTTAAGAAAGATTTGTTTTTATAGTTGGAAAATCATTTCTAAAGTTTTTATGTTAAATTTAGGTTGTTTGTTTGTTTGTTTGTTTGTTTGTTTTTGTTTTTGATTTCTTCTTTCCCTTAAAAATAAAAAGAAATAATGAGTTGTTTATAAATTTTATATAAAAGTATATTAAATGATCTTATTTCAGTTTTTGAGTTATAAATGATTTGCCTAACTTATAAGAATTTTGTAATAAATATTATAGGTGTATTTCTATGAATGATATGTATAAATTTGAATCTTGTGTTGTGATTTAAATATGACAAGAAAAAAGGGTAAAACTTAGATTTATCGTAGGGACAAATTTTATGAGTTAAAATTAGGTTTGAGATAGGAAATTAATTCAACCTATGTGTTGAAAATATATTTTTAATTTCTGCATTGTTTCAGTGCATGACTAGACAATTCCAGATGATGTATCTTGCTTATTTTTCACATTTATATTTTTTTTGTTTTTGAGTATAGAGTATGACATCACTTCCCAACACCATACATGGAATGTAAAAGTTGAGTTTATGAGAATTCGAAAATCCAAGTGGAATGTCCTCATGTAAATGTTATATTTTATAAAGATAAATGGAAAATGATTGTGGGTTATTGCAATAAGTGCATTAAAAGATTATTAAAATTTTTGTGATTATTCTGGGAAATATTAGAAAGTTTATAATGGATGTTTTAATATTCTTATACAAATATTTGATTTATTCTTTACATAGAAAAAATAATTATTTTATTAAATGTAAAATTATGTTTTGTTTTGACTTATCTAAATAAAAAAGGGTTATTTTTTAATTATCAAATTAAATGCTTTTTCATTGTGTATTTATTATTATTTTTATTTTTAGAAAATCCTACCATACTAGTTTGTTGACAAGAGATAATATTACCCTTTGAATTAAATACAAACAAAATAAAAAACACCCTTGTTGCTTTAAAATCTAGTGGATCATGTCAAGGTTGACACATACGTAGATTGGAGAACATGTTGGAAGCAAAGATAAGGGCCATTTTCATAAATATTTAATAATAACTAGCAAATTCAAGTTTGACACTTGTTTAATTGACCAAACCATCAAAACTTATAGAGACTTTCTTAATTTTCACAACTCATAGCTAATGCAACCTATCATATTTAAAAACTTTAAATTTAGTCTTAAATCAATCTTGGTGAGACTTTGTTGCCTTTCTGAAGATGTTTGACTAGTGTCAAATAAGACTTGTGAAGAGATTCTTTCTGAGAACCCCGAGTTGTAAGATATTAGAGTAGTCATCTATAAGATTCTAGACTCTAGTGTCTAGGGTATTAGTGCGACCCATGAGGTCTCTCGACATTAATAGCATTCGAGGAGTTATTAAGACTATTGTGGGCATAAGATGTGATACTAACTCATAACCAATTGAAACCCACTATTTTCTTAGTGTACACCAATTATATATAAGACCTATGACCTTAAATTAATGGATAGGCACATCTAAATTTCCAACAAGTAAGACTATGTATTGAGTAGTCAGGAAATAGTGCTATATGTTTGTTCAAAGATATTTATATGTTAAAAAATAATAATAGTGCCAAGGTTAGCTAGGTAGTTGTTAGACGCTGGTTGAGTTATCTATTTTGATGCCACAACACTGATGTTACCTAATAGATGATGAATGTAATGGGTTTGGTGATGAATAGTTATGCTTTAAAGATATAAACTAGAGATTATGCCTAGAGAAGTATGACACTACTATATGGGATCAATTATCTATATGGGTGGGTTAAATGATCCACATGTTAAGGGTAAACATGGAAATCCTTGTAGAATGATTCTCTAAGAACTAACTTTATGTCATTATAAGTTTCAACTTACATTAACAATAAGTGTAATATATAATACATAGAAAAATACTAAATTTGGGAATAACTTGTATGTGTGGGTTCAATTTACATAATGTTAATGATAAAAGTGTTAACCTTAGTGTGTGAGAAGTGACATGATGTCATGTCAACTATCATACTTAAATTAACCAATCAATGTCATGCTAAGTTTGCATAATGATGTAAGGCATAATGAATAATAACTTATCACCATCATGCTAGTTGCATAGTGATGTTAAGGTAATGAACTTAGTCAGTCACTTATGGCCAAGACATCTAAAGTGACATTGACTAGTTGGTTTTATTTAGTTGTCATCAACATGCTGAGTTGCATTATGAAACTAAACACGTGAGCAAAAGTTAAGCTTGATACTTTTAAGATTAAGAGTGCATGTGATTTGATAATTAATTAAGGATTGAATATACTTTAATAACCTAGTAAGGATGTGATAGATTTTGTGGGAGAATGATTACTAATGCTATTTGTCATGATAGTCAATCTTTAAGTATATTGTATATCGTGTTTAGGAAGCCTTATGAATGATTCACTTGTGTGCAATAAAATCTTAATAGTTACTTGTATTGTGAATGAATAGGCATACTTGTAGGTAAATGAACACATGATTGTGATATTGTGAATGTCACCATGATTACAGGTAGATAAATAAGGAGCATTTCAAAAACATGGGACTTATATAAGTCTAGAAAATATGTTTTATTTCAAATAAACGAGGCTCAACTAAAAAATATGGAACATATTTACAAATAAATGAGATTTATGATATATAGATGATTAATAATATTATAACTAATTAAATAAGTATTTTAATAAAATATGATAATGTAATTTTCAAATTTAATATTGATTTAATTAAATTAATTATTTATTATCTATAATAAAATATTAATAATTAATAATTAAATATTATTAATTAATTATAAACAATTTATTATTAAATAAATATGAATTTAATATCATTAAATAATAATATAATAATTATTAAATAATACTAATAATATAATATATATTAAATAGTTTAAAATAAATAATATGTAAAAGAACATTTCAAAAATAATTGAGTCAAAAAGTCAAACATAGATAAACAAAAAAGTATTTAAAAAAATTAAATTATTTTTAAAAATTGGATTCATTTTATTTATTTATTTTAAAATTAGATTTAGACTTCATTATGTCTTTAATATGTTTCTATAAAAAATCATAATATTTTCTCTTTTTATTAAGAACAAAATCCTAATAATGTTATCAACTTGTGGATTATTCAACTCATTACCATAATCTCTACTAAAGTTAATATAATAAGGCTTTATCCTAAGTTCATAAAGTGTAGTTTGAATTTTGAAGATAAGTGTAGCCATAACAATTTTATATTTTTTACCCCAGGGATTAGGTCTTTTTTTTCTTTCTATATTCATTTCTAAGCCAAAAAGCTTGGTTTTTAAATTCAAACAAACCATAATGCATTATAGTGCATACTCATTATGTTGACATAGCACAAAAAAATAAAAAAGATCTATTATAAGAGGTAAAATGCAAAGTATATATTGACATTTATATTGTTACATTTAAATTCCTTATACTTTAAAATTTATTTTAAGAAATATAAAAAATTAGGGTCACTATGTATTTGATAGAGTTGGTCTCATAGTTACACACCTTATAATTTGGGAGATATTTTTTTTTTAATCTTATATGGTCAATACTTAGTCATTTTCAAGATTTCAATATTGAACCTAGTGATTTCAAGACATAATTTTTGCAAATGATATGTATTTTGGGTAAATATATAGTCATCTTAAAGATTTTAGCACCTTCCAGATTACTTCTTGTTTTTTCTAGGAGTCCTAAGTTTGTCAAAATTAAAGTTTACAAACCAACACACACCCAACCACTTCTATATTCCAATTTTACTTACAATTAGATCCCTTATAGGAAAAAAAGTGACACAACAACACCATAATCATTTTTGACTAGGGTAAATAGGGACAATTTGGGACACAATTAGGCATGGTCACAGCAATTCAATTTGATTTCATACCAAAGTGGTGTGCATGGGGAAACATAGGTTACATTGGTGATGCATATACACCAAACCACCCATTCATGATGATTTTACTTGCCATTAAATCCATTATAGACCAAAATTGATACAAAAACACTGCATCTGCTTATGACCAGTTAAATACAAACAATGGGCCCACCACAATAATGCAACCTATACATAATGAAGTGCATTCAATGATGTTAAGAAGTTGAAAGCAAATATCATATTAATAGGGCACGAATTAATCATCACATCATATTAACCACCCCTGGATTTCATTATGTATCACATTAACATCATGAAATACATATAAATATGATATTGATCTATTTTATGATATGGATATGTACTACATCAAACAAATAATTCATACCATGTAGGGATTATGTGCATTGGGTCACTTTGGTCATACCATACATATTACATATGTAATGTAGTAGCATTGATCATTGATAGACTTGTTCAATCATTGATAGACTTATTCAATAGATAGAGTGAACTAGATATAGATAATAACATTGATAGACCTTGGCCTAGGTATCTCTATTCACTCTAAATCTATATCTAAATCCATTTGTGGAATCAGGGTTGCAATACATATTGTGTCAATTAAACTATATACTATGTCAATGCCAATGAAACTCAATATCTATACAATGAGGGGTGGTTGCATGACCATGTCATTGTTAATTAATAAAATATGGTGCCACCATATCATTCATTCCTATTTATTATAATCAAATGATGCAAACATATTATGTATGTAATATGATTCACATTGATTCATTCACTTGGAGGAAACCTACCATATATAGATATGGGATATGGATATGGCATTGATTCATTTTGGTCATACCCATATTTGATGAAGTGGGGTAGAGAAATTAGTCAACTCATTAGGAACATGACTCAAATAATTCAAGTTAAAACCCTATTCAACCTTCACCCTTCTCATATATAGATAGGGATAGGTGAGTGCCCATATATAGATAGGGGCCCTCAATTAATATAAGAAATTAATTGAGTGTCTATCTATAGATAGGGAACTTGTCATCATCCCTCATCATCCTTAATCACTCCCTCATTAACCATCATCTTCCCTCATCATACCTAGTCACTCCCTTATCATCCCTTATCATCCCTAACAATCCTTAATCACTCCTTCATTTATCCTCATTTTCCATAAACATAACCTCATCGACCCTCATCATCCCTAATCACTCCCTCATCACTTGTCATCATATCTAATCACTCCCTCATTGACCCTCATCATCCTTCATTATCCCTAATCACTTCCTCATTATCTCTAATAATCCATAAACACTCTATAATCAACCATCATTATCCCTCATTATCCATAATAACTACCTCATCAACAATAATTATACCTCAACATCCCTAATTACTCCCTCATCAACCCTCATCATCCCTCATAATCCCTAGTCATACCCTCATCAGCCCTCATTTACCCTTATCATCTATAATCACTCCCTCATATTACCTCATCATCCCTTATAATCTATTGTGAAAAATTCTTACACCGTATCTATATATAGGGGTAATATCTATTCTCTAGGTGGCCTCTATGATAGTGCCAAGTGCCCATTTTGTCCTTTAGTGCCCAGTGCCCATTTTTTAGGAATTAAGTTCTCATTTTATAGTCTATCTTTTAGTGCCCATTCTATCTATTTCATCTAGAGCATGTGTTTCAGTGCCCATTCAATAGGAAGGAATGGATTAAAATATTCTTACACACATAGGGTAGATAAGTTCACCAAGATAATAGATATTACCCCTTATATATAAATATGGTAAAATTAATTTATAATTGTCTCTCATCATCCTTAATCACTCCCTCATCAACCCTCACTATCCCTAATCACTCCCTCATCAACCCTGATCATCCCTAATCACTTCCTCATCATCCCTAATAACTCGCTCCTCATCCATAATCATCCCTAATCACTCCCTCATTGAACCTCATTGTTACTCATAATCCCTAATCACTCTTTTCTCATTCCTCCTCATCCTTAATCACTCCCTCTAATACCTTTATGGTGGGTGTAGTGGCTTTATACTTGTGCCTAATCATCCCTTGTCACTCATTTATATATATAGGTTAGAATGTCCCCTCTCCTTTCAAGATATGGACTAGTAAATTCCCTATCTCCTTTATCTATATAGGTTATAATTCCCCCTCTCCTATTTTTCAATCATCCCTTGATAATGCCTCCTCTACTAATTTTCAAGCATGATAATTCCCCTATCCTTTCAATATATAGTTTGGGTATTTAATTAGGCATTGAGTATCAAAGATATGATTAGGTAATATAGATGCAATCTTGATTAGAAATGGGTATTCAAGATCAAGATATGGCTTGGATATTTTATTGGGTAGGGCATACTCAAGTAGGTAACTGAAGTAGGTAGGACATACTAAAGTAGGTAGGGAAATAAAGATAGGTAGGTATTCCATACTCAAGTAGGTAAAGTATGTAGGACATATTAAAGTATAACAAGGTTGGTAAGGAATAATTATGATCAAGATATGGCTTGGGTATTTAGGTAGAGCATACTCAAGATCAAGATATGATTCAAATATTTAATCAGGTAGCTCATACTCAAGTAGGTAAAGTAGGTAGGGCATACTCAAGTAAGTAAATTAGGTAGGGAATACTTGATGGTAAAGATATATTACATACACAACATGATTCAAAACTTCATTTCTCATTCTATCTATCAAGAAGTAAGCTTCCCTTGCCAAAAACAAAAGCTAAGTAGGTAGGGCAAGAATATATGTAAGATATAGATAAGGAAATAAGCTTCCCTTGATAGCTAATAATTTATTATATAAATGGAAAGTAGGTAGGACAAAAACAAAGATATATATTGGGAAATAATCTTCCCTTGCCTTATTGGGTAGGGCATAATTAAGTAGGTAGCATAAGAAAAAAGCTATCTATCAAAAAATAACCTTCTTCTGATAGTTATGCCTTAATCCACAATCAAAATTAAAGCTAGATATTGGAAAGCCAAAATTCCATTTATATCTATGTCTTAACCCTTTGATATATATAAATGGAAAGTAGGTAAGACAAAAACAAATATATATATTGGGAAATAATCTTCCCTTGCGTTATTGGGTAGGGCATAATTAAGTAGGTAGGGTAAGAAAAAAGCTATCTATCAAAAAATAACCTTCTTTTGATAGTTATGCCTTAATCCACAATCAAATTAAAGCTAGATATTGGGAAGCCAAAATTCCATTTATATCTATGTCTTAACCCTTTGATATATATTTAGAAGGCAATATTCCCTTGATATGCTATTAGATAAAGCACAAGTAGATATCAGGAAGGCAAGTTTCCTTTGCCTTACTCTTTGCATAGATGAAGTAGGTAGGACAAGTTTCCCTTGCCAAATATGGTATGGAAATTTTCAGATCAGGGTAGGGCCTTCATAATGGTGCCCCCCATATATATATGGTAGGGGCCCCATTCCTATGCTATCTTTTGGTATATTGTATTTGGGATCAAGACATAATCAGAGTATGGTAGGGCCTTGATTTGACCTTTAGGGCCCACCAGGCCATGCCCAAGCTCTAAGTAGCCCCTCTTTAATACACTAGATCAAGGCATTTTACCTTCCTTCCCTTCTTATATCAATTTGGGTATAAATAAATTTAGGTTAGGAAACACACTCTACCAAATCCTTGATTGGAACACACTCTACCAGATTCATGACCACCTATCTATCTATTTGGATATTCACTCTACTATGGACATAATATCAATGACATATAAAGAAAACCAAATCTCAATTATGGGGTTGGGATTGGAATTATCAAGTAGTCTCCAGTTGCCCTATCTATATAGATATAAATTGGGAGTCTCAAATTTGGGATTGGGATTCTTAGATGCCCAAATCCCAATCTATATATGTAAGTAATAAAATTTCATCCCATCCTTTTCTCACTTACCTACCTATTTATTATAGCTTAGATTTTTTGGTATACTCTCCCTCCATGGTCTGGGCATGGATCACTATATAGATCTCTGAATCCCACCAGACAACTAGATAATATATCTGATTTATTTATTTGAGTGAAAGAAGATGAGTGAAAGAAGAGTTTTTTAGCCTTATTTGAGTGAGTAAAATTTTGAATTAGAATAGAATCCAATTAGGCGTAAGTAGGAAGCCAATGCACCCACCACCTTAGTATTGGAAGGAGTGATTAGGGATGAGGAGGGAGTGAGTAGGGATGATGAAGGATGGTAAGGGTAAATGAGTGAGTGATTAGGTATGATGAGGGATGGGGAGGGAGTGATTAGGGATGAAGAGGGATGATTATGATCAATGAGGGAGTTATTAGGGATGATCAGGGAGTGATTAGAGATGAAGAGGAATAGTGAGGGTCAATGACTGAATGATTAGGGACAATGAGGGAAGAGGAGGGAGTGATTAGGGATGAGGAATGATGATGAGGGTCAATGAAGGAGTGATTAGGGATGATGAGGGAGTGATTAGAGATGATGAGGGATAGTGAAGTTCAATGAGGGATTGATTAGGGATGATGAGGGAAGAGGAGGGAGTGATTAGGGATGATGAGGGATAAGGAGGAAGTGATTAGGGATGAGGGAGGGATGATGAATATGTGAAATTAACACAAAGTGGTTATTTATTGTGCATAGGCCATGAATGTGACATATGTTTCCCTAATCACACCATTGTGGATTGAATTCAAAGTGAATTAGGGTGATTGCATATACATGTATTATAAATTATTTGCATTTCCATGTTCACAATGGATGCGGTGTTGTGTCATTTTTGGCAATAATGGAGCTAATAAATAGTAAAATAAACATAAATTGGTGGTTGGATGTGTAAGGTTCATAATCAAACTTACTTTACCACAATCATATATTTATTTTTTGAATTTGAATAGAAATGAGTGGTCGTGCATAAATGTTCCCAAAATTATTTGTGTTTACCTTGATCATAGGCATATATGGTGTTTTAATATCACTTTTGGCATATAAGGGACCTAATCATAAGTAAAATTGACATGAAGGGGTGTTTGGATGTGCATGGGTCACCAATACAACCTATGTTTCCCTATGCACACCACTTTGGCATGAATTCAAATTTAATATGGGTGACCACGCTTAAATGTGGCCCAAATTATCCCTATTTTCCCTAGTCATAAATGATTATGGTGTTGTCATGTCACCTTTTTGCCTATAAGGGACCCAATTGTAAGTAAAATTGGAATAAATAAGTGGTTGAGTGTGTGTTGGTTTGCAAGCTTTAATTTTAACAAACTTAGGACTCCTAAAATGTTAACAATCAATTTAGAAGGCACCAAAACCTAAAAAATTAATACATGTTTACCCAAGATAGATATCAATTACAAAATGTATGCCCTAAAAATGCTTAAGTACTAACCATATTGAATTTTTAAAAACTATCTCCCGCATCGTAAGGCATGCAATTGTGAGACCAATTCTATCAGATATAGAGTGACCCTAATTTATGATATTTACTAAAATAAAATTTAAGTATAAGGAATATAAATGTAAAAATATAAATATCAAATTATACTTTTGACATTCTAATTCATCCCTTTTTTCATTCTAGCGCTTAAAAACTTTCATTGAAACATACACATATGCACTTTTGTTATTTTAAATTTTGAAGGTGCGAGCTTTTACCATTTAAAATTTATACAGACAAAAGTGCATGTGTGCTATATTACATATACATTATGGTTTGATAATCATCAAGCCTCAATTAAAATAACATGTATGTGTTATTACTATAACTTGTATGTGTCATTTATATAACATGTATGTGTTATTAATATAACGTGTACATGATATATAATGTCATGTACACATTATACTAAAATTTCCATGGAATTATCCATCAAATCCATACATTTACCCTTAATTTTATTGTGTGACAAAACTACACTTGTGACATCATTTCACAACTTTAATTGTGCATCGTTACATGAAGGTCTATTTTCCTTTATCAAAATCACATCATAACAAATTTATTTAAATAAATAATTATCATCACCTAGCATTCCTGAGAAAAATAATAACAAGACTTTAATTTCACTCAATCATAAATGGATCCTATAGTCCTTACATTTTAATGTTATTTATTTTAATATATCATATATTAATTATCACTTAAATATATTATTATATTTTAAAAATTGGTTGCCCACACATGTTCAAGACTAATGTTCCAATTACCATTATATTTTTTTAGGTGTCATATAATTCTAAACTAGTTATTCTATATATTATAATATATTTTTTTAGGTGTCATATAATTCTAAACTAGTTATTCTATATATTATAAACTATTCTGTTGCAATCTATATATACAATGTTGAAACCTTCAAATTCATATATATAACCCAAGTTCTTTATGTTTAGGTCTAATGGTTTTTTGTATTGTATATATTTGACTAATACTTCTCTATGGTTTTTATAATCATATTGCTTTATGCATTGATTTTGACCCCAAATAAACTTGAACTTGTCAATGTTGAGCTTAATGAGATGATTCAATAATTGGTTGAGGCATTCCTCTTGAATCGATGACCATATATCTATGTATGTAAATTCACCAAGAGCTTCATCAAGTATCTCCTTTACATAGTGACACATATAACATGTTGTTTTGTCAAGTAAACAATTTATATCTATATTTTAATGTTTTTTAATATTTTGGTTATTTGATAGGAAACAATAACAACTCATCAAGAACAATAACATGAGTACTTTCCTAGTTATATTCGTTTCTTTATTCATACTTGTAAACAAGAAGTAATTATTATATATTTTTTATTCAAATGAATTAAAAATCATATTTATAATAAAATGTTAATTATAATATACATTTAATCCTAAAATTTGGTTAATTTAAATGAATTAAAAATTATATTTATTCTAAAATGTTAATTATAATATACATTTAATCTTAAAATTTGGTTAGTTGTTTGTATTTATCATTATTTTGATAATAATTAATAATAATAAAAATATTATTAAAATCTCAATAGACACCATTTTAATTGTGTGTTTTCTTATAATTTTCTCAACATATTAATACTTCAACTATTCTAAATATTGATATAGTAGATCACACACATCTAATAATGAAATGAAACTTTTAGATAACAATGAGAAATAATAGTCACTCAAATTACCTTTTTTAGAAAGTATTGTTTTGTTGTCTCTCTCCAAATCAAGTATTTGTTCAACATAATTAGTTTTATCAATTGTTGTCAACCCATGTGATTTAGCTTCAATTTAGATCTTCTCATTATTTGCTTTCTTTTTTTTAAGATAATACTTTTCCGATGATTGTTGTAATATGCCACATTTTGGTTCAGTATACTTTGTCACGATATCTGCAATGATGATAATTTCATATCACACATTGAAAGAGAACAAAAACTAATATAAAATATAAAATTCTGTTTGTTTCATTATTTTATCTCATTTTCAATTGTTATAAATATTTAAATACTATAATCTATATCAAATGCTTATAACTTTTTCTAATTTAAAATACATAAAAATTATAAATAAATAAATAAATAGTATAATTTATTTTCAAGCTTAAGAAGCTTTACTACATAGTTATTTACATGAGGGGTTGTCTATATTTTTTTCAAATGTGATAATAAACACTTGCTCAATTAAACAATGTCTTTGAAAATTATAAACTCACTTGAAACTATCTAATTATTTGCATCACCATCCTTACACTTTTAAAGAGGTCATCAACAATTATTGCATTTGAATTATCTCAAATACTTGAATATTTTTCATAAACCTTTTTAAAAGGTTCAAGGTATAATTTATTTATAGGGTTTTTTAGATTTTTTTCAACGAATATTATCATAATCATTTTGAGAACATTTAATTCTTTTTAGGTTATTTATCCAAACCCTTATCCGATTCATCAATTGATTTATTTAAAGTTTTTTTTGCATTGTAGACCATATGGCCACATGAAATATAAGAATATATTTTAAACAAACTCCACTATCCCAGGGTTCTTGTAAATCAAATAATATTTACATATTGGTCTATACTAATGAACAATAAGAACTCCATTCCTGTCCAGGACCAAAGGTTTATTTCTTAAGCTTTCCAATGATTTTGTATAATTAAAATATATTTATTTTATAATCAATTTTACTACTATATTTACAAATTTATCTATTTCATATGAAAAATTATAAATAAAAATATAATATACCTCTCATACTTTTTGAATGAATTTTATTTGTATCATCATTGATCTCCACATCCACAATGTGTATTTTAAAGTTGTATATTTTCATGAAAATTACTTTCCTCTTTGATCAATTCTAGATGAGTTTTATCTATTCTATCATTGATATCCATGTCCAAAATATTATTTATTTTCAAAAATGTCACTCTCCTATTTTATTATAAGAGTTGAGTCTGCATATTTAAAGTATTGTCTTCAACATATAATATTTTCTCTTCATAGCCAAAATATCCATGTTTTAAAATTTATGCATAAATATTGTGTTAGTTATATAATAAAATATTAAGATAATAATATATATTTAAAATTAAAATTTTTATTGATTAATAAATTTTATAAAATTTATTAATTTAACACGATAAAACAAAATCTAATTTGTAAATATTTAATTATTAGCATTCTTAGATTTATCTAAAAAATTGTATATTTTGATTTTATAAGTTTTAGAATAGAAAAATCAATCATATATTTGAGAATTATCTTATAAGTTGAAAAAAATAATTTTTACCAAAAAATAAACAAGCAAACATATATTTAAGTTTTTTATTTTTTCTCTTCGTAAAAATTAAAAAAATAATATATCATTTTACTTTATATGTTAAGAGAGTTATATTATATACTTAAATAAATATTTTTTCTCATATCTAATTTGAGCTTCATATGTTGGTTTGATTGATTATGATTTATTTGATGGTAATTGTTAGATATATGGGTATGGTGTTGAGTGAAAGATGTACACTCTCTTAGACACCCACCAAGCTGAATTTCAATCTGATACAAGTTATACTCATTATAATATGGTAATGTCATCAAGAGATATTATTTTAACCTAACTTGATTTTAATTTCATAAAGTATTTACTTATTTCAATATGAATGTTACTATTGAAATATATAATTGTCTTTAATGGATATGATAAAATTACATATACTATAAATGAATATTTCTATTTTTTTCAAGTATTATCATTGTCTTATAAGAATATTTTTTATTATTAAAAAATAGTATTACAAATAAATTATTTAAAAATAAAGTGCAAATTTTATTAACTCAAATATTAAAAAACAATTAAGACAATCTTTGACCATGTAAGTAGAAATGTAGTGTGATTTTTACTTACATGGTCAATCGGGCACTTGATTGTTTGAGTAAAATTTAGTATGAATTTTTACATATGTGATCAGATGGGCACTTGACCATGTAAGGAGAAATATATCATTGTCTTTGACAGATATGATGAAATTATATATATTATAGATAATTTTTTTAAAATCATTTTTAAAGTGTTATCATTGTTGAATTGTATCATTGTTCTAACAAAACTTTTTGGTTAATAACCAATATTGAAATCAACAATTTGAAAATAAAATATAAATTTAATTAAATCAAATATTTATAAAATTAATTGAGACAATTAATTACTTTGTATTATACAAGTAAGAATTTAATCATGTAAATAGAAATGTAGTGTGAATTTTTACCTATATGGTCAAATGGGTGATTAACCATGTAAGTAGAAATGTAGTGTAAATTTCTACCTATATGTTCAAGTGGGTGATTTACCATAAAAGTATAATTTATGTTGTATTTATACTTTCATGGTCAATGTTAGTAGAGATTCACACATTTATAATTTTATGTTCAAGCGTTCGTTTGAATATGTTAATACAAATTCATATTTTATTTATACTTATACAGTCAAGTACTCAAGGAAATAATATATTAATATAACATATTTATTTTTAAAGAATTACTTATTTTCATGTGTATAAAAAAAATAAATTCGTTTATAAATATTGATTTTTTAGTTGAGGATAATTAAATTCTTTGAATCCTATAATCAATAAAAATTACAGATTAATATATTAATCAAACTTAATATAATTTAAAATATATTATATTAATTTATATCAATATATTAATATTAATCTTGGGTATCTTTGATATTATCATATTCATTTCCATACTTTGGATCATGCTCCCCACTATGCTCCACTATTTATATTGCCCTTATTGCAATTCAATTTTATATAATACTTATTTTTGGCAAATAAAAACATGCTTGATTTATATTCTCATTATAATTGTGTATTACTTAATTTTGAGTTATATCTTGATTTGATTATTTTTCCAATCTCAAGATAGTTGAAATAGATGTGGTCCATAATGTTAATTTAAATAAAAAACATAAATTCAATATGGAATAATAAAAAAATATATGTAAGAATGTATTTAATTATTTTTAAATTATTTAATTTAGTTTTTTGTTGTAGTGACTGAAATTATTCTAAGATTTAATCATGTAAGACATTTGATCTTCTGTTAATGCATGAAAAATTATGATTGAACATAAAACACAACCTTGTCAATCTTACTTTAGCATATATTGATAAAATTTATAGCATATCTTTTTTGATCAATGCCAAGATTTAAGAGTCCCTGTCCCACACAAACACATAATTCAAAATAACCCCATTGGTCTAGCTTAACAATCAACATTGTTAAGGCATATAACCTTTCAAAACTAACAAAGTTTCATAAGTTTTAGATAACTTCAACCAATTTAAAATATAGTCACCAAAACCAAAAAATGACCACAAAGATTCATCTCCTACCTAAGCACAACCTTGGGAATTAATCCAAAATAATCAAATCGACCACCTTACCATCACTTAACAATAATTCATCCAAATCTAGAATCTTAGCTTTCTTCTTAAAAATGGTAGCAGGCACCTCTTGGTCTTTGACTTCTGAAAATGAGCCAACCACCACCAAATCTTGCCTTGTCTGAGAGCCCTCTACCTCCTATGATTGTAAAAATTTTAGTCTCCTTTTACTACTCCTTTGATCTTGCATAATCTTGCCTTTACCTTTCCACCAAGGTGGTTCCTTGAAAAGACCCCTTACGACTCCTTTGGTGAGCCATTTTATCGCTTGCACCCATTCTGGTTCCTCCTCTGTGCATGCCATTCTTCCATATGCAAAATTGGATTCAAAAGATCCTTAATCTCAGGCATCATAATATCTATATTCTCTGCTTTCTTCTACTCACCTGAGCACACCTCATCTATTTATTGCATGAAATTAACTAGAGCCAAAAATCTAGTTTCCAATTCATGAAAGGATAAAGGAATGAAACCCATGTTATATTTACTTAAAAATGACAGAGTTGGGAAAGGATCAAGAGGAAGAGTGTCAATTTCTATCATGAGTCCCACTCTATGTTATGTCCAGATGAAGAATCAACTAACATTTTGTTCTGCTTTCTATCTACCATTACCATATAAAGGTTACTTGCAAATAATGATGCTAGGTTTGAATTAACACACACTCGTCTACTCCCCACTAATAGCTCTAGCCCCAAAAATTTCTCAATGGCCTCTGCAACTTCTACCATGGGTATCTAAAAAACATTAAAGAGATGCATTTTGGAGATGTTAATTGAGAATCCCATCTCATGAGCTTTTGCTCTACAAAAGATCAAAGGCCAATCAACTGATTTCACGTAGTTTTGCTCTATGTTAACAACACAAATCAACCATAGACCTAGGCTCCAAAACCACCTTTGACACCCATTTTAAAGAAATCCATTGCCCTGTAAATATGTACAAAATCTATCATGACTGATAAATTCAAATGTTTGCCTTTTTAGATGTAATTATGATACATTCAACACCAAGCCACCAAATCAATTACTGGAAAATAAAATGCCACCAATACTAAATATGATTCAAGCCCATGGAAAAAATAAATCCTCATCATTACAAATATTAAATTTATCACCTTTTACTTTTTGTGAAATTTAAAATTTCAAGTTAATTGGTCCAGCTCAATGCAATCTTCCTAGACTTATCTAAAATTATCTGCTCTCTCATTCATGGTTTGATCAATACCCATATTCATTGGAAAATTTGTTACTTTATTGCTTTACCAAAAGCAATGGGAACATTTCCAATCCTCAAACTAGTTCAATTTAGGCCAAATTATTGCCAAAATATTCTCTAGTTTCTACGTTCTATCCATTTAAACTCTTAAATCATAGATGACTACTTGCAAATCCCCTTTAATTTCTAAAAAAATATATCCCACAATCCAAAGCCATCTCAACACTAGTTTTTAATTCTTGGGCCTCTACTTCATTATTCATTTTGTTGGATAACTTTAAAGACATTGCTCTTATAAGTGAACCACTGCAGTCCTTGATCACAAAAATAGCCCTAGATGCTCCTAGATTTCCTCTACAGGATCCATCAAAATTTAATTTAAACCAACTAGGTTGTGGAGGAAACCAAATTGCATCCTTTCTATTTATCTTATTCTTCATTTCTATGATTGACACTTTAATGGAGGGAATTTTATAACATATTATTATGTGAGATAAAATTATATTTATGTATTTTTTTTAACAAAATTTTTATAGATGATATATTGTGATTATGTATCACTTCAATCTTGTACACTTGGTAAACTTAGACCCTAGTTACTACTCTTAGTTCTACACATGCCTTACTTCTACAAGCCTCACATCCACTCTATCATATGCCTTTTGGATTATCTCTTAGTTTGAATAGCCTTATATTTATGACATAGACATCCTATCTTACCTATAATGCCTAAAATGTACTTATCTTATAACTCTACAAGTTTTGAGCTAGTGCCTACTCTCTTTCTCCCTTGATACTAACATCTGATATAGATAGTAGTGTCGATGTTACTATGTTACCCCGATGCAAGTGTATATTTCGCTAAAGTCATCCAATTTTCAAATGAAACATATTATAATGGTATGCCTAAGTGATTTAATTCAAGTTATCTCTTTATAGGATTTGTATAAATAATATCAACCCTAATTCATTCTTTACCTAGCAATTAAACCAAATGAGCACTCAAGAAGCACTCAAGTTACTAAAATATTTCCTATCCTACCCTATTCTGATATCAATCAAAGGAACAACCCAAATATAGGTTTGAAGTACTAAATAAGTAATCATAAGGTCATATTTATTATGTTACAAGCTAGGTCAATATTGTACTTGATTTACACACATTTCATGATTCACACACAAGCCAACATGTAGGGGAGAACTACATGAGTATGAGGCCCACTTCTAGACTATTAGAAATGTAGGTAGTACCCTTTGACAATGAGGTCATTTTTGGTCAATTCAACATCATGTACCCTCTAACCCATTTTTCCCCAAGGTCACATTGAAGATGGAACGCTAGGGTTTTACCAGTTCACCAGGAGCAACAGTCCATGACCTAGATCTAAATACACTAGAGTGAAGGCAAAGCCAAACCTAGAAGCATCTAGGTGGTTGCATCTTATTTTATATCTTATTACATATAAGATACTAGTGTCAAACCTAAGCAATAGTATCGATACAACCATCCTACGCTAACATAACTATCTAGAGAGCCAAAGACATCAAATCCAAAATCTGGTGACTATTCTAGAACTGTCTAATTTTTGTCTAATCTAGATCAAGATCTAAATTAGCATTGAAACCAACTAATTACTCTCTTTTATGTCATTTATATCTAGCATAGTTTCTTTCCATTAATAGCCTATCTTAGTTTAATAAATTCAAAATATGGTACATATGAGTTTAGCTTATTAATTGTCCTACTGTAGATTTGATATTCACCTTTGTTCCCTATCATTTCTATTTTCTTAACCCTATCTACCTAAGATGGATTCCTTAATAAAAATTAGGGTTAAAATTTTGGTGAACCTGACATTTAAACATCATTGTTGTATAACCATTCTCTTGTAGATGCTTATCTTCTACCTTGTCCTAATCTTTGTGTTATGTTTCTCTTTTATCATGGATGAGATTGATTAATTTGATGATTATGAAAATTAAACCCTTCAATAATATATCCAAACAAGGATCAAAATCCATTACTCTTGCATTCTTCCAAGTGTTAAGGTAAATAATATAAAAGATTTGAATGGTGATAACTACTATCCCTCTAATTAGGTCCATGCTCCCATATTTTCAATACATGATGTGATCCATCCCAATAAGGATACAAAACATGTGTCCTTGCCTTCTATACCAAAAGTGATTCCACATAAAGATAAGGTACTTTCATTTGATCATTATAATTTTTGTTAACTCCATAAAGAAATCATGGAGTTTTTGTAAATCATTAATAAAGGGGATGCTCGTTCAAGTTTATTGATCAAAACCCCTCTTATTCCTACATTTCCAAACAATATTCCCCTTAATAAGGGTGATGATCCTACTTGACCTTCATTTGATATTGACAATTTTTGAAAGGTTAACCAAGAAATTATGGCATATTTACCAAGTCATATTAAGCCATCAAGAAAAATGAAACATCCTACATATACAAAGTAAAATAATATTAATGTTCCAAATAAAAGACATGTACCAATGTTAATCAAGGTGTTACAAATAAAATATGTGCCTTTACCAATGAATCCTCAAGCTCCACTTGTTATACATAGACCAAAGGTGAACCAATTAATTTTTAAAGACACTCTGATCTCATTAAATAATATACCAAGGGTACCAAAATTCAAAGATCCATTACCATTACAAAGTATCTAAAATTCAAGGATTAAAAAATTGCACTTATTGTACATGAGGATGATGATACTAATATGCCTAGATTCAAAATAGGTGGTGGTTTAGAACCATTGATAACAATTATGTCAAACATCACCATTGTCATGGATTATCTTATGTCTCTGATGAGAACTATTGGGGACCTTCAAAAACAAGTTTCTATACTTCAAACACAAGTGGCTTTTCATAATGCAAATGCACATGTTACCTCATTCATAATAAACTTCTTACATAATGTATACTTGAATATCCTTATTCACTTGGTTTTGAATTATCACATTTACCTATCTTTGGGCACCATAAGGACCCACTTGAGCACATGCTAAATCATGTACTTTCTTTTGGTCAATGGGAAAATGATGACAAACTATTCTTAAAGGTATTCCATATGAGTATTTACGATGAGGCTCATAATTGGTTCTATAGCTTACTAAAGGCTACCTTACCACTTTTTCAAACTTGGAAGATGATTTATTCATGGATTTCAATATTCAAAAGGTGATAAACCTTATATTAGAACATTTGAACAATTTCAAATAGCATGATGATGAGTCCCTTCAAGATTATACTATCACGATCCCATCCTTGCATACCTTTAATTGACTACTTAACTATTTATATATCAAAGTTTTATCCATTAAACATTGATATTATCATGTGTACAGATGTTACTTCACTTCCTTGTTTAGATGGATTATATTATTAGATCTTGATGCTATGATATATGATTTTAGGTTGATGCATTTATCATGTTTATAATTTTTCATGTGATGATGTATGATTTATTTGATAGTTGATTATATTTCATTACTATTTTATCATTTTTATCAAGTTTTAGATTAGATACTATTGATGGATCCACTCAATGGTTACAGCTGCAGACCATGAGCTAGGCTAGATGCTGGTGTCAACTTTTGGGGGTAACAAGAGTGGTTCTAAGCATTCGGATGAGGTCTGATAGGTAACATAGTATTCTTGATTTGTGTCATATTTTTAGACTGTTGTGTCATATGTGAGTTTGAGACTCAACTTTGGTCTAGTTATTATGTTTGGTTGCTTCAGTTGACAGTCCCTTGCTTGATTGTCTCTATTTCAAATCATGCATCCTTATATCTTATATGGTTTATTGATTGACCTTATCATCTCAATTTCCACTCTCGGTAATCTCAAGATCCATACCTTCAAGGAAATCTTGCATGAAATAAATGATCATCTGAGGTTGCAGGTGTATGGAATTGTCTACAACACATTTTCTTTGAAATGATAGTTATCTCAAGGTATATGTGTATGTTGTATATATATATATGTTTATCGATATATTTATATATAAATGTATAGGGATATTTAAATATTTTCTAATGGTATAAGCTGGTATGCAAGTAAAATAACTAGTGGTTGGTTTATATATATATATATATATATATATATATATATATGTAGATATACAGAAATATATATACATAATATTCAAGTGGAGGGTAATTGATGAACCTTATGATTTATAAGGGATGTGAGGTAGGTAAGGAAGTGAAGGGCATATGGGATAAAAGCACACAGTTGGGCAGAAAGAAGAAAAGTCAGAAGGAGAAGGCATAGGGTACAAGGCAAGGAAAATGCAACCATGTAGAGAGAATGCAACTATGTAAGGATGATGTGTTGGGTAGTGGGAGAGTAGGCAAAGGGTAGGAGAGGATACATGGGATGGATAGGAGAAAATAAATAAAGAGATAGGTAAAATAAAAAAAGGAAACACAACTAAGAAGGAGAAGTATGCAGGGGGTGAAACATGGGAGAACAAAGTAGAACAGAGAGTGAAAAAGGATAAATGGTTGGGAAGAGAAAGGGAATGAATGACAACGGGAAGAAGGAAAAAAGATGATGGGTGTGGATAAATGGTAACATGGAAACAAAATATAGAAGAGAGACATGTGGGTAGGAGAGAAGATAATTACAAAAGGAAGTTTGCTTTTCAGTTTGGGAATCAGGGTTGGACTAGTAAGTCCCTTTGACTGCTTTTAACTATCTCTATGAATAAAATGCTGGTCATTAAAATACACATGTATTTTCACCATTGTTATTATGACATATAAATTCTGCAAGAAGAGAAACAAAACTTACATTTCAATTTTTGTAATGTGGGCTCGGTTGAATCTAAGTATGGGAATTATTTTAACTATGCTGTGTATTTTAATACGGTAATATAAATTCCATGGCTTTCATAGTTAAATTTGTAGTTGCTCTGCAATGGTTGAATACAAATGAATTATTTCCTATTAACATTCATTGTGGGATTCAAATCACTTAATCCTTGAAATATAAATTGGGTGAATCAGATCACTAGTCTCTTTCCATAATTTATCAATGTAGTTTGCCCAGTTTAGGAGTCATGCCCTCTTCCTTTGGATACATCTTGGTGGTTTGATTTATGATATGAAAATTATAAATTGTTAGGTCCCATTTAAAAACCCTAAAGATAGAACTTGGTGTGGTTTTTATTATTTATAATTTTTTGTCAGAGTTATAAAATCATTTTTGGGGTCATTAAATTCCACAAACAAAATTATCTTATTGACAATATGCCCCTTTTAACCAATAACTATTTGGGATCTCATAGAATTCTTAAAATGGATTTTGGGATGGCTTATTATAATTTTTGAAAATAGATTAAAAATGATTTGGGCCTTTGACATTTTCAAAGAGTCAAAATTATTATGAGACGTGTGGGTGTGGGTTTCCCATTAAAATCATTAATAATGAATTTAATCATCAAGGTCTCTTAAAATGATTAAATAGCTGAGTTTTATACCTAATTATATATTTCCTTGAATCAATTTGATGGGATTTTACTTTGAATCAACTATGCATGTACTTATTGACTGGAATCTTTTGGCTATTTAGATATGCTTCAGTTCTAGAATAAATCCTCATATATTGTACTTGATATGAACCAATCGGTTATACCTATATAAATGTATGGAACATAGGTTAGATCTTTTCCATTTCATAAACTAGTTACTCATTTTTTTGTATGAGTTTGCTTTGTGTCACAAATTGTTGTATGTGGTTTTGATGAAAGTTTTTTGGGTGCTAATTCTGAGTACAATTTTTTTGTGGCCTCTTATTCAATCCTACATGTTTACTTACTATTGGTTCTTAGATTATGGGCAAATCCTTGTTGAATTATCCTCTTTAAGGCGGGTTTTCATTTTGAATCTAAGCATTCAAAAAGGTTGTTGTACCATCTACCATGTTGACTCAATTTAATATTTGGGGATCATACGAGGTCATGATACCTCATAATGAACCCCATAATTCTCCCTATATCGATTATTGCTTTAAAATCAAGTTATTGTGTTGCATGTTTATTGGGAACACTGCCACCCTTTTGGTCCATTTTAGATTGCTAGAGGGATTCTAAGATTTTAACCAATTATTAGGCTCCTTTATTGTTGTTTGAATGCTATGTTTGGTTGAGTTACCTAATTTATATGCATGGTTGAGTTGATTTATTTCCATGTTTGGCTAAGTTATTTGTTGGTCCTCAACCTGGTTGTGTATAACTATAAGTTATTTGTGGTGCTGTCTAGTCTTCTATGCCTATGTGGTGTGTACCCTTGATGGGGATTATACCTTATGTTGGTGCTATGTTATTGTGATGGATGTCCTTTGGTTTGGTACCCAACTTGATTAGAAATTCTTTCTCAAACCTGTTGCTGAAACCACCATCTAGATGATGGTTGGGGTGGTAATGGCCACCGATGGTTGGGAGGGTTTGTCTAGTTCAGTGACCTAATGATCCATGTTTGGATGATCATACAAATATATGAAGTGAGTTGGTAATTGAATTAGTTATGTTATTTATACATATTTTGATTAATAAATGATGTTTAATGATTATTTGACTTTCAATATAGTTAGTATTTATCATGACTTGATGATTGGATGATTATATTGATATGTTAACCTATGCAGATGAAATGTAGGAAAAGGAATGCAAGCTTAAATAACAAGAACCTGATTTTGTATATTGCTAAAATTAATTCATTGCTTTTTTAAAGATATTAAATGATAATGAGTTTATCTACGTTTTACTAAAATATCCTATTGGCATAACTATCTTAGTATCAATTCTTGAGTTGATCATATGATTTGATTAAGTTATTTTAAAACTTGATGTTGATAATAAAGTAAACTAGCATAGTGATTATCATAGATGTATTTGATTGATCTCTTATTTTGGAATTTAGACTTACTTGAGCATGTCGGCTATGATTACTAACAAGTTGGAACTCAAATATGAATGATAATTGTTGATATTTAATGCATTATTTCTTTTGGACAAATTTATGTTTATGCTCATTATATTTAATATACATTAGATTTTATTTGTGGTATAGCTAGAATATAGAGCTATTCTGTAGTTGGTTGCCATAAAGGGGTCTAGAAATGGAGATCGATGGATGTCTCATATATTTTTATATATGCCAAATCATAAGAATAAGTATAGAGGAGTGGGCTATCATACTTGTATTGATAGCATTAACTAAATCTCACTTGTGAACTTAAGTTTTCCTTGGATTATTAGTGGATTCTAATTACTAACATTGTGTTATAATATTGCCTTGGTTCCTTCATCATGGATCTTATGTTATATGGAATTGTGCCAATTTAAGAAGTGGTATTTGATTCTTATGCAACTTTAGGGAGTTCTGCATGTATTCCCTTAATATACTTAGTCCCAAGTACTTGGGTTTAAACCTTAGAATGATAACTGATTCCCAATGCTAATTTCATATTGGTGAATCATCTTGATACTATCATTATGAAAAGTATGATAATTGATTTTGTGCACTTTTTAGTATGGTATTTATTCCTTATGAAACATTGTAATACTACTATATAGTCTCTTAGATCAAACCATTAATATAGTGATGGCTTAGGCAAATGGATTTCATATAATCGGCAATTTGGGCATGTTCATGTATTCTCTCTTGGATTATAGAAAACTTGAACCTTATTTCAAATGTTTGTTGTCGAGTGTCATATAATTATTTCCATTGGGATCTATAAATATGCATATGATCCATGTTCCTTTATATACATTAGATCCACTCCTATGTTAGTATGAGTAGATGGAGTTATAATTTTGTGGGTTTACAACTTGTGGATGGAATTGGAGTTTCATGTAAGATCTATTTGGTATATAGATATGTGAAAAAATTTAGATGAGTGTATCAGCTTGTTAAGACCCCCCATCATGATATTATGTATATTATTATGTTAATATAATGTTTGTTTGGATGAATAATGTAATCTTTAACTAACCATAGTGTGAATTAAAAAGAAATGTTATAGGGTACATTTCCATGACTACATGCTCATATGCACATATGGGACTGAATGTATATGCTAGATATTGGTCTATTGAGTTATGTATATATATTGTCATTCCCTTGTTGGGTGGAACCTTCCCAATGATTGAGGTATTGTTATTAGCATGCATGTAAACCTTGTTACTTGTATGCTTCAACAAAATAGTTCATGTGGAACCATTTTATGTATGATTAAGATAATTTGATGTTTAGATGAAACACATCACTCCTTCATGTTGAATATACTTGGTGTGATGTTCAATTTAAATGAATGAACTTCATTCTAAACCCCTTGGTTGTAAGAGTTAATCATGCTTATTGATTCTTGACTACATATATGGTTGGGAATGTTAATGTGAGTGTGAAAATGGAAGGGCCTTTATGCCTTACTTATCTAAAACATTAGTTGATAAGGTAATCAATGTTAGGGGATATTTGGGTTTGGCCACCACTATATCCTTACCTATTTAGATCATGGTAGGTATGTTTATATTTTGATTGAAATATCTTCATACAATTGGTAAATTTTGTATAGTTAGAGAGACTTAACATAGTCCATTTACACTCAAGAGGATATCGTGATGGTATGTGTGTTTTAAGGTTGAATTCTATGCCTAATTGTCATTAGGGACAATATTATTTTGGTTTTCATGTCATTGTCTTATTTTGACCATTACTGACTTGAGTGTTAAGATTAACCTTTCTAGTTTTACATCTATGGGTACGTAGTACTAGTATCATTTGTTTCAATAAGTAAGGATTAGGTTTGTTACGCATTTAAATGCATATTTTGATATGCAACTTC
This sequence comes from Torreya grandis, assembly GCA_037957365.1. Taxonomy (NCBI): domain Eukaryota; kingdom Viridiplantae; phylum Streptophyta; class Pinopsida; order Cupressales; family Taxaceae; genus Torreya; species Torreya grandis. Next base: position 578,615 of record JARHVA010000011.1, read on the forward strand.
AAAATAGAAAAAATATTTGGGGTTGTTTCATATACTATTTGATTTGAATGTAAATCATACGAGCTAGCATTTAGACCCTTAGATTTGGAACTGCAATTTATATCTAGTAGAGGCCTTCTTTCCCCCTTAAAGTAAAGAGCATTGTATAAACAACACGAGTCCACTCATTTACATGTGGATGTACATAGACATGCTTGATTCATAATTAATCATCTAATGAAGCTTAAAATTTCTCCTTCCAAGTACCAAAGTTTTATCCCTCAAATAAAAGAAGATCAATTACCTAAAGAATATTATGAACAAAAATGTGACATTCTAATATATATATGAACAATTTACAAATTTTACTTAACATGGGACCAATCCAAGGTCTAAGTCCCATATAATAATCTCAAAATGAACAAAAAAATAAGTGCCCATGCCAACAGGATTGAATAATTACATTATACATGGGTGGTGCTTATTTTTGGCATAACTATGTTGATCATACACAAGAAAAAACTACTTGTAATGTAAGACATTTGAAACAAATGGGATTCAATCTAACAAACTTATAAAACAAATGAGGTTAGAAAGACTCCTTAGGTAACATAAAAATACCAATTGTTTGTGGTCCTAAATTAATTCAAACATGGGTTTGGGTTATGCCTATCACATCTAAATATGAAATTACACTTGGGATTATTTGGATATACCAAATGGAATAAAAATTTGACCAAAATAAACAAGGTATTTCTTATTCTCATGAACGTAAATTAATACATATTTTAAATGACAACATTACATCTTATATTACACATGCAAAACATGAAAATTAACATGTTATGTACCTTTGCAACCTATAAAATCATGATGCAAACAATGTAAAAGCTACAACTTAAGGTTTTAAGGTTCATAGTAGGGGGAGATATCTATGACCATCAAAAAAATCACCAAAAATATCAAAAAAAAAAAAAAAAAAACATGCAAAAAAATCCAAAAACATTTTCCTGACCTACATAATCTATTCTCATTGGCATATATGCGTTAGTTCCATGTTGAGGGCTAGCATATAATTTACCCATACACACAAATATAAAAAAAACATCGATACATGATACACTTATGGGTGTTGGGTTTTCCATCTACTCACATCACTAGGATGTTGGGGGCATCCATAGTCTATGATCTTGATACACACATGTTATATGATTTGATGATCAATCTACACTATCATGTTTGAGATTACATATGTAATTACACATGCCTATTATCCATGCTTATATATTGAGCATGGTACTTGATATGCTATATACTTGACATTTTTTACTAACACATTTGATCCACGAGACAATATGACATGTTTATGCTAGCTACTTATGATTTTATTTTATACACTTCATTAAGTGTATTGCCTTGATATTGTCTTGAATTTTAAAGCATTTTGATATGATCTATTGTATGCAGCCCCTATGCCTATGTTTGCATTCTTGGACATGTGAATATGTCATTGCCTTCTTGGACCTTTAAATATGTCATTTTTTATTGCAAGTAAATTTGAATATGTCATTCCTTTCTTTTATGGACATTTAACTAAGTCATGTCCATTCAATTTTTTGGCATTTGAACATGCCCCATATTTGTGGTCTCCTTTGACCATTGCTTTTGAATTGCTTTTAAGTACTCATGTGTGTGTGTGTGTGTGCGTTTATTTGCTTGTTGATCTTGTACTATTACTATCTAGATGTTGCCATGATATTTATCATGCATCTTAGGCCTACATGTGATGGCATTGGTTTTATGCACTTCAATGATATATTTACCTAGGCATGTTTCCTTCTATATGCTACATGGTTACATTCATAGATTTTAAAGTTGTCTTACCCTTTCGAGGTGAGGTAAATTCTAGGTACTATTTTTCCCTCACCTCAAATGGGTGACATATTAGTGAGGGAATGGTTGGGAAGCATATTATCGACACTTTATACAATTTCTTAGATTAATAAGGGGCATGTTATATGGACATGGTTTTCACACATTCATAGTTTATAGATTACAATAGGGACATGCTTTGGAAACATGTTATCCATAATTATTTAGTATTTGGTACTTACACCAGTTTGTAGATTCAATGGGGGTATGTCATATGGACATGGCTTCCACACATTCACAATTTTTAGATTTAGTGGGGTTATGATTTGGAAGCATATTATACACATTTTTTTATTATTTGGTACTTATACCAATTTGAAAATTTAGTGGGGGCATGCTTTGGAAGCATGTTCTCAACATTTATTTGGTATGGTACTTATATCAATTCACATATTCAATGGGGCATGGTTTGGAAGCATGTTCTCCACACCTAATCAATATTTAGTATCTCTAATTTATAGTGGGGGTATGCTTTGAAAACATGTCCTACACATTGGTACTTATATAATTTTCATATTTTTCCATATACAGTGGGGAAATTTTTGGAAGCATGTCATCCACATTTACACAATTATCCAAATTGGTCAAAGCACACAATTATATGATTTAGATTCACAGTTGTGGTGGAATTCTATAAATGGTACCATTGATATGCACAATTTTGTCATGAGACATATCTAAGGTGTATATGCTATGTAACATGTTCCTAATATTGTAAAATATAAATCAATTTTAGATACTAAAACTATTGCACATACTGATATCCCATGAACTTTTATGAACTTTAGTGAGCTAATGTACTATAGTAGTTGGTTCTTCTTTTTCGTATGGTTGAGGTGATTAAATAACTAAATCTTTTCAATTTTTTAGTTTAGACTTGATCATCCAAACTGACTAGGTTATAAGGGTAAGTGCACAAAGTTGGGGGACAAAAAGTGGCCTACCAGTGGACACAAATTTTCTAAAATTTTAGAAATTTGAACTTCTGTAGATAATTTGAGATATCTACACTCCAAATTTGAAGATGGTGCAAAAACATGAAATGTATAATTTGGAGTCTAGTTTCCAAATCACTATTTAAAAAAAAAATGGTTAATTATAACTAGGTCAAACATCTAAAATTTGAATAGGAACTCTTATTTTTTCAAAAAACATAGTAGATCGATGGTCGTGACGCGGACCATTTTTTGAGAAGCATTTAATATTATTTGAAACCCTTTGGGAAAATTTAGATAAAATATTGTAGCATGTCACTTATATTTTTTTGTAGTTTTTCAATGAATCCTTTTTTTAATGAATTTTGCAAGTAACTAGATCCTAAAAACTGACAAAGAAATGAATAGTCATCCGTGAGTCAGGCCTAACTACCTAGAAAAAATGAAAATCAATTTTTTTGATTGTGTGTAGAATTAAGTGTACTACATCACCATAATTTTTTTTCATTTGGATCAACGAAACATAAATTACATGAACATGTATAGGCATGTATGTTTGTGGCATGTACTAGCCTAAAAAAGGCATAGTTAGAAATAAATATAGTTTGAAACTTGAAATTAGTCAAAAAAATATAAGATTTGTATTTTTGGTAAGAGGAGAGTGTGTTCATCATGATGGTATCAATTTTTTAAATTTTTGAGTTAAAATTATTAGTATATTTGGCAATAAAAGTTGAAATTTGTTTTTTATTTTCATACCTTTCAATACTTGGCTGTACATTGACAGTCTAAGCCTTTAGTTATGAATCCAAGCCATTCAAAAGCCAAAAGGCATGGGAATTGAATTCAAATTAAAATACCACGATCATGTTAATAACATGATTATGTTAATAACACATTAATTAATGTGATCATGTTATATAATAACATGATCACATTAAAAATGTGTTCGCGTTATATATTCTAAACATCCTAATCTTGAATAGGATCCATTAGGCATAGTAGTCTTAAGATTATTGTCTAATATGACCTGTGCTATAAAATCCCTAATTGACATTATATTGAAAGAATTCATTGCATGGAGACCAATTACTCTCAATTGTAAATATTATACTAAATAAAATACTCGATTGGTTAAATATGATGTGTAACTAGGAAAATATATTCACAATGGACAAATTAGATGGACACAATTCATTGCATGGGTAAAAAATGCTCAATTGATATTCTAGGTGGATGTAATTAATTACATATGACTTAGTTTTCCTTAATTATGTATAGTTTGAAAAAAAATATCAATTGATAAAAAGGGTAACTAAAGCCTCAAATGACATTAGATGGATGTAATTCCTTGCTTGGGGATTGAGTGGCCCAAATTGCATATCATATTAAACCTAAATACTCAATTGGTTCAATATGGTGTGCAACTGAGGCTAATGGAACCCAAATGAAACATTATATGGACAAAATTACTTTCATGGGGATCAATTGGCCTCAATTACGTATATAAAGATAAAACCAAATTGATAGATTTCACCAAAATATTTGAATAACAGCCACGTGATAAATGTCAAATTCTTGTAGAGGCAGAATGAGAGCTCTAAAAATAAGAAAATACCATAAAGAAAATGTTTGCATTAGCCACTTTAGGGAAAAAGAAAGTACATATAGGGTGAGATTAGGTTACCAAAAAGGTAAAACCCTAACTCACAATTAGAACCCACTTAAAGGTAAATGACCCCTAATGACTTAATTAACTAACCTATGTAAGTTAAAAAGATGTGTAGGTAAAATCACTAGGTGGAAAAAAGCCTACATTGACACCCCCACTAAAATGTAGCTTAGGTGGGTAGAAGAATTGGGTCCTGATAATGAGGCCTTATGAGGTACCTAAGTACAATGCAACACCCATAAATTGGGGTAAAGGAGAAAACCCGTATGAAAAAAACTCCTCCCCAAAAAGAGAGCAAAGAAGATAAAAAGACTAAAAATCCCCACTGAGGTCTGAAATTGACTGAAGCCATTTGGTGTCCCCCAAAGGAATGCTCAGAAGTGACTGTGAATTAGAAATAGATGCAGTGAAGAGTGGATTACCCTAGAACAATGAGTTTGTTTTCCAAGTGCCTGATAGATCTTCAACCAAGGTGTAATTCTTATGAAAGGAATGATCCACATACTATGAGGTAGGTGGCCCAACTACTTTATGCCGAGGTGGTGCAATAGAAGTAAAGGCAAAAGTCTATGGAAACTTATATAACTATGGAATAGACTACCTGATGTCTGATGTGTCCTGGATTAGTAGATCATTACCCTATAATGTTGGAAGTATACTAGAGGTAGGTGGGTTAAGAACTAACTCTTGAATATCTGGAAGGTGACATGGAGATGGTGGAGGTGTATCTACTTCATTGTTGTAGTCATCTTTAGAAGAAGAGTTGTCAATATCAGAAAGAAGCTCATGCTTAGAAGTGTTAATAGGTACAGGTGAGTCCAAAGAAGAATTTGAAGGAGAATCAGGAAAAAAGTGTGAGAAGTTATATATCCGAGTTTGATGATCGACCATTCCCATAACCAAATTACTATCACTGTGTAACTCTTTGGTGTGCACTAAATCTAGAGTGAATTCAATTTGCATGCCCGAACCAAGGTGAGTGATTTGGTAGACTAACATGAGATTAGTTGAGAGTGGGGGCACACTTAGAACATTATTGAATGTTCCACCACTCACTTCAATAGATCCTCTCCTGAGAACCTTTTTAAAAGTGTTATCACCCAGTTGTGTAAAAGACATGTGACATGGTTCTAAAGAACTAAACTCAATCTGTGAAGAGGCCATGTGATGTGAAGCACTAGAGTCAATGACCCATGTAAGAGGAGTTGAAAGCACAACTAAAACTAAGGATTTTCCCTTATATTTCCCCTTGTTATTCTCTTTTGCCTTTTCTTTGCCATTTTTTTTTGTCTTAGTGGATTCATGGGTTGATGAAGATGGTTTGAAAGAATCTAGAATGCCTATGTTGTTTTGAATAAGAAGGCTATTAAGGTGGTGAATTCATTTCTTCAAGCATTTACTCTCATCATGCTTACCTGATCAATACCCACATTTGATCCAATCTTTCTTGGTCTTATGATTGGAAGAAGAGGTCACATTGTTTGATTTGGAGGTGGAAAGATTTTCACCCTTCTCAACATTTTTCTTGCTTTGCTTTCTCTCTTTGTTGTTAGAAGCCTTATATTTCTCAACAAGAAATGCATGATATTTATATGACTTCACTATGCCCATCTATATCAACTTATCTTACTCCCGAATCAGGTCAACAACAAAGGTATCTAAAGAAGGCATCTTCCATGCAGTGTCAAGAGCACTCTTAGTGACATGAAAAGTGGGCATAAATATAGAATATTTAGGACCTAGTTTAGAGAGTATTGAAAAAATAAGTTGTTCATCTTTCTTATCAATTATACATGCTTTCAACTACAATCTCAAAAGTCTAAACTTGGTGAAAAAATATTGAAGAGTGTCAAAGTCATCTGGGCTCAATTTGATAAGCTCATTTTCTAGCTCATGTCCTCTCATCACATATTGCACTCCAAAGAGCTTGGACAGTGTGGTCCACACTTTAGTAGGTGTTTTGGTAGATTCAATGTGAAAGAGTAGATCTGGAGAGATTGAGAGACATAGTAGTCCATAGACTTTGTCACAATGATTAAACCATTTGATTTTCGCTCTAGCATCAGTAGGTTTAGTCTTAGTGCCCATTATAATTTGATGGTAACCCTTGAATTGAAAAATGATTTCCATTCTAGGTTTCCATTCATGATAATTAAATGGTGTAAGTGGACTAATAGAGAGTGAATCCATAGTGAAAAAGTAAATATTACTATAGTAAGTAAAGAAGTGATGCAAAAAAAAAGAAAGACTAAATGCAAAACAAACACACATGTACCCCCTTAGAACTATTAGGCAATGACCCCCCTAAATGTATCAAATACAAGCACACTCCTATAGACATCCATTTTAACCAAAAATGCATCTTGAGTAGTAAGTACATAAGTACAAGGAACTAGAGGAACATCAGATACAACTGATAATGCATTCAAGAGTGTACAAAAAGTGAATTTTGTTTATAGTTACAGAAGACCCAATGATAGGTCCAATGTGTAGAGCATAAAAAACAAGCACTTTTAAAGAAAATGGCACTCAAAAATGAGTTACCGATCAAAATATATGGCACTTACAAGTTCATACTTCAACATATTCTTGGACCCTTTCCAAAAATGGAATTTTTTTTCCACGAGTCTTTTTATTCATTACCTTTCACCTAAAATTTGATGTCTTCTAGAACGTCACGTGCTTACTTGCTCAAGGTTCTGAACTTCAACTTTAGGTTCTCAAACTACTTCAACTTATAAATAGTTATAAGTAGTTGACCCTAGAAAACTCGATTACTTCTTTCCAGTGTATTTTGGGTTCTTCAAGCATCATGAATTATTACTTATAAGGTAAGTAATGAGTAATAAGTAGTTGACCTTTAAAAACTTGAATGGTTAGTGTGTTTTGAGTTCTTTAATCTGTATAACTTTGGCGTTTCAAACAGATTTAACTTATAAAACAAGTAATGAGTAATCGACCCTCACAAACCCGAATGGGTCTAGCGAGGAAGTAATTGGGGTTAAGAAACCTAATTACTTATAATTTGTCACCTTGGAGAAGCCCAATTACTTATAAGTAGAAGCACTTGAAAAAACTAATTTGGTTTATGAGCAAGTAGTCAGGGTTAAGAAGCTTGATTACTTATAAGTTGTCACCCTGGAGAAGTCTGATTACTTCCAAATAAAAGAACTTGAGAAACGTAATTTGGTTAGAGAGCAAGTAGAAGCACTTTGGAAAACTGATTTGGTCAGTAAACAAGTAGAAGAACTTCAAAAACTTGATTTGGTTAGAAAGCAAGTAGAAAAACTTTGGAAACCTAATTTGGTTTATGAAGAGTAAATCGGGGTTTGTAGGTTGGATTACTTTGGCCATACAGATGGTGACTAGATAGAGTAAATCAAATTTTTTGGAAAATCCATGAACTTTCTCAAAAAAATAAAGACAACCCATTTGAGATCTCAAAAAACCAAAAACATATATGTAAATGAATTTTTGATCTAAGGCCTTTTAACATGATTTTTGAGGTAGTTTTCAAAAAATGCCTTCAAGGTCAAAAATGACAGTCGTACAGTATGAGAAAATAACAAGGTGAATGCAAGAGGATCTTATCAAAGGAGACAAACACATGAAGCTATTAGGAAAGATCTAGTACCATGATAGATTTTTATAGGATCTTTGAATAGTGGCCATGTGATAAATGTTGAATTCCTATAGAGACAAAATGAGAGCTTCAAAAAACAAGAAAATTCCACAAAGGAAATGTTTGCATTAGCCACTTTAGGAAAAAATAAATTACATATAGGGTGAGATTAGGTCACCAACAATGTAAAACCTTAACTCACAATTAGAACCCACTTAAAGGTAAATGAACCCTAATGACTTAATTAACTAACCTAAGTAAGCTGAAAAGATGTGTAGGTAAAACCACTAGGTGGGAAAAATCCTACACTGACACAAATGCATGATTAGCTAGATATAGTTTATAATCAGGTCTAACAAAGTTATAATTGAAACTAGATGTATTTAGTTACTTACATGAGCCTTGGTTGGCCATAATTTCATATTCAATTGAGCTAAATACTTGGTTGATTCAATATGGTATGTATTTAGGACCAACAGAGCCCCTTATTGACAGTAGAAGGATGAAATTTCTTACACAAGGCTTGTTTGGACTAAATTTCATAGATATTTTTTAGTTGAATTTGGTGCACAATCATAATCTTGATTGTTATTAAAGATGGATATGTAAATCCTTACAAAGGGTTTAATTGGTCATTATTTCATATCAAATTCATGATAACATTCAATTATTTGAATAAGGTGTGTAATTAGGGCCCTAATTAGAATTATGTTGATACAATTCCTTAGGCAAGCCTCGATTGGCCCTAATTATTTATCGTCTATAACCAAATACTTGATTGGTTCAATATGATATGAAGTTAGGGCCAAGTAAGCCCCAATTTCTATTATATATGAATGTAATTCCTTGTACATGACTCCTTTGGACCAAATTTCATATCAAATTGAAAAAATACCTATTTTTTTAATATGGTTAAAAATTGGATCCCCAATTGATATCATATGGATAAAATTACTTACATTGAGGCTTATTAGACCCCTAGGATCAATTTAACCCTAATTAACATCCTTTATATATAGTAAGAAATAGGTTCAGAGGGATGAACTTGGTTAAAATTGCATCAATCATTACCACAATTGACTTTGTAGGCTTAATCTATGATGATGTGGGAGACAATTGATCCATTGAATTCACATTCTTTACTCATAGATATACATTCAAGGATCTCAAATTTTCCCCAATCACCATCATGATTGTACTTTATATACCCTAAAACCTATACCCTAAGCTCTAATCCATGAATTTTTTAATCCCTAAACTCTATTTACTCTAAATATAAACTCTTTAAACCTTAAACCAACCATTTTAACCCAAATTAACATCATTTAGACTAAGAATTAAGTTCACAAGGCTTATTTTGGCCTAAATCACATGACTAATTGACCCATTTGACTAATTCACTCAATCTACATATGTGACATGACATCCATGGTATAATGACCCTAAAAACACATTTTATAATCGCAAATGGGTGAAAGTGATTCAAATTATCTTAAATTATCTTTGTGATTGACCCTATGTACCCTAAACCATGTATATACATTAAAACATAGAAGGGTCATAAACCATAAACCCTAAACACTATACCCTAAATTGTAAAACATTTACTTTCCAAGTATGTACGAACTTCAATTTGGTCCCAATTAACATCTTTTGAAGTTAGAATCCGGTTTGAACATATGGCATATCTAGTGATTAGACATTAATATACATGTCCTTAAACCTAAACCCTATGCCATAATCCCTAATGATCCCTAAAAGATTTAAATTGTAAGCTCTATGTCCTAATTCCCACTACACATCACAAACATACATGCCTTACGATATAACTAATTTTATCACAAGATTTCATAATTTATGCACTTTTTAAACCTATGGATAAATCCTTTTGAGTACCAATATAGATAGATGTGCATCTATTTAGTAAATTGAGGCTATTTCATGCTTGGGTCAACCTAATAAACCATAGAGGAGGAGAGGTAGTTGATTCTTTTAATTGAGGAGGTATTTGAGGCCAATTTGAGGGTCTTCAATAACAAGATATGATTTGAGGCAAAATCCAAAGATCGATCTTCTATCATGAATTGATCCAATTAGTAAATTTATATAATTCCCTGCATGATCTAGGTAAAATTGAGCCCCTATACCAAACTTATGGCTCAATTGATTGTATAGCATGTACATGGCATAATTGACCCTACTTTTATAAAAAAATGTGCAAACATGAAGGTAATCAAGTCATAAATATGTTTCACAAGTAGCTTAAATGTTCTTCATTTACCTTAGTTATTGGACCACATTACCACAATTGACTTTGTAGGCTCAATCTATGATAAAGTGGGGGATAATCAAGATCCCAAATTCATATTCTATAATCATAGATATAGGTTCAAGTCTCTTAAATTTTCCCCAATTACCTACACAAGTATATAAATGTACCCTAAAACCTATACCCTAAGCCCTAATCCTTAAAAATTTCTTAATCCCTAAACTCTAAACCATAAATATAAACTTTTTAAACCTTTAACCAATCATTTTAGCCTAGAAATTAACATCATTTCTAGACTAAGATGTAAGTTCACAGGGCTCAATTTGGCCTAAATCACATGACTGATTGACCCATTTGACTAATTCACTCAATATGTACATGCAACATCTAGGGTACAATGGTAACCCAAAAATACATTTTATTATTAATGACTTATTATTATTTTTTGGGGCTTCAACGTGCTCAGAGCTTCTTTCTCTAAGTATTAGGAAAGGTCCCCATAGCCATGTACCTTCACTTTGGACCTTAATTGTAATCTCTAATTCCTAAAACATAAATTGTAATCCCTAATCAATAAACCCTATGCACTAATTTTCCTTAATCCCCAATCCCTAATACCTTATCTACATTAAGTATAACATGATCATGTTATTTAATGATGTGATTATGTTATTGTTAACATAGGCAACACTCACTCCTCATTGCTAATTGCCAACCTCATAACTTATATCGATAATAACGTGATTGCATTATTGGTGATATCAACTTTATATTAGGTTGGGTGTGCTGGTACCTTGTGAAAAGAATAACGTGATTACATTATTTAATAATGTGATCATGTTATTGTCCATATTAGCTTCCTAATGGGTTGAGTGTACTAGGACCTTGTAGAAAACATAATACAGTTGCATTATTTAGTAACATGATCATGCTATATAACACAATCATGTTATTATTAATTTAGTGATAGGCTCGCTTATCAATGACTATTTTTATCCCAAATCAAGACTTCTAACCATATAAACATTTTGGAAGATCTACATACTTGTGTTCTTGACCCTACCTTTGAAAAGTTGTCAATTCTCCCTTCTAATTCATTTTAGATCATGTTCAAAAAGGAAGAGGAAGTGTTTGAATAACAAAACACCAGAGGAATTAGATATTTCAAAGAGAAACACAAGCTACTAATGTGAAAATTTCATGGTAAACAAGGTACAAACCTTAATCTTGATGAACCAAATACTGCAGATAATGAGCCAATTGATGATAATAAATTAAGCAATGATGAAATTTACTATAATAAATTGAATAATATTGGAATTGACCATAATGAAATGAATAATAATGAAATTGAAAATAATGAATTAGTTAATGTTGGAAGTCCACATTCAAAGTTCAATATCATAATTTTTAGTATGATAGTCAAAGATTCCAATTATTTGTTTCATTGATAAAATTGATTAAGATGAGACTAATAATGTACACATTAGGACTAAGAACATCTAACATAGATGATGAAAATGATGAAATTATTGAAAATATATATGATGAATATCATATTTTAGGCCCAAAATCATGCATCAAAGATTGTAATGATGCCTAACGTATACTTACAACTTGTACAGTAAGTGACATAACAGTGAAAAATGAATGGTTTCAAAAAAATTCCAAACACTTCATATAAATATAAAAATAATAAGGAAAGCAATTGAAAGATGTGAAAGACTTAATGAACCTAATATCAATGAGCTTTCAGCATTCTTTGGTATACTTCCATGAAAGGACAAGGCTCTATCTGATACTCTCAAAAAGTTACTTTCTCAATTTTAAAAAGATAATACCAGAGTTTCACCTAATGCAAGAGATGTTGTGAAAAGAAGAGTTGGTTTTCGTAACCGTGAACCGCATCCAAAACATTTATTAGATATGACTCAAACACAATTGTACTCTAAATTTTTGGAAAAACATCCACAAATTTATATTTTTGAAATATGTTTTTGGGATGGAAAACCCTTTTTATGTTAAAATAAATCACACATGCACCACTTGTTGTAGGCAACATGTTGAATTTTCAATGCACTATGATGTTTTTTCCTATATTCATTGTAATTTGCATACTAAAATTTTGTAGGAGTATGGCATTAAATGGCCACCAAAATCAGCCAAGTATTTTATTCCAACTATATTATACAAAAGACTAGATGGGTAATTATTTTATAACAAATCATGTTTAAATGGAAATTATAGCATTTGTGGTGGATTGCCAAATTTAAAAAAATGTATCCATGAGGAGATTACAAGTGTAATTGGTTAGGAATTAGTTGGTATAAGCAAATATAAATCAATGACTTATCAAGTAAAAGATGGCAAAGAATTTAAAAGGTGTGAGCTTATTACAAAAAAGACACCTGTTTCAAATTTTTTTGTCAAATTTAGGGAGAAGATTGTTTATGACTTTGAAATCCACACATACATGGCTAGATGGTTGGATGAACATTTAAATATACACAAGGATACATTCCCACTTGGCTCCACACCTTTAATAGTTGATATTTTAGATAATTACACATTCAAACCCCAAAAAGAAGCTCAATTATAGTATTACAGCTCATCACAAGTTGCCATATTTATGCATATAACATTTATGTATGCACCTAATAGTACAAAGCAACAATATAAAATATTAAGGGAGTACCATTTATTTATCAAAGATGATAGATCACATTTTTTAGAGTAAGTGCAAGGTTGTTTTCAAAAGTTCTATTAATAATTGAGTTAGAGGAACATTACTTTCAATCAACATTACATTGGGTCAGACAATTGCACATCATAATTCCAAAATGCATGAATGTTTTATTGGTTGAGTAGGATGCACATTACCATAGGTGTAGAACATATTTGGAGTTTCACCGAGGCTAGCCATGGAAAAGGGGAGCATGAAGATGTTGGAGCATGTGTGAAAACATTTATTACAAGGGAGGAATTGAAATTTGAAGAGGGTGTTCATTTGATAGATGCAAAAATTATGGTTGAATGGTGTAATGAGAACATGTGTCATGGTGCTCAACTAATTCTAATATTTGTAGACATTTATGGTTAATGGAAGAAGAACACTTGAAAAAGTATGAGGATTGTATGACTCTAACGGGTTTAAGTGACCTCCTTTCATTTCATAGCTCAAATGTAAGTTCATAGACTGTTCATACAAGACACTTGGCATGTTTTTCTGTTCTCATGTGTGGACTTTGTTTGGAATGAGTGTGAGTCACAAGAGTGGGTGGATGATTAGAGTTTCAAACCTCTAATTCTAATCAACAAATATCAGGTTTCAAAAACATTTCAACTTATAGATATGAAATTTTTAGATGACTTTGACCATGTATCTAATCTAGTACATCCATGTATAATATTTTTCATTATGTACAATTTATTCTCATTATTTATATATCTTCATATTGTTGTTAAAAATGATTTTTTATGATGTATAAGGCATGTTTTTATAGTTATTATAGATGAGGACAATGAAGAAGGCATTGATTACTACTTATGTCAATGTGTATATAGAAAGAAGAAATTAACTTCCCCAGTTACAGATGGAGAAAACATTGACTATCCCACTGGGTCAGTGGTAGTCACTTGAACTTGGTTTTGATGATATCCTATAAAACATTTAGATCAATGGTTTATCTAAGAGTTTGAAATGCACAAGAAGATACTGTACTATTCAAATTTAATTCTTGCAGTGAATATTCAATTACAAAAATATTATGGGAGGCCATTAAACAAGAAACTATAGAAAGTTCAGGAGTCAGATCGTGATGCTATTCTCGATACTAATAAGGTTAGAGTAGATCCTAGTGGTTTGTTGGATTGAAATATAGAGGTATGTCAATTTTTCAAATGTATATGTAATTAATTTTACCAAATGTTTTTTTATTTTCTAGGTAGTACATATATAAATTTCATTTTTAATTGCTTACTAACAATTTTTTTTAGGTTAAGGTGCCATATAAGCTTCCACCTTCACATAGTTGGCATTGTCAGTAAAAAAAAAAAAATTCTTAAAGATAAGATTAGCTTAGGTTTTATGCATGTTTACTCTAGGGTGTGATTAGATGGATTAATGAGGTACGTGAGGGATCTAACGGTTCATGGAAATGACTTACAATTTTTGTTTTATGCATATTTGAACTTAGGCTAAAAAATTACATTTTTATTATACTGGGAAGGGTATTTTTGAGGCTAAAATGGGTGGTGGGTTTGTCTATTAGGACTAACAGGAGGATAATAACCTAGTCCTAGAGGTTATCCACCCCCTAAACATATTGGCAGTGGCATTTTTCACCCATGAAGCATCGAAACCAAAGTTTTGAAACCACAACTTGAATTTTGACAACATTTATTGTCAGTGTTTTTGCTCTCTAAAATGGTAGTGAAAATGCACTTTGAGGTGGATTCAAACATTGTGTCAGCATAATAACATGTAATTTGTCTATTTGGATGTGATAAAATTGATATATTTGTAGGTGGAGGTCCCAGAGGTAGAAATGCCAATTGGAGCTCAAGAAGTTACTTGTTCATTGACAAAAACTTGCATTTTTGGACTCATTACTGTAACTTGTCTTATGGATTGATATCCAAGATTTTATGCAAGTGATAAAGGATAAGATTAAAGGGATTTAGGAGGTACATGAGGGATCTAAAGGTTTATATAAATGACCTACAATTTTCATTCTATGTGTGCTTGAATTTAGGCTAAAAAATTGCATTTTTCTTGTATTGGGAAGGGTGTTCTTGAGGCCAAAATGGGTGGTGGGTTTGTTGATTGAGCCTGATAAGACACCAAGAACCTATTAATAGATGTTATCCATCCTCTTGGATGTGTTTTTGGTGTTATTTTTCACCCATGAAACATTAGAACTAGAGTTTTGTAACCATAACTTGAACTTTGACAACATTTGTTGTCAGTGTTTTCACACTCTAGAATGGTAGTGAAAATGCACTTCAAGTGGATTTGAGCATTGTGGTATAAAAATAACATGTAATATATATATATATATATATATATATATATATATATATATATATATATATATATGATAAAAGTGATATATTTTTAGGTAGAGGTCTTATAGGTAGAAATTTTGGTTGAAGCCCAAGAAGTTGCTTGTTCACTGATAAAAACTTGCATTTTTAGACCCATCATTGTAAATTATCTAAGAGATTAATATAAAATATTACACATGAGTGATATGGGCTGAGATTAGAGGGATTAAGGAGGCATGTTATTTATCTAATGGTTTATATAAATGATTTACATTTTTCATTTTATGTATGTTTGAACTTAGGCTAAAAATTGCATTTCTCTTGTATTGAAAAGGGTGTTCTTGAGGCTAGAATGGGTGGTGGGTTTGTCTATCGAGCTTGACAAGAGGAAAAGAACCTATTCCTAGAGGTTATCCACCCATGGAAATGTTTGTGGTGTTAGTTTTCACCCATTAATAATTGAAACTAGAGTTCTACAACCTTAACTTGAACTTTGACAACATAGTGTTTATGCTCTCCAAAATGGTAGTGAAAATGCACTTCTAGGTGGATTCAAACATCATGGCAGCACAATAACATGTAATTTGTCTATTTGAATGTGATAAAAGTGATATATTAATAGGTGTATGTCCCAAATATATAAATGCTAGTTGGAGCTCAAGAAGTTGCTTGTTCACTGACAAAAACTTATATTTTTAGATCCGTCACTGTAACTTGTCTAATGGATTGATCTCAAATCTCCATCCAAGTGATCTAAGGTGAGATTATAGGTATTAAGGATTTATTTAAGGGATCTAAAAATATTTGTAAATGGCTTAAATTCTTTGTTCTATGTGTGTTTGAACTTAGGCTAAAAATTTACATTTTTCTTGTATTGGGAAAGGTGTTCTTGAAGCCAGAATGGGTGGTGGGTTTGTTCATCAGACCTTATGGGAGGAAAATAACCTATTAATAGAGGTTATACACCCCCATGACATGATAGTGGTGTCAATTTTCACACATGAAGCATCAAAACTAGAGTTTTACAACCACAACTTGAACTCTTACAACATTTGTTGTCAGTGTTTTTGCTCTTTAAAATGGTAGTGAAAATGCACTTTTGGGTGGATTCAAATGTCATGAAAGCACAATAAAATTTAATTTATCTATATGTATGTGATAAAAATGATACATTATTAGGTGGAGGTCCTAGAGGTATAAATGCTAGTTGGAGCTCAAGAAGTTGCTTGTTCATTAACAAAAACTTGCATTTTTAGACCTATCACTGCAACTTATCTAATGGATTGATATCTAAGATTCCACTTGAGTGATTTGGGGTGTAATTAGAGGGATTAAGGAGGTATGTGAAGGATTTGATGGTTCATGGAAATATATTATAATTTTTTTTCTATGCCTATTTGAAATTAGGCTACAAAATTGCATTTTTTTTGTATTGGGAAGGGTGTTCTTGAGGCTAGAATGGGTGGTGGGTTTGTCGATCAGGCCTGATGGATGCCAAGACCCTAGTCATAGAGGTTATCCACCCATTTTTATATGTTTACAATGTCATTTTTCACCCATGAAGCATCAGAACTAGAGTTATGTAACCACAACTTGAACTTTGACAACATTTATTGTCAGTGTTTTTGCTCTCTAAAATGGTAGTGAAAATGCACTTTTAGGTGGATTTGAACATTGTGGTGGCACCATAATATGTAATTTTTCTATATGTATGTGATAAAATATGTATATTCATAGGTGGAAATTCCATTTAGAGCTCAAGAAATTGCTTGTTCACTGACAAAAACTTGCATTTTTTGACCCATCACTGCAACTTGTCTAACGGATTGGTCTCAAAGCTTCCACCTGAGTGATATATGTTGAGATTATAGGGATTAATGAGGTACTTGAGGGATTTTATGATTCAAAAAAGTGGTTTATATATTTTTTTCTATGCATGTTTGAACTTAGGCTAAAAAAATGCATTTTTCTTGTATTAGGAAGGGTGTTCTTGAGGCCAAAATGGTTGGTGGGTTTGTCAATCAGGTCTAAAAAGAGGTCAATAAATTTTTATTATATAATATCCACCCATAGACATGTTTTTGATGTCATTTTTTACCCATGAAGCATCGAAACTAGAGTTCTTAAACCATAACTTGAACTTTGACAACTTTGACAATTTTGATAACTTTGACAACTTTGACAATTTTAACAACTTTAAAAACTTAAAATAGAGACCTAGAAAATTAATGAGTAATTTATATATTGAAATATTGACCTATTTAACTATTTAAAACTTTGACAACTTTGACATTTTTGACAACTTTGACAATTTTGACAACTTTGACAACTTTGACAATTTTGACAACTTTGACAATTTTTACAACTTTGAAAACTTTGACCTATTGACCTATTTACCTTTTAGGTGTCATTGAGTAATTGAACTATTGACATATATAAAAAATAAACCCTATCTATACCTTTTTTATATTAACAATCAATTTTGGTTTTGTAACCTCACATTCCATTCGAGGTAAATGGTGAAGAGTATGAGTAATCAATATTTCCTTATCTTGAGTTATATGGAGAATGTAGAGATGAAATATGTATGAAGATTTAGATTAATATTATTATAACATACAAATGGACAATATTTTGTAAGTTTCACTTTGATCATAGATCTTTCCCATTGAAATTCCACAGGACCCTAAACTCATAAATATGTATACTTTACTCTTTGTATTAAATCTTGTATTTGATTCAAAAAGTGACAAATAAGGGTTTATAATGGTTATAGAAGGTAGTGAAAAACTTATTGTTGGTTATAGAATCCTTTGATGTTGAAAAACCTAGAGACCCTGCATACCCTTGTTTTTAACATACATAATATAATGTTGAATGACTAAGATTTCTTGTTTGTAAATTCCTCAAGGGTTGGAGAACTTGATCATTGAATTAAAAAGTGGTAATAATGTTAGATAGACCTAATCCAATAATTATATCATCTTGAAATTTTTGGTTGGATGTTATATGCAATTATTTTCAGTCTTAGTCTATATAGTTGCTACAAACCTTAACTTTTAGGGTTTTGACCATAGGAAGAGATTCAACCCTTAAAAATTCTTGAAAACTTGTACTATAGTGTGTCTTAGGGTCTATTAAGTGAATAAATTTATTTCATACTTTTAACTTATATATTCCATATTAGACTACCTTATGGTAGTCAACTAGCCTAAAAGACCTAGTGAGAAAGAGGCTAAAGAAGAAAGTTGAACTTAGGTGAAGAGTTGAGGACCAAAATTGATTGAAAAGTAGGATTGAAAAAAAAAGGGTGGTAAAATATAGTTTTGGTTTGGTCAAAGTGTCTCCATAATGGTCAAAACTTGGAGCTTTGTGTATTTTGAGGGCTAATTGGAATGTCAAGTAAGCCTAGAGGTACAAGATTTTGTAAAGGAACATAACCCAAGATTTTGTGTGAGGTAATGGCATGGAAAATGGTTGTAAAAAAAATTAATTATTTTTCCTTGGAGAGTCTGTGTATGGAATAAAACACGAGGTTTTCCCTAAAAAGGGGTTATAAGCCATGACAAAGGCTAAATAAAGAATTTTGAGAAAAGAGAAAAGAGAGAGGGGTTCAAAAATTGGAATTATGTTGTATGAGTAGGATAAGGAGTCTTGAGGTATCAGATAAGTGAATACACAATATTAGATAAAAAGACCTTTTATCAAGATCCTGAACACTTGCAAGATGTTGAGAAAGCTCTAAATCAAAAACACATACAAGAAGTAGGTACAAAGAGAAGAAATCCTTTAAGCCTAAGTGATAAGAGTGTCGTTAGTCATTTACACTAAAAATAATAAAATTTAAAAACTTTAATTTAAAAAAATATGTAAGATCCAAGATTTATAGCATTAAAAAGAATAAATTTTTAATCCTCATTTGTGCGTGCATACAACATTAAATATGAGATCTGATATAGATAATAATTTGGAGGATCAAAACAACACTATACAATAACATAATGAAATGCAAATTGAATTTAAATTATATACATCAATCCATGATAGACATAAAATATAGGCACATACATGTCCAATGTCAATAATACATAGATTGGGCCATGATAGCCATTCAAAAAATTACATCTACCAACATAGTATCTAATGTTGGATGAATATCAAATATGCATATACAATGCCAAAAATACATTAATTATCATATAGGCATACAAAAAATTACATCTCATGTGTGTAAGACATCTTATTCATCAAATATCCTCCCTCTCTTTATCTTCCTTGAAGAAGACTCTCCCTTGGATGCCCTACTAGTAGATGGAGAACCCTCTAATGCCTTGGATTGCTTCAAGTTCTGACTGTGGGTCCTACACTCATAGCTATATTGAAAATGAGCCTATTCAAATACAATAATTATTATGAAATTAACATAAAATACATTCAAACAATTGTTAAGAAATTAATTTTAAACTATAATAAAAAATCATTTAAACATGTGCACTTATGCAAGCTTGTGATCCTGCTCAATCTATTTTTCATGATAAATCAAGTCAATGGAAAGATTAACTATCTGAATAGACATATAAAAAATGGAAGGAACATGAGAATTTACCGCAATCGACTAGAACTATTAGCTGTCATAGGACAACCCTTCATACACAATATATAAACATAAGTTATATTTGCCCCAAGTACACATGCATCAAAATTAATAAAACAAGTCTATTTTTAAAATTTAATATTATAAGAACAAATATATACCTCTATAAATGCATATGAAAATGACATTACAACATGAATGCCTATGTCTATCTCAACTCATAGAGAGGGAGAAGTGTCAGTACCAGCGATCAACTGTTCATGTAAATAAGGTCAAGCACTTAGTTTTATATAAAGTACATCAAATATTATGTATGGAAACCAAAATGATCAATATAAGCACTTGTATACCTAAAATATTTGTCTATATAATGTTAGGGTGTGGAGCTAAAAGCTTTACCTTGTTGCAAATAGAAGGAGGAGGTTTTTCATAGCTTGACAGTCGTCGGCGTCGGCAGGCCACAACCGACGTCGGTCAGGGGAAGCGCAGAGGAAACCAGCATCGGCAGGAGATCAGCTGGCATTGGTCACCTCCAAGAAGGTAGGGACTGACGTCGGTTACTTGTAGCGGTCAGAACTACTGTTGATGAACAGTCAGTTAACTGAACGCGGAGTTTGCATGATAAAGACCAGTTCGAGTCTTTGAGCCACCCGTCTAAATTAAGTGTATGCATGAGATCTATATAATAGACTCATGGGCTATATTGTTAAGTGTTGAACTTGTAGAACCCAAGTGTGGAGCTTGGAGAGTTCTTCCCATGGTGGAATCAAGTAGGATTCCCCATGTATGTAAGATCAGGGTTGATATGCAGGGAGTTGCAGGATCGTGGAGGAGATCTACATGTGATAAGTAAGATCAGGTTGGTCTGCAGGGAGATGTGTGAATACGAGGGTCAAAAAGGAGATCAGCGAGGGAGCTAGATCTAAGGTGACAACAATACATCAGGAGTAAGATCATGGTGAGATCTACTTGGAGTACCAGTTCGTACTCAATTGTATCGAATGTACAATGAGGTGAACAACAACGTGTGTTAGCTGTGTGTTGTGACCTATGAGAGAAGATTACTCAGGTGGGAAGATTACTTGGAGCCCTTGAGGAGGAAGCCTCACAGAGGTGGAGAAGAGTGTGATCTCTTTATTGTAATTTCCTTTGTAATGAGTTGAATACAATTATGTGTTGCCTCTCAGTTTCTATGTTATTTCTCATTCATAGTTATTTGTTCTTCTGGTATTTCCGCATGTTTAAGTTGCTTATACATTGGTAATCATGTGTGCTCTTAAATCTGACAAGTTATGTCAGAGCTTTGGGGAACTTAGGTCCTGTCAAATGGTATCAGAGTGAGGTTGGACGTTCTCAGAGCAAGCTTGACTAACAGGTGGTTCAGATCTGTTAAGTGTTGTTGATTATAGGGTACTCACAGGAGTTGTTGTTTGAGTGGGAGTATAGCAAGGTAGAAGAATGGAGAAATTTAGGCACAGGTGTAGCACCACAGGGAGTGTGGTGGGTTGTCTTCGAGTGGGAGCTTGAAGAGGAATACAAGCCAGGATATAAATTAGACAGAGTACTGGTATGGGTACAGGTGTAGCTCTTTATCTCCAAGTGGGAGATTGTTAGGGTGTGGAGCTAAAAGCTTCACCTTGTTGCAAACAGAAGGAAGAGGTTTTTTGCAGCTTGATAGTCACCGGCATCGGTAGGCCACAACCGACGACGGTCAGGGGAAGCGCAGAGGAAACTGGCATCGGCAGGAGATCAGCCAGCGTCGGTCACCTCTAGGAAGGAAGGGACCGACGTCGGTCACCTGTAGCGGTCAGAACTTCTGTTGACGAACAGTCAGTTAAGTAAACGCAGAGTTTGCATGATAAAGACCAGTTCGAGTCTTTGAGCCGCTCGTCTAAATTAAGTGTATGCATGAGATCTATATAATAGACTCATGGGCTGTATTGTTAAGTGTTGAACTTGTAGAACCCAAGTGTGGAGCTTGGAGAGTTCTTCCCATGGTGGAATCAAGTAGGATTCCCCATGTATGTAAGATCAGGGTTGATATGCAGGGAGTTGTAGGATCATGGAGGAGATCTACATGTGATAAGTAAGATCAGGTTGGTCTGCAGGGAGATGTGTGAATGCGAGGGTCAGAAAGGAGATCGGCGGGGGAGCTAGATCCAAGGTGACAACAATACATCAGGAGCAGGATCATGGTGAGATCTACTTGGAGTACCAGTTCGTACTCGATTGTACTGGATGTACAATGAGGTGAACAACAGTGCGTGTTAGCTGTGTGTTGTGACCTATGAGAGAAGATTACTCAGGTGGGAAGATTACTTGGAGCCCTTGAGGAGGAAGCCTCACAGAGGTGGAGAAGAGTGTGATCTCTTTATTGTAATTTCCTTTGTAATGAGTTGAATATAATTATGTGTTGCCTCTCAGTTTTTGTGTTATTTGTCATTCATATTTATTTGTTCTTCTGGTATTTCCGCATGTTTAAGTTGCTTATACATTGGTAATCATGTGTGCTCTTAAATCTGACAAGTTGTGTTAGAGCTTTGGGGAACTTAGGTCCTGTCATATAAGTACATGAATGTAATGAAACATTATAGGAAATAAGAAGACAAAAATGCATTTGAAAATACACTTAGATATGAAATTATAAGCTATCTATTGAAGTGTTAGAGCAACTTCCTTGTACCAAAACCAAAATTAGATAATTAAAACTATGAAAGGGAATATATAATATACTAGTTTCTTCTTTTTCAAATTGATAAGTATAAATATACTTGGGTCAAGATCTTCAATTTATGCTATATTACATGTTGGACTATATTGGTTGTTGATTTATTACTTGTCTAAAAATAATTGTTTGACTTAGGTCTGGACCATCGTAACTAATTCTTTTTGGATGAATTTTAAAGATTAACTTAGAGTATTTAGGGATATTTTAAATTACATTTTAAAGAGGTGGGCCTACATTTGATGGAGTAGAGTGATGAACTATGATTGGCTTCCTAAGATTATAGATAAATTAATGACAACTGATTTGGCCACACTATATATAGTAAGGATATTGTAGGTGGGGATTTTTTTCCCATCAATTATATTCCTTTTCTTGACCTATTCACTAACTAGAATGTGTCATGTAAAATAATTCAAGGTTACGATTAGGATACTAGGCTTGTTGGCTAAATACAAGGTTATGGCCTTGATAAAGGATTATGATAGAGGTAAGGTTTTTAATTGGGTGTAATACTTTGGTGTATGAGCACATGACCCCTACACTCATCATGGGCTAGGTGTAAAAGCAAATGACCCCTTACCAGTGAGGGTTAGATATTGGGATAGTGGGGGATATTAGGTCTTCTAGTTAGATAGGCATGCCACCATTGAGAGACTTTCCATGCATGGTGGACACACTAATAATGATATATTTGGTAGTTATACTATATTAGGGTATTTTATGATAGTTTTTTAATGAGGTGGATACTCTACAACCATCACTGGAAAAATTGGGAGAGTACATTTAGAAAAATATCATTTGTCTAGGTTGTAATTATGGTAAGATGCCAACATTAAGTACAACCACCACCATAATATATAGGTAATTATATGTAGAAAAAATAATAGGATAGAGGGTGAGGAGATGAATTTTAGGGGGAAACAAGGGTGAGCATACACTTGTTAGAGAGGAACCAACATGATAGGAGGAGAATGCTAAGATGAGGTCCAATTAAGAATTATACCTAGACTAACATGAAGTTACCCAAATAAAGTAGTGAGTTGGTTTATTTTTTGTTGATTTCTATGTTAATTTTAAATTTATTACTTAATTATTGTTTATTTATTACTGGATATCTAATGTCTTCTCTTGTTATATGGTTTTAGAGTGAATCACTTAGTGGTGGAACATGATTAAAAAAACTTTGGTTAGGATTTTTAGGTGAGGATTATTTGAGCCTCAATAATATTTTCATGGATGTGGTTTTCCTTGTGTGAATAAGCAAGCATACATATGTTTTTCTCCCTACTTATCATACATACATGGAGTTCCCTCATAATAAGAGAGAGATAGTTGGCCTAGAGGAAGAGGTGACTGGTTTAGAGTCTTAGGTGAAGAATCTCAATGAGATTGTTAGGGCTAGGGAAGGTTAGGCTCCATCTAGATAGAAAATAGTAGGAGGTACATCACCCACATAGGTGTAATCAAGAGACACAAAATTAGAGAAATCATATCCCACATTAGTCATCAACATGTATATGTAAACAACTGCAGTCATAAAAAATACAAAGAGAAAAACATATATGTAAACAATTTTTACCTCTATATATGTAAATAGTGTAATCCTAACAAAGGAAAATTCAATTATGGATATCCCAATAGTTAGATCTTAATTTGAAAATAATGGCTGTGACAAATCGAATGCTGTAAATACTAGTTGTGATGATGAAGGAACCATCACATCTTGTGACATAAAAAAATTTCATATATGTTATATTAAATTTTTATGTAAATTAATTTTTATCTTCAAAATTAAATTTACAAATATAAATTAAATTTAACATGACATTTATATAAAATATACCTACATCTATGTGGTGACTGATGATTCATGCCAAATGTGAATGCTAAAAACTCATCACTCATAAGAATATGATCTAATCCATCTAAGCCACCAATGTCATCATCATCAAAAGGTCCCATGCACATATCTCCACATGAAATACAAGGGTGGGGTTAGGGTCAGGTAGCTTATGGTATATCTATAGCATCACTCTATGAAATCCTACTCATATGATGAATGAGTGTATTAGTGAGTGAGCTAAGAGCATAGAGAGTGTCTATCTCCATGACCTACTAAAATGTAGAGGGGATCTTAGGATCAAGAGGCTTTTGGATATGAATCTATGTAGGTTGATTAGGTGCTTGATGTATACCTAGTCAATCCTATGTAGATCTTTTTTCTCAACCTTGAAACTCTTTAAAATTAAAATAATTAAGAATCTAGTTGAGGACAAACTCATAGTAGAGTTCCCTCAAAAAATATAAAGGGACCTCATGGTTATTACATGGTGGATAATCAAAGACCATCCACCATCGATCCCAAAAATTTGTTGTGATTAATTTATGTACACAGTGATGGATAGGAAAACATTTGGCTATTATAGGAAAGGGGGAATTGGTGGTTGGGTTGATAAATAGGGTACACATATCAATTTTTAAATTTTTTAAATTTTTGACCTAAAGGGCTGTCAACTTATTAGCATAATAGGACCTATAAATATCTCTATATGAGTTCAATCAATTAATTTGACTCATTATCGATTACATTTGACATAATAAGGTCTATAGGGAATCAACTAGCTGTGTACGATGGGGTTTGGTTGAATTAGGATGTCTCATTCTGCCAATTACATCTTCAATTTCAAGTTTGCATCTGACAATATTGTAAATCAAACATTCTTGACTACCAGGGGGTTTTGGGGAAATGTAGAAGGGTTAGGTGGAGGGACAGGAGGAACTACAGGGTTTTGTGGAGGGTTAGGAGGAGAAAAAACCAGAGGGTTTTATGAAGGGATGAGAGGGTTAGTAGGATGGGCTGTTAGAAAAAAACAAATTATAATTAAAAACATGGGTTAAAAACAACGAAAATTATGAAAAATTAGGGTTAAATAAAGATGGTTTTGGTGACTTGCCTCTCCTACATGGCAGCATCGTTGATCAACAGGCATGTGGGGTGAATTCTGGCACTTCCTAGCATTGGTTTTCACAAAATGTGATCACGGAGCAACCTAGGAAGATAAAATGTGAACATAAAATGAATACATTTTGTGTTTGGGTTTCTATATTTATTTTTTTGGGGACATAAGGAAAGCAATCACATTATTAATATGATCATGTTAGCATTAATAATGTGATTATGTTACTATTTAATATAACATGATCACGTTATTTAATAACATGATCGCATTATGGCTCGATAATCCTGAGCCTAGCCTTAAATAATGTGATCACATTGATTAAATAATGTGATTTCAATATTAATTAACCTGATCATGTTTTGGTAAATGTCCATGGAATTATCCCTAAACTCTATGCACTTACCCATAAGTATTAGTGGGTTGTATAATTGAGCTAATCTCAATTACCAAGTGACAACTCACTTTTGATCCAAATTTGGGGGCATGTGCCTTCCAATATCATTCTCTCTTTCCATGGATATATGCACTTTAAACATCATCGCTATTTATCCTAATATTAGTTTTAGAACCTTAAAATGATATATCTTTTGTAAAAATAACTTGCCAATAGGCAAGGTGATTACATCGACATGGGTGTACTCCTAAACCTTGATCTTTCAATTTTAATCTATTTCAAGTAATTTTAATCTAGATTATATGCACTAATTATACACTATAACATGTTCTTGGCTATAGGTTAATCACTAGTAAATCACTTAATTAAACTCTAATAAAGCACTCAAATTCAACTCAAGTAAAGATAAGGTGTGCATACACACCCAAGTACTTATTCCTTTCCTTTAAAATAAAAATTTAATTACTAGATTAAAAGGGTGGAAATGTAGATGATATTTTATGATTATGTAATACCTTAGTTTTCTACACTTGGAAAACTTAAACTCTAGTTGTTCTTCTTAGTTCTACACATGTCTTACTTCTATAAGCCTTACATCTGCTCTATATTATGCCCCTTGGCCTATCTCTTAGTCTAAATAGCCTTATATTTATCATATAAACATCCTATCTTTCACAAAATGTTTTAAATCTACTTATCTTACACCTGTACAATTTTTGAACCTGTGCTTACTCTCTTTCTCCCTAAACACTATCGTCTAGGATAGATAATAACATTGACGTTAGTGTCCTAACCCAACATAAGTGTCTAGTGCCCTAAAGTCATCTAATATTCAAATGTAACATATTAAAATGGTTAGCCTAAGTGATTTAATGTGAGTTATCTCCTTATAGGATTGGTATAAATATAATGTCAACCCTCATTCATTCCTCACCTAGAAATCAAACTAAAAGAGCACTCAAGAAGCACTCAAGTTACCAAAATCTTTCCTATCCTTCCCTATTATGATATCAGTCAAAGGAATAACCTAGATATAGGTTTTAAGTACTAAAGGAGT
Source organism: Torreya grandis (assembly GCA_037957365.1). NCBI lineage: Eukaryota > Viridiplantae > Streptophyta > Pinopsida > Cupressales > Taxaceae > Torreya > Torreya grandis. Next base: position 605,803 of record JARHVA010000011.1, read on the forward strand.
AATCATAAGGTCATATTTTCCATGTTACAAGTTATGTCATTATTATACTTGATTTACACACATTGTATCATTCACACAGAAGCTAACACATAGAAGATAACTACATGAGTCTGATGCCCTATTTTGGAGTATTGACAATGTAGGAAACACACTTTGATAATAGGGTCATTATGGGTCAGATTGACATCATGTACCCACTAACCCATTTCCCCTAAGGTCACATTGAAGATGAAAAGCTAGGGTTTTTCTATTTCACTAGGAGTGATAGTTCATGACCCAGATCCGAATGCACTAGAGTGAAGGCAAATACAAATCCAAAATCATCCAAGTGGTCACATCCTATTTAAGCTAATATTTCATATATAACACTAGAATCAAACCTAGATAGTAGTGTAAACATAACCATCTCAGGCTGATGCAACTATCTAGAGATCCAAAGACACCAAATCCATAATCTAACAAATGTTCCATAACTATCTTCCCACTTGATTTTTATCTATTCAAAATTCAGATCTACATTAGGTTTAGAACCAAATAAGTACTCTCTTTTATGTCATTTCTATATCTAGAATGGTTGTATGCTCCATTAATAACCTATCTTAGTTTAATAAATTCAACATATGGTACATCTGAGTTTTAGCACAATTTTCTTCATTATTTTGTTCTTAAGAGAAATTTCATTATCTATAATGATGGTTGTTGGGAGGTCAAAACAAAAAATAATGTTGGTCATGAGAAAATGACATATATCTTCTCATTTTATGGATTGTAATGGAATGGCCTCCACCCATTTTGTAAAGTATTCTATAACTATAATAATGAATTTGTGACCTCTTACAGATTCTAGATTTATCTTACTAATTAGATCAAATACCCATAGAGTGAATCACCATGAGGATATAATGGATTGTAACTATTGTGAAGGAACATGGTGTAGGTTTCCATGACATTGAAATGTTTTTCATATCTTAGCATATCATTGACATTCTTGTTCCATGGTTGGCCAATAGTAACCTTGTCTAAGTAATTTATGTGACATTGTCTTACTACTGAAATGGATACCACATGCACTATTTTACACCTAACTAATAGCTATTTAGCCTCCTTGACTTTTAGATATCAAAGTAAGTGTCCCTCAAAATATCATTTGAATAATTCCCCATTGATAATGACATATCAAACATAATTAATCTATAATTTGTGTTTATAATTCCTTGTGAAAATGTCTGCTTTAATAGATTTATGTAGATCAATGATGTTGTGTTGGCCATTATATCAACATGTGTATGATGTAACATATGTATGTATATATTATTATTGACACAAAGTGGTAGCCAATAATATGATATGAAGATTATTTTCTGTGCCATAATTGAATTCAACCATATCTTTATCAAGTAGTGTAAATTGATCGATGGTGTACAATGTCATAGGTATGGTGCCATCTATGTCAAATGGGACATCCTATGAAGTGTCTAAGAGCTCATCAAAGTATGCCTAGGAATTTTTGGAATAAAGAAACCTATTCTTATGATATAAGGAAGGGAGATCCTCATATGCCGCTAAGAATTTTGAGAGCTTTGTCATTAGAAAATTTATCCAAAGTAGGTAAATATGGAGAAATGATATCATCAATAAGATTAGGGTAAACAACTAAATGTGTATAGACATGATTCACCATATTATTTGTCCATTGAATGGGTGGAAAAAAAACTATTTGTCGATAAGCATGGTTAGAAGACTTATCATTAGATGTATTATCCTTATATCTAAGTCATTGCCTTCCATGCTGTTCATATGCGTCAATAGGATCAATAATTCCCTGCTCATGTTTTCTAAGGCCCTATCCTATATAACCCATTTTATCGAAAGATATCAATGAAAATGGAGAATTAAATATATTATCATGTACTCCAATGGTGTTTGAGGGAGTTATACATGAAATTTGTATAATATATTATGGAGGTGTTGTAACAAAACCCATGTGAGGAATATAATTTTATGAGGGCTCTATATATTGACAATATTTGAATGGTTCCTAATCCATGGGACATGTGTATATATGACCATTAAACTAAATTTCTAAAATTCATGTAAAGTCAACAAAACTACATGCATAATATGAATCCAAGGTCTCCCAATAAATATATTATAATATAGATCATTGGGCATGGCTTGACATGTTGTAGGTAGTGTTCTAGGTCCCAATGTAAGGTGTAGTGTGATTTGATCCAAAAATTTATATGGAATATTATCAAACCCTCATATTTTCATATCAGAAGGATCCAAATCTATAGCATGTAGATTAAGAAGTTGGAGAAAAGAGATATTGAAAATGTTCAACTTGGATCCATTGTCAACTAACACCCATTTGACACCTACCTCATTAATTTATAATGCAACGTAAATAGGTATATGTTTCTCTCTGATGTGTTGATGTGGGAGATCTATTTTTTTGAATGAGATATGCTCTTTAGTCCATTTCATAGTATTGATTATATAAGCAACATAAGATGGCTCTATTGTGTGAGGCACCCTATTCAAAATTATATCAAACTAGATGATGCATTAGATAATTTTAATGGGTTGTTTGATTCACTTTTGACACATAGTACATATTAGAATTAAAATGGATGATACAGTCTAAAATATAACAAACAATTAGGTATAACATTTAATCTAACTAATTTGAAAATCAAGATCAAATAAATATGCTAAGAGGATTTGAATGAGTTTTTAGGCTCTCAAATATACTTTCTCATTCATACACTAGTGTCAGGTCAATGTTTTAGAGAAATAAATACAAAGGTTAAACCATACCTATAGCCCACTATCCTTTCTCTAAGGCTGTAGTGTGAGTAACATCCTTACATGATACACTCCTCTTAAGTACATCACAAAACCAAATAGATGGTTGCTTCCTAAGGTTCAATAAAAATGGAAATCTTAGGCATTTTTAATATATCATGAGGTACATGAAAACTAAATTCCTTATTTAGTGTTATGCAATGGCTTGAATATCAGGGTAATATTGCTCACACCATGGTCTTGGTAAAAAAATTGTTTGGCCCATAACAATAGCAACTAAGTAGTTTAAAAAAAATCATAACATAGTTTCTAAAGAAAAATAGATAAAGAGAAAATAAAGATAAAAAATCACTATTGAAAAGTAATTTTTAGCATTCAATCAATTGAAATAAATAAGTAGAGAATGGTATCAAGCTAGCTGATATATTTAGAAATTAAATATGTTTAATGAAACACACAAAACTATATTTGGTTGGTTAATACAGTTGTAAACACAAATAAAATTATATCAGGTTAGCTAATACAATCTATGCAAACACAAAATGGTACCATACTAGCTAATACTATTGTAGATAGGAAAAAAATTTATATCAGGTTGGTTGATGTAGTTGGCTAAAGGTAGAAAACTATATTGGGTTGGGTGATATAGTTGGTTGAATGAATAAAGGTTAGATAAGACTCACATCATGTTAACTAGAATGCATATATAGGCTAGGATTAACCTACAACTATCCTAACTCAATAGACTCAAACTCTATTAATGTCAATCAAATATAACCCATGATATTTGGATGATCCATTAATGAACTATGAATTCTATATATCTAGTAGAGGGTTACCTACAATGCAAATGTCAAGAGGAAAGGGTTTCAAATCCTAATCCTATGACACAAAGATATAGATCTCAATGACCTCTATGAAAGTAAATTTATTGTAATAAATGATTTTAAGTATGTACATAAAGTAAATTAATCTAAGGATAAGGGTTATAATAGTTTTAAGTTGGTAAAGTGCAATGGTCAATCAAATGGGGGTCTATGCAACCTAAAGTGAATTATGAAAAGTCTAAAAAAAATTATAGCCACACAAGATTATTTGGTGAAGAGAAAGCCTAAACAAGGATACACACACATTCATTCACTAAGTAACAAGAAACATCTAATCTACTAAGTAAATAAATGGAAGAGCGTAGAGTTATAAATACTTTGGGGTGGACCTATTGAGCCTTAATCTCCCCCTTGGCTCAAGTGTAAATTTTCAAGAGAATGTTTTGGGTTGAATACTTCAAATGGTTAGATAAATACTTAAGATATCCTCAACTAGGAACTCCTAATGACTCCTCCCTATTGATATTCAAAGATAACAAAAGACAAATTTAATCAATATAAGGTTCTAAACCATAAACTCCTCCAAATATGACTTTAAGTAGAAGTGTGAGTGAAAACATAGCAAATAGAGTGTATATGATCATTTTGGAATGAAATATGACCCTTATATATATTTATCCAATGCCCAAAACCAACCCTAAACACTAAGCCAATGGTATTATCCTGACGAAGCAATTAAAATTTGTCAGATGACATAGAATAATATCAACCAGGCTAATACAATATAAATGTCAATAGACAGGTTTAAAACTTTATTAGGTTGGTCGATATAGTAAAATATGGTTAAAGGGCATTAAATATATGGTATTGGATAGGCTGATGCCATAGGATATAGGGAAGATAACACAACTAAATAAAGACAAGATGGAAGAGGTAAATGGCAATGCATTCTAAAGATGCCAAATTGATAGTAGTAATGGTGTAATCAGGATATAATAACAACATCTTTCATAAATGATCAGGAGTCTTACGCACCCCTTTCAGTGCACCCTTTAAGGCATGCACTTAGGAAGATTGATGATCGATTTGTTGTTACAAGAGAAAGTGTTTATAATTGATAAAGTGAAAGCTATTATGAGTATACACCTACTAATTCACTTATCACAAGGAATCATAATAAAATAAGGTTATGACATCATAATTTAACTCTATGTAAGGTTATATGGTACACAAAGTAGGATAACATCTCCAATGTTCAAATAATAAATACATGTGGATTACAAGTTTGTTAGGATCAAGTAGTATGAGGTAACATAATGGTTTATTAATGAATCACTTTTCCTCTTTAGTATAATTGTATCTTTCACACACATTACACACATCAAGAAGTCCAAAACCACATGCATATAAATAAAAAATGTATGATAATTTAGTATCAAGAGACAAATAAATATCATAACTAAACAATACATCATATTCACATCAATCTCAACTAAAATCAACCTGATAATTCATTGATAATTTTTTAGAGTATATAAAGCATCCATTGTGTGTAGGCATGAAAATAATAATGGGGCATAAAAACCCAAGTACTTTCTTCTAGTAATCCATCCATATCTCAATAGACATACAATATCATTGTTATAAGCATGAAAAAAATGAAATGATAATAACCACATCTCAATGGATTCAATCACTATGATCCATAAATAATCAAGTCTCAAAGTTCTCACCATAAAACTAAATCATAAATAATTACACACCATCAAAATATATGCAATATTTAATGATGCCAAATGTCATTTCTATAACATGAGTAATAAATTAATGACAATAGGAGTCATTTATTTAAACACAATAAAACTTATAAGATAATGTCTCAATAAGGTCCACATATGAAAATTTATCTATGAACATGAATCACCACAATATCTCCAAATTTGGCTAACATCAAAATACATGCACAACATGATTAGTCTCAAGTATGCATGATAGATCAATGTCAAAATATATTAGCAACCAATAAACACCTTATATGTCTATATCTAATTATTTAATAAAATTAATAACCATACAATGTGTTTATGTATAGATATAAAATAAATGTAGTATCAATGCTTAATCATAGTCATGAGATCAGATATGAGGGAAATCAATAATTAAAAACATTAGGCCTCGCATGGACTATAATAGTCTCTACCCTTACTAGTTTCTATAGAGTATGTTAAACCATAGTGGTTTACCTTTGTTATGAAGACATAACGATGAGATTTAGTATTCCATATGCTATGCATTGTGAAAAATGGTGTTTTTTTGGACTGCATAGTCCTATAATGAAATACTAAATTTTAATTTTATATTTAAAGATTGTTGTAGTCTTGGGTTTTAATATTACAACACTATTATATTTGGAGGAGTTATACCTCAATGATTTTGCCATGTAATATTATATGATCTCAACCAAATTTTCCATGCATCTATAACTTATATGTTATATTGAGAATAGATGTTGGTTGTTATATGGCTCAAAAAACTTGTCCATGCATTTATAAGTTATAATTTAATTAGTATATAAATTCAATTTTTCTGATAGTTTTATATTATCAAGCTTCGATCTTATCATATTCAATGCAAATCTCTATCTTTTAGATAGTTTTTATGTTGAGTCATTTCAATAATAATAAAGTCAAAAAACTGTATTAAACTATTTAGTTCAAAGTTAGAATATCATGTTGGGTTAATTTAGATTGAGTCATATCAATTTAATATATTATCTAAAGTTTAAATGGTTTATGTTATATTTTATGATATAGTCTTTATTTTTAAGTCATTTATAGGTAAATAGTCTTTAAATTATAATATAAATTATTTTTGTGTGTTATCAAAGTTATATAGGTTTGGACAATATATTATATTGTTAAAATTTAAAAAGTCATCTTTTGTAAATGGACACATTTTTCAGTGGAAGCTGATGTCCTTTTGGTCTATTAAAATTGTGAAGTGGCATAATGGATAAATTTAATCATGTCAAAAAAATTGAAAGAAAATATTTCCAAACTTAGCATGTAAGAACCCAATTATTAATAATTAACAAATAGCTATGGTATATTGTTAATGGGAAATCATTAAAATTGAAAGATGTAAATGAATCAGTCAAATGGGAATCTAGGGATCAAAAAACAACATTGATTATTGGTCTAAGAATATCTGGTGCTATTTATATCATATAAACCTATCAAAGACTTAACATGTCATCTAGATGACATTAGACAAGCTGTTTAGATCTTAAGCATGAAGTGCAATAGTTTCCTTGAATTAAAAGTTGTTCAGACTCAAGATGGAGGAAGGCAATAATATGGTGCAACATATTAGTAAGTTTTTTCCATCTTAAATCAATTAACAGTAATAAAATTTGATGTGCATGATGATGATATAAAAGTTTTAGTAGTGAATATCATGCTATTTATCAATTCTAACATGGTTTTTACACTTAAAAAAATAAATCTTTCCTTAAAAGATATAATTTCTTCCTTGATAGATGAAGAATATAAGAATATTGATCCAGAAGAAAGTGTAATGTATAGTAAAAATAAATAGGATAAATCAAATGTTAAAAGAAGATATAAATCTTCTTTCAAGCAAGGATAAACTTCTAAGGATTAAAATAAACAATTTCTCTACTATTATTGTAAATAATTTGGCCATATGATTGTAAATTAAAAATAGCAATCTCGGGACCTGCTTGACAAAAAACTACAATATAATGCCATGGTTTTTGTATAAAAAGAGAATTATGAGGATATTATCCATAAAAAAAATTCTAATAATGAAGGATATGTCTATTAAATGAATAATAATATAAGTTATAGGCATTAGAGGAAGGATTCCCTTCAACACCTCTCGTTAGCCACTAATGATGGGGTCATTTATGCTATAATGGCATATGTTTCTTTTTCTATTCTTGTTTATGTCAAAATAAGTGGTACAATTCATATATTTTGAATTTTTTATTTCATTGAGAACTATTTTGTTTTGTATATATAGGAGTGAAATTTCTATAGATGTAGAATTCTTATTTAGTTCCTACACTAATTAGGTTGATGTGATCCCATCAGTGAATGGTTGATGAAAGGTAGATTATTCTTTTTTATATTTCCCATTCTGATTAGGTTTATGTGTTCCCATTAGTGAATGGTTTATGAGAAGTATATGAATATTTTTTTCCCTCTCTAAATTCATATGGTCTTATAAAATACATGTTCCCTTGCTCATACTAAGGGGGAATGATAGGAAAATTAGTTCACGAATTAATATTATAATTGTGAGATAATATTTATTGTGTGTTGTAAGTTATTATAAACTCACATATATAAGATATTAGTTATTAAAGAGTGATCTTAGGGTTGTGTTAGAATATAAGTTAAGTGATTTGGGGGATTGAAGATCATTTATGCCTTGAATAAAGTAATTATTTAGTCTACATGTTTTTATCCCAATATTGATTAAACTTATTTGAGTTTTATTATTATGTGATTTATGTTTGGATTTTCTATTTTTAATATCACCTTAATGCTAGACTCAAATGATTTACTTGAAATAATATTAAATACCAAGCATGAATTTATATTGATACATACTAAATTAAATATCATGGCACATTTAACTTAGTAACAAATTATTCTTACCATACATACTTGATAGTTGAGAAATATAGTATAATGCATGTTTACTTACCTTCATAGATTATTAAATATCAAAATATTCACTAGAAGAGAAAATAATGTCCACCACTTTATTTTGAGATTATGAAAATAAAAAACTATATTAACATAAAATTTAAATAGAATTTTCCTATTTTTCCAACTTGTGGAAAATCCAACAATTTAGATGTGTGTATGTGTTTCATGGGGTCAGATGTAACCTCGAGAATAAATATAACAACTAACAACTATAATAAAAACCATTTGCACAATATATATACAACTAAGACCCCCATAACTAATTTATAATGAAACCTATACAAATTTAAAGTGATTCAACCATAATTTTATAACATAGAAATTGGATTACATGTTCATTTTTATTTCAAATCAGCATAGCATAGTAGGGATTATTTCTCAATTTTTTTAGTGTTGATGATAATGTATCATTTGAATTGTGACTAGGGCATATCCATATCCTCAAAAATAACCTAGAGTTATTTTATACCAAACTATTAAAGAGCATGGGTCCTTTTGACCTTATTGACAAACCTAATGATGAAATCGAGTGATTTTTGGTGACCCACTTATCGCACATATTTTTTAGATTATGAAAATAAATGATTATATTAACGTAAAACTAAAATAGAATTTTCCTATATTTTTAACCTATGGAAAATCTAACAAATTAGATGTGTGTGTGTGTGTGTTTCATGGGGTCAAATGCAACCTCACCAAGAATAAATATAATAGATAATAACTATCATAAAAACCATTTTCACAATCAATAGACAACTAAGTCCTGCATAACTACTTTCTAATGAAACACGTGCACATTTTAAGTGATTCAAACACAATTTTTTAACATCAAAATTAGACTACATATTCATGTTTGAATGGATCCTTCTACTTTCAAATCAATATAGCATAGTAGGGATTATTTTATTAAATTTTTTAGTGTTGATGATGGTGTATCATTTGAAATGTGAACCAAGGCATATCGACATCCTCACAAATAGTCTAGAGTTATCTTGTAACAAACTATGAGAAAGCATAGGTCTTTTTGACCTTATTGACAACCCTGATAATGAAACATAGTGATTTTTGGTTACCCACTTATTGCACATCCTTGTATCACATTTTAAAATATATCATAAATACCTTATTCATCCCATACAATTTTTCCTTAGATACATAAGTATCATTTTTATGGAAATTTTCCTTAGATACCTAAGTACCATTTTTCTTCATGTGTCCTAGACTAGAGGTAAAAAACATGGGGAAATTTTGTGTATAAATATTTCAACATTAGGGATGATTGTGAAAACACATATTTTAAATTGGTCATCCTATTTTTTAATTACTTTATGAAACCTCTACACATATCCATATCTAGGTCTAACATCAAGGACACATTAACTAATTTTTACTTTCAGATGACTTGGGTAATGGTGTCTATTTTCTCACTAAGTTAGTTGGCCTCCTCCATTTTTTATTGGGTGGTTGATTGGAAATTTATTTTAATTTTAATACACTCTTATACCAATAATAATAAGTCAAAAAATACTCCCAATGTTTATTACAAATTACATATCACCTTAGATGGAATTAAAACTAAGATTTGTCTTATAAATATGTGACCTATTTTTACATAACATCTAATTTATATTGGGAAAATTCACCTATATAATATATTATATATTTAATCTTACTTCCCCTTTATACGAGGCTTGAAATTAATCCTAAATAACTTCTAAGAGGGACCCTCTTAGAAGTTATTTAGGATTATTATGTTTTGAAAATATAAACCCAAGGGAAACTCTAAAAGTTTAACTAAGGGTAATAATATCAACTATTACTGGGATAACATTAGTGTATAAAATAGACTTACCAATGCATTTGAGGTTTCTAAAATAGTGGGATCCTTATTAACTTTTTCATTATCACTTAAGGGTGCTTGTATCACCAATGGGGTGGTAATGGATGAAGTGGTAAGTGAATGTAGGAGTGGTAGGTATGAAAACACATGATGAAAATACATGTATAAAAACCATATTGGTAATATGGGAACCCATGGAATTGTCAACATTAGGAGTTAAACCCATAACTAATTTGGTCATGATACTGGTAGTTTTTAATATCATAGGTACATGAATAAGATTAAGAATTATATACACTGGTTAAACAATATCAACATTAGAAAAGACATTGAAAAGGGACATAAGGGAAGAAATTTCAACACTTAAAATTAGGGGAATAATAAGAAACAAAAATATTTTAGAATATAAAACACTTCAAGTAAATGTAATTTGGCCAATAGTAATAGATTGAAGGTTGTACCTCTACATTTGATGAAGTATAAATATGGGATGGAAAGGCATTCATGCATTGCATTATTTATCCACATATAATTTTTAATCCCTTAACTAAAAAAATTAAAATTTAATTTTAAGTGAAGGTGGGGGACTATCAATATTATCTTCCACACCTTCTATGTTGACTACCTGAGGGATCATGACCATATTTTACTTCTCTTTCAAATTCCCAAAAATATTTAGTCTATTGATTACCTTTGCATCACATGCAATAATTAAGAGATAAATATTATCTTCATCTTGGGAATGTGTGTACTAAAGGTTGATCATATTTAGCTAAACTTTGAGAAAAGTAGCTGCCTCCCCCTTGGGGTCTCATTTCTTGATAGAATATCTCTAAAAATTGTACTCATATATGGATTGAGAAAATGAGTGCACTATAGGAAAATTGATCATTTTGTGACCTCCAATTACTAAAGTCAATGGCATAAATAGTCATATCTTCTTTTTCTTTAGGATTCTAACTAAACCAATTGCGTACTAAAAACATATTTAAATTACTTCTAGAATTTTAGGGATATGATAAAGAAACATATAAGGAACAATTTTTCTTTCCAAAAGTACTAATAAAAATATATTTTGGGTAGAATCACCATGCTCTAATAATTTTCAAACTATCAATTATTTCCCTTAAAATATGAAGCGTGGCTACCTCATTAACTTATTTATAGACAATGGGATAGAATATATTAATTTTATGTAGTAATCATGGTGCCTATATCTATATTTATTTTTAAAAAACACATGAATAGGGGTGGTGGATTGAGTCTCCAAATTTGGGGAGGTTTTTTTTCAAACTTGAATGTAGAACAACATGCATCAATGCTATATTAATTCATATAGATATCCTCACTTTTTATTATAGCTTTTAAATTAGTCTATAAATTCAATGAAATCAGTTCATCCTAGTTAAAGCTTGTAGGATTTGTTAAAATGATTAACATGAAGGTAACTCATACCAAATTATTGTGTTGCATGTATGATACACTATATCGATAGTTGAGAAAAATATTCAGTCTTTATTATGGGATTAAACATCTTGATATAAATTTGACCAATGTTTTTTCTCATGATATATCATTAATGCCATGTAGACAATTATTTTAGGATATCATTCACATCAAACCAATTTTATATGTAATATATTTCATTATTAAACTCTAACTCATTGATTTTGTACATTTCCCTAAAGGGGAATCTAGAGACTATCACTATGAGATTCTCATTATAAAATTGAAATACATCATCTTAGATAATACATTTTATACACATATCCCTCATTAAATCTTTGTAGGGGATTATCTATAGTTCCACAGTTACTTGTACAATTAGGATGCCCTATTGTACCTTACTCGTTATGTGTACTCTATTTGATCCTGAGTGGATTCATCATTAATGTGATATTTTTTATGTTATCAATGGAAAAATATAACTCATTGTAATTATTTTAATTCATTATCACTAAGGTTGTTAATCTATCTATAAATCCTCGTTAATGAGTGAAATCAATGGTTACTTGCTTTCCCTTTTATGCCATTATTTCTAATTATTTTAAATTAACACCTTAACCAAGCTACCTATGATTTTTTAATTTTTATGAACAATGAAATCCTTTGACCACTATGTGATAGCTCTATCTCCTATATGTGTTTGTCCAATTTTTGAAATGACCTTTGTGATTATTTTCTTCTTTAATTCAAGCATCCTTCCTAAAAACCTTGTAACAATCTAATTAATGATCATCAATTTAATTGAATTAAATCTAAATGGATGATTAAATTATAATAAATATTAAAATTTTATTTTGATAATGTTATAAGATTAATTTAATATTTGATAAGATGGCCACCATCCTTGATAAATATATGAATAGACACTTATAGTTTCATTATGCATTTTATCCATCCTTACTAGCAATTAAAACCCGTTTCCATAAACTCTAGTAAAGGCAGTTTCATATTGTTCCATGGCCCAAATGAAGAAATACATTTCTCAATATTTATGAGATTTGAATACTAGTGATGAAAAGGCTTGACAACTAAGATTTGGGTTTAACTCACTCATCATGGCCATGCTCACCTTGTGGTAATAGTGGTCAATATTTTTAATAAATGTATTTCTATTATATTAAAAGATAACACTTATCGTGCGGGTTCTTGGTTATTCATTCAATCAAAAATAGTAGAGGTAGTAAATTTAAGTTATGCATTTATGAATTCATTTTAATCTATATATAATTTTGGAGTCTCTTTTGGGTCATGTTGTATGTCAGTGGAATTACATTGAAGAATAGTTCATAATATTTTACTAAACCAACTACTCTTCATAGGTCTTTATGGACTAATAGATGGATGTTATTTTTAAAATGGTTTACTAATTACATTGTAGATACTATATCCAAGCGTGAGTCATTCAATCTTGTACTATTTTATATAAAATATTATTCTAACTTTTAACTTATTATAAATAATTATGAAAGAATTAAATGATCAATTTTTGAGCATATGCACCTTAAATATTTAATTATTATTCTCTTTTGTATAAATTATTTAATTTTTATGAGTTATTCTTACACATTTATTTTATACATTAATAAATATAAAAATTAGGTGTTATGATCAAACTATATTTTATAATCATACATTTTATTTTATTAAGTATTTCAAAAGAAAAAATGATTCAATTATTCATGGCATATAATTTATATATGATGAATTCAATAAATTATTTCCTTTGCATGTTTTAACCCATTTTCTTAAGTTTGGTGAAGTGGGGGGAATGCCATTATGAAATTTTACCATGTTGCACAATCTCACTTCATTAAGTACCTGCACTTATTTTACCTTTTATAGTCACATTCATAATAATAAGGTGGGTAACCTATTGAGACATTCAATTATATTTTATGACTTATCATATTTACAACCTACACATAATAAATTATAAAGTACCAATGCATAATAAATAATCCAAATCATTTATCACATACATAAATAAATTTTTAATATTAAAAGGATACTCTTAAGGATTATCCATTTCACGATAAATTATCGATTTTATTATTATGAATGGATTTAGGAAAATGAGTAACATGCAATGGAAGTAATATATTTTGGATTGAATAGGGTTATTCCATCATTTATAAAAAATATTATGTGGTTCTAAACTTTATAAATTTTGAATTTTGGATGTGTTAGATCACAATAGTTAATAAAGTATTTCAAAATACCCACTATACAAGCTTTGGTTTACCTCATATTCTTGATTAAAAAAATGGTTTCTTTTATTTTAAGAGGTAGATTTTAAATAAACACAATTAATTATTAATTTATGAAGAAGCTTTAAAATAAAGTCATATTATATTTAAAACATTATATCTATTTTATTGCTTCTTTTTTAGTTAGGCCACATAATCATAATTTGATCATCAAAAACTAATTTGGTTCAAATAATTATTTCAAAACAAAACTATATAATAATTATAAAAAGACCACATACCTTTATAAATTTGAGGACTCATCAACTATGTTTCTCAAATTCTTGATATATATTTTTTCAATCCTTGCACACATTTCGGATATTAAAGCTCATATCAGAAGTAAAATTACTTAGGACAATAAAATACCTTGGTATAACCATTCATTTTATTACATATTCCATTTGGATATCACAATTTCACATAAAATTAAATAAATTACCAAAAAAATAGAGTTTTAACTAGTAAAATATATTTAATATTATAGATGCATAAATATGGTATTAGATACTTTATAATGTCAATTTTAACCAAGATTTAATAGACATAACTTTTATATACACGATTGACTCTTTCTCACACTCTCTCCTAACCATTCACTTATCTAGGGGTTTGACCATCCCAATTTGTCATTATTCATACATATGGTTTCCTAGTATCTACTTGAATAAGTTATTATCTTACTCATATTTTTTATAATCCCATATCATAGTATTCTATCTGATTGACCCATTTAACCACAATCAAATGGATCTAATTATCAGAGTCATCTACCTTGGTCAGACATGTCTACCAATGGATATTTTACAAATTTCAAATCCTTCTTTTTTGTCAATTCATACATTTCACATATCGATTTGTATGGAAATTACCCAAATATTCAACTATATAAGTATATTAAGCCTAAGCCTATTCTTATCTAGCACTCATATCGAAACCAAATACATGCTCAAGAATACATCTACACATCCTTGAGAAACTATCCTAAATCATCCAAGCCTAATAAACCTTAAATGAACATATATCAAGATAATTTTGAATATTATTGAAAGGTATAAATCATAAGTTTTCAAGTGTTAAAATCCACATATACAACTACACTACATGCTAGTATTACACCGATCACGTAAATAGATAGGTGGAATAATTATGTGAGGTTTGAGTACTCTTCAAATAATTAAAATGTATCTCAACCACTCAGTAGGGAGTGTTTGAGGTCTACTCACCCATCCTTTCTAACATATTTTTACAAGTGAATCAAGTGTCAAAAATGGACCCAACATTTTAAGGTGAAGAAAGAGGACTATGAGATTGTACATAGTCTTGACCTCTTCTATTGCATAGAATAATTATCAGTAGGTAGGCATATAATTTTTGATGGATAAGTTTTGCACATATGATAGGGATAAATTAGGCATACCTAGATGTATCTAGTTTCCATAGACATCTAAGCATTTATTGATTCATCCCAACAAGTGTAAACACTCAGGTTTTGGATCCAAGTAATCACATACCCATTCTAGACCTTTATTGATGATTATATATTATCACATATTAGAACAAAACCTAAACAACATAAGTACCCTATTTTATAGACATGTCTCTTTATAGAAAGTGAAATAAATCAGTGATACTATGTTTTTACATTTATATTTTCTTAATTTAGACATATATTATAAAATTTGAATTAGACTCATGTTTTACCTTGTTTGGACCACCAAATCCAAAATAAAAGAAAACATACCAATGAACATTTCATTCCCTTAATTGTGATAAACTCTAGATTTTATTACCTGCTTAGGTTTTCAAAATTTTGTGTTAGCATCTAAAAAATATGATTTATAATTTTTGATCTCCCCATATAATGTATTAATTATCCTTTTTTATATCCCTCTTGATGTTATCATGATCCTATTATATTCCATCTAAGAATGATATCTCCCTCATCCCTCTCTGACAAGGTTCAAGGTTAAGTGGTATTAAAATTGAGTATTGTAATATTTATTTATATCAACCACTTGTTTATTTACAATCTAAAATAATTGAAAATATATGATATGCAAATTTCCTTTTTTTTAATTGATGTAAATGTTAATAATGAACACATAGAAGTACCAAAAAAAATGTTAAGAATGATATGCTTGAACTTTAAACTATTGATCAATATGATAATGAACATAATAATGAATATTGTGATAAAATACATCATAGTGGACTTACTGGTGTAGGCCCTACACAAATTACATCTCTTTCTCAATTTCACAGATTATTTCATATGCAACCTCATGATATAAATAAGTTTTTTAATATAATTCTATAAGTTAAAAATGTGAATAATTATAAGGTTATCAAAAATTAAGAATAACATGAACCCTTCACTAGTACTAATTTACTTTTTAGAGATACTAAATTTATAATAGGTGTTCATAACACTACTATTATTGATATTACTATGTATACACATATGGTTATACATGTGATGCCCACCCATGGCATGGGGAAACACAAGGTTGTACTCAAATTACTATGACTTTCCATACACAACATACTTTCATATCTCATATTATTTATACTCATGTAACACCATCCACTGCTACTTAGTTGGTTATACCTAATTCTTAGATCCTTATTCAAATGATTCTGGATACTCAAACTGAAGTTTCACAATTGGAACAAAGTTCTTCTAGAGTGATTTATGCCACTTTTACACAATCCATTGGCCTTTGAGATCACAGATTATCCATTACCTATAGTATTTATTTCACCTAAGCTTACATTATATGATGGTAAGGGTGATGTAGAACAACATATTTAAGCCTTTAATATAACATATTTGGACTATGCATCTGATTATAATTTATTGACTAATTTATTTCCATGTAATCTTAAAGATTGTGCCTTATGACATTTTTATGATCTCCCTTTTAAATTTTCAATGCCTTCAATCTTTTTTCCAATAAATTATTAACACACTTTTTAATCAACATTAATGAGAAGATGTCATATGCTAAAATTATAAAATTAAATCAATGATTTAATGAGCCTATCATAAAATATGTGCTCCATTACAATATTTTGATCTTGAAGAAGAAAAATTCAATGGATCAAAATAACATTTAAGACATACTCAAGAAGATTTTACTTTCCCCACTATATGAGTATATTATGTTTAAGTACTTTCAATATTTTTATGACTTATGCCATATGGTAAAGGATCATGAGGCTAATCCCCTTGCTATGAATAAGCTAACATATGAATCCAATCCTCCAACTAATTATGGTGTAAATTTTTAGAGTATAAAACCTTTTAAATCCAAATAAAATGATACTAAAATGATGAAAAAAACACAATTAACATAGTGTCACAACCTAATAATTTGATAGTTTTCTCAACTCCTTAAACGAGGTGGTTTGCATAGTTATATGAACCTCCTCATAAGATAATACATAAGTTACATGAGTGTAATCCTTTATCTCTCTCTCTCAAAAAATAAATTGATATGATTAAGCCACCATCTAAGCCATTCAATAGAAATGTATATTATGATTCTCATATATGTGCAGGACAATCAACTAATAGATCCATCAGTTTAATACATACACAAGATTTGGTAGATGAAAACATTATCAAGATTAATTCATCTAAAAATAATTCAAGGACATATCTTAATGAAAATGTGAAATTTAAAATGTGTTTTTATCCCTTTAAAAATCATGTGGCATAAAATACTAACATTAATTCAGAAGAGCATATGACTTACAATGCACATCCTCCTCTAGCCTATTATTATTTTAAGACTAAAGAGGAGCATTCATTAGATGGTATTATTGGTATAATTGAGAATATAAAATTATATACCTACTATCACATTCGATGACCATAATATTATAGATGATGATTTTATATATGTGTCATTGTTTATGTGCACCTATATTGATCACAAAATATACATAGTGTCATTGTATATAATGGTTCAAGTGAAAAGGTTTGCATTATGACACTCCTTAATAGTATTAGATATACACATAAGGAGTTTATGGATAAAACAAATATTTTCATATGATTCAATGGAAAGAGACAAAAACCTATTGAGAGAATTATACTGCCACTTGAGGTAGGCCCTGTAATATTTAATACTTTATTATTAATTCTACCTAGTATGAGGGAATTCAACATTTTGTTAGGATGTCCTTGGATACATAAGATCAGTGTAGTACCATCTTTAGTACATATATGTATGAATTATATACATATTAAATATTGGTTAAATTTTCATGAACACCATATGCGTATCATATTCTTCCAGAAACCTTCCCTCTAAAGGCTACACCACATCATGTTATAAAACCTATATACGTTCATTCTATGCAAGTAGTTCATAGGAAATTAAATGATTTTATTAGAAGACTAATATTTTATCATCCATTACATTAGATATCTATACCACTTTAGTAGGCATTATCTACTCCATCATATCTTAAGCTAATATCATAGGCTACTTCGTATGCTCTATAGTGAACATAGGCACATTCTCATACTATGAAGAATAATTTGTAGAATACTATGGTTATTATATTTATAAAACATATATAGGATCATAAGATATATGATGATCATGATGGATATGTTACATCATAATTCCACTTCTCATATTTTGATATTAATACTGTTTTGACTCGCCCATACAATGGGTAACACTCACCATGATGGACCCAATATCTACATGTGAGCATCCCATTAATATAATAATTATATAGATACACATGATTCAAATAAAAAAACATTCAAATATTTCAAATATACAAAATAATTAAAAATATTTTTAAGAATAAAAACAAGGACCTATGCATGACATGTGTTTTAATATTACATGATTTATCACATACATTTTAGATTATATATCCATTTTTATATGTACATTAATTTCATAATAAATGAGTGGGGTGTAAGACATATAGGCTATATTTACCATGTGCATTCATATATAGGCCATTACTACACATAGAGGATACATTTTAACATTGGGGGCATGCTTACACTGGGGGAATCTCTATACATCTTACACAAGTTACATCTTTAGAACTATTTACACTTATTACACATGACATGCTCTTACATATACTACTTAGAGTGCATATCATATAGATGTTATATTTTAACAAATGTGATGATGATATACATTGAATGTGTATATTAACCTAAATTTTTTTTATGCATGATTAATTTTTTTGGTGTTACATGGTGTGATATTTAACTATGTATTACAATATGTGACTTTGTTTAATTATTTATTTATGTGCCTCTTACTCTATGTGACATTGGTTTTTCATTGTGTGACTTCTTTTCTTTTTAACTTTGTCTCTATGTGACTCTTACTATGCATGGCATTAGGTGTTCATTGTATGGATATGTTCATGCTTTACTATTTATCAATGTAAATCTAACTCTATGTGATATTGGGTGTTCATTGTGTGACTCCTTTTATGTTTGAATATATATTTGTGTGAGTATAACTCTAGGTGAAATTGGGTGTTCATTGTATGATTATTTTAGTGTTTGATTCTTACTTTATCTAGTAGATTGTGTTTTATATGTGACTCTTTCCCTATGCAGATGTTATTTTATGTGACACTATGTGTTATTATTCATGTGGATATGAATATTGTGTGTGTCATTATCATGAAATTTCATGTGATTATATGTTCTAATCTTGTGATGCCATTATCCATATCATGCATTCATCTACTTGTGTGTAATGCCATGATACATATCATGCATCTTCTACATGGTTTTTAGTCAATGCTACTATGATCATTACTATGATGATTTTTATTGCATGAATAACTACTATATCCACTTGAAGTGAAACTTTTATGCCTCAATATATAGGTTTTATATATGCTCAAATGATTTAATCTTATTATTATGAAATAATATAATCATGTTAGCATATGCTTACACATTTTTCTATATAACATGATGTAATTAACTCTTTTATTTTGAGATAAGTAATTCATATGATGCATCCCTCACATCAAAATGGGGGAATATAGAGTGGATTGGCTTATATATTCAATCCTTTATAGATAGCTAAATCAAAATTTGTCATAATTTATTTTGATTTTGGACACATACTATTTACAATTGGCATAGGTTTACACATATTATTTCATGATTGACTCATATTTTTATAGAATTGACATAGATTAGGGGCATATGCCATATACTCTATTGGATTATGAGAGATAGTTCTCATATTCTATGATATTATTATATATATTACATGACTTAGATTACATAGATTATCAAATTATGGGCATATGTGAGGCTTATTTTGATACTTCATAGATATTTTGGTATTTTGGCACAAGTTATATGATTTCGATTACACAAGTTATCAAACTGGGGGCATCTAAAAAAATTCTAAAAAATATTTACTTAGGTTCTATTAGATATACTTAGGTATTAATTAGGTTGAATTATGAAATCCATCTATAGAAGATGGTTCAAAATTGTACTAAAACATGGTTCAAAAATGTACTAAAACTCAGATGCTCATATTTACATTGGAACTCATCTAAGATCCAATCTCAAAAAATATAATGAGTAGTGTGGTTGAGGTTTTGTATGACTTAAATTCTAATCACTTTTTTATCTCCAATGAGGGTTGATACATATTCAGCTCAACCCACGGTTTTAAAACTAGCATCTCTATGGGGCCTAATCATTCCATTCTCCACTAACTCTATTAAAAAACTTGGTTTTTGTAAATATATGTGTATTCCTAATTATTATTTTAAATTTAAAAAAAAAACAATATTTTACTTCAGATTTTGTATCATAAAGTGGACACTAATTTTTGCATATTTCATTACAAGTTTTTCATGTAGAAAACTTAGCATTTAGTGCATACCTAAACACACCACCACAATTAATCTTAAGTATCTCACTCTATCATTTTATTGTCACACCTTAATTACTAGCATAAAAAGGGGTGGAAATGTAAATACATAAATATGGTATTAAACACTTGAAAATGTTTTTTTTTTTGCAAAACTTCAGTATACATGAATTGTGTACACACAATTAACTCTTTCTCACACTCTCTCCTAGCCATTCACTTA
The DNA here is from genome assembly GCA_037957365.1 of Torreya grandis. Lineage (NCBI taxonomy): Eukaryota > Viridiplantae > Streptophyta > Pinopsida > Cupressales > Taxaceae > Torreya > Torreya grandis. Next base: position 626,894 of record JARHVA010000011.1, read on the forward strand.
ACTATAGGCCTTTCCCACTTAGTTTTATGTTATTAATACACATGATTTCCATAATTTATTTCTAGACATCTTAACATCTTAAATATATTATTCGTTGGTCCCAAATCAAATGCATATGTTGTTACCTTCACCAACACCCCCATTTTCAAGCTGAAAATAAGGACCCTCTTTTTTTTAAATTGAATCTTACTTTACTTGGTCTGGAGGACCTCCTTGGAGTTTTTCTTTATGTGTTTACTTTACGCCCCTATTGGTTGGAATTTTACTCAGTAACACAAATGTGTGCCTATTGGAGTATGCTCCATGGTTGCTTAGTTTGAAACTCTTAAATGAAGTATACTAAGTGCTCTTTGTCTCCAAAATGTGATAAATATTATTTTCATCTTAACTTATGATTTACTAACATGGCCTTTGATTATAATCAAAGTTCATGACTATAAACATTCTAAATGATTGGACCAATATTAATTTATCTCTGCTTAACTATTTCTCATAAGCATTTTAGTCATCCTTTACCTAAATTTGAACTAGGCAAATTTCTCCCTTAGAGGTACCTATTTAATGATTTAAACTTGAATTCATTAGACCATCTGAAATAAAATTTTGGGCATCCCTTAGTTCACAAGTAGGAATAAAATGCCTTCATGATGTTTTACTTATTGATCTTAAGATTTTAACCATTGAGTTCATACTTATTCATTGGTTTTAATTTGAAAGTGCTATTATAAATGTCTTGATTTCAGTGAAGTTTCCCTACTCACCTAAAATTTATTTGGTCCAAGCCTGAATTTCATTGTGAGATAATAAGGATTAAGTGGAAAATTTTTATATTATCTTTGCAAGGATTTATCAGGTCAAATTGCTAAAATAATCTTATTTTTTGGATAACTGAGTTCAAATTGAACATCTTTATTTAAATAAAATATTCTATGTTGCTCATACATTATGACCTTGGTCAAATATTTGGATTAAAGACTCAACTATTGAAATTTTTTGAGCTTTAAAAATGTAAATGTTATGGATTTTGAGTTAGCTACAGTTGATGTCTCTTTGTAAAATGTTAAATCGACCTATTTTCAATTATTTTAATGACATTGATTGTAGAATTGATAATGTTTTCATGATCATTTTTTACTATAAAATATCCATGCTTTTGATTGTCAATTTATATCTTTAGGATTTGAGTATGACCTAAAGATTTGATGCTTTACTTTGCCTTCGTTGATTTTCATGATTTATTGGCCAATATATTAACTTTTAATCTGAAATGTCATTTTTTCTATGTTTTTGTTCACATATTCAACTAATCCTCTGGAAGGCCTCCCGGATCTATCCATGTGACATCCCCAGTTTGATCTCAAACTCTCAAGGTTTTAACAAAATGAAAATTGGCATTAGTCCCCTAAATCCCTAATATTATGCCACATGTCATGATCCTAGTGATTAATCCCCATAGGGAGGTGATCAGAGATCTATAAAGCCTTTGTGGCCCTAAGTTTTGAATGGTAACCATGTGTCAACCATATGGGATCTTGGGTGGAGCGGATAGGTTGATATAGATTCAATATAGCCCCATGGCTCTGATCTCCAGATGATGTCCACCTAGTAACCATCTAGAAATGACATAATTCAAGATAATTTAGATAATAATTGATCCAAAGCCCTAAAATTTAAGCTAGGAATGTATCATGCATTAAATTAGTTCATGAATTAAATTCCTTTATCTATGAAAATCATATCTAAATGGCCTTCCCAGTAGCCTCCATAATTTAATTTGAATATAATTAATATGTCTCTTTTATGCAATGCCTAAATGATTTTAGTGAGTTTTAGGGACTTTAATATCATTTTGAAGTAAATTTAAGATAATCAACATGGTAGTATTAGTTATGGCATTGGGATCAACTACAAGTTAATTAAACTTGAGTATAATGGATTTTAAACTGATTATCTTTACCAACCACATAAAAGATGAATTATTTATTGCTTAATGGGTAAGATGGTCTATATTATGACAATTTTTGTAATGATAAAGGGTTAGCATTCTCATGCAATTAAATTATGTCAAAATTATAATATAATCCTTTAATTTATTTTGACCATGTCTTCTACTCATTAAATGTGGTCTAATATTTATAGTTTATAGTTCATGATTTTGCAAGAGGAGTGATGTTATGATTATTTTGAAAACATGAATATGGTAGTTATATTTTTCATTTTATATTGTATTTCCTTGTGTGTTCTTTTCAATTTCCTTGTGAATAATCTTTTATTTATGTGCTTTTAGTTATAAAGTGTTTCAAAAGGTTTGTGTGTCATTAATATAAAACTTTTGAGTGTTTACATTTTGTGAAGGACCTAAAATTAGAATATTAATATTTGTGTCCCTTATAATCTTTCCCACTTAGTGGATAAACTTTTTTACAATTGCTAAACTAGGCACATAGTGGTATAATTGTGATTTGGCATGCTTCGATCTTCAAACATTGGCATCCCCTTGAATATAAATTTCCTTTTTTGTTCCCTTTCCCCCTCTTTTTATGTTTATTTTGGAATTTAAACACTTTCATATATTTTATAAATTGGTAAACAAAATCAATAATAATCAGGAATCAAGTTCAATTAGTTAATAAGAATTTCAAGCATTATCAAATAGACATTCAAACTCCAATGGTATCAGTTATTATTATTATTATTATTATTATTATTATTATAAAGTTAGTTAAACTACTCGATCCTTGTATTGAACTAGCATAAATCCAAAAACTAATGAGGGATGAATTGTCCTCCACTTTTCTCTCTAAACATTCAATCTCACGAGTGCTTTCAGAGTAATATTTTGGAGTGAACAATAAGGTGCTAGAAGGAGGACCAATGGGTTATACTTTAGTATTTGATTGAGCACAAGAGTAATTGCACAATGCTATAATTTATTAAGAATTATATAGTAATTATTTCATGCTTTTGGAATTCTCTATCCTTTTTCTTTGTTTACTTTTAATTTTATTTTCTCATCCTGTTTTAAGCTTAAACACATGTAACAATTGGCCCAAGAAGAGTAGTTATTATATTATGTATTATAGACCAAGTTGGAGCCTAATGTGAACATTAACTAGTCCCAATACATCCATGGAAGATTGATTATCTCACCATTATAGGTCCATAGGAGAGATCAAATTTTTAGAGGTTGACCTAATTCTTTAGTTACCCTTATTGGCTCAACCTCTCAAATTACCTAGAATCAACATTCACCCATGGATTTAACTATGGATTGCCTTATTGAGTCTACCATAAATGTACCTTAGGTTATCCATGACTTACCTAAGAACCCATAAAGATACTTGCCAAGATTCACTCCTAGTGTAGGAAGGAATATAGAGGAACACACAAAATCATACAAAACTACTCTAAGATTTATCAATGTTGAACATGAGGACATAACTTGTAGATAATTCCCTTTCAAACTTCTGGATACAACATATGAATGGTTTATAAACCTTACTAAAGAATCTAACACAAGCTATTACAAATTTAGTAATACTTTCTTGGACTAATTTGGGCAAGTTATAGACATAATTATTTTGTACCAATAGTTTTCATGCATTAAACAAAATCCCAATGAGCCCATTAGGAATTTTAATGATTTTTTATAGAAGATTTATAGTTGAGTTACCAATATTTACAAACCTAATGCTCAAATAGCATTATAATATGTATAAATATTGATTGGACCCATATATTTCAATGTTCTTGAGGTGAGACCCTAGAATGGTGACCTTACCTTTGACATATGCTAAAACTATCAAGGTTGATAAATAACTCAATCCATAAGGCCAAATGATGGCTCCCATACCTAATGCATTACACAACACAATTGCATTGAGACTTCTTCCTAATTTAAACCATATTGTGCATGCACCTCAATCATTACCTATAATGAATGTGTTCCCAATGAGACATGCTCCTCCAAATTAACACCTAGGTTTTATTAACCCAATGAACAATGAGATGGTTCTATAATTATAAAACAAAATGATGTTAATATTTTCTAATAATACCCAAACCATACCCCAAGAGTCTACAAAAAATGAGTTAGATACCATCCAATTGATGGTGTAAAGATTAAGTAATGACTTCCTTGGTTTGAAAAGATAAATGGGCAACTTTGGTGTTGAGAGTTCTAATAGGAAATTTTCTTATCATAGATAAAATTGGACCTATAATCACTCAAATATTTATCTATAGCCTTCTCCCAATAATTTTCATAGAATCAGCATATATGAAATAGATATTCCTAGTTGGTTTCATGTGCATAAGACACCCCAACATGGAGAGCTTGCTCACATCAAATTCTATAGTGCCTTATGACATTTTCCAAAGGTAAATTTATGAGTATGAGGTAGTTATCAACCAACCTAAATAATCTAATATTGGTAAGCCACTTAACACCTTCATGGTGTTGGAAACCATGGATTTCTATAGCCAAAAAGAGAATGAACCAAAAAAGAGCACTTGTGAAGTGCATGCTTTTCAATAATTTCAAAGAAGAAATTATGCCCTTATAAAATAATGGCAATAGTGGCCCTCACTACCTCAACTACCTCAAATAATGGTGCAACTCCTCTTGATCCTAAGGCTAGGAATGACCCTCCACCTCCAGATTCTAATGATTCTATATCCCATGTGAAGATTCAACTACCTCAAGGCAAATTTGGATATAATATCATAGAATATATGAAAAATATCAAATCCAACATCACATTACATGAGCTTGCTCAAAACATTGAGTAACATGATCTTTTGATCAAGTCACTTACTGAAAAATTCATCTAGCCTAAGTAAAAAATAACTCATACCAATGTAATAATCTATAAAAATAAGATTTAAGGGCCTCCCTTTCTCTTAACTATTAGTTTATTTAGGAAGAACTTACATGACTATTTAGTAGATTCAAGGGCTTCACCGAATGTGATGCATGCAAGCATTTATATGAAATTAGGCTTAGTCCCCATTAAGTTAGACAAGGTTGTAGTCCAATTAGACAATTTTGAGGTCAGATTACTAGGTAAATTACTCAATGTACACATGCAGTTACAGTCAAATCCTAGAGTCTAGAAATTCTCAGATATACAAGTTGTAGAAACACCCAAGGCATATGGAATGTTAGTAGATATCAGTCTAAATCATTAAATGGATACATGGATACTAAATTCTTTCATATGTGGTTATCTTAGAGGGGTGTAGAAAACAAATAAGATTAGATAGGGAGTAAAGAATGAAACACATGATAACATAATATAATATAGTAAATGATAAAGTCAACATAGTGAATTTTGATTTAGTGATCTACACTTTAGAAACAAAGCCTGTTAAAAGCAAGATTGGTGTTGACACTAAGTTACTTGGGTTATGGTCATTATATGTGGATGGATCTTGATATAAACAAGATTTAGGGTAGGAGTCATGCTTATCGATCCTCAAGTAAGAAACATTTGGATGTTTACAAGCTATAATTTTCACACACTAATAACTTAGCAGAATATGAGTCATTAGTTTTGGGACTACAATTTGCATTGAGGCATAAAACTAAGAAATCAAAGTGTTCAATACTTTTGAGCTTGCTGTAAACCAAGTGAGAAGTAAATTCCATTGAAAATTGTCATACCTTATGAAGTATAAGCATTGAGCATGGGATGTAATAAAAAAATGGTGCATTCAATGTCATCCTTATCCCTAGGGAAGAAAATATAGTTGTTGATTCATTATCATCCTCAACTATGAGATTAACTACCCTTGAGTACATTGAATTGTAAGATTTTCCATTGAACTAGTTCCTTGTCCCTCTATTCTAGATAATGTCATGAATTTACAAGTCTTTGAAGATGACTAGTAAATTTCTCAATTCCTTAATATTTTTGGGGTATTTGAATCCCAAATAATTGATGAAGCAAATAGGGAAAATCTTAGGGGAGAACTTGACAAAGACCAAATTATCAATATCCAAAAGAATCAAATCCCAAATGGGATGATATCTCTATAAAATGCATTTGACACATTCATCCATATGCCCCCACCAAAGAAACAAAAAAATTCAAATCAAAAATGTCAAACCATTAATCTTGGTTCCTTGGAAATACGCCAAACTATCAACATAGGTCCTAATTTGATGGATGCAAAGATTGAGTAGCTTCATAATTTTCTACAAAGTTATAAAGATATAATTGATTGGACCTATCGATACATAAAATTATTTGACCCAAAGGTGATCACTCACACTATCCCCTATAAGTCATACCAAAGACCATTTCAAGAAAAGTAGAGATCCATGAATCCAATTCTTGAACTGTTAATACACAAAGAAGTTCAAAAACTCCTTTATATTGGAATAATCTTCCTAGTTCACCATTAAATTTGGGTGGAAAACTTAGTACCTATATAGAATAAGAATGTAAAATTAGACTATGCATAGACTTTTAAAATTTGAACAAAGATTCAAATAAGGACAAATATCCATCGCCTTCCCTTGATGAAGTGATTCAGATGGTTAATAGATCCCAGATAAGGTCCTTATTGGATGGATTCTTAGGATATAATCAAATTTTATTATATTTATAGAACCAAACTAAAACTACATTTACAATGAAAGGGGGCATATTTGCCTACAAAAAAAATGCCATTTAGATTGATCAATGCTAGAGAAACATTTCAAAGGGCTATGGATTTTACTTTTAAAGGTTTAATCAGTAAATGCATTATGATTTATATGGATGATCTAATTTTTTTAAAAATTGTATATTAGACCACTCCACCATTTGTATAAAGTGTTCAAAATATGTAGAAGGTATGGCATTTCTTTAAACCCCAAAAAGAATATGTTCTATGTTACTAAAAGTAATCTTCTCAGTCATATCATCACAAAATAAGGTATTTAAATTGAACCTAAATGAGTTGAATTAATCTCTAAATTACCTTATCCTAATAGTCAAAAAGAGCTAAAATATTTCTTTGGTAAAATCAAACTTTTTTGTAAGTTCATTTCTAGATTTACTGAAATTGTGAAGCCTCTAAACACTATATTGAAACAAGACACTAAGTTGGAGTGGAATGTTGAGTCAAAGAAATCATTTCAAGACATAAAGGATGCCATCATGAAATCACCAGTGCTAAATAGTCCATATTATTCTAGATACTTATACATTTACCCTTTTTACTCTAAACACACCATTGTTGTCTGCCTCATACAGAGATTAGATGGACAAGGACACCCCTTTGATTTCATGAGCACTAATTTGGAAGATACAAAATTGAGATATTCTAATTTGGAGAAACACACCTACACTTTGATCAAATCTATAAAAAAAATTAGACACTATATTCTTAGGAATAGAGTGCATGTGATTATGCCAAACCCAACTATCAAGCAAATGTTGGGGTAGAATAAGCTAGGGGAATGCAGAGGTAGATGGATGACTAAGTTGCAAGACTATGACTTGGAGATAAAACCTACAAATTTAGTCAAATGAAAATATCTTGCTCAGTTGATAATTGAGATTGATCTAAGGATCATTATATATTAATTAGACCAAGAGTAAGTGTTGTAGTAGAATTTGTGTACCCCAATCATCCATTACCTTATCTATGGGAGCCCACCTCTTGGAATAAATAAAATGTAGAAAAGAGATTTAAAATTGAAGCTAACATAATATATGTTGAAGAAAAGAGTTCTCTTCAAGAAAAACCATGAAGGTGTCTATCTTAAATGTTTTTTAGAAGCTGAGGCCAAATAAATCATGGCTAATTTCCATGAAATTTAGGCATTGATCATCCTACAAAAAATGCAATGGCACACAAAATAATTTGAGCAAGGTATTATTAGCCTACCCTATTCAAATATGTCCATGCACATGTAAGAGTATCCCATCAATACCAGACCTTCACCAAAAGGGAATTACACCTAGCAATGCCATTATAGCCAATCATATAAGGGATACCATTTTACCAATGGGAGCTATATTTTGTAGAAGTCATTAATCCCAACTCCTCTATAGGTCATAATTTTATTTTCACTACCATGAAGTATTAAACAATATGGAATGAGGCAGCAATAAAAAATAATAGCATTGTTAATGAAGTGATCAAGTTCATGGAAAATAATGTGACCACTTGATGTGGGACCCCTATCTCATTAGTTTGTGATCATGGCCCTTCATTTTAATCTGTAGTATTCAGTAAGTGGGCATATGATAATGGGATCACTTTAAGGTTTTCATCAAATTACTACCTTCAAGGGAAGGGATTAGAAAAATCAACCAACAAGAACATGATCGAGGCCATTAAGAACTCTACTGAGAAGAAGTCTCAAGAGTGTCATTCATTGTTGAAGTTTACCTTTTGGGAAGACAATACTAGTCATAAACAAGCACTTAATATCATACCATTTCTATTATTTTATGGACTAGAGTTAGTTCTTCTAGTCAAGCTCAAGTTTCCCACCTACAAGCTTATGTAGCAATATATGGAATGTAATAAAAATGTAAATTATAGGCTTTTATACAGTGTACAATTAGAAAAAGCTCAAGATGAAGCTTTATTAAATTTAAGTAAACATCAAATCATTATTAAGTAATGGTTTGATAATAATTCCATAGTGAATTACTTTAGGATTAAAGATCTAGTGCTACTATGGGACAAATCCCATGAGAACAAGGGTCAAAATTCCAAGTTTGATCAACTTGGATTGGCCCATACACAATATCTAAGCTGCTAGGGTAGAATGCTTTTCTCCTTAAGGATATAGAACATAATGATCTTTCATTACTGGTGAATGTTAAATTCCTCAAGCACTATTTCTCAGCTATCCCTTCCATTGCATCTTTAGAATAAAATTTCCAAATTGGTCTTGTAATGTATGGTGTACATAACAATTTAATCTCCAGCTTGTTGCATTTACTTTCTTATAGTAATTTTTGTATTTTCCAATTTAGTGTTATAATAGTTTCAATTCATTTGTGTGATTGATTTTGATCTTGGTTCTTTGTTTTGTCCATTTTGGTGTGTCTTGTGCATAGTCCTATTTCATGCCTATAGTTTTTCTTGGTCTTTCCTTGACAAATAATTGACTTGTACTTCAAAAAATACAAAGTTGAGTAGAAGTAAGCTATCTATTTAAAGGGATAACAATACAAATTCAAAAATTTCCACTTATAGGTAGTTTTAAAATTGAGTCATCCAACCTGATGTTAAATGGTGAAACTAGAAGATAACAACCAAGATTATTTCCAAAACATCCACCTCAACCAAAGAGAAGCAAAAAATTAATTCATCATTGGTTACAACAAATTAAAAAGTCACCCAAGTTAAGTAATCAACCCATTTAGGTATGTATCAATACTCAATTTTTCTCCTCATCACAAATTCAAGATGTACAACTAAGGTATTCTCTTTGAACTATTCCTATTGCTATTTATTAAGTAATTGTAAGCATGATTTTGGATTGCATATTCTATGTTTGTTTTATTAACAAATATTTGGGTGGACATTGGAAAGATCTCTATGGAATGGTTTTTTAAAGTTTGAGGGAAATGTAAATGAGTATTTATTTCCCCCCAACCTTCCCAAAATCCTACTTTCAAGTGTCTAACTAATTCTCAAGCATGAATTTACTTGAACAACCCAAGTGAATATTTTCTCTCCTTTCTTTTTTTGTTTTTTGATTTGTCTTCCCATCCCTTGTTGTTAGCTTAGTCTACTTTTTGCTTATTTTCCTTATTTTGTTTTGATTTTCATTGAGTTTAGGCTTGATATGTTTCTTCTAGGCTGAAACGTCTCTTTTTTCCTTGAGGTTCCCTTGATTCATCAATGCTTATTGAAATGAAGGGTCTATTTTTATGAATATAGAATCAATGGCATCTTTAGCCTAACTAAAAATCTTGCTTAAATATTTTGTGTGAACTATTGTAACTCTTTGAGTGTTTTCATAATTATTGTGGCCTATGATTCTTAACAAAGCACATGGATTTAGAAACATTTCTTTATATTTTTAAATCCATCAAATTCACTCTATACACACACAATATCTTTAAACTTTATCAATTATTAATTTTATCTCTCTTATAGGAACCCCTTAAATCTCTATCTCATAAGTGCATGCCTTAAAGGGTATATTGGAAAAGAGTTTGGTATAAATTTGGTGATACATAGGATTTTTGGCCCTTATACCACCACTTAAATGTTAGGAACCCCTCCAAGGAAGCACAATTGATTACTTTTCTTATAAGCAATTAAACATGGAATTATACTAGAATGATTAAGTAACTAGAAACTTGAAACAACAAAGAATTTGAGAGACAATACACAATCTTGTATTAAATATTACTAGAAGAAAATACAATAAAGAAGATGCCACTTCTTCTTCTACCTCAAAGGCTTCCCACACCTCAAGGACTTCTTCCCTCTCTCTCTAGCTCAACCATAACCAACTCAACAACCTGAGTTGTTATCCCCTCCTTAAATGCTTCAGCTGATCTCCTTGACCTTACACCTTGTAGATCTCCTTGACCTTGCTTCCTTGCTTCAATGCTTTTACTTGCCTTCTTGATTAAAATACATGCCTCATGGGTCTTTAAATAGAATCCCATGCATACAAAAATAGACCTCTAATTATAATAATTAGACACGTAGCTTGAGACTATAATTAGCCCTTTAACATGAAAACACTCAGTTCAACTAACTAATTGTTCGTGCAATGAACAGTTCTGGAACACACATGCGACCGACGTCAGTCCCTGTCTAACTACTGCTGACCGACGTCGGCTGACTCCCTGTTGATGCTGGTTGCCTTCTGCACTGTATGTGACCGACGTCGGTTACATTGCTGATGCCGGTACTTCTGGTACTCAGCAACCTCCTCCATGTCTGCAACAATTGAAGCTTTTAGCTCCACAACCTAACAATCTCCCACTTCGAGATAAATAGCTAAAATTGTACCTATACTTAGACATCATCTAGTTTATTCCCTTGGCCCTGTATCCCTCTTCAAGATCACTCTTAAAGACCAACCACCACAAAACATGTGATGCTATACCTGTCATCCAAGTCCCCTGCCACATCTGAACTTTTTGACAACTCCCACTAGAGACAAAATCAACCTGTGCTCTTCCATGTCTCTTATGCCAAAAGAATTTTGCTGCTCCCAAATTCTTCATGACACACCTCTGAACTAACTCTACCCTTAGCTCAAAAACTCTCTGTATATGTAACCTTGCAACAAGTAACACAATACAGTAACAAGATAATGTAGCTAATATTATCCAACCTAGTAAAGAAAAAATACAATGGTCAAACCTCAATTGCCCTACAGCCTACTCAAGACCATATACCCTAGCCTTCTGTCTCATGTATCCATCCACTCTCTTCTCTAACATGGGAATCCATCCCTCATCTAATGCTAAGCTCCCACTGTATCTAGATTCTACCTGCATTGCCTCTTCATATCTTCCTAGTTCTTGACCATCAGTAAGCAACAAATAAAATAAAGAAGGTGAACAATGAATATGACATTCACATACCCTTTCTGACCTCCATATGGGCATTTGAGACTCCTTGATAGCTTGTTGTCCACCCAACATCTGTTCTAGTGACCGATCTCGGCCATCTCCCAGTCTGCATCCAACCGATGTCAGTTCCATACACTGACCCTGACTACCAACATCATTTCCCTAGCTAACGCCAGTGTCCCCTCTGTCGACATTGGTTCTTGTCTGACCGATGTCAGACTTTTCCTTCCCAACTCTACTGACCCTGCTGGTCTGCACATGACCGATGTCGATATCTACCTGGCCAATGTCAGTGCCATAAGACTGACGTTGGTACCTGTGTTTTCTTCTAAGTGATGACTTCTTTATCCGTGAGCTCATCTTGGATCAAAACCCTATCCATACTACCCTACTCAGAATTATTCAGCCCCTGTGATTGATCTCTGTCCATCATCTCCTCCATAAACACCAAGGCTTCCCTGTTCTTGTCAAAAGCATCAAATTTCCTTTTCTTGCAATGAACTCTATCTTGCCTTCCAAATCTTAACTCATACCTTTTGATTCAAGAACATCCACTCCCTTCTCATTCATGTGACCAAGCCTATTAAGCCACATCTTTGAATCTATAGCTGAAGTAGTTAAACCAGATGTAGAATCAATAATACAAGTAGATAGATAAAGAGTACCTACTTTCTTACCTCTTGCTAAAATAAGTGCACCCTTGGTAACCTTCCAAGAATCCATTGTGAGGGTTACTGTGCATCCCTCATCACCCAACCTTCTTACAGAAACCAAACTCTGCTTCAAGTCCAGGATATGCATAACCTCCTTCAACACCCATGTGTTGCCTGTCTGCAATTTCAGCTGCACTTTCCCTTTGCCAACTATTTGACAAGGTGTACCATCCCCTAAATAAAGAACTCCAAAGTCTCCCTGGACATACTCATGGAACAAATCTCTATTTGGGGATGCATGAAAAGAAGAACCAAAATCTAAAACCCATGATCCTACCTGACTATCCAAAGAAAGTATGAGAGCATCCTGTACCACAATATTTGCATCTTTTGCTTCTTCATTACCTTCATGTTGATTTTCTTTATCCCTCAACCAACACTCCTTCTTTGTGTGTCCTTTCTTTCCACAAAACTAGTAGGTGATACTTCCATTTCTGGATTCGGCTCTCCTTCCCATCTTCGACCTTGATTTCCCTTGCTCGACCTTCTCTCTTTACCTTCCCCTACTTTCTACACTTAGAGCATTCCCTGATGATTCACCTGTGCTTTTCCTGCGTATTTCTTCATTCAAGATAACACTCACAACATCATCAACTTTTAAGATTTTAGAAGTAGACGCAGAATTACTTACTGTCATAACCAAACTATCCCAACTTTCAGGTAAAGAGCATAAAATCAAGAGAGCCTTTACTTCATCATCAAAAACAATATTGACTGAAGCTAACTGGTTTACCAAACCATGGAAATCACTAAGATGAGTATATACCGATCCACATTCCTGCATTTTCAAAGTAAATAGCTGCTTCATAAGAAATACCTTATTTGAAGCCGAGGGCTTTTCATATAAATTTGCCAAAGATTTTATCAACTCTTCCATTGTCTTACACTGTGATAAGTTGGAAATCACAGACGATGCAAGGCTCAACCTTATGGATCTGAGAGCCTTCCGATCAAGAACATTCCATTCTTCATCCTTCATATCTATGGGCTTGCATGCAACCCCACCCAACAGTAAGTACAAATCTTTCTGATACAGATAATCCTCTATTTGCATCCTCCAATGTTGATAATTCTTGCCGTTAAACTTCTCCATTCGTAGATTACTTTCTTCTGCCATTGCTATACTCCCACTCAAACAAAAACCCCTGTGAATGACCTGTAATCAAAAAATAACCTGCTCCCTACAACTGTAGCTCTGATACCAACTGTTAGGAACCCCTCCAAGGAAGTACAATTGATTACTTTTCTTATAAGCAATTAAACACAAAATTATACTAGAATGATTATGTAACTAGAAACTTGAAACAACAAAGAATTTGAGAGACAATACACAATCTTGTATTAAATACTACTAGAAGAAAATACAATAAAGAAGATGCCACTTCTTCCACCTCAAAGGCTTCCCACACCTCAAGGACTTCTTCCCTCTCTCTCTAGCTCAACCACAACCAACTCAACAACCTGAGTTGTTATCCCCTCCTTGAATGCTTCAACTGATCTCCTTGACCTTACACCTTGTAGAACTCCTTGACCTTGCTTCCTTACTTCAATGCTTTTACTTGCCTTCTTGATTACAATACATGCCTCATGGGTCTTTAAATAGAATCCCATGCATACAAAAATAGACCTCTAATTACAATAATTAGACACGTAGCTCGAGACTATAATTAACACTTTAACATGCAAACACTCAGTTCAACTAACTAACTATTCATGCAACAAACAGTTTTGGAACACACAAGTGATCGACGTCGGTCCCTGTCTGACTGGTGCTGACCGACGTCGGCCGACTCCCTACCGATGCCGGTTGCCTTCTACACTGTATGTGACCGATGTCGGTTACACTGCCGACGTCGGTACTTCTGGAACTCAACAACCTCCTCCATGTCTACAATAGTTGAAGATTTTAGCTCCACAACATAACATTAAAACCAATACAAATTACTCTTATACATTTCCCTAGGCTTTTTAAACCTCACTTATACACTTTCCTAAGCAACTCACCATCCAAAATAGCCCCTAACTAAGCAAAAATCCCTTTTTACCATGTCTGCTACTAGGTCGATTTTGTCAATCCCATTCTAGGATTTAATACATGTTATAAAACTAGGTCAGCCCAAGATATCATAGTTCAAGGCCTAATATCTCTATTTCTCACCTAACAAGGTCAACTGGTCTGAATATATCATCTTAATTTTATGGAGGGTTTAGGGTAAATATGCTGCTATATATACCCCCTTTTATTTCATTTCTAATAGAGGATCAATAAATTATGCATCATTACTACTCATAAATATTATTATATAATAAATAGGAGGTTTTATTGCTTAGGTTTTTACCCTAGAAGGAGTAGCACTTATTTTGTGAAAGTCTTAGATGCATAGGAGAGGTCTTGTAGCCTAAAGTTGATTTATCCTTGTGATCCTTACAATCCCACAATAACCTCTTACAAAGCACCATTGATTAAGGGAGAGATTGAGGCATGAAGGATTCACTTTAACAAAGGTAAGTATATTCCTAAGCCCTTCATATTTTAGTAAGTAGATATTATAGAGAAAATATATATTTATTTATATCTCTCCTTTCTTAGATCTTCTCTATGTTATATATAGATTTGAATTTGCATGTTTATTATCTTTCCCATTTGTGCCATGGGATTTGGTGAGCACTATATTAGTTTGAATATGCATTTACTAGATAATATTTTATAATTGTTTAGTATATTAGTTTGTTTAACATTATTTACAATCATAGACACCTAGTTAGGGTTATCACAAGATGACATTTACCTAAAGGCCTTGTAAAACTCTCCTTTACCATATTTTTGATAATGTATCATTTATTATAGGTTTAATGGATCCATTATTGGTCATGATCCTAATTTAAATATATTCCCAAGCAAATTTTTTAGTTGATTACCTTTTCAAAGCTTAAATATTATTAAGCAGAATAAGTTATATAATTGTCTAGTTTCACTTTAATACATTCTGGTGAACTTGATGTGAATCTAACTCTTGTAGATATTTAATTTTTATTTATAAACAAATGGATTGACCCTATCGACCCATTTTAACATTCTATGCACATGTTTTCATACTCCATCAAATCTATCGACTCAATTTAATATTATGTGTGAATGTTTTTATACTCATTCGACCTTATCGACTTCATTCAACTTAGTTTGTAGGTTTGAACAACTTCATCAACATGATCAACCTAGTTAGGGCACTTTTTCAAAGGTTTTCTAAATAATTCAACCCTATTTATTTTGTTAGCTCTCTGTGCACAAATTTATAAATTCATAAAAAACTAGATCGACCCTATCAATATAGTTTCTTTTTTTATTATTTTTATAGACACTCAAAAACTACTCCATTTTTGATGTCGCAACACCCTTGAACCCTTACCTGACCTTTGGATCTATTTAACCACCTATTAGACTTATCCCCCTTTATAATGAACTAACTTAACTATTTTAACATACTTTTAAACCATTTTTCACCAATTTTCATCTAGACCCTCGACCACCATCAGTTAGCCTAACCATTGATGGTTAGTTTAACCATCGACAATTAAGCCTAACCGTCGATGGTTAAGTCTCCCAACCTGTATCAAGTAATTTCTAGATTGAGTGTGATATTAACTTCAAACTCAATTTATAAACTTTTTGATTGGCGATACAAATCAGCTTTGTAGCACCCAACTTAACATCTTTATCCTTTACCAAACTAGCAACTTCTTCCACTCCATTTGGCAATTTCTTCCTATAAAAAGAAAGATGCAAGAAGAATGGATATAGGAAAATTAATAAGCACATAATACCAAAATATTTTTTTAGGTGTCTACTATTATTGAAGTTCTACCCAAATCATTCTCAAATATTGGAGTACTAATACGCTGGTGTATTTTATCCAAGTTTCTTCTACCCTCTTCCACATAATTAATAACAAGTATTTTATAGTTTGTTTTAAATTCCTTTATTGTTGTTTTGAGTTTTATACCTTATCAAATGTGATAGTATTTTGTCCTTCAACCTTCAAGCCTGTATCAGACCCTTAATTGACCAATTACCCAACCTGTAACCCATTTTATAGACATTCTTAGAATTTGACAAGTAACCACCATTAGTTGCCCAACTACCACCAATTAGCCTTAACCATCGCCAATTGCCCAACCACCACTAGTTAGTCCAACTATTGTTGATTACTTACTACAACCAAATCAGCCATCCAATAACCTGCTAGACCTCAGCCATTCATAGATTTTTACTTTTCCAATACCAAGAATTCAATAAGACATCATTGTAATAGAGTACCCATTAAATGAAGAATCAGAATTAGAGCCAGGTTCTATTCTTGAACTAACATCAAATTTACCATCAAAATTTGAATCAACATCAATCTCAACATCAAATTCAGAGTCCCTTGAGTTAGAATCAAATTTAGAAGAAGAATATGTTCATGGCTATTACAAAATTAGTTATGCATGCCTTGTAGATCAATTTAAATACATTTATGATCTTTTTATGGTTTTTGAGGATGAGTAATAAAAGCTTTGACATAAGTTATCCTAGTATCTTATACAAGGATTGTGTAGTCTCTCCCCATTCCATTACCATTCCATAGGCCATTACCATCAACCAAAATAGCCATATCATTGATATTCCATCTCCCACAAATGTTGATTGGGATCTATAGAATCACACTTTATTGAACTGCATCTATGGAAAAATAAAAGTTTAATAAGACCAAGGAGGTCAAGACAACATTCATGTAGCAAAAGAACACTCTCCTAGTGAAACCTTTTTGAAGGTGCTAGGGGACAATCAAAGTCAAAATTTAGCATCTTCTAGTAAATTTGTTTTAGAAGCACTAGAAGACAATCTAAGTCAAAGTCAACATTACTTAGTGAAACCTTCTTGGAGGCACTACAGAATAGTTAAGACAACTTCATTGGTGAAAACCTCATTGAGGTAGCAATAGCTGAGCATAAAAGTTCTTCACTACTTGATGAAGACAAAATCAAAGATCAAATCAAAATAGATTCCAATATATAGCTTAATCATATGGTATCTACTCTCAATATCAAACAATAGAAAAATATGGTGGTTCTATTGAGAGAAAAAGTCTTCAGCCCCACCACAACCAAAATTATGTTAAATTTAGCATCAACAACATTACATGTGACTAAAAGTCCTGATCTTCATTTATTTCCACACTATTATACATTCCATTATCATCTACCATTCCATTTCATAAACAAACCCATCATCCAAATTTTATCCTTGTTTACCATTCATGGCTAAACTTTCCTTTGTAGAGGCTACAAAGATACCTTGTCTCAACACTTAAAGGAATTAGAATCAATGACCAAAGAAGATCACAAAAGCATTCTTAACAACCAAATATATAGGTAGTTTTTGATAGAGAAACTATTCAAATGAGGTGTGGGATAATAATTAACATGATCAAGTATTCTGTTTATATCATTTATTGATTAGGATGTGCATCTCCCCATCAACAGGAACAATAGAATCAAAAATCACACCCAGGCCAAAAACATGTACCATGCCATTGCCATTATTACCTATGCCTATTTTCCATTATCATCGACCCAACCATTTACCCCATCATCTGGAGGCAACCCTCTTAACATTTTATCTAATTTATCAAACCATCATTATCTTAGAGCAAGACCATGTCATCCTATCATTCCATTCCTATCTAGACTAAAGCCTATTTTTAGTCATCCTACCCAATATTATTTTGATCTTGGTTACTTTGGTTCTTCCCACACTTTTTTTGAGAGGATTCCAATCAATTTTCAACAATCAATCCAAGATATGTTTACAATGACAGTCTATGAAAGTAGTCTGACAATTGATCTAGCAAGATATCTTTCATCCTATCAGGTTTATTTATGTGAGCCTGATTATAACCACCTATGTGAAAATCATTGTTTCACTAGTCTTGATACTAATTATAACTACCTATGGGAAAATTAGTATCATTGACCTATGCCATTATATCCTAGTTAAAATTGCCTATGGGCAAACTAGGTAAAACACTTGTTTATCATGCATTGACACATCACCTTGTCATTACTATTTTCATTTGACTAGCCATTTTATTAATTTGAGAACTTGTTTGGACCTAATTGGTTTTTCCTCACTTTTTGTGTGGATGAAATTACTATGACTCGAGGTCATTTCAGGACTATGTAGGTCATGCTCAATTCATGTTGAGGTCACCTCAGTCCCCCTTTCTATACGCTCTCATCATTTTATGAGTAACCTAAGCCAAACACTCTCACCATTTTATGAGAAAGTATCTTGTCATTCTATAATGAGTTAAGATACCTCAAAATTTCAAAAACATTCATAAAATTTCAAAAATCCAAAAACATTTGTCCTATCTAAGCCTAGTCAGTTATCCTCGAACCACCTTTATTTATCTAAGCCTAGGATGATTTCTTTTGCTTTTTTTTTTAGGATTTCTATTTGTTTATTTATTTTAGGTTATTTTCTTGTTTTTTGTTTGTTTGTTTGCTCACTTACCTATTTGTTTACTTTCAACACTATTGCCTTGACTCAGTCTATATGTGTCCATTGGGTGATTCCTTAAAAACATTATTCTTGAGTCCATCCATATTCATATGTTAACATTGTCATCATGGTTTTTATCATTGGTGTTTTGTTTTTGAGTATTTATTGGATATCGCGAGTAAGTCCTTATGCATATTTTGGCCAAGTCTTCATGGTGTTCTATCATGAAGCCTACCATCACATGCTATAGAAAAAATTAGCTTCAAAAAGGTCTACAATCAATGGAGCTATAAAATTTTCTCCTTGGCACCTTGGCAAATCCTTTCACCCATCTTGATCAAATCAATGCATTTCCCATTCTATTTATATAATTGATAATAAGGATGTGCATCTCCTCATTGGTAGGTATAACTAAATCATTTTTTATTGATCAATCTTATTCTTCTATTCATCTATTTCATCACTTTACACCTGCTCATCTTTAATCTATATTCCAAGTTATATCCTTGAGTTATTCTTGCTAATCAGCCCTAACTAGGGAAAAATTATTTTTAGCCAATCCAGGTCTGCTTAATATTTATAACTACCTATGGAAAAATCATTATTTTGACTTTTATTCATAATTATAAATGCCTTTGGGAAAATCAACATCCTTTTTACATCAATGCATGCAAGCATTTTCTTATTTAGTTTAATCTCAACCATGGATTAATTTCACCTTTCTTCTTATTTCTTTTTGAGGGACCATTCATCAACATATGTGACAACCACTCCCTTGAGGGGGAATCATCACAGGCTTCCCAAAACCATTTAGAGCTTTGTTCTTCAA
The DNA here is from genome assembly GCA_037957365.1 of Torreya grandis. Lineage (NCBI taxonomy): Eukaryota > Viridiplantae > Streptophyta > Pinopsida > Cupressales > Taxaceae > Torreya > Torreya grandis. The sequence continues at coordinate 646,535 of JARHVA010000011.1, forward strand.
ACCATCTTCTTCTTTTTGGCATGTAGGCCATTTTTCATTCTTTTATAAGACATTTTTTTCTTACAATTTGTAACATCTTCTCAAATAGGGGGAAACTATAGACACCTAAATCTGGCCACCGATAATCTCTAACTAGGGTTTTGACCAATTTCCACCCAAAATGCACAATTTGGCCTACAAACACTAAAACATGCTCAATGATGTGAAAATATCATATTCAAGTATAAATTTTGGCTAAAGTATCCCTAAATGTGGCAATACAATTTATGGGCCAACTAACTTTGATCATATCATTCTGAGTCAAAATGTCAATTTTGCACTTAGGTGCTCTGGATTGCTCTTTCCAATCAAATCTCTTTCACAAGACATGTGCCTTCATTAATTTTTTTGGTAACATCCTAAATTTGATAATAGATCCAAAACATCTAACATCAACTTCTAATTCCAATCTAATCAAATTTTGGACCAATAACAAGGCATTCTAATCAATTTGAGTAATTTGTGCATAATGTGCTTAAACAAGCTTAAGAGCTAATTAAACCAAATTATAGCCTAATCAAAAATTCCATGGAAACTTGTTGAAAACTTATTTTTGGAAATGAATATTGAATATTTGCATCATCAGGTGACCTCATTTCTTGGGAAGAGATCCCTAGGCCATAAATGCCACAAATATCAAGATTCATGCCCTTTATGCCTCATCAATGCCTTCCATGATGCCCTCCATGCCTCTTAATTTCTCCTTCTTCTAATGTCATTATGAGGATAATGATAAACTTAATTCCAAAAATTGAATTAATCCTCAACCACACATCTCAATCTAAGGATGGATAGTTTAGGTTGATTCTAGACATTCTCAAAAATATATAAATAGAGAGGCCATGAACATCATTTCTAGGACTTTAGAATTTAAAGTTATAATGTAGGATTGGTTCTAAAAGCTTTATGAAACTAGTGTTACCATGCCAAATTGATTCCAAGCCAAGAACAAGCCAAAGGTGCCAAAGAGAGATAGAGGTATCCAAGCTTCCATTGCCAAGGACTTCATGAGCACAAAACTGAGCAAGCCACTACTACAAAGGCATTTGGAGCATCCAAAGAAGGTGAAGGAATTCTTGTGTTTTATTTCTTACTTTTTAGTTATGTTTGTCATTTGTTTTTCTTAACTAAGCTCTCTCTAGTGTCTAGGCCTAGAGATTTTATGCTACTAGTGTGTTTCTTTCATTTTGTTTTCATTTTGGAGCTAACACCATACTAACCATCTTCTTATTTCTTTTCACGGGACCATCCATCAACATATGTGATAGCCACTCCCTTGAGGGGGCATCATCATAGGCTTCCCAAAACCATTTGGAGCTTTGTTCTTTAACTATCATCTTCATTTTGGCATGCAGGCCATTTCTCATTCTTTGACAAGACATTACTTTGCCTATGGTTTAAAACATCTTCCCAAATAGGGTCAAACTATAGACACCTAAATATGGCCATCGATAACCTCCAACTAGGCTTTTGACCAATTTCCACCCAAAATGCATAATTTAGCCTACAAACACTAAAACATGATAAATTATGTGAAAATGACATTCAAGTGTCAATTTTGGCTAAAGTATCCCTAAATGGGGAAATGCAATTTATGGGCCAGTTAATTTTGATCAGATCATTTCAAATCAAAATGTTAATTTTGTACCTAGATGCTCTGGATTGCTCTTTCTAATCAAATATCTTGTACAAGACACATGCCTTCATTATTTGTTTTTGGTAACATCCTAAATGGGATAATAAATCCAATGCATATGACATCGACTTCTAATTCTAATCTAATCAAATTTTATACTAATAACAAGGCATTATGATCAATTTGAGTAATTTGTGTACAATGTGCTTAAACAAGTTTAAGCATTAATTAAACCAAATTAGATCTTAATCAAAAATTCCATGGAAAATTATTGAAAACTTATTTTTGGAAATGAATAGTGAATATATACATCATCAGGTGACCTCATTTCTTGGAAAGACATCCCTAGGCCATAAATGCCATAAATATCAGGATTCATGCCCTCAATGCCTTTCATGATGCCCTCCATGCCTCTTAATTTCCCCTTCTTCCAATGTCATGATGAGGATAATTATAAACTTAATTCTAAAGATTTTTTTAATCCTCAACCACACATCTCAATCACAGTATGGATGATTTAGGATGATTTTAGACATTCTCAAAAATCTATAAATAGAGAGGCTATGAACATCATTTCCAAGACTTGAGAATGCAAATATATAATGCAGGATTGGATCTAAAAGCTTCATGAAACTTTCATTACCATGCCAAATTGATTCCAATCCAAGCTAAGCCACAAGCCAAAGGTGCCAAGGAGAGATGGAGGTAGCCAAGCTTCCATTGCAAAGAACTTCATGAGTACAAAACTGAGCAAACCACTACCACAAATGCATTTGGAGCATCCAAAGAAGGTGAAGGAATTCTTGTGTTTTATTCCTTACTTTTTAGTTGTGTTTATCATTTGTTTTTTGTTAACTAAGCTCTCTCTAGTGTCTAGGCCTAGAGATGTTATGCTATTAGTGTGTTTCTTTCTTTCTTTTTTCATTTTGGAACTAACACCATACTAACCATCTTTTTATTTCTTTTCAAGGGACCATCCATCAACATATGTGATAGCCACTCCCTCAAGGGGGCATCATCATAGGCTTCCTAAAACCATTTGGAGCTTTGTTCTTCAACCATCATCTTCTTTTTGGCATGTAGGCCATTTCTGAATATTTGAAAAGACATTACTTTGCCTATAGTTTATAATATTTTCCCAAATAGGGGAAAACTATAGACACCTAAATCTAGCCACCGATAACCTCCAACCAGGATTTTGACCAATTTCCACCAAAAATGCATAATTTGGCTTAAAAACACTAAAAGACACTAAATGATGTGAAACTAACATATTCAAGTGTCTATTTTGGCTAAAGTATCCTTAAATGGGGTAATGCAATTTATGGGCTAGTTAACTTTGATTAGATCATTCTGAGTCAAAATGTCAATTTTACACCTAGGTGTTCTGGATTGCTCTTTCCAATCAAATGTCTTACACAAGACATGTGCCTTCATTATTTGTTGTTGGTAACATCCTAAATGGGATAATGGATATAACACATCTGACATTAACTTCTAATTCCAATCTAATCAAATTTTGGACTAATAACAAGGCATTCTGATCAATTTGAATAATTTGTGCACAATGTACTTAAACAAGCTTAAGAGTTAATTAAGCCAAATTAGATCATAATAAAAAATTTAATGGAAACTTGTTGAAAACTTATTTTTGGAAACGAATATTGAATATTTGCATCATCAGGTGACCTCATTTCTTGAAAAGACATCCCTAGGCCATAAATGCCACAAATATCAGGACTCATGCCCTCTATGTCTTATTAATGCCTTCCATGATGCCCTCCATGCTTCTTAATTTTCCCTTCTTCCAATGTCATGATGAGGATAATTATAAACTTAATTCCAAAAATTGAATTAATCCTCAACCACACATCTCAATCTCAAGATGGATGGTTCATGTTGATTCTAGATATTCTGAAAAATCTATACATAAAGAGGACATGAACATCATTTCCAAGACTTTAGAATGCAAAGTTATAATTTAGGATTGGTTCTACAATCTTCATGAAACTTGTGTTACCATGCCAAATTGATTCCAAGCCAAACCAAGCCACAAGCCAAAGGTGCCAAGGAGAGATGGAGGTAGCCAATATTCCATTTCCAAGGACTTCATGAGCACAAAACCAAGCAAGCCACTACTACAAAGGCTTTTGGAGCATCCAAAGAAGGTGAAGTAATTCTTGTGTTTTATTCCTTACTTTTTAGTTGTGTTTGTCATTTGTTTTTGTTAACTAAGCTCTTTTTACTGTCCATGCCTAGAAATGTTATGTTATTAATGAGTTTCTTTAATTTTGTTTTCATTTTAGAACTAACACCATACTAACCATTTTCTTATTTATTTTTGAGGGGCCGTCCATCAATATATGTGATAGCCACTCCCTCAAGGGGGCATCATCATAGGCTTCCCAAAACCATTTGGAGCTTTGTCCTTAAACCATCATCTTCTTTTTGACATGTACGCCATTTCTCATTCTTTGAGAAGACATTACTTTGCATGTGTTTTAAAACATCTTTCCAAATAGGGGAAAACTATAGACACCTAAATGTGGTCATCGATAACCTCCAACCAAGCTTTTGACTAATTTCCACCCAAAATACACAATTTGGCCTAAAAATACTAAAACATGCTAAATGATGTGAAACTGACATATTCAAGTATTGATTTTGGCTAAAGTATCCCTAAATGGGGCAATAAAATTTATGGGCCAACTAATTTTGATCATATCATTCTGAGTCAAAATGTCAATTTTGCACCTAAGTGTTTTAGATTGCTCTTTCCAATCAAATCTCTTACACAAGACATGTGCCTTCATTATTTGTTGTTGGTAACATCCTAAGGGATAATAGATCCAATGCATTTGACATTAAAATCTAATTCTAATCCAATCAAATTTTAGACCAATAACAAGGCATTTTGATCAATTTGAGTAATTTGTGCATAATGTGCTTAAACAATCTTAAGAGTTAATTAACTAAATTAGAGCCTAATCAAAAATTCCATAGAAACTTGTTGAAAACTTATTTTTGAAAATGAATATTAAATATTTTCATCATCAGGTGACCTCATTTCTTGAGAAGACAACCCTAGGCCATAAATGCCATAAATATCAAGATTCATGCCCTCTATGCCTCATCAATGCCTTCCATGATGCCCTTCATGCCTCTTAATTGCCCCTTCTTCAAATGTCATGATGAGGATAATTATAAACTTAATTTCAAAAATTGAATAAATATTCAACCACACATCTCAATCTCAGGATGGATGATTCAGGTTGATTCTAGACATTCTCAAAAATCTATAAATAGAGAGGCTATGAACATCATTTCCAAGACTTGAGAATGCAAAGTTATAATGCAGGATTAGTTCTAAAAGCTTCATGAAACTTGTTTTACCATGCCAAATTGATTTCAAGTCAAGCCAAAGGTGCCAAGGAGAGATAGAGGTAGCCAAGCTCTCATTTCTAAGGACTTCATGAGCACAAAACTGAGCAAGCCACTACTACAAAGGCATTTGGAGCATCCAAGGAAGGTGAAGGAATTCTTGTGTTTTATTCCTTAATTTTTAGTTGTGTTTGTCATTTGTTTTTGTTAACTAAGTCTCTCTAGTGTCTATGCCTAGAGATGTTATGATATTAATGTGTTTCTTTCTTTTTATTTTTATTTTGGAACTAACACCCACTAACCATATTCTTAATTATTTTCAAGGGATCATCCATCAACATATATGATAGCCACTCCCTCGAGGGGGCATCATCATAGGATTCTTAAAACCATTTAGATCTTTGTTCTTCAACCATCATCTTCTTTTTAGCATGCAAGCCATTTCTCATTCTTTGAGAAAACATTACTTTTCCTACAGTTTACAACATCTTCCCAAATAGGGGCAAACTATAGACACCTAAATCTGGCCATCGATAACCTCCAACTAGGCTTTTGACCAATTTCCATGAAAAATACTAAAATACACTAAATGATGTGAAATTGACATATTCAATTGTCTATTTTGGCTAAAGTATCCTTAAATGGGGTAATGCAATTTATGGGCCAGCTAACTTTGATCATATCATTCTGAGTCAAAATGCAAATTTTGCACCTAGGTGCTCTGGATTGCTCTTTCCTATCAAATTTCTTATACAATACATTTGCCTTTATTATTTATTTTTGGTAACATCCTAAATGAGATAATGCATCCAACGCATCTGACATTGACTTCTAATTCTAATCCAGTAAAATTTTGGACCAATAATAAGGCATTTTGATCAATTTGAGTAATTTGTGTATAAAGAGCTTAATCATGCTTAAGAGACAATTAACCCAAATCAAGGCCTAATCAAAAATTCCATGAAAACTTGTTGAAAACTTATTTTTATAAATGAATATTGAATATATGCATCATCAGATGACCTCATTTCTTGGGAAGACATCCTTAGCCCATAAATACCACAAATATCAAGATTCATGCCCTCCATGCCTCATCAATGCCTTCCATGATTTCCTCCATGCCTCTTAATTTCCCCTTATTCCAATTTCATGATGAGGATAATTAAAAACTTAATTCCAAAAATTTAATTAATCCTCAACCACACATCTAAATCTCAAGATGGATGGTTCAGGTTGATTCTAGACATTCTCAAAAATCTGTAAATAAGAGACCTTACCACATCATTTCTAAGATATTTTGGTACAAAGTTATAATGCACAAATATCTTCAATAATCCATTAAAATTAGTGTTACCATGCCAAATTTATTCCAATCCAAGCCAAGCCATAAGCCAAAGGTGCCCAGGAGAGATATAGGTAGCCAAGCTTTCATTACCAAGGACTTCATGAGCACAAGCCAAGCAATCTACTACTACAAAGGCATTTAGAGCATCCAAGGAAGGTGAAGGAATTCTTGTGTTTTATTTTTAACTTTTTAGTTGTTTTTTTCATTGATTTTTGTTAATTAAGCTCTCCCTAGTGTCTAGGCCTAGATATGTTATGCTATTAGTGGGTTTCTTTCATTTTGTTTTCATTTTGGAACTAACACCATACTAACCATCCTCTCTTGAGTCAAATTCTTAGATCACAATCATTGTCAACTCTGAGGATTAGTATAACTCTATCAAATCATAATTCACATCCTTAAATTATCAATACAATATTTTTACTATCTCCATTAGCATCCTTTTACACCTATTACTCAAAACATTCTCCCAAAACTCAAACTAGCTAACCAACCCTTCTATCTCTTCCAATCCAAATCCCTCAACCAATCCAACCTAATCAACCAAACCACTAAACCACTCATCCCATTATCATTTCATTAGTTGTCTTGGATAGACCTCAAGAATTAAATAACATGAATGCTAGCATGTTACTTTCTATGTGTATGAAAAATTGGTGAACTTGACATGAAAGACTTTTCTTTTTATGTAGTCCTTTTTCTTTTCTTTCCTCCACCTTTATAATCTCTTCCATTTATATTTTGGGTGTACATATGCCCCCTAAATGTGTCTTGATAAGATTTTGAGAGGATGTTTTTACCTTAAAACTTAGATAAGTAGCCTTCAACCTCTAGGTGAAGCCTCTTTCTTTATTTGGAAAAATATCTCCACTCAAAACATGGAGAATAAATTTTAAAACTCCTCTTCTTCTATCTTACAAACCAATTCTAAGGTAGTGATCCAAGAACTATAGGATCCTTCTAAAACTATCAACAACTACCACAACTCTAAGCACATGGCCCTTAGTGTTTAAAGTGGAATTTACCCTAAAATCCTAAATAAACCCCATATCAGTTTATAAATCTCATATATAGAAAACATAGTAAGATTTAACCAGTATGTCAAAAGAATTTTCTTTCTAGAGGATGGGATCAATAGGTTTCAATTATCCCCACATCTATTTAACTCTAACAAAAAAACATTTATAACTCTTGTTCACCCCATGATGATGACTCTTGAGCCATGTAACTTGAACCAATCCATTACAAACTAGTAATCATTTCCTATTGAGTCTCTCAAAAGAGAGGATTATAAGCCTAACACCAATACTTCACCAAATGAGCTCATCTTCACCTTGGTGTTCTACATTCAACTCTTATCAAGTAATCAAGCCTCTCTTTAATAAAATTATTTAAACTAATGAATGGCATTTAACATAGATAATAAGTTTCATTCCTAAATTATTCTCATCTTAATAGTGTCTTATCAACCACCACAATACCAACCTAACCCACCTTCCACTAGTTATATACTAAACCAAAACCATGGGGATATCCTTACTCTTAGATTTATCAACCCCATATCAACAAACATTCCTCCTTCATATGAATTTCATACTCATCTCCCTATTAGAGGTTCTTTCTCATATCCTCCTCCAAATAATGTGGCAACCAACACACTATCAATCATTATTCCTCATAGCTACATGCCAGCTAATGTGCCACCCATGTATGATCCACTAGGGTAAATGTAAAAAGGTGTTTATTCCAACTCCTGAACACCATACTATCATATGTTCTCCAAGTTTACTTAGTTAAAAAACCACTTCCTAGCATACTAATTTTCATCTTCTCAACCCATGCCCCTTTTAGAAATTTTATGTTCACTTCTTATCCTACTTCTTTCCATCATGATCATCCTAACACATCTTGGGTAGAAATTAATTCCATGGGGAACTATGTGTAATACTTGAAATATCCCCTAGATCATATCATATGAGGATTTTAGTTACCATTCCCCTACCAAAACACCCCAAACATAATGGAGAGGTAGATTCCAATGCACATGTGAAAGCAAATGCAATAGTCATCAAATAACATCTACCTTATGATGGGGTAGTTACTAAAATATTCCCAAAAAATCTCAAGGGAATCATGTTATATTGGTATCACTTCCTCCCTAAAGCTTCCATCCATTCCTTTTGACACCACATGGCTAAATTTTTCAAATCATTTGACATGAACAAACTGCTTAAGACTGGTATACGATAATTCTTGGACATCAAATAATAATTCAATGAATCTTATTCCCATTTTATTATGAAATGGTGAAAATTCTTATAATCCCCTACCATTTCCCATCATATGGACTAGAGAGATTTTTGAGACCTTTTATTACACTCTCTCAACAATGAAACAAGGGAATATGCTCCGAATTTCCCTTATAGATCTTATGAAGAATCACATGAAAGCACTCTCAAAATAAATTAGGTGGCCATTGATAGTGGCTAAAAAACTTATATATCCAATGGGTTAATCATTTCCCCTAACTAAAATAATGGAGGCTATTAAAATTAAAATCAAAATCACCCCAAAAATTAAGGTCCAACGGTCCTAAACCAAAACCAAAACTCCATTAATGATGGTGTGACAAACTAGGACAAAAAGATAAATGTTATAGGTAACAACCAAAATCACCCCATGAATAATAATAATTTTAATAATAATGGAGTTACAAGGAGTCAAAAATCTCCACCTATAATTCATGTTTTAGGTTTCAACCATCATCTGCCTTGAAATAATCAATTTTAGAACTAATTCCAAAATCATTTTCAAAATGTTGAATAAAATCCCTAATTCCAAAACCAACACTTTTATCATAACAAAAACAATAATGATTTGGTTAATAAAACCAAAACTAAATGCCTAAGGACTATGATCCCAATGTGTATTTCATTTTTCATATATTCAATCATCATGATACTTAAGCATGTAGGAAGTATAATAAGTTTATCCAAACACTCCCCGAAGACTAAAAAAAACCTTCATGGACATGTTCCTAGGAAATGTGAATGCAAATCCCAACCCATGATTAACAGGTCCTATGGTGCCTCAAAAAACCAATTTACACATATACCAAAACCCATTTCCAATTCATTAAAAACATAATTTCCACAACCTACCATAAGATAGCCTAATTAACCAACTCTTTCCAGCTAGAACCCACAACAACAAAGCTTCCTTTTCTTAACCAAGTAGTCTTGATGTGGCTCCCCATTTAGGACCTCAAGGGAAGAATATAATGATAAGTTTCATGGATTTATAAATGGATGGGATTAAAATATCATCACTCACATGAGGGAGTGCTAACCAAAAACTCCCTTTTCCAAAAACATTCTAGAAACTAACATCTAATCCAACCCAAGACCTATAGGAAACTATGATAGTTGTTAATCTTAAGAAAATATTTTCCCATGTTTCTTTTATGTATCTTCTCAAACACTTTCCTACCCATTTCTTGAAATTACTTGATGTTTTTGGATTAGGTCATTTAACTAGTGTCATACCTTCCCCACAAGCCCAAAAAACCACATAGACTTAGATGTGTATCCACCTAGAAAATGTTTGAGAGACACTATATACTTATTTGATCTTAAGAGCCTCCTTATAAATGTTTATATGGATAGGAGAGGGGATATATCTTTTTACTTAAAAGTGTGAATCTAAAACAACTATGGAAAGAGAGATAAGGTTGCTAATTGGGACTTTGTTAGTATATTCCCAATTTCATTTTTCCAAGAGATCAACTATGGAGAGACCAATTGATCCATAACTATAAATACCTTATAAGGCTATAACAACCTCAATTACACCTCAATTGGGACCATTTTACTAACTATTACCTTGGGCCCCAAGATCATATTAACTTAGTTTTATGTTATCTATAAAGATAAAAATTATAACATGATCCCAAGAAGGCCTTTTATCCACATGATGAAGGCAATCCCTTCTACCTTGTTTCATTAAATTAGGGTTTTACACCTAGGAAAGGTATTTTTTACTCAAGGTGATTTAAATCCATTCAATTTTCATAAAGCAATTCTTAATAAAATACCAAGGCTTCACATCAATTATCACTTGCCTAGTAACTGTGTGGTGAAGCCTCCTCCACAAGCTAAAGACAAAGGTTTGTAGCAACCATAATGTGTATTTTGAAATAAAATTTTGAGATTTATTTACCAAATGAGTAAATTTAGGAAATTAGTGTTAACATAATGAAAAAATTTGGTGAATAAAAACTTCCAACAATATTAGTCATATCGACCAAGTCTACAAATGAGATCATTAACATCCTAGAGAATGATGAACCCATTAGGATCCCATTTGACCCATATGGGGTTGAAACATATAATCCCCATAGACCTATTGGTTTAGAGGCTATTAAATCTAATATATAAGTACATCACATTGGCATGGTATAATTCTTGGGGCATGAATATAAACCTCTTGAATACCCTAATGATCTACCGCATTCACATCATCATCTAATGCCTCATTACAAAGAGACAAAATGTCATATTATCACTAGATTATATAATAAAACCATTGATCCTCTTTTGTCCCCTTAGGCACTTGAATAATGGATTCACACTTTGACCCAATAAATTATAGATGTTAACATTAGCTATGAGGAATAGCTAAAAAAATTTGAGTTTGGATCTTCTTTGTCCCCTAAGGAAGTAGAAGACCATAGAAAATATATCACTGAGTTTTCACAATCTTTTATTTCCCTTTCTCATATATGAAATCTCACATAGAGATGATCATACATTATTAATAATACTATTTATACCAAAAAAAATCCATGAATTCCACATTCAAGTAAGATACCTTATCTCTAGGCTTGATAGTAGAATAAATAAGAGGAAAAGAGAAGGTCAAAAATTCATGCCTAATTGGTTAGGCCCATATTTGGTGACTGTATATTTTAATGATTGATCTTTCTAGTTGTACACCTTAAATGGCAAGGAGTTTGGTGAATTTTTTAAATCTTTACACCTAAAACATTTCTTCATATATATCTTGTATTTCACATTACCCTCTTTATGTTAATAACATTGTTCATGTGTTATTATTGTATTTTGGTTATTTTGTTTGATAATTTTTTATCTATGATTTAAAGTAACAAAATATTTAAAATGCATCATATCATCTCATTTACCCCATTTCATATCACCTAATTCCTTTTTAGAAAAAATTCTTAAAATCAGCTTGATATATCTCTTGTCTTAGTTCTTATAAGTATTGTTCACTTGATTCCCACACACTTTCTTGTGAGCTTAGAAACTCTAGCCTACAACCTAGTCTATAATATTTTCCATGATAGGATCCCATTATATGGTTCCCTCTAATAAAAGACACTAGCATGCTCAAACTAGGTAAACTTATTCACATATATTGGTCCTTGGTGATGAGACCTTAAATCTTAGTATTTGTATGGGGTTAAGGCTTGGGGATAAGATCCCTCATAAAAAAACATGAGACACTACACAAAATCAATCTTATATAAGTCAAAATCAACTCTATATCTCTCATCATTCACTAATACTTAGTGTTGAGCCCTCACATCTCACTAGTCACATGGGGTTATCAACGATAAATTTATTTACTCGCCTACACTTTAAATTTGGTGGTGATCCCATGCATCTTCCTAGAAACATTAGACTAAGTGTAGGGGTCAAAAAATCAAATTAATAAAAGAAGAAATCTAAAGAGTGTCTAAAAAATAATAAAATCCCATAAAAAATTACCTATATGTCTATGTTAAGAGGAGAATCTTATCCCCCTCATGCATTCTATCATGGTTGTCCATATCTAAATATAATTCTATATGAAGCTAATAATGCCCGTGTTTTATAATCCTAGTGATAAGTACAATCATTAACTTTGTTCATAAATATTAGGTCAATCTCTTATTCCTCATGTAATTTTGATGCGTATTTGTTTGCTTTCACTATATTATATATCCCATCTCTCTTATGGTCTCTTGCTACAAATTATAATTCATATATCATGTGAATAAATTCATTCAGTTATTAACTCTAAAATAATTGTTAGCACATTTTTAGTTTTGTCACCATCCATCACATCACATTTTCATACATTTGGTTGTCACATTTCAAAATATAATCATATCCTTAACATTATAAAAATCAGAGATACATAGAATTACTTCACATTTATAGCCATGTAAGGTGTTTTAATTAAGAAACATATATTAAATTATAATAATATTACAAGATGCTAGACAATGATCAAACCAAAAAGGTCTAATATATATATATATATATATATGTCAATTTTTTTGTTACATTGAGTCTCAATACAATCTCCTTAGTAGAAGGAAAATGTGTCTCAATGATCCAAAAATATAGATCATAGTCCTATATCACCCCTAATGTTGAAATATATAGATGATATTTATGAATTTAAATATCACCTTGGACTTGTACACTTGGAAACCTCATACCTTAGATGTTCCTCTTAGTTATAGACCTTTCCCACTTTCAAAAGTATTGCATCTACTCTATCTTCTGCCCCTTGGCCTATCTCTTGGTTTGACTAGTCTTATGTTGATGACCCAAATCTTATATCTTTCATAGAATGCTTAAAATATGCTTATCTTATGCCCCTACAAATTTTGATCTTGTACATGTTTTCTAACTACCAAACACAAGTGTCAATCCCAAACCCCAATGTTGACACTAGTGTCCTACCCTGATGAAGGTGTCTAGTTCCCTAAAGTCATATAATTTCAAATGAAACATATCTTAATGGTTGGACAAAGTGATTTAATGCAATGTATTTACCTATAGGAGTCATATATATTCACAAGCACTCCTCATCCATACCAAAGTTAGCATTCATACTAAAGAACATTTAATTGATCAAATCTTCCCTATTTATTCCTATTTCCATATCATTCATAGAGAATACACATATATAGGTATGAATTTGAAGGAGCATCCCAAGAACCCTATTTACAAAGTTATAATCTAGGTCACTACTATAGTCACTTTCCACATATTTTACCCTTGTGCATACCCAAACCAACATATTAGGGGATAATGACATCAGTATGAGGCCCTCTTCAAAGTAATGGCTATGTAGGTAGAACTCATTGACAAAGGGATCTTTGGGTTTTACTCAACACCATGATCACACTAACCCATTTTTTCCAAGGTCACTATGAAGATGAAAAAATAGGATTTTGTTATTTCATAAGGAATGATAGTATATGACATAAATTTAAATGCACAAGAGTGAAGGCATAGACAAACCTAGAAGTATCTAGGTGGTCTCATCCTTTTCTAGTAATTATTCTATATAGGACACCTATGTCCAGTTTAGATAGTATAATTGACACTAACATCCAAGGTTGACACTAATGTCTAAGGCTTAATAGGCACTCAATATATAATTTCGTGGTTGTTCTAGAATCCTCTTCCATTTTTCTTCCTACCTATTCTAGATCTATAACTATGTTGACATCAGAACTAGCTAAGTACATTATTTCTTAATCATTTCCATATCTATCATATTTGTATTTTATCTTTTTAAGCTATCTCAATTTAAATAAATTTATTATGTATTGTATCAAGTTTATAATTTAATTAGCATATTGTAGATCTGATTATCACCCTTTTGCATTATAATTTATATATTATTAAGGTTATCTACCCAAGTAGGATCCACATCCAAATTATGGTTAAAAATTTGGTGAACCCAATATTTGAACTCCAAACTCTAGGTCAATTAGGGTTTTCTAATTTTTATATTTTATATCCCAGATTGCCATAAAATATGTGTAACATGGATGCACCTATCACCCATTTTAAGATCCAATTTGTGATAGTTGTTAAGGTTTGATAAATTACTTGCCTTGTTAAGTATATTAATAAAATTCATGAGAATAATGAGAGGATTTTAATTCAGAACCAACACTTGATCACTCTTCAAAATTCTTTTGGAAATGTTAGAGAGATAGTATTTAGATGCCAATGTGCATGTTCTCAGCCATTTGTTATACATAAATATTATTTTAATTATAGCTACCATCCCTAACCCATTATTCACCCATGGATTATATTGGATTCCATAGTCCATGTTGTTACTACTCAAAGAGTTAAGATTGCTCAACCCATTCTGTAACCTGTAAATATATAATAGTTGCCTCCTAAACCTAAGATTGTAATAAAATATAAGGAATATGACATTATTGACCAATTGAGTAATACACATGTTAGGATTTCAATCCTTGAGATCCTAAAGCAATCTAATGTTTATAAGGCTATCCTATATGAGGCATTATGTGAGACACAAGTTCCAAATGATATTGAACCTATTTATTTTGTGAATATCATGAAATATTTTAAGAACAATGTCAAGCTCATTACCTTTGATCTAACAGATTTACCATCCAAAGGAATTATCAAATAAGAGTTACCATTATTAATAATAGTACAAATTAAGGGTATCAAAAGGGTGTTTGTTGATAATAGATTAGGCCTAAATATTTATAGTATAAACTTCCTAAACACCATGGGAATTATCACCAATCTTCTTCAAAAATCATTCATGCATATAAAGGGGTTTGACAATTCACATAGCCCTCAAGTTGGATAAATCACTTTGGACATGACATTGGGGCCAAAAATGGTCCCAAATACCTTTCAATTGATGTCTCAGTCATTAAATCATAATTTATTTTTTTGGTAAACCTTGGATACATTCAATGGAAGTGGTCCTCTCTACACTTCATATATGCATAAAATACATACATGATTGGACCTTACTGATGCATTCACCTTTCAAATTATATAAAATGGAATATTTTGAAATAGAGGGCATCCCTATGTTGGTACCCCCTGAATAATTCATTCCTCTTGATTATTTACATACTTTTGAAATGGGTGAGTAAATTACAATGACTCCTCCATCTCTAGAAGAAAATAAATCACTAGCCACTAAGGTGAACATAAATGTACATCAAGATCAAAAGTAGTCACCAAATAAACTAATGATACCAAAACCATAAGAACCCCCAACATTTGAGATTTTATTATTGGTAAATACTAAATAGATAGATGGCCATGTTTCAAACTATTATGATAGTGGACCTTGATATATATTATTGCATGTGGCCTAAAGCTAGTGGACCTTAATAAATGGGTCATGAATAAAGAACCTTACTTGAATTTACACCTTGGATAAAAATGGTTGACTAATATGAAAGTAGTCTTTAGTGTTACAAAACAATGTATTATTTTTCAACATGATAGCAAAGGGGTTCATATCCCATATAATGGATGTGAGGAGTGAATACCAAAAATTGATGGTAGTGAGTTACCAACAAAGACAACACTTTTAATGGTCATGAAGTATAAATTTTTTTGTAAAGCAAGGACAATACATAGTATCTTGGCTCCTAAATTTGAAGACCTATTGGACTAAATGGTTTATAATATTAAAAAATACTAAAAAGTGAAAAAACTTCAAAACTTTAAAAATATTTTCAGCATAAATGTGTTTTATTAGCTCCTTGGCATATATGTGTTAGTTTTATATTGATGGATGTCATATTAGTTACTTCTACATACACATGTGTGTTAGGATTATACTTAAGTGTGACATAGGCATACACATATATATGATCTATTCATGTTTCAAATGTTAGGCATTCCCTCTACTCATGTCATGTGGACATTGGGGGTATATTCTTATTTGATCTTGATATGCACAAATTATATGGTTTTATGATCACTTTTCATTATCATGTTTGAGCTTATATGTACTTAGACATGACTCTATCCATGATTATATATTTCAAAATATACTTGATAAGCTATGCACATGACATTTTTTACTAACACATTTGATCCATGGGATACTATGATATGTTTATGTTGGTTGATTATGCTTTCCTGTATGTACTTCATTGAGTGTCTTTCCTACCTATTGTCTTATTTGTTCGAACATTTGAATATACTCCTTTGTATGTGGTCCCCATTTGTATGTAGGATTTCTTTGAAATTTTAATATGCCATTATTTATTTTATGGACATTTAGATATGTCATTCTTTCCTTTGTGTACATTTTATTAAGTCATGTCCCTCTAATTATGTGGCATTTGAAGATGCCCCTTATTTATAGTCTCCTTATACCATTATATTTTGAAATAATTTTGAGTTATCTTGTGTGTGTGATTATTTTCTTATTGATTTTGTCTTATTATTATCTAGACATTGCCATGATATTTATAATGCATCTTAGGCCTTCATGTGATCACATAGTTCTATGAGCTTCAATGATACATTTATCTAGACATGTTATTTTATATGCTACATGGTCCCTATTGTTACTCAATCTTGCACCCTAGAGTTGGTTGTTTAATACTACTTTAGATTGATTGTAACATTGGATTACCTTTATGCCTGTAGGATGACTATAACATAGGTAAACCTCTAGTTTTAAGGGATAACTCCCTAAATTAGACTTTCATTACTTATTACCTACACTAATTTCTTGCTTGGATGAAAAGGGATAAAAGTAACATGAAATGTAACCTATGATAATGAGGTGATATGCCAAAATTATCTCAACTAGAATAAAATATACTTGCACTTTGAAACATGATTCACAACACTAATCTCAACATCCTAGATTACTCTAACATAAGTATTTAAAACATGGAAGTGTTATACATTATACTACTCAAGGTGAGTGAACATGAAATAAGATTTAAAACACTAATGCTACTCCTTACACTTAAAGATATAAAAATACACTAGATACACTTCATGTGACTTCTTAGAGGTAGAACTACTTACATCAAACATGGAAGAGTAAAGAGAAGGCAAGGATAAATACTTATCACTAGACACTTCACTATGCACCACTTCACACACTTAGACAATAAGTTTATGAAATAAAAACCATATTTTAAATATTTATTTCAAAGTTAAATATGTTATTCAAACCATCAAGGCTTCACCATACTAGGTGTGGATTGGATTACAAAAGCTAAAATGGCTTGCATTTATAGAGCATATGAGAAGAGAGAGAAGAAGGGAAGTGGAAAGGTCACAAAGCCAAGTTTCAATACATGTAAAATAGTTACATTGAAATATAATGAAGTGTGAAAATGTTTTATGAAGTTATCATGGACAAGTGTCCACCTAAATTTCATTATTCTCCTCAAGTTGGCATAGAGATCTCAACTAGCCCTCTTAAAAATGCCTTCATGATGAAGCATCACTTGTCCACTTGAAACTAAACTAGGAAGTCATAAAACATATTCAATATCTTAAGGAGGCTGGAAACAAGATGTGATGGTAATAAAATACCTCCCTAATTGAGATCCTTCATTTTGACACTTGTTTTCACTATCTGTAGTCACCTACACTACTCTTAGCTTCAATCTTCACATTTGTCATCAAAGTGAAAGGTAGTTTCTTAAGTAAATATGTGTAAGAAGTGTTATGAAGCCTATTTATAACCCATTTTTCCTATAATACATGAGTTATTCCTTAAAAATATCCCAAATTAGACCTCTCATCTTCTCACTAGGTAGTCACTTGTCATTTTCACTATCTATCCAAGATTTCCTATAGTGAACTATGTAGCAGATGTATTTCCATGATTATTTGTGGTGATAAATGAATATAGGGAGTTATAATAAGTCCCTATTTTACTTCTTACATGTACTTCATCCAATAATTCTCTTATGTACCTATAAAACAAGTCAAATCTTGTAAAAAACTTGAATTAGGTTTGTCCGTACAAGAGACAATATGGACCAAATGGATGTCCAGGAGCCTAAGATATTCTTAAAAAATTCCAAAATAATTTAAAAGAAAAATTACTCATAGATTAATCCCTATATATTTCTTCTCCATCAAGCTCTTGCAAGGGTTTAGGGAGGGTTTTAGGAGGTTTTGAATCTTAGTGATAGTTCATAAAGGTTAGACATCCAACCTTAGAAATAATTCCATAAATTTGGATTTCATGACCCTCTTAAACTACCATTAGATCCCTTAGGTACCATGAAATGTGTTCTTATAGGTATGATCATTTTAAAATGGCCTCTCAAGCTTTTTCTTGCATTCTGAGTACTCTTGTCATAAAATTGGGTCAACATGACCAACTTGGTATAGATATATGTAAACCAATGGCTCTAATCAACCTTATACCCCCCTTTTAAGGATATACACTATAATATAAGGGTAATATTGTCTTATTATTTAATTTGATCATTATTAAGGTTCATGTTTAGTTTAGACCTAGCAGGCTTAGATTGCCCTTGTTGAGTCTTTGAACACCTATGAGTGTTTTTCATGACTATAGGTGAATTTAAACACTTATTCATCCTTAGATAAACATTTTTACTCATTATATAGTTTTTTAAGGCTCCTCATGTTATAATTAAAACATTCATATATTAAACGCTCATAGGTGTTCAAAGACTCAACAAGGGCAATCTAAGCCTAGTAGGTCATATAGTAAACCTATAGGGTGGTCTTACTCTTGGAGTGCCCTCTATCTAAGATAAAATAAACAACATATCCCATATTTTCCTAGATAAATTAAGGCCATGTGAGGATATATTATGTATGAATACCATCTTCACAAATTTTTAGGGCTATATCACACCCATATACCTCTCAACATCACAAATTCTTCAAGATAGGCTTACAAGATTGATGATTATGCATAGATTTTGAAATAGCTATAGGTTGAGGTTTGAAAATTGTACTTTATTTTTGAATATTTATATAAACTTAATATTTTTTTTAAAAGTGTGAATATGGTTTAAAAGTGTTCACCCACCTTACACCCTTTCTAACCTTTAACTACCTCTCTCTACTTGCTTAGGCTAGTCCATAGACTGTGTTGACTATGTCACCTATAGGTGAAAATAAAGGACATTTCAAAGGGACTTTATAGATATTAATTTGTGTTTGAGTACCACATTAATTTATTTTTATCCTTTTGAGATCCTTGGATATTTTACAAATTTATTGAACATCTATCTACAGGGTTCACTTTTAGTCTCTCACCATCAACACTTTGTGGGTCTGCAGTCAAAATTTAGGTGATAATTTAGGAGAAACAAGGGATCCTATAGGTGATGACTTGAGTCAAATAATTATACCTCAATTCCCTTAATTGATCCTGATGTCATTAGTGTCATATCTCATTCAAATAAGGTCACTTTTTCTTGAGTCATACAACCATTATTTCATGTTGTGTTGTAAGTTAATTTTAGCTTCAAGAGTATTGTACCTTACTAAAAGTCTACAATGAGAATTTAATTGAATTTGAAACCTACTTACATCAGAGAAAATTTCATTTTAGCTTCAAGATTATTGTACCTTACTGTAAGTCTACAATGAGAATTTACTTGAATTGGAAACCTACTTACATCACCTTCTCTTGACCAAGAAAAAACTTTATTATGTAAAGACGTTAATCTAGGATTTGGATACAATAGGTAAAATATTAGGCCTATGTAGACTACAAGGAACTTCACCATGAAATGTCATAGTGTGAGGCAGAATCTGCTTTCAGAGAGATTAAGGTAAACGTTCCCAATTGTAACTTTCTCAATGTGGGAAAATAGAACTAGGTCTATTTTTAATATAATGGATTATACCATTATCAAAATGGTATTCTCAATGACCTCAGACCTAATTGAAGATCTCAACTGAGTTTAAACATCTTCTCAACATTCTCTACCTCCTTTGGACTGCACTCAGACCAGTATGGATACTGCTTGTAGGTGATATCAGATATAGGATTGTGTGCTAAGTTGGAATATTGTCATCATCCTAATGACCTTTTACTAGTTTCATAGAATTGTTTAAGATCCTATCTAGGTTGAAAACATTCAACACCACTATGTCTCCTTCAGGTTTGAACATGAAACCTATAGATGTCTACTCCAAAGCTACTTGACTGTATCAAGTATCTTAGGATTTGTATATCATAAATTAAACCTTTGAGACCAAAACTTCAATGAATAATATGATCAAACAATACTCTCACATATTCAAAATAAAAATTCTAGACTTGTCCTACAATCATTTTCATGAGGGTGAAACTATGTAACTAAGCAAATTATTTATGTAGACTTTCATGATGCCTTCCACTAGCAAAGTGAGACAATCCTACTTATTCCTTGACCTTAACACATATAAAATAGATTGAAACCTTGTGATAAGGATGCTCATAATCCTAAATATCATGAACACCACTTTATTTTCACATAAAAATGCAAACAAAGAAGAAACTTAAAGCCATTGGGGATGTACAGGTAGTTTAGAGTCACCTCTTTGCAATGGTTCATGAAGCAAAAATAACCAAACCTATGACTATTTCCATGAAATGGAAATAAAAATGAAGTAATACCACCCACCAATTTCACTTACTCCAACTCACCTCCTCTTGTCTATACCAAGTAGAAGCTGGTTGACCTATTTGACGTAGTCTAGGGAGCGATGAGAGAGAGAAAAGTCAATTTTGCTCAATTTCAAGTCTATAAAAGCTTCTAAAGCATGGAAGTGAATTGAGGGGACCTAAAGAGACACTTTTTAATTCTTACCACATGCCATAACTATTGTATAGACTATACAACTACTTGAAATTGCTTTGAAGCTACCTAATCTTCTCTTATCCATGTTGAACCTATAATTTTTAGTTCAAAACTACCATCTCTGACATACACCTAACATATGGGATGTTTATATTCTTTTGAAACACTTGTCTGCTAATGACAATTGTATAAGCTCATTTATTGACTCAAAGTATCCTAAGATGACACAAAATTACACTAAGGATGAATGACAAATATGACCAAGAATTAAAAAAAAATAAGTGACCTCATTAATGACCATTTTAATCTAAGGGATCCTATAACAAGTTTTAAATATTTAGGGGGTTAACCTAATTTGACTTGGGGTCAAATTAGTCAATAGTTCCATTCAAATATTATACAATTGTCTTATCCTTTTGGGGTGAGGTAACTACTAGTTTATATTCTTCCCTCACCTCAAGAGGGGAATATAAATGGGGTCATGTCATAGAGGCATGTTATTTACATTTGGAATAATTTTTAGATTTAGTGGGGGCATGAATTGGAAGCATGTTCTCCACATTTATTCAGTATTATACAACCTAGATTCAATGGGGGCATGTTTTGGAAACATGTCCTTCACATTGGCACTTATTTTAGTTTTCATATTTCTCCATATATATTGGGTTCATGTTATGGTAACATGATACCTATACTTGTCCAAATTCCCAAATTGGCCAAAGCACACATAATTTAGATTCACAATTGTGGAAAAATTCTATACTTTGGTACCATTGTTATACACATTTTTAGCATGAGACATATCTAAGGTGAATATACTATTGAATATGCACCTAATATTAAAAAATCCAAATCTATTTAAAATTTTAGAACTCTTCTATGGACTATCATCACCCACCAAGTTGGACTATTATAGGTTGTATTGAGCCAATATACTATAGTAGTTGGTTTGATTTTGGTATGGTTGAGGTGATTAAATACTCAATATTTCCAATTTTATAGGTTAGACTTGATTACATCATCCAAACTCACCAAATATAAGGTATGGTTGACTTTGTTCACTCATACTCACCAGGTTATATTTGGTGAGTCTGGATGATGTAATCAAGTCTTACTATACCTTATATTTTGTGAGTCTAGATGATGTAATCAAGTCTAAACATACCTTATATTTGATGAGTATGAGTGAAAAAATTCAACCATACCTTATATTAGGTGAGTATGGATGATGTAATCAAGTCTAACTAGTTATAAGTATGATTGGGTTGCATAGTTGAGCTAATCTCAACTATTGAGTGACAACTCACCTTTTGTCCAAGGTTGGGGACATGTGCCTTCTAATCTATATCCATATTCATATATTCACTTCCCAAATATATATATATATGAAATTGAAAGAGCAAGGTTTAAGAGTGCACTTGTGTAACAATGCAACTGCCATGACTATTATTAAGTTGATTTGAAAATATGTATCATTGTAAATCTCTGAAACTGAGAATAAGCCAAATATATATATATATATATATATATATATATATATATATATATATATGGCTTATTCTCAGTTTCAGAGATTTACAATGATACATATTTTCAAATCAACTTAATAATTGGCTTATTCTCAGTTTTAGAGATTTACAATGATATATATTTTCAAATCAACTTAATAATAGTCATGGCAGTTGCATTGTTACACAAGTGCACTCCTAAACCTTGCTCTTTCAATTTCAATCAATTACAAATTCATTTAATTTTAGATTATATGTACTAATTATATATTGTAACATGATATTGGTTGTAGGTCAATCACCAATAAATCACTAAATTTGGGCTCATATGAAGGCAAGGTTTGTTATACACACCTAGGTACACATTTATTCTCCTTAAAATCAACAATTTCATTACTAGATTAAAGGGGGAAATGTAGATGATATTTATGGATTTTTTTAGCACCTCAATCTTGTATACATGGAAAACTCAGACCTTGGCTATTCCTCTCAATTCTAGACCTTTCCCATTTTTGTAAGTCTCACATCTACTCTATCTTGTGCCCCTTGGCCTATTTCTTGGTCTGAATGATCTTATGTTGATGACCTAAACCTTCTATCTTTCCAAAATTCATAAAATATGGTTATCTTATGCCCCTAAAAGTTTTGATCTTATACTTATTTTCTAAATACCAGGACACAAGCATCAATACCAAACCCCTACATCAATTTTAGTGTCCTACCCTGACGTAGGTGTCTAGTGCCCTAAATTCATCTAATTTTTAATGAAATGTATCATAATGTTTAGCCTACATTATTTAATATGATATATTTTCTGATAGGAGTGGTATTTATTCAAAATCACTCCTCAATCATACCAAACCTACCATTCAATTGAATAAAGCTTCCTTATTTATTCCTATTTCCATAGCATTCATAATAACTATACATCTATAGGTATGAAGTACTGATGGAATAGCCCAAGAGCCAGATTTTCCAATTTACAAATTAGGTCACTATTGTATTTGTTTTCCATATATTGTACCCTTATATGCACACAAACCAACACATTAAGGGATAAATACATTAGTCTGAGACCCTCTTTAAAGTAGTGGCTATGTAGACAACCCTCATTTACATAGGGTTCTTTGGGGTTAGCTCAACACCATGAAACCACTAAACTATTTTTTCCAAGGTCACTATAATGATGAAGAACTAGGTTTTTATCATTTCATAAGGAGTGATATCCATGACCTAGATCTGAATGCACCATAGTGAAGGTGAAGACAAACCCAGAAGCATCTAGGTCATCACATCCTTTTCCAATAGGTTTTTTATTTAAGACACATGCATCTATTTTAGAAATTAGCATTGGCACTAACCTCTAAGGTCGATGCTAGTGTCCAAGGCTCCAAAGGCACTCAATCCATAATTTGGTGACTATTTTAAAATCCTCTTCTAATTTACTTCCTTCCTATTCCAGATCCAAAATTATGTTAGCATTGTAACTAGATAGGCACATTATTTTTTTTTTTTCATTTATATATTTAGGATAGTTTTACTTTCTATTTTTAGCCTATATCAGTTTAATAAATTCAACATAGGTTGTATCTAATTTTAGCATTTAATTGGCATGTTGTAGATCTGATTATCACATTTATGCATTGTCATTTCTTTATTATTAACCTTATCTAACTAAGTAGGATCCACATCCAAATTAGTGATAAATAAAATACTTTGGATGCTAAGTGTTCAAGACTCTCTCCCATTCTCCTTTGAGAAGGACCCAATGCAAAGTGATGGGGGCTTCAAATCATGTTCCTATTTTATTGTCAGCTCATGCCCACCTAAGAGACTATCCTTCCCACTTTCTATCGATTGGATGAATCTTGACCACCTCTCATACCATTGATGTCACTGATACTCTTCACCTCAAACAAGTTATCACTCTCACTTATAAACCATAATTATTTATCCTCTATATCTAATGAGTTCCTAATCTCTGTGATATGTTAAGGAAAAATGCTAGTGTGTCAACCCACACGTAAAATAAGACTCATATTAATCAAGAAATAATATCTTTTGGGCCTAGTACCTACATGAAATAGTTTTATAAGGATATATCTGATCATGTGTTCTTACTATGTAGTCGAATATGCACACACATAGAGATGTACATCAAATCTCTAGTCTATAAATAAACCAAAACTAAATAAACTAGAAATTAATTTTGTAAAATAATTGAAAGAAATGAAAACATTGTATTACCTAGGACCCCTTCCTATTATTTAGGATTTGATTCCTCTCCTATCATTATCTCATCTCTAACATGGACCTAGTCACCTCCTTTAGCTCCCTAGTCACCTCTTTTAGCTCTGTAGTCACCTCCCCCTGTTGCACCACCTATTATTATTGTTGATTTTGTGGATTTATCTATGATGGTGATTTTGGTGGTTGTGGTGGATACATTGTCTATTGTGTTTATATTAGTTATTATGGATAATGTTGAAACTATTGGCCACCCATTGGTTTTGTAACCTATGCATAACAACCTCCTCTTATCATAGGCTGCTATCTAATGAGTGTTCCTCCTCATATTTTTTCCCTCTTGAAACTATGTTTATTGGACTCCCTGGTGTCAAAGGTTGCTACCCCAGCCTCCCAATCCATGTGTCTTTTATTTTTTATTCCCCCTAAATAATCCCTAAGGAATAAGTAGATTGGGTATATATTGTATCCCATACTATTAGGGCACCCTATTAGTGGGGTACATCTTAACCTTATCATCCCTGTCACACAATTGGCACACATTATCATAGGCCACCAATGTAACCACCTCATCTTATCACTGATCGACCATCCCCCAATAAGGTATCACTAACAAACATTCCATGGTCAAAGTACCCATTGCCCATGATTAATCCCTAAAGGGTACCATGTGAGTCCACCTAGAGACCCTGATGGTTTCAACTACTTTAATTTCCACACCTCTTTAAAATGGCACCATGCACTCATACACCAAGAACATGATAAATTTTAGTTGGTTGATCGACAAAACACTCAATTGAATGATCCTATAAATATCCCTATAGGTCTAGGACAATATGCCATGATCCTAGGGAAAATAGTAGACCTTCTCTTTAATAATCCTAACTACATGAGCCAAATAATATCGTAGGTGGTCGATCCACTTGTCGCTAACTAGACATGAGGCAATGATCCCTATGATTACCTTGTGGATGTTTGGGATCACTACCTACTCAACCCTAGCTAGCCTCACACCCTATTTTATACCCATTTTGGGTGCATTTAAGTCTCTAAATAACTCAACCTAACTCAAGGCCTCATTTCTATTTTATGGCCTCTCTCAGCATCACCACCCTACCTATATCTAGAAGACCTAAGATCTTGTAAATGTTAGTGAGATTGATATTTCACTCTTATTAGGCATGTGGGAACTATAATGTGTTTTGTCTAAGATCCCAATATGTGAATAGATCATAAATTAAATTTATTTTTAGGTAAATAATCCCAACACATATAATGTTTATAATCCCCACTATATCCAAAATGGCTAACACATCAACTGTCAACAATCCCAAAACCCTTAAGATCCATTCATACTCCTTGGACCTACTCCACCATATATATGTACCATGAAAAGAAAGAAAAATACTTGAATCAGTTCTCATTTGTTTTTAAATGACCAAAAACACTAAACTTTACTTTGTGGTGAAACTATCACTCTATGCAAGTGGTAGTTGTGGAACCACTACGATGAGTGTTAGAGTATATGTCCCATGTTTGCTAGGTTCTAGCTAGGATTTTTATCCTATTCCTAGTTTTTTCATATGTATGAATTTATCCCACATTGCTTAGATTAGCTTGATTCTTATTTATTATTGCCTACTTAAGCAAGGGTTCTCCATTAAATTATACATATTTTTCATATGCTTTTTGTGAATAAAAATTAATTTTATTCATAGTTGGTTTATTCTATATGTGTATGTTGAAGTGCTCATGGTTGTTGTAATGGTGTGTTGGAGAGATCTTGGTTAAAAAGCATTGTGAACTCTTTCATGATATCGGATCCACCCTCCAATATTCATTACTTAGATAATATGTAACCATTACTTAGTTTGTATATTCTGGGCAATATAGACATCTTTATTAGATCTGGTCTTTCTTTGACTATATAGTTGTTATGTTGGCAATTTAGTTTGTGCATTATTCTTGCGTGGAATTATTGTTATTCATCATGTATTTACATTAGATAAAGATGTAAAACTAGAAATTGACCCCTGATATACCTTCATATGTCCCTCAATAGTGATCCACATGGTGGCTTTATTTTTTAATTGTATGCTTAGATAATCCTCTGATTTTAAGTAGTGTATAACCGAACCTATGTTACCCACTATATAACACACTATTAAGGTATTTATGTTTTGATATTATTAGTGTTGCCTCTTATTTACTACATGAAGTCCCTCAAGCTCCATTCAATCACTTTGGCTTGGTCTTTATTCTATGTTTGGCTCAACCTTGCCAAAATACCCCAATCTGACTCGATAACATAGTTTATTATGCCTTTATTTGCATCATAATATGCATCTTCAGTATTCATCACAAGTCACACATCTTAACTCAGCCATACCTATCATATTATGAAGTATTATACATTTTCAAAACTACATTGATTCAATTTACATGGGGGTTATACAAAATTTAGATCTACATTAAAAAGTTATGGTGCATGCCTTTGAAATGGATAGTGAGCTCTCCAAATCCTTTGATTCATATTCTCCAACTCAAGTGTGGTGTGTTCCAGATCATACTTTGAGCCATTTATTTTATTCAAGTTGTTTCAACCTCCAACAATCTTCCTTTTACACTTGGATCTTTTTCCTAAGATGCCACATAGTGTGGGATAGTGGCTTGCTAATAATGATGTTTTAGCCCTTTTTAGATGGTGGTGTTTCTTGGGTGACTTGTCTGGCTACTTGCATTGGTATCATGGTTGAGACCCATCTTTAGTTGGTTTTTTGAATAGCCTGATGTGGTCAATGACTCTTTCATGGCTCAATCCTTTGCCTTCATCTATTCCTCCTCCACCTTGGTAGAGACCCCTACACCACAAATCAATATGCATGGATTTATTTAATGGTTAGAGTAAAACTACTAGCGGTGAGGACACGTATTTTTTGGTTTTTTTAATTTAAAAATAATATATTATTTTTAATTGTGTTTTTATAAAATAATATATTATGGAGGAATTAAGTTGGTTTATTCCTTATGTGTATGTTGAAGCACTCATGGTTATGGTAATGGTGTGTTGGAGAGATCTTGGTTGAAGAGTGTTGTGAACTCTTTCATGGTGTTGGAATCAGCACAGAGAAAAGAGAGAAAATCCAAAAAAATTAGGATGGTTGCTTGTGTTATGGGCCCTAATACTTTATACATTATACTTCATGCATGCATTATCTTAGACACATTTTAGGTTGAGCCCAATATCCTTTTGCATGTGCTTTGTAGGTTGTTTTTTTGGATACTGATTCTTTTTTGATGTGATTTTGCATACATGATGGCCTTTTTCATAATTTTCCACACTCTTCCATCAACCCATGACATGCATTAGTACTTTGACATACTGGTAGTTTGTGTCATGTCTCCTCAAATCCCCTTAGTGCCTTATCTTCTTCTATGGAGGTATTTCTTTCTTATCTCTTATTTTTGGAGCATCTCTCATGATTCTTGATGACTTATTCAACAGGTTGATGGTCTTCTCATTTGGAGCTATTTTGGTAGATCCTAGTGTCTTTCTTATTTCTATTTGTTTTTTTTATGTATGGGATATATTATACTTGCATTGATTTATAAAGTGCCATATGGGTTTGTTGATCCAACCTTGTCTACCTTCATGCATTTGTGTGCTCTATTTTGGGCACCTTTTCACTTCTTCAATTGCTTGTCTCTTCCATCACCACCATGATCCATCCTATTTGAGAAACCTTATCTATATTTTTTACACTAATTTTATGATAGTTGATAGTCTCTCACAACCTAAAATTTAGCTATTTTGATGAATCCTAGTGTCATCTTATCTTTTTTGACAGTTTGACAATCTCTTTCAACATGACATGAAGTTATTCTAATGTATATAATGTCAACTTATTCAGTGTTCAAGTAGTGGATTTAGACCACTTATGCAGAGCTTTTTTCCTCCACTCCACCCATTCAGTAGTATAGGGGGTGTGGTGTACATTTTGCTTCTTAGGTGTCAAGCATCCCTTGCACATGCATTAATCTTTTGTACTTTCATCACCATTGACAGTCTTTTTGATTGAAGTTATTCTAGTGAAGCCCAATGTTAGTTTTTTTTGTGATCGAGTAGTGAATTTGGACCACTCATGTAGATTGAGTTCCTTTGAATTTTGAGTACTTGAAGTGTGGACTACTTTAACATCATCTTTGGGGGGTTTTCTAGATCTCTTTTCTTCTTTTGTCTCTTTTGGAGGGGAGATTTTCCCATAGGTTTTCTCTCTTTTATCTACTTTATAAAATTTATATGTATATGTTGTACTTTTTAAAGTGTTTTCTAGATTCCTCTCTTGTACATGGATATCTTAATCAGGCAATTTGTTTTCCAAAATCCATATGAGGATTTGTTACTTGTATCTATGGCTTTCTTGGTGATTCTTATAGTGACATTAGTGTGGTTTCCCCACCAGTGACACCAATGTGGCAACCCCACTAGTATTTGTGCTCACTTCTCACCATCTTATTGCAGGGTGTTCAAACAATGCATTCTTAGGTTCATCATTCTACCCAATATTTTAGATTTTAGTGTTTATGTTTATTGATCCTCATTTTTAGCACCATTATTACTTTGACTTGGTGGTTACAATGACTCAACATCCATGTACTCTAAAAAGATGAAATGGTATCCATAGGGACACACGGCTTTACATTGCATCCTCTATTGTTATCCCCTATATTAATTTGAGGGGGGATGTTAGACCATATTTCTCATGTTTTTTATATTTTATCTAGGATTTTCATCCTTTTCTTGTTTTGTTCTATGTGTATATTTATCCCACATTGCTTAGATTAGTGTGCGTTTAATTTATCATTACCTACTTAAACAAGGGTTTTCCATTGTATTATACATGTTTTTCATTTTGTTTTTGAATAATAATTGGTTTTATTAACATTTGGGTTATTTTTTGTGTATATATTGAAGTACTCATGGTTTTGGTAATGGTATGTTAGAAAGATCTTGGCTGAAGAGTATTTTGAACTCTTTCAATGAGTTGGACAATTATCAGTATTTGTAAACTAATAATTCCACAATCACTACAAACAGATAACAACTATATAACCACTATAATGGTTATACAACCACTAGGATGGAGGCATAACTCCTGGTCTATGAAGACCATTATTTTTGACTCAACACCAAGGGTTCTACCAGCCAACCATGTGAACCCCAAAAAATTCCAAAAAACCCAAATTTTCACCCAGATTCTCAAAATTTTAACATTTTCCTATTAAGCACATTATTACAATCCCCCACAGATTTTTTTTTGAAAAACTACTAGATCTAACATACTTTTTTTTATCAAAAACTCAAACCTAAGGCTACGACATGAAAATAAGTATAACTTACCCATGCCTACATGATGCCCACTATTATTGGTACACTTTCCATCCTCTCCTTAGCTTATTTGATTCTAATGATCTCTAACATTATTTTTTCACATGGATCTCAAATCTCAATTTCTCATATCCAAAAATGACTTCTAAATTTTGCAAGTTTTTTGATATGTAGTTTAATTTTACTAGCCCTTAAATTTCAAAAACTTTCCATTTTTATAAATCTTCTTTCCAAAAATACATTTTCTCACATATTAAAATGTATTTATGATTTTTTATCCCAAACTAATGTTTATCAGATCAAACACCTAAGATTTTAACTTTTTTCATTTTCTTCATTTTTTTGTAAAGCATGTTGCTTTCTCATTTTAGTCTTGTAGGTTGACACCACACCACTCAGCATGGAGCTTAGTCCCCCAAATGGATGGTTCAAGTATTATTTATATCCTTATATATATGGTGAGTAACACTTGTCCATGTTTTCATCATTTAATATAATTTTTAAATTTATTATATAAATGTACTTGATTCATATTTATTGCTCATAATTTATAAAAGTGTCTAGGTTAGCTTCATTATTCCACACATTTAAGTGAGGTAAGTTTACTAACCCTCCTTTTCCTTTTAGTGTACCACTACTTGGAAAAAAACTCTAGCAAACTCATGATGAGGCCTCTTCCTGAGGAGGCAATATGTATGCACCCAAATTTTTCATTGTGTAACATTTCATGAAAATTTGATGATGATGTAATGATCTCCATTAAAAAATGTTCAATAATATTTCTCTCTCTCTCTCTCTCTCTCTCTCTCTCTCTCTCTCTCTCTCTCTCTCTCTCTCTCTCTCTCTCTCTCTCTCTCTCTCTCTCTTGCCATTATTTTTCCTCTTTTATGTCCCCTACAAACTTAAAAATTTTCATGTTCTTGTCTTTGGACCTTAATTTTGTAAACCTATAGACCATGGTGAAATCATCATAATGATATATAAGTATGCCCCATAAGATATGTCACCACCATATTTTTTCTATGAACCTTACTAATAGTTTGTATGAACACTATGAGGGAATCACAAGTCACCAACTACATAGAGTGGTGGTCATTTTTCATAGAATTTTGAAATCAAAAATTATATTATAAATTAGATTTTATAATTTTTAGAGATCCATAATCTAAATTTTATTATTTTTAATAAATTATTCCAAGATTCATATTAGTCTTCTAGTCATTCACACAAGTTGAAGAGAGATACTCATGAATTTATAGCCATTGCCCTATCATTCTTGAGCAACCAACCACTATTTAGTTGTTTCTTCCTCAAAAATTTTGTTTCTATGTTGTCTTATTTTTAAAAAAAAATTTAGAGTTACATGGTCACCATTTAAACAACACATGAATATTTATCTACCTGATGATCCAACATTTCAATCAACTATTCCTTCTTCACTTGATCTTCGTATTGACTAGGTTGGAGGACTTGTTTTCTTATTTATTTTGTTAATTATATTTATTAATTAGATTATATTTATTTCTTATTATAATATTTTTCATCCCAAAAAAATTTACTCAAAAAAATTTGAAAATAAATTATCCATTCTCTCTCTTCTTACATTAAAAAAGTAGTTTCATCATCCTAGTTGAATTCATACATTACAAATCTCAAAGAATAGTAGTTTTCACATTAGATATAAGATACATATGTGAATCATATGATTATATACATCCAAAAAATAAAATTTAATATTTAAATTCTCATATCACACATTTTCATATAGACATACCATTAATAGACAAAGTGCATACACAAAAACTAGAAAAACAAAAAAAATGCATTAAAATTGTTTTGCTTCCTTGCATGGTAAATAAAATCATTATAATTTATAAATCATAATCATAGATATGAATTCATTCAATTATGTATCACTTTAGTTTCATATAAATTCTACAAAATAATCAAAAATGAAAAACTTGCATACACTAATTAGATCT
Source organism: Torreya grandis (assembly GCA_037957365.1). NCBI lineage: Eukaryota > Viridiplantae > Streptophyta > Pinopsida > Cupressales > Taxaceae > Torreya > Torreya grandis. The sequence continues at coordinate 678,694 of JARHVA010000011.1, forward strand.
TGAGTATTTATAATTTGCATTTGCATATATAAAATATGAGTTGTAGATATAGATTTCTATTTTCATATTCAATATTCAAAGTGAATATTATATTTTCATTATATTCACATTGAAAATATATAAATATAATTATTCTTTTTATTACACATAGGTAAAATTTTGTATTCTCAAAATCAAGGAATTTTTTAAAAACCAACACTTCCATTGTTAGTTTAAAATTGAGTTTTGATTAACATTACATTCTTAAAATCTCAAGAAAAAGAGTTAAAAAGAGAAAAAATATATATTTAATTTATTTCTAATCATTTTTATTTCATAAATATTATATTTTTATTTTTATTTGTAAAATCCTTGTTGAAAACTCAAAATATGTCTAACCATAACCTTGTCAAAATGAGAAGTATAAACCCTGTTACAACACAATATAAAAATTTCAAAATAGTAAGTACACAATTAAAAAATAAAATAAAAACATGTGAACATACTTCAATTGCAAAAAAAAATGTTTCCTTACACTTGGATGATGCTCCCAAGATAAGCTCATCTCCACATAGTAGGAACATTCCAGAGAGTTTTTGCTCCCATACCAACAAAAAACATCCACAGTGATGTTAACTCAGAGCTTAGAATAGAATTTTTCAATTCCAATCCTTTTCCAAAACTCATTATCATCCAACTAAATATTCATGATCAGCAAGCTCATCCATTATAATTCTAAGTTGTGAAACCAATCTGCTTTCTATCCCATCAAGCCAACAACCTACAAATTTGATCCATTTTCTCTTAGTGTCCTCGGATCTAGCCTCATCATATCTCATTCACTTCATATATGACATCTACTGGATGCAACCAACTTGAAAAATAAAATAAAATACTAATAGTCCTTCAACCTAACTTAACCTAATTTCTTGAGCCTAATATAGATCAATAACTTTGTTGCCTTGTCCTTATCCACTCAAAGGGTTCTTGTAAATCTATCACATCCCAATTCACAACCTTAAATAATAAATAGGAGGTATCTAAATTATTTTAGTACCAACATGAGCATCAACTTCTAACTATTGTTCAAAAGTCTACTCCCATAACTCAATCTAACCAACCAACCCTTCTTGATCTTCCCATATAAATCCCTCAACCGATCCAACCCAATAAACCAAACCACTAGACCACTCATCTCATTATCCTTTCATTAGATATTTTAGCTAAAACTTAAGAAGTCAAGTACACAAAGGTTCACGTGTTGATTTGTACATGTGCAGTACCCATATACATAAACATTTTTCTCCTTGAGTTTTTTTATCATTACATACTTTCTATGGAGCTTCACACACCCTTGTGTCTATAAATTATTACACTATTTACCTATCAAATTATGACATTATCCTACATACACCTTGACACATAGTTTGTGTTCACACATGATATATATATTTCTATATTTTTATATATTGGAGCACATTTCCACACCAGAGCATTATGTTGCCTCATTGCATCTTATCTCCATATGAGGATACATGCACACATTAAATTTTTATGGTGTTATCTATATACATAGTTTCATATGGACACATCACTTATCCATCTCTCTTGCATTAGGGTATGCAGTTCCCTTTCCTTCCTCATCATATCATTATCATAGGAGGACGCACACACATATTTAGCTTTGCATGATAATATTTATATGGTTTCATGTTGATGCAATACATATCTATCATGTCACCTATGAGAGGGGACTATAATTTCCCCCATCTATAGACCTTCATACTCACTAGAGTTACATTTTACCATGGACTTCTAGATGATGTTATCTACTCTATAAATTTTCTCTTGGAAATGTTACGTATAACTTAACAATGAGATTTACATATGGATATTTTACAATGGTTATAATTTTTCCATGGATTTTACATGTTGATATTTTATGATGGTTACATATCCTTTATATGGTTTCATTTTATGATGGTTACATACATGAGCTTGTACAAAAATTTTCAAATATTTTCAAAGATTTGTATGTATACTATTTTAACACATTATTATTTTATCTCTATATTTTGAGATGAGTGATCAGAAGAGTAGACTTTACAATCACTCACCTCCAAAAGGGGTATGTATCTAGATATTTAATACAATATTTTCAAAATGAAATAGAAATGAGAAATAAAAGTGATAAAACTAATAGAAATGTAAATGCTCCAATTATCTACTTCCTTGATCAATAAGTGGAAAGGGTTATTATAACTCCCTAAGAAGTGTTAGATATGTCTAGGATTTGACTAAAATTTTCTAATCAAAATAATTATAATAGAGTTTTGTTTTTTAGATGATAGTAGCATGATTTGAGTACCACCAAGTGTATTCATTCCTATGATCACTTTTAAAATCATATTTATTAAAGTTACCATAATTTGGATTGATTTTATACAACTTTTATTACTTTTGGGTAAATGTCTATTGCTCACATGTACACTAGATATTTTTGGGAATAATCAATGTGTGGATGGATGCATATAAATGTAACATCCTTCCTTCCTAGGTAAGGCAATGTATGTGTTTAAATATAATTTCACTTTACTTTGATACAGGCATGCACTCACTCACATATGCACATTAAATTAGGATCATTATGTAGATACCTAATTTTGGTACAATGCTTTTTATTGTAATTTTTTTAGTATTATTTTATGCATATGGTTCATCAATTTGATTTAGATATTTATCGACACTTTTTCCATGTTTTTTTCATGTCTTATTATTCTCCTTGTGGACTTGTATTACTTTGTTTCTTCTATTCACTCTCTATTATGAATTTTATAGATTTATGGATCACCTTTTTCCTCTTTCTCTATCCTCTCTCTTCTTCCTCTCTCTATTTTATATTGTTTTTACCTCTAGTATGTATTCATATGTCTACCAAATCTACCCTATGAATATTTAGTGAGCCATTGATGTTGAAACATTTAATGTTATGTGGGTACCATTATTGGGCCCTTAACACTTGGTAAAATAATTATTATTTTATTATTATATTTAACATGTTTTAAAACATCATGTAAATGCAATAATAAAACATATTATTAATTATCAACTTAGTTTCTCGAGGAAAGGATGGAACCATTGGTTACAATGGTCACCTCCCCTCATTCCTACTATAAATAGGGTTTCACCCTTTTAGTAAAGCATATATCAATTCAAAATATTATTTTATGAACTGTGTGAGATATATGTGAGTACTGTGAAGGTATTTGTGAATTATTTTGAGGAACAAGAGGCTAAAGGAATGTATTAGGTACTTGGATTTCTGAATGAATGAATAATCACTACAATTTTTACCTCAATTGAGGTTTTCTACATTAAACCATGTGTTTCTTGATTTGGTTTTTCTCTATGTTATTTTTTGGTTAATTGCATATCTAGATCCAATATATTGTATATTAACATTAAATTCTTTCATGGTTTTAGAGCTTGGGGATGTGTAGTTGATTAGCAAGAAATTTATTGAAGATCCAAACCCCTATGCATCTATTTTATCACTCATATTCAACCATGTATAGTAGAATTATATCCATGGAAGCATATAATTTGTCTTGAAATTATTATTGCTTCAATTTTGGTGATTTGACCCTGATAAAAAACAAATTAAGCATTTAAACCTCCATGCAAACATTGTTTACCTTTTTTTTTTAAAACTTGGATATTTTTTTGAAGCCAACTTAACTGGGATGCCATAGCTAGTTATTATATGACACTTTTTAAAAAAATATTCTTATTATAGCTTTTACACCTTTTTAATCATATTGTTAGATAGCTATTTTATATGCGACTCTTGTGACACATAAATTAGTGAAATTTACTTCAATTTTTTCACATTGTTTGTCATATATTTGAATAACTATTACTTTTTTATGCTTGTAATGAGATTTAATATCAAATAAAGTTAAAATTCACATTAAACAATGTTTTTTTCAATAATTATTCTTACATTAGTGTGTTTTTGTGACACTTGCTACACCTTATTTTGTTTCAATCTTTCACAATTTTCTTGCTTTTTCTAACATTAATTTCAAAAATTATTATTTGTTTACACTTTTAATTGATTTATTTTCAAATAGATTATAAATTCACATTTAAAAAAGGGTTCAAATTTAAGCATTATCTTGTGTTATACTATCATTCTTAAAGGGAATCTATGGTTTTTCCTAACTTTGTATTAGATAAATCTCAAATACTTAATAGTTCAAACTATAATATATTAAAAATCTACATTAAATCATAATTTATGGCCTAAAATTTGTGTTACATTGTATTCAATACTAAAAAATCCCCATTAGGATGACATGCAATACATAAGCTTTCAAATGTGTTTCAACAAAAAATGCAAGAAGCCATGTCAATTATATTGCAATGTTACAGATGAATTCATACTCCATATCGATAATCAAGAGTCTCCTATAAATTCTTGAAAACTCCTTGATTATATGCATGATATCACTCATCTCTCTAAAATTATTAAATTAACTCTTGAATTTCTAACTACACCTATGAAAGATGATGAAAAAGTTATTAACTTTATTGCTAAAATTAAGACTATTAAAACTCAATTGGATGGATAAAATTGTAATTTAATTCAAGATCAATTATTATATTTCATTATTAAACTTAATATTCATGAAAAAAATGTAATTTTATCTCAATTCTGAGTTCAAAATACCAAACAAAGCAAGATATCCCTGACTTTACTACCCTTTCAGTGCTTCTAATTCAAGAAAAGCAAGAGATGTCTAATTTTGATTCTAAAGATAATGCAACTTAGGCACTTCTATCTCTCAACCTTATTTTTTATAATAATATAAACCAATAATCTAACCTATATTCTTTTGAAGTAAAAAAAAAAAAAAAATCTGGCAATAAGAATCATAAATCTAAGTTTAATGGAAATCGCAATCTGTGGCAAATTTTGTCATAGAATGAAAACATGTTATAAAAATAATTATAAAGTTAAAAATAAAACTTATAAAAGTAAAAAAGATAATAAATATAATAAACACCATCAAAATAATCAAAAACCTAATTAGAATAATAATCAGGATTAGAATTATAATGTTATTACTCTATATGCTAATTGTTTGCTTCTAATGAGAATGAATGTATTTAGATAGTGTTGCATCATACCATATGACTTGATTATCTAATACTAGATATATTTATAAAATTATCTATTTAGGAGATAATTTATTTTTAGAAACAACTAAGAAAGGAAAGGCAAAATTTGTAAATATTGTTATCAATGATGTTTTCTATGTACCTAATATTAATAAAAATGTGTTATCTTGTTCTCAACTTAAGAATGATAACTTAATTTTAACTTTGATTAAATATATTTTATCCATTATAAATCAATATATTTCTCTAGTTGTTAAAGGTATTCAACATAATGATTTATAAATTTTATCTATTTCTTCTACATGTTGTCTTTCACCGCATAGTAAGAATGAATCTCAATAATGGCATATAAGATTAGGACATGTTAATTTTAGAATTTTACATGATATGTATTCTCATAATCTTATTATTTTACCTTATATCTCTTTCCCTCATGACACTTATGAAATTTACTTATGTGTTAAGAAACATACTAATCCCTTTTATAAGAATCATGTTGTGAATTCCTCTCATCCTTTAGAATTAATTCATAATGATATTGCAAGACCTCTTGAAGTTGTCTATATTAATGGTTTTTAATATGTTTTTACTTGTATATATGATTATACTAGAATGATCTCATCATATTTCAATAAAAATAAATCTGAAGTGTTGTCTAAATTTAAGGAAATTAAAGATATTATTGAAAATGTTTCTAGTTTTTTACTAAGTGATTAAGATCTAATAATGGTGATGAATACCTTAGTAAAGAGTTTGATTATTTTTTCATTAGTTGTTATATTTAAATGGAACTAACAAATCCATATTCCCCTCAACAAAATGGTATTTTTGAAAGGAAAAACCACACCATTATATAAATAGCTAGAATAATGTTGCATTCTACAAATGTTCCTAAGTTCTTATGTGTTGAAGTCATCAATATTTTTGTGTATATATTGAATAGAGTACTTAATAAAAAATTCCATATATCTACTTTATAAATGTGGTCTAAATATAAACCTATTGTGTTTCATCTTAGGATCTTTGGTATCCCTGCTTCCATCTTTGTTCCTAAATTCAAAACAAAGAAGATTGATCCTACCTCCTATTCTTGTATTTTTTGAGGTTTTGGAGGTAATACTAAAGGTTTAAGAGTATATGATCCATCTAAAATATATATCATTGAAAATATGAATCTTCTTATTCTTGAAAAATATATTTTTGAGCCCTTTATGAAACCTCCTCAATGTTCTCCTTTTTTATGAACCTAGCTCTCTTATTTATCCTTATGAAGAAATAGATTACCTAAAGCAAGTTTATCTATCTTTGGATAAATTAGAGTCTGAGGAACCCTCTAAATTGAATGTTTAATCTGAAATACCTAAATTGGTAGAATCCCTAATTCAATCTTCTAATATTGGTAATCTTAATTAATTAACTAGAAGTCAACATTTTTATCATGCCTTAATGATTATGTATGAATCTAAACCTCAATATTTTGAGAAATCCATTCAATATGATAGATGTAATATTTCTAAGCAATCTAAGTTCAATGCCTTAATTAAAAATTAGACTTGGGATCTTGTCCCACCTCTGTTTAAAAGGTATATTATTGGTTATACATGACTTTATAAAATCATGTATATTTCAATTGGCAAAATTGATAAGTTTAAAGTAAGATTAGTTTATCATGGGATTACTCAAAAACCCAAGATTTTATTTATTGAAACCTTTTCTCTTGTATAAAAATAATTACTTCTAGATTACTTATTTCTCTTATAGTCCAAAATGGTTGGATTATCCACCAAATAGATGTCAAGAATCCAGTTCTAAATGGTGATTTAGAAGAGGAAATATACATGACTTAGCCTAAAATTTTTACTATCTTGATGCATAGGTATATAGGAATTAATCATAACATTCTCTCATGTCTTTAGTTTCATAACTGGTCTCATTCTTTAGATAGCCTTGTTTTGCTTTATCCTTATCTTCAATCTAGTTACCCTCTTCTTAATGAGGTCTCAATGGTAAATTTTTAAATATACCTATGCCTTAGAACATTATTAAAACTCATAAAATTCCATAAACTCTTTTGGATATCTCACCATGCACAATCTATCTCATCAATTCATACTCTTCTTAACTGCCCTGCTCACTCTTACTAGTTTCCACTAGGGAGCCTTCCACTAGCTATGAAGAGTCCAATCTTACTTTAATGATTAGAGGACCTAAAATTTGTCTTTTATGGTCTCTATTATTCACAACACACTTATCTTAGTCTCTTTAAAAGGGTCAAACATTTATTATCATTCCCTTTGTACCACAAGTTCACAGTGTTCCACCTATACTTGTAGCCCCTTTTTCTTAGCAAGTACTCCTTATTTTATCAATAGAAACTATATTTACAAGTTTTAAAAAAATATATGGGATTAATATATACCCCATAAGGTGTGGTCAAATTTTTATAGCTTTTCCCTCTTTCCTTTTAACACTTCCTTTGTAAAAAAACACACTCTTTTGGGCCTAATTAAGCCTATTCCAAGACACTATGGTCAAAATCCACAGAACACTATCTGTACTAGTAAAAATATTTTTTATTCACTTGATTATTGTTAATTTAAACATAATTACCAAAATTGACAAAAATTGATGGTGGAAACTCATTAAAAAATCAAAACCCTAAAATCTAGGGTTTCCTATTCTGCACATAGGTTGTGGGCATAATAAATTGCATATCTTTAATTTTATAGAGTTTAAAATTGTAAAATAACCTGAATTATTAATTTTTACATATTTCATAACATCTCCCATAGGATATAATCCCTATTACTTCCATTATTTTCCTAAAACTCCAAATACTCAACGGATTGGCATGCCTTTCTTGACTGTGTTTGGGATTTGAACTATGTTTCCTCCTTTTCTGATGACTTCATCCTTTCATGAGACCTTATTAATTATCTTCCATAATTTCATAATTTATAATTTATCTCTAATAACCCTCACACCTCTTTTATAATCCTTTCATAAGTCTTTTGAATGTTGATTGTATCAACCAAGAGCAATCTACAGGTGCATAACATGGGATTGAGTATTACTAACAAGTCTCAAGAAATATTATGAATTTTTAGTTTTTTACACACTCATATTTAGATGAAAAAACTAAAAAAATTAAACACCAAATTTAAAATCAAATTTCTTCATTTTATGTACTTCTTTGACCACACAAAATGAACTCTCCTTGACTGCATAACAGAGTACACATATGGTTTGGGGTTAAAGATGCTCTACTGGCCTTGGCAAGTCTTAATATATCCATTCTACCTACGACCATCCAAAATTATCTTTATATTCAAAATATCATGTATTAGACAACAACCATTCATTATTTTCACTTTGTCTGTGTACATAAATATGACTGTGATAGGGATTTAAACAAACATCAGTGTTTTCTTGAAATCCAAACAATATTTCCCTCTCTTAGTATATCTTCCTCAGCTTTAAACTCCCTTAAACTCTCATTAATTACCTTATTTAATCTTTCATCATCTTTATAAGGTCTATACACCCATATAGGGTCCTAGTTAGTCATCAACCACCATGAACATTCAAAAAATAAGGTATGATTGTAATATTATAATTTACACTCTTTCCCTAAGGTATTGACATTTATACCTAGTAGTGTTTTATTAATATCAAACTATAAAATAACCACATTAAGGAATCACCCTCTTACCTATTCTTGGTTTATGTTCTTGACAACATAACCTATATACTTTACTCAGTTAAATTTATAAACAAAGGTTCAAAATCCATGAGTGATTTCTTGAATAATGTTAAATCTTTTTTAATTATTTATTAGGACTCTCAGACATTTTTGACACCTTTACCCAACTTCTTATAATGATTCTTTCTTGCTTCTTTACTCTAAACCACAAAAAAATCACCTTTTATTGGTTATGAATAATAAACCATTTATTCAAACTTGCCACATAATGCACATATAGAACTATTCATGACCTTAGAGGCCTATAAAGATACAAAGTAACATTCAATAGATCAATATCAATCATATAATATAAAAAAATCATTTGTCTTTATGCATTTTAAACTTTCTTGATTATAAATTTTCCTTATGAAGACACCATCACCTTCTTGAGAGGCTTTCATCAACAATTCTACATTGCTCCTGGGTTTTTACATTATTGGGGCATTCTCACCACCTCTCCTACCTCAATATACTACTACTAACTATGTACAATCTCTCTTTTACCAACATCAAGGTTTGGTTATTAGTTAGTTACACATGACAAATTCCTTTTACATAACAACTTCAATGTGGGACTTATGATGTCAAAACTTGAATATGACCATTAACTTATGTTTTAAGCTTATGTACCTTCTATCATATTTTACAAGACCTCATTAGACTCTTTTATCCCACTTACTCTAACTATATACCCCAATACATGTATTTGTCCTTCTAGGGTCATTTTGAATATTTAAATTTTCAAATTCCTAGTTTTGGACAGAAAACTCCAATAAACTAGATAGTTCATATTGAGGACTCCTAATGGACTCAAATACATGTAATAGACATTTATAGGTCTCTAAACACACATTATTCTCCAACTTGACACACATTTTCCTATTAATGACCAAAACATAAAATTTGACAACTTTAGTTTGATGCTCCTGCGTCATACTCCCCAGGAGGGAGAAAACTTGAGCCACTTTCTCTCTTTTTTTCCTTCTAATTTGTCATTTTATGGTCCTTAATACATGATTTAATGTTGGTTATCCTTTCTTATTCCCTTACCTTTTCCAAATGCTTGCTCTTCTTCCTCTTGACCTTATCTATTCTTTGTTCCTATTCATCCTCCACTTCCATGAGGTGTTCCCACTACTGTACTTTATTTTTTGATTCATGTTCCATCTTTTCCCAATAATTTTTAACCTATTCACATTCATCTACACCCATCTTGTATTCATTGGTCTTCATCATGCTTGATTCATAACTTGTTTCCTCATCAATCTCTCTTGTGACTTGCTTATCTAGGAATTATTGTGTCTTATTCATGTTATCATCTTTAGCATTAGGCTTTATTTGGTTGTCTTGTATTTCAAGCCTTATCATTTGCTTACCTACACTCTCTTTTTCTACCACTTCTTCATACTCCTTCACTCTTTGATGTTCTTTCCTTTCTACTTGCTCACTTTATGGGCTAATGTAATTTATGGGCTAGCTAACTTTGATCAATTTAATTCGAGTCAAAATGACAATTTCACCTTTTTGTGCTCTAGATCACTCTTTTCTTCTAATTCATTGGTACACATCACATACTTTTGTTATTTTGTGTTGGAAACATCCTAAACGGGAATATGGTTCTAATGCATCTAATGTCACCTTCAAATTCTTCTCGAGTCAAATTACAACCCAATAATATGACTTTTTGACCATTTTGATTAATTGAGGACCAATTTCCAAATAATTGCACAAATGTTGATTAACCTTGTTTAAGGCTAATTAATCTAAATCAAGAGCTTAAGTGGATTTTCCATGAGAGTTGTTGAATATTTCTTTTTGGGAATTGATTTCTATTATCTGCATCATCAAGTGATGTCATCTATAGGGTGGCATCCATCAAGCCATAAGTGCATAAAATATTAGGATTATGGGTCTCTCGTTCCTATTTATTACCTCCCATGCCTCATTAATGTTCCTTCTTCTAAATCATGATGAGGATAATTATGGATTTTAATTACATAATTCAATTAATCCATGACCACACATCTCAATCTTAAGATGGATGATCATGGTTGATTCTGGTCATTCTTGAAAATATATAAATAGAGAGGCCATGGACATCATTTTAAGCTTGATTTGTGTAAATTTATTATTTTGAATTATCTCCACAATCCTTTGCATTTTACCATTGATTTTAGTTGCAAATTTCATTCATAGGCTAATTTAGTGATTTCACATCTTGAATATAGTTTTTTAGAAGTGTTCTTGAGACCATGGAGGAGTTTTTACACCATTGTTGACAAAGATAGGGATGTTTGATCAGGGGAAAACACATTTTTGATCTGCTCTTGGATGATGGAATCCATTTGGGAAGGTAACTAGTATGCTTTTTTTAATTTGTTTCTTCATTATCATTTGTAAATTCCCCTTGAATAGATAGGCTTAGTTAGTTAGTTATATATGCATTTATCTTGGATTTATGGACTAATGTTTGACTAAATTGATTTATAATCCTAATCTACATTTTGGCATGCTCAGTGGGACCATAACCCACAAATTTTCTCACAAATCCTTTACAAACAACCTACTAACTATTTTCATGTAGGCTCTTGGAGTATGGAATCAAAGAAAGCAAAATTTTGAGAAAAAATTTCATTTGTATAAACCATTATTTTATTCTCGAGATAGTCCAACTTGGCTCTCATTCAACCCAGCTCAACTCTAGTTCATCCTAATTCAGTTGTGGTTCATCCCAACTTAGCTCTGGTTCATCCCAACTCGACTCTAGCTCACCCCAACTCAGATTTGGTTCAACCCAATTTAGCTCTGGTTCATCCCAACTCAACTTTGGTTTGGCTCAACTCAGATCTAATTCATCCCAACTTACCTATCAACCCAATTCTGTCCAACCCAACTCACATGTCCAACCTGACTCACCTATCAACCCAACTCACCTATCTAACCTAACTTGCCTATCAACCCAACTCGCCTATCAACCCAACTCGACTATCAACCCAACTCGCTTATCAACCTAATTGGACTATCAACCCAACTCGCCTATCTAACCCAACTCAACTGTCAACTCAAGAGCTAAAATTCTTAATGTCATTTGCTCAAACTCTTAAGTGCTTCAAAGAAGGTCCTTATAATTGTGTTTTTTTTAGGTTAAAAGGGTAGTTTATAAGTTGGTTTGAATGCTTTTGACTCGCTAAACACACTTTTATTTGTATTTCAAATGAACATGCTTGATTTCACACATTTTAATTAGTGCTTAAAATGAACCTAAGATTTGGCTAAGTCTTAGATACATTTTATTTAGTGCTTAAAACACATCATAACTCTTGCAACATTTTAAAATTTGGTGTTTTAATCATGAAATTAGGCTAAGTCTTGAATATTCAATTTAGGCTTAAAATGAAATTAGGTCTTTATTACTTCTTTTGGATTTTTTTGTGCAATTTTAGAAATTAAGACCAAGGTCCAAAAAGAACATCACCTAATCTCTTATTTGGTGCTTTAAATTAAACTCATTTGTCAAGTTTGTATGCAATAGGTGTTTAATTAATTGATTGCCAAAAATAAGGATGTTGCATGTATGCTCTTCCATCCATCCCCTTTAGGGAAATTTTGGAATCAAAAACACCATCCTTATTTCAAGAAAGCCTAGTCCAAGGCTTAGAAAGAATGTCATCTAAAGCACTCCCCAAAAACTCATCATAGTTAGGGGTGATCTTGAAAATGACCCTAAAGTCTTTCTTTTTATGTCTTTCATTTCATTGAATCTTGGCTTGCGAGGGGGGCTTCGTTACCTCTTGTGATTTATTTAGGGAAGCTTTGACCTGGGGTTTCATCTCCCAGCACTGATTTTAAATTTCTCCCACTAGGATCAGATGTTTGAGTAGTTAAACCACCTTCTAGTGTTAGAGTTCACATGGGACATAATGTGCACAATTGGACATTGTACCACACTGAATGAACATTAGGATGTAGTGGCTAAAAAAAGGACTAGACCTTTTTTTAATAATCTAAGTACTATATACCCAAAATCCATTCTTTTATTTTGCATCGTTTGATGTGAAAGTCATTGTGCAATTGATTCCCCTAGAAATGTTTGAAAACTTGCTAGTTTAGTTGACCCCACTTTGCCATACCTTGTCAATTTAGACTTAAGACATTTGTTTTTTTTGTCATTAGCTTACTTGGTATTGATTTGTGTCTAAAAATGCTTGTTAACTCAATGAACTTAACCAAAACACATTTTCCTTAATTTTCTTGAGCAAGGGAGACATTATGTTGTCCAATTAGAAAATTTATCTTTTCCTTGTTCAAATTGTTATCAAAAACTTTGTGTCATATCACCCACTTTGGCATAGTCATGCTGACCAATTGAGTCTAGATCTTTTACATAATTTGTTTAAGTCCCTCATTTATAATCCACATTCAAAATTGAACCTTTTAGAGTTTTAAGGGTTGGTGTGTCAAAGTGGGTTCACCATTTTCACACTAAACTTGTTCTAACTTGGGTTTAATTTTTTATTTGGATTGAGGGTCATTTATTAGACTTAAAATCACATTATCATCTTAGTGGACTCAATTCATCTTGCATATGGCTTATGTTTTGAGTCCTAGAACATATTTTATTCTACTAGATCCATGTGGTGATGTTGTGCCACCCATTTGATTCTAACCTTGTACTTAGTGATTCATGTATGTTTTTACATCTTGAGTTGCTTAGTCCATTTTGTCTTCTTCATAATTAGGGAGATTTCCTCTAATTTTCTAGGGTCAACTCATCAAAGTTGGAACTAAATTTTATGGTATAGGCATATCACAAAGATTTAAGCTTTAGTGTACTATTTTTCACCTTAGATATTTTAAGTCACCTTACCCTCTTCCAATCTATATGATTTCAACTTTACCAAAGGTTGAGTAAACTCATGAACTAAATCTTCTAATTGTGTGTGGCTCCAAGCCACCCTCCGTTATAGTCTCTTCAGTACCTTAGTTATTTATTTGAAAGAGAAATAAAGCATACTTTGTTTGAATGGTTTCCAAGCATTGGTCCAAATCTATTCAAACACACAGAATAACTCTTTTAGACACGACTCAAAGGTTCACTCGTAGTGGGGCCTCTTATGGCCTTAGTTATGAGGATAAGCAATTTTATGATGGTCAAGATAACCCCATTGTTTTTTATGACATCCCTTCAATAGTAGGTTCTGAAGATGATTACAATGAATATGAACCCCAAGAAGATCAAGATGAAGCACTTCTTAGGTTGATAGAATTTGGTGCTAGACTACCCTCAAACTTTCCTATAGAACAATTGACCCCTTAGATAATGAGAATAATGATGGAAAGATCAAAATTTTGCACAAATAGACATACCTTCTTATAAAAAAGGAAAATAAATATAAACAAAGTCAAAACCCACAAATCCAGATCTTCTAGCTAAGATCAAGATAAAAAGTCAACTATGTGGATCAATTTGTCACAGACTTAATTGACTCATTAGTTTCCACTTCAATTCAAAATGATGCTTCGAAAGAACAAGGAAATGTGGTTAAAAGCATGAAAAAAATATTTTATGAGAACATAACCATATTGGATCAAGGTAATCTAAACAAATATTTAAATTCATAAGAGACCTTACAGAATGTTCCATTTGACACGAAACATACATTCTTCAATCATCAAGAACCTCTTATTACTTTAAGAAACTCAAAGACCCAAACATTCAATTTGAATTGAGGAAATCCCTCAAGACAATTTGGATAGTTATTTTCAACCAACATAGAAATTGGTAAATAAACACAAAAATTTCCAAAATCAATAAGGTACCAAATAGCCAAATTTAAGGAATGTTTTACAATCTACGAATCAATAACCTATTTTCTTGAATCAAGGAACAAATCAGAACCAAGTCATGGATTTAAAGGTATGCACTCCCTATAGACTCACACAACAAAATTAGGGGCACATTCCACCCCAACAACATCTTATTCAATCCACAAATACACCAAACATGCAAGAGTAGAATTATATAAAGGAAATTGTTCAAAGATTGGAGATGAATAATAGAGTCAAAAAGTACAAATTTGATGAGATATGTCCATATCCATTTGATTTATCTATTATTAAAACCCCTTTCCACCTCATTTTGAGGCATCCAAATTTGACAAGTTCAAAGGAAAGGGAGATCCATGTGAGCACATACATGCATTATTTATCTTATGTTAAGAGGTTGCTTATAGTAGTGAGTACTTACTATGACTATTTCCATGAATTTTAATGGGCAAGCTCTTGATTGGATACTTTAAATACCCAAGGGATTAGTTTTAGATTGGAATGATTTACCAAAAAAAATTGTTAACCATTTATCATATAACATTGAACATGAATTAACTATTTTTGACTTATGCAAAGCTAAGCAGTGTGATGGTGAAAGTTTTTTTGCATGTTTAAAAAGGTGCAGAGCATTGGCAGGGTAATTTCAAAATAACTTGCCAGACAAATAGTTGGTTGATATCTTTGCACAAAACTTGCATCCTAAAGTCATACATAATCTACAGTTAGCTTGTGTTAACTCATTTGAAAAAATTATTGACAAAGGAGTGCAGATTGAGAAGCCTATTTTTTCTAAGGGCCTTGTTAATATTTTTGCACAAGGTCAAGCATCTAATCAGACTCAATCACCAACTCAAATGGTTACGTAAGATAAACCAAAAGGATTTAATAAAAATAAGAACACGGTTGGAAATGGGGTGACTAAACAAGGCACATATAAATAGTGCAGGATACACCTCCCTAAAATGTACAAATAACTCCCCAAAATCCACCACCTACATTGCAAAGACAACCTCCATAAAGGACATTTCATAACAATTTTAGGGTCTTTAGCAAATTAGGAAAACTAGTCAAAATAGTTTTACAAAAGCTTGTCACTACTAATTTAATTATATGAGCAATACCAAGGCCATTTCCTCAAGATCAACTGAAACCAAATTGGTACAAGGAGAATGAATGATGAAACTTCCATCATGTTTTTGGTCATAAAGCATACCATTGCATCCAATTACAACACATCATTGAAGACTTTATTGAAAGTGGTGAACTAGAAATTAAGTTGGCCCCTAACCAGGACATAAATTAGGATATGGGAATCTACAAAGACCCCTTTCCTTGACATAATCCACCGCCACCACTACCAATAAATAATCAAAACCAAGGTTAGAATCAAGGACAAATGTAGAATCAAAACCAACATCAAGGTCAAAATCGTAATGAGCATAATTAGGATCATAATACCCATACTAACAATGTGGCTTACAAAAACATGCCCTATGACTATAACAATACTATGGGGAACATTTATGTTACCCACATTGCCACTGTTACTATGAAACCACATGGATAATCTCATGTTATTCATAGCATGGGACCCATAATTATAAAGTCAATTCCCTCTCCCCCTAGTAATACCACATCAAGTTTACATACCTCACCATTTACAATTCCATTTACATGAGTTACTAATTTTGAACAACACCTTTGTTCTAATTATAAAGGATCCTCATCGACTCAAAGTTATAAAAATATAATTAGATGCCCATGAGTCACCATCCAAACCCCTTTGCCTTATTCTTCTAATTATAATAAATCCTTACCACTTGTAGGTTGTGCAGTCACAACTAAATGCCTGTGAGTTACCATCTAGGGTCATTCACCAACTTCTTTCATAAAACCTAATGAGAACATTATGCCAATGGTTCCAAATCTGAATACTATCCCAATAAAGACTAAAATAGCTCATTCCATAATTGAAAATCCTTATATTCTAGTGGACCAATTGAACAAAACCCCTGCACAAATTTCCATATTAGAACTCTTACAGACATATGATGTTCATAAAACTATCATGAATAACCATTTGAAAGAGTCTATTGTGCCTAATGATATAAACCCTAATTAGTTTTAGAACCTAGTTGGACATTTGTCTTCATTTTGGTAAATCATATTTGATTAAAAATACATGTCCACTCTTGGCCCAAACTATAATAACCCACTATACATTGAGATAATCATTATGGATCATAAGATCAAGTGGGTTATTATAGATAATGGTTCAAGGCTGAACATTATATCTCTTAATTGGTATGATGATTGGGCGACATAGATAAAGTCATTCAGCCAAAAACTATTACAATCAAGGCTTATGACAACATCGAGAGGGATTCATCTAGTATAATTTGGTTTCCAATCATGGTTGGGTATATTTATCATCACACATTGTTCCATATTATGGATATGGAGCTTCCTTATAACATACTTCTTGGTCATCATTGGACCCATAAAGTATAAGTAGTTCCATCCACTCTTCACCAGTGCCTTAAGTTTTCCCATGATGGGATTGAGGTTACTATTCCCACTAATCAACAACCATATCAATATTACAAACATCTTGAAGCTGAGTTTCATAATTATAACTATTGCCTAGATTTCAAATTCATTATAAAAAAGAACAAATCCATCATTTCTCATCCATCTCCATCTGATTATATCGACCCTAGTGACATAGCCTCTACTTCGGTCAATCCATTTCCTATAGCTCTTGCCAAGCAGGTTATTAAAGATGTAGGTATTTCCACGTACCATCTAAAGGATGTCCTCCATATTTTACAATTACCTAAATCCCCTAAATAATTTAGTAAGCCTAAAATTTCTTAGACTCCTAACAAACCCAATCAGATCTGGCAACCAAAGAAGAAACAACCAAAACCTCATGTGTTTTTTGTACCTATAATCATACCAAAGAAAGATCGAGAGGCTTTTATTGAGGGAGATTGGTTATATTTTGAAGGCCTTGCTAATTTTTTTCAAAATCCAAAGTATCCTATCCCTAACTGGATAATGGATCATATTGACTATACAGGGAAAGGCCTTGGCCCACAAGCAAAAATAATTTTAGAACCCTTATCTATTGGAGTTTTCAATTGGACTCATGGTCTTAGATTGAAAACACTAGAGGATGACCTCATGACTTTTGATAGTGAATCTTCTGAAGTGACTAGTAATGAGACTCCTAGCAACAACACAACATCCCATTATAGCCTTTTTGATGAGCTTACTGACTCAAATTTATTTGATTCAAATACCATATTGACCATAAAACTTATTGGATCTTCCCATCATGAAGCAATAACCCATCCTAGTGGTGCTTCCCTTCCTAAAGAAGGACATTATATCTTTACCATTATATATTCTCATACTAAATCAAACCCTCATTATGCCCTATGCCTTTTCCATCCTAACTCATATATTGGGACCAACAAAATTTAGTCATGTGCCTCAATGAGTTTCAAAATGAAGAATTAATTGTAGAATACATGGGTCTATGAGATGGATTGCCCATTGGTGATCACAAATAGGGATTTGATTTGTCATTGGATCCTTCTACCTAATTTGGAGAGTAGGCAAACTTTCTTGGTCATAATACAGAACAAGCATTGATATTTTTGGGTGAAAACCTCTCTGAGGTGCTTATCGATTAGGGAAAAAGTAAAGAAAAAGATAAGCCTTTAAGTGAAAACCTATTTTAGGTGCTCCTAGGTAGGAAAGTTTTCCCATCCCCTCAAGACATAGAAGGTCCATTTATCCTAAGTTCCATAGCCAGTACAAGCATCTCTTTGGAACAACATCAAATATTTGAGCATCTTTCTTTTGAGTTTCTAGAGGTTTCTGCTACTTGGCCTTTACCTGAGAAGGTAGATTTTGATTCTTCATACTATTTAGATCTTTTGGAGGAACAACAAGAAGATATAGTAGAGGAAGATGATCATGACCATTTATTGCCTACAATTTTAGAAGATAGATCCATGCTGCTTGTGGAGAACACAACAGAAGTGAACTTGGGAACCTATGAGGATCTCAAAATTGTTTATCTTGGAGCTTCCCTTACTGAAGCAGAATGTGAATATATTATATCTATTCTTAAGGATTATATAGACATTTTTGTATGGGAATACTTTGACATGTTAGGCTTGGACCTAGATTTAGTTGTGCATCATCTTGTTGTTCATCCTAATGCTAAACCAATCAAGTAAAAATTGAGATAGATGCATCCACACATCACACTTTTGGTTAAGGCTAAATTGGAAAAGTTGTTAGGAGCCAATTTATTAGACCACTAGATTATTCTAAATGGGTTTCCAACATAGTCCCAGTGAGTAAAAAGACCTTGGGTATACGTATTTGTACTGATTTTTGAGATATCAACAAAGCATGCCCCAAACATGATTTTACTCTTCCCAACATCGACATGATCATCGACTCAAATATTGGGTTTGAGATTTTATCCTTAATGAGTGGATTTTTTTTTATAATCAGATCAAGATAGCCCCAAAAGATCAACATAAGACTACATTCACCAATCTGTGGGGGACATTCTATTACCAAATCTTGCCATTTGGCTTAAATAATATTGGAGCAACATATCAACGTGTAATGACTATCATCTTACATGACATGATTCATGACATTATAGAGGAATATATTGATGATATACTAGTGAAATTAAGAACAAGAGCTAGACATCTTGATGTTCTATGAAGAATCCTTGAGAGGCTTCATGAATATAAAGTTTTATTGAATCCTAAGAAATGTGTCTTCAGAGTCACATAAATAAAATTTCTAGGGTTAATTATATCATAATGAGGGATCAAAGTACACCCTATAAAGTCAATATTATTATGTAAATGCCTCCACCAAACAATATTAAATAGATATAAGGTCTACAAGGAAAGATCTAGTCTATACCTAGGTTCATTTCTCAATTGGCAGATAAGTGCCACCCATTTACCCTTCCCTTGAAGAAAGTGGTAACATTTCAATGGGATGAAGATTATCAGATAGCATTTGTAAATATTAAAACATACTTGGCCAATCCACTAATCTTATGACTACCGACACAGGCAAAGCCACTACTTATTTATATATCAACCATAGAACATGCACTAGGGGTACTTTTGGCCCAACATGATGATCATGATAAGGAACATGCTATTTATTATTTAAGCTACACATTTTTATCTTATGAATTTAATTATATTCCTATTGAGAAGGCATGTTTAGTTATGGTGTTCACCACTCAAAAATTGTGATATTATATGCTAAATAACAGAACTATTATTATCGCCAAGGTGAATCCTATCAATTTCCTCTTATCTAAAGTAGATATTCAAGGATGCATGGTTAAATGGGTTATAATAATCAGTGAGTTTGATATTGAGTACTATAATCAAAAGGTAATCAAAGGGAAAGTATTTGTTGATCAACTTACAGAAGCTCTTCTTACAGATACTCAATCTCTCGAGTTTGACTTTCCTGATGATTCTATCATGACAATAGAATAGGCATCATAGGAGCTTGACCATTAGACACTCTATTTTCATGGATCCTTCACATCTTACAGATCTAGAACTGGCATATTATTTCTCACCCCACAAGGAGATCTGATTCTAAAAGCATTCCATATATAATTTCATTGTAAAAATAATATGGCCAAATATGAGGCATTGGTTATAGGGATCCATCTTGATATACAGTGGGATATTCAAAGATTAAAGGTCTATGGAGATTCATAGTTAATCATAAATTAGAACACTGACTAGTATCAAACAAGAGATGACAAGATTGTTCCTTAGAATAAAATTATTGATAACCTCAAAACACATTTCAAATCTCTATAGTTTGAACAAGTTTCGAGAGTCAACAATAGATCCATCAATGCAATGGCAACAATTGGTTCCATGATTCAAATGCATGATAATGATAAAGAGTATCAGTTCTTGATTGAAAACCTTCTTTATCTAGTTCATATTATAATATATTTAGAGAGGGTATGTGCCATTGTTAGTCCTGATCCCCAACTGGAGCTACCATAGTACCAAGATTTTTATAACTATTTCCATAGTCATGTCTTCCCCACCAACCTTTCGAACAACCAATATAAACTATTTCTTCATCATTTTATATAGTATACCCTCTTTGGAAACATGCTTTATCATAAAGGCTATGATGGAATGCTTTTTCATTATTTATATTTTGGAGAATTCAAGCTGGCACTAAAGAAGGTTCATGAAAGAATGTGTGGGGCCCATACCAATGGTGTAGTCTTAGCAAAGAAACTCCTCAAAATAGGCTATTATTGGCATAAAATGGAAATAGATGCTTTTAATTATGTAAATAAGTGTGTTCCTTGTTAGCAGTATGGCAACTTGATACATGCACCTTCATTACTACTGCATCCGATCACAACACCATCGTCATTCTTAACATGGGGTCTCAATCTCATTGAGAATATTAATCTAACATCTTTAGATGGCCATAAGAAATTTTTGACTACAACTGAGTACTTTACTAAGTGGATTGAGGCCATTCCTCTCACTTATGTTACCAAGAAGCAGATAGACAAATTTATTCATTACCATATCATCTATCGATATGCCATCCTAACTCGTATTATATTTGATAATAGAGGATTTTTTGTAAACCATGATGTGAAATATCTTTGTGAAAAATTCAAGATCAATCAAAATAAATCAAATCTGTATAACCCACAAGGCAACAAACAAGTCGAGGCATCAAATAAAACCATTATAGCCATCTTAAAAAAAAATGTTAATGATAATGGCTATAATTGACACTTGCAACTCTTTCCTACCCTTTGGGCTTATAGAACCAATCATTTCACCCCAACTATAGCCACTCCATACTCCCTTGTTTTTGGCACTAAATCTATCATCAAGATCAAGATCAAGATACCATCATTAAGAATATCACTAGAGCACATTGAAGATGATGAAGACTATAGAGCCTCATGACTGCAAGAACTAGAACTTCTTTATGGTAAGTGTTTGGCTACCCTAGAAAACTTGCAAGCCTATCAGAATAGATTCTAGAAAAGCTAAAACAAGTGCATTATCCCTGGAGAGTTTGAGATTGGTGACTTGGTTTTGAAACAAAACTAAAATAACATGAATGTTGAACACAAAAAGAAAGTAAATTTTAACCTAATTAGTTGGGACCATATACTGTCACAATAAATTATGGATCAGGAACATATTGATTGGATAAACCTAATGGTGAATATCTTCTAGAGCTCATGAACATCATATACCCTAAGAGGTTCTATGCATGAATAGCTTTGACCCATTATCTATAAGACCCTTGACTTGGGGGTAACTTGTGCTGAAGTAATTTTATCCCACCCTTTTATCCTACTCTGAACACATTTTATACTACCCTGGCCTGCTCTTCACGACTTTGAATAGTGAAGGCTTTGAATATTTGGCACTCTAAACACATTTTATCCTATCCTAAACCATTCTCTTTGAGAACCATATTCTTTATCCCACTCTGAAATATCCATATGTTGGACCCTATTCTTTGGACCTTTCTCCTTGAGAACTATATTCTTTGTTGTGTCTAGGGCATGTTGTAAGCTTGAACACTTTTTATCCCTTGACCAATTATAATCTTGATTATGTCTCATGAACATTATGAACATCTTTAGCATTAGTTCTACAAATCAGTTTAACCTAGATAGTATTGTTTAGCTTCAGACAAGTGAACAAAAACATCTTCTTAGTTCATGACCTTTGCCACACTATTATAGATCAATGAACATAGATAATTCTTCAAAGTTACTTCATGTTGCACACTATTCTATATCAATTTTTTTATCTTTATTGACATATTAGGATGCTTGCTCTCACTAATTTTTTAGCATGGGCCATCACAGCCAGCTTAGCTATTTTATTGGAAACTCTACTCTTATATGTGCATCTCCTTGACTAGATGGTCCCACCTTGTCCATATTTTATCCCAAAAACATCAAAAAATTTGGAAATACTTTGAAAATACCAAAAAAATTAGAACATGATCCATAAAAGAACAAAAATATTGTCTCACACTTTTATATATTTGTAGATTCCCATTCCACCATGTTACGTTCTTGCCATTTTGTAAGCATGAAAACACCAATTCATCTTATCCCACATACTTGCCATTTTTCAAGATCATTATTTCTTGTCTCATTACCTTCTTGTTTGCTAGACCATTCTCATTTTTTTACATATCTTCTATTTCTTCTATAAACATTAATCATGTTAGTCTGATAATCATTTTTAATTCTATCCCATTTCTTAGGAGAACTACATTTGGCTTGAAGTTCATGTTGGAACATGCATCCATGGAACTATGTAGGTAGCATCCACTTGTCTTGTACATCTGGAGTTAGCTCAGCCAACCCCTTCCTTTTCTTCTCTTCCCCCATTTCTTTTATCATTAATCATCTTTAATTAAGGAATAATTATTGTGTCATTGTTCTTTGTTATGTTGTGGTGGAAAGTAATGCCTTTATCACACATGCATAAACATTTGTCTTTAAACCGCACTAACTTGGTTTTTATTTGTGTGTGTTTATTTGAGTTTTTTTGGTATTTTTTTGTGTTTTCTTGGTGTTTTTTTATGCTTTCATACCCCTCCTTTTACTTATTCTCCTTTTATTTTTTAATTACTTCTTATCTCATTTTGGTCTTGTGTTTCCTTATATGTTTTTGCTTCTCTTTTATGTTTCAAAACACCTTGATGATTCACATGGATCTTGATTGTTTATATCTTGATCTTATGTTATTACATTATTCTTGGACCATTTTGTTTATTTGATTGTTTTTGGTCTCTTATTTTTCTATTTGATTTTGATTTTCTCTTTTGTGATTAAGAATGCCTTGATGGTCCACATGGATCTTGATTATTCATAGCTTGGTCTCATGTTGTTCAGATGTTCTTATTGTTTGTTTTTAAACATTTTTATTACTACTTAAGTCTTGATTGATAATATCTTGATTTCAAGTTAGGTTCATTTATGTTTATCTTTTTCTTTGTCTTTACTTTTTTGTTTAAATGTAAATAGTTGTAACTCTAGTTTTGATCACTAGTTTACCATTATCCTTAGTTATAGGTATTCACACTTGAACTAGCTCAGCATAATTGGAATCTTATATCATTATAAGTTATTCATACTTATAATGCCTAATTTTTTTTCTATGGAAAGCACTTTGTGCTCAGGTCTCAAAGTCTTAATGTCAACATCACTCTGATGAACAGTTCTCAAGAACACTTTTCCTAATCTAGGCTCATGATATAGAGTTAGACATCTATGTATTATGTACTTTAGCACTCAAATCTATGCTTAGACAGGCATATATTTGAATACATTATGAGTGTAATAAATTCTTGGTCCATTTTCATCATTACTCATTCCATTCTCTCCTAAACATGGGTGAACTACATTGGCTTGAAGTTCAAGTTGGAACATGAGTCCATGGAACTATGTAGGTAGTGTTTAATTTATATTGAGGTCAGCTCAGATATATTTCATTCTTCTTTTCTTCTCTTTCATCACTTTGTGCATTCTCATATGCTTGGTTTTATATGGATTTATAATCCATCACACCATCACATGTACGTTTGTACCCACTCACTTTAACCTATCTTTTGGGTTATATCCTTGAGTTATTTTGCTTACCAATTACCCATGTTGGGGCCCACCTTCTGAACCAAATTCAAATTAAATCAGATCTACAAGGTAAAACCATTATTTATTCTTTATTAATGATTAAAATTAGCCCTACTGGGGTAATTTTTTTTTATCATGATCATATTTACTCTACTAGAGTACTTATTATATTCTCTTTGGAGACCCTATTCTAGTGGTGCTTCCCTTCTTGAAGTAGAACATTCTCTCTTTTCCTCTAATTCAAACCTCTCCACATTAAATCCCATAATGGCAATATTTTAGTGTGCAACTTGTCTCAGGATTGATCAATGTTGTAAGTGTGCAGATTGTACTCTCAAATTGGGTACATTTAAAGTGTGTCCCTTACATTTATGGATTGTATCTTTCCCATTCCCCCCATCCTCTGGGGCCTATTATACCTCTAATTATATTTTTATCATTGACAGTAATCATGTGTGCCATCATTAGCTCATCTAGATTTGATCTATTATATGGGTTAATCTCTCTCTTTTTGAGAGTCCATCCTTTTCTTCCATCCTAGTATGTCCTCTTGAGGGGGCATCATGGGTATGTTCCAATTTCTTATTGATAGCTCTTTTATTTGAAAAGACATTATTTTGCTTGAATATCTCACTACACCTTCTCAAATAGGGGGAAAATGTAGACATCCAATTCCTAACACCATTTGTGTTGAAATTATCAATCTTACTCGAATTGCACTCAAATTCACATTTTAGGTAAAAATATATAAAATAAGCTAAATGGTTTGAAATTATCATTTACAAGTGTAAATTTAGGTTAAATTATCCCTAAATAGGGTAATGTAATTTATGGGCCAGCTAACTTTGATCAATTCAATTTGAGTCAAAATAACAATTTTGCCTTTTTGTGCTTTGGATCACTCTTTTCTTCTAATTCATTGGTACACATCATGTACCTTTGTTTTTTTGTGTTGGAAACATCCTAAATGGGAATACAGTTCCAACACATCTAATGTCACCTTCCAATTCTTCTTGAGTCAAATTATGACCCAGTACTATGACTTTTTGACCATTTTGATTAATTAAGGGCCAATTTCCAAATAATTGCACGAATGTTGATTAACCTTGTTTAAGGATAATTAATCCAATTCAAGAGCTTAAGTGGATTTTTCATGAGAGTTGTTAAATATTTATTTTTGGAAATTGATTTATTTTTTCTACATCATCAGGTGATATCATCTATGGGGTGGCATCCATCAAGCCATAAGTGCATAAAATATTAGGATTATATGTTTTCCATGCCTCTTTATTACCTCCCATGCCTCATTAATGTCCCTTATTCCAAATTCATGATGAGGATAATTATGGATTTTAATTACATAATTCAATTAATCCATGACCACACATCTCAATCTTGAGATGGATGGTCATGGTTGATTCTGGTCATTCTTGAAAATCTATAAATAGAGAGGCCATGGACATCATTTTTAAGATTGATTTGTGCAAAGTTATTATGTTTAATTGTCTCCATAATCCTTTGCATTTGACCATTGATTTTAGTTTCAAGCTTTCATTCATAGGCTAATTTAGTGATTTCACATCTTGAGTATAGTTTTTGAGAAGTGTTCTTGAGAACATGGAGGAGTTTTTCTAACATTGTTGACAAAGACAAGGATGCTTGATTAGGGGAGAACACATTTTTGAGCCACTCTTGGATGATGGAATCCATTTGGCAACTACTGCAAGCTTATTTCTTCTTTGATATCTTTTTGGGTGACCTCCATGTCTTTTTTATATGATTCTTCTCTTTTGTTAGCTTATATGCATAGAAATTCATCATATAAATCCTATTTATCATCATCTGATACATGTTAAATGCCTTCAATATTCATCATGTTATCTTCTTCATGAAGTTATTTCTCTTTATCATTCTCTTGCCACTTGATGGGTGGCATTCTTGGCTCATCTTTCATAAACTTTGAAGCCTCATGCTTGGCCTTAACCACTTTCTTCTTCGTACCTACAAACATAAACTTAAAAAAAAATATAACATATAAAATGAGAGACCACATAGTCTCTTTGAATGTCCTTGGCATGGACATTGTCCATCTTCTCTTACTTTCTTCATTTCCATTATTTTGTGCTCTCTTTGGCACATCTCTCATCTTCTTATTCTCTTAAATGAGAACTCTCTTCACTACCTCTCTACCTTTTTTCTCACTTGGAAACATCTCTTTTCTCTTACCTCTTCAGGATACCTTCTCTTTCTTCTTCTCATTCTTCAAGACACATTTCTTGTGCCTTCTTCTCACAAGTGACTCTATGGGCCACTTTTCTCTCTTTTTTATATGCCAACCTATCCATTAGATCTCTTTT
Source organism: Torreya grandis (assembly GCA_037957365.1). Lineage (NCBI taxonomy): Eukaryota > Viridiplantae > Streptophyta > Pinopsida > Cupressales > Taxaceae > Torreya > Torreya grandis. Next base: position 705,518 of record JARHVA010000011.1, read on the forward strand.
TCTCTCATTATATTCACCATGATCTAAATCTTCTGAAATATCTACCACAACTCTTTTCTTATCTCTTTTAATTATGTTTCTATCCATCTTCCCCATTTTTCTTGTTTTTTATAGGCCTATTTAGACCTCTTCTTAGCAAGTTCTTCAAGCTTTCCTCTTATACCTCTTGTGGGACCTTCTTATTCTTGATTCCTCTCTCTAGGATCTATTTTTTACTCTCTTTTGGAGTCTCTTATCTTCCTCTCTTCTCTTTCGGAGCTTCAATGCTTTCTTTCTCTCTCTCTTGTCTAGTCTCTCCTTGACTAGATCTTGTCCTTCTCAAGGACTTTGGGGCTATATTTCTCTTATCTATATTAATATTCTTCTCCTCTATGTTGACTTCAATAGATCAGACCTACACTTTCTCTTCTCCCTCAACACCCTTAAAGTACCATCTCATACATATTTACTAGCATATGCCTTCATCTCAAATCAACAAATTATAAAGAAATCAAAAACACAATTTAACCCAAGCATACCTTTCCTTGCTTTGATACCAAATGATTCACATTATGTGAATATTTATATGATCATATAAGGTCTATAATATGTCTTAGGTGGTATTGTAATTTTGAGTTTGGTCTTGAACTAGTTTTCACTCCAAAAAGGGAAATTCAAATTTTCATAGTGTTTTAGTGGATCTAAGTGAATATGGATGATATATAATGAAGTAAAAATGATTTAATAGGTATATTATGCCTTAATAAAGGTATAATAGTGAAAATATATGCATAATTCATGTGATTTTGAGGTGGCAGTCCACCACCACACATAAGTCTAGGAGGTTGTTTAACAAATCATATTCAAGAATCAGTTATAGACTTGTTTTGAGAGATTTTATTTTAAATAGGAGTTTTGTTTGTATGTGAGATCAAATTTTGAGATAAATACCTCTCATTCCATTCTAAGGACAGAGAATGGACATGTAAATAGTGAAAGAAGATGAATAAAGAATGGTGATATGAGGAATTCTATGTATAATGGTTGAATCAGAACATATAGTGTGTTTGAACCTTTAATATGGTAAGTGGATTGTGTTTGATTGTCAATAATTATTAATAAAAAAAAGTGTAATTTATTAAATTAAATAGGTAACCCAAATTGAGTTATCATATTTGTGGTAACAGATAGGCTTGAGAATAGTGAACACCTTGCTGAAATTGTTCTAACCCTGAAGTTTGTGATACAAATTAATTCTGATATGATAGAAGATAAAATGAAATTTTATGGTTGACATGCGTCCTTTGAAAATATATTTTAAAGTTATTTTTTTAAATTTTTCATGGTACTATGTGCTCAGACATATAGCATGATCAGACCCCTATTGGGTTAAGACTGATTATTGTTTATAACTAAAGGTAACTTATTGGTTGATGCATGAATATGGTAAATGTTTCATCCTATGTTAGAAGAGTGTTGTAAATTTAAATGGTGAGTATATATTCTATTAATAAGGAAAATTAAACCCTGATAGAAAATGTAGGCAGTATCATGCATAGACCCCTTTTGTGGGTGTTGGTCCCTTGGTTTATAAATGTGTTTAAAAAGACAGTGATGCATTGCAATTGATAAATTATGGTAAATTATTCCAAAGGTTAAATGAAATATATTTGAGGTAGGAATACTTGTGAATAATCAATAAATCCTTATGTATATAGACATACCAAAGATTAACCCTATTTTTTGTAGGAACCATTGTCATGGTGGACTGAGTTTCAGATTCTTGACAAGATATGCTCAAAGATTCAATTTTCATGGAATATAAAATATTTTTTTAAGTTAAATTAAATATAATTAATGTTATTTAAACCTTTAAGTGATTCAAGAAGTTATTAAGAGTGTGAAAACCCATGCACAAGACTATATAAGGTTATCTTGCTTACACCATCAATCATATTTTGAGTTGATTGATGTATCCAGTGTATAGAACAATAGGTGAAATGATTAAAAAAGTTAACTATAGTCTATACATACTTATTTTATGTGTTTTGGTGTTTTGAAACCTCATATTTGTAAATTTAAGCCTTTTTATAGGCTCTCAACCTACATAGTGGCCTTGAAACCCTAATTCTAAGGTTTGGTAATATCTATAGTTGTCATTGTTAAAAAGTGCCAAAAGTTGGTGAAAATTTTGGTTCAGGTGTGAACAAAGGGATTTTTTGGGTTTTAGGTATTTATGGTACATTTTTTTACTATGGGAAAGGACTGAGTGTCCTAGGTGTGGGAAGTGGCCTAATAGGCTTAAATAAGGGCCTAAATGCTCAAAGAAAAGAGATTTAAATGACTAGTTTGATGATGAAACTTGGGGAAAGGATGGTAAATGGAAAATGGTATCTATAAGTGTGAATATTTATGATTTTGGAATCTATACACCTCTGTATAAGGAGGTAAATAAGAAAAAAAGGGATACAAGGACTGTAGGAAAACTATGTAGGGTTATGAAAAGAGAAGATTTGAGACTTAAATAATGTTAATTAGATATTGAGAGGTGTAAATAGAGTGTGAATATCCCTATAATGTGACAAGAATTATAAATCAATGTGAAGAAACTAATATCCTTTGCTACATGTTGATTCAAAGAACTAGGTGTGTAAGAATGAATAGAGAAAGAGAATATTGAATGAAGTGCAGGATAATGAATGATAAGATGGATTGATATGGTTTGAAAATATGTGTTTTATGTGATATAAAACTTGATAAAGCATATGTTTTGAGTTTCATCCATTTGGAAAAATAGGCCTAATGTTGGCCAAGAAAAAAATTGCTAGTTTGAAAACAAGGTGAAGGATAATAGTAGGCTATGGATCTATCTCTACATCATTTGGTATCAGAGCTAGGTTGATGCTCTGGGGAAGTTAAATATAGGTACATACATTGATGATTATATGGTTCATGTTGCATGTTGCATATATTTGTAGGTAAGCAATCAAGGAGTCTTGTTAGAGGACAAAGTAAAAAGGTAGTTTGAGAAAGGTATATTACAATTTTTTATTGATTATTGCTTTGAATCCATTACTGATAGTATGTGAAAAAAATAGTAAGCATTTTGGTGTAATCCCTAAATAAAATAGATATTAATGAGAGAGAGAGAAAGATAAGTTCATAAAGAGAGCTTGAGAAGGAGAAGACAGTCCTAGTGCAAAGGACAAGAATTGGAAGGCCAAGTGTGGTTAGAAATAGAAGGTTTCAAGTGTGAACCAAAGGGAATGGTCCAAGTGAGACTAAGATAATGAGAATAATGTGCCCAAGTGTGGTACTCGAGGATAATATGAGAGAAAAGGTATCAAGGAAAGAGAAAGATAGGGTTAATCATGAAATCCATAAGAAAAAAGGATGGTACATGAAGACACCAATAAGAAGATTGAGATGGAAGAGATGAGGCAGCAAATGAATGGGATGCCAATCAAGATTGAATAGATGAAAGAGTTTGTGAACCCACATATTGGATGGGTCATGAAGAGGAATCCAATCAAATGGCTAATCAAGCAAATAGTATAAAAGAGGAGAAGACAAAAGAGGAAGGACAAGGAGGAAATCAAGCCTCATGTTTTAAAATATAATGTTGCTTTGATATGTTTGAATGGAGGTATGAGAGATGAAGAAAAGGATGATATAGTTGAGCCCATTCATAGGCTCAAGGAATAAGATGAAGAAGCATATGACCAAGTGGTGATCAAAATAAGTTAATATGAAGAAGAGATTCCATGTAGAGTCATGATGATGGAACAAGAACAAATAGGTCAGCCATGTTAGAGGCAAGATAACATGAAGAAGGAAGAGATCCTCACTCAAGAGGAAGCAAGTGAATCCAAAATATAAATGGGACAGTAGTATAAAGAGAGTTATGAGGTATATTTAAGTTTGTATTAATCTTTGAATCAATAGTATGGATTTGATCCTCATCAAATATATAGGGAAATGGTTAAGGAGGTTACCAAGGAAAGTATAGATTTTTGGAATGTAGCAGTATTGTCCAAGATCAAGGTATTAATGAAGTTAAGGATAAATCAAGAATATTAAGTTACTCCCCAAGATGAAGCTTCATCTATTGAGGTTAAGGTATAGGTGGAAGATGAAGGAGAAGTCATGCAAAGAGATAATCAAGAAGCATTAATAGCTGATGCAAAGAAGGAGAGTGAAGTATGCAAAGCACATGAAGGTGCTTGGAAGAAAGAAAAAGAAGCAAGCAAATAAGTAATATGGAGAATGTCTCAAAGGAATTAGCAAGAAAAAATTTTCATTAATGAGTTGTATTTTGCAGGTGTAGCATGGATGAGGATAGCAAGAGGCAAAACAAATTACAAGTGTGGCAGTCAAGAGCACACACACCTCTATGAATGTTTGAAGGAAGAAGAAGAACATGGATGGAAATATTTTTCTCCCCTTTGGATTATGATGAAGGGGCATCTTGGAATTATCATACAAGGTCTATAAGATGTATTACTTGGATGTAATTTTGAATTTGGTATTGAACTAATTTTCCCTGCAAAAAAGGAAATTCAAATTTCCATAATGTTTTAGTGGACCTAAGTGAATATGGATGATATGTAATGAAGGAAAAAATATTTAATAGGTCTATTAGGAATTAATAAAGGTCCAAGAGTGAAAATAGATGCATAACTCATGTGAGTGTGAGGTGGTCGTCCACCACCCCATGTAGGTCTAAGAGGTTGCTTAACAAATCTTGTTTAAGAATCAGTTATAGACTTGTTTTGAGTCTATGTTTTAAATAGGAGTTATTTTGGTATGTGAGATCAAGTATTGAGAGTAATACCTCTCATTACATTTGAAGGATATATAATGGACATGTAAATAGTGAAGGAAGATGAATAAAGAATGGTGATATGAGGAATTTTATGTGCAATGGTTGAATTAGAACATATAGTGTGTTTGAACCTTTAATATGGTAAGTGGATTGTGTTTGATTATTAATAATTATTAAGAAAAAAATTTAATCTCTTAAATTAAATATGGAACCCAAAATCAGTTATCATATTTTTGGTAGCAGTTAGGCCTAAGAACAATGAACACCTTGATGAAATTGTTCTAACCCTAAAGTTTGTAATACAATTGATTCTAGTATGATAGAAGATCAAATGAAATTTAATGGTTGACATAAGTGATTTGAAAATATATTTGAATGTGATTTGTGTTAAGTTTTCATAGTACCATGTGCTCAGACATATGGCATGATTAGACCCCTATTGGGTTAAGATTGATTATTGTTTGCAATTGAAGGTAACTTATTAGTTGATACATGAATATGGTAATTGTTTCATCCTATGTTGGAAGAGTGTTGGAATTTTAAATGATGAGTATCTATTATATTAATAAGGAAAATTAAACCCTAATATAAAATTTAGGAAGTATCATGCATAGACCCCTATTGTGGGTGTTGGTCATTTGGTATATAAATTATGTTTAACAAGACAGTGATGCATTACAATTGATAAATTGTGGTGCATGATTCCAAAGGTTGAATGAAAGCTATTTGTTTTAGGAAGACTTGTGAATAATCAATAAATCCTTATGTGTACAAACATACCAAAGATTAACCCTATTTTATATAGGAACCATTGTCATGGTGGATTGAGCTTTAGATTCTTGACAGGATGTGCTCAAAGATTCAAGTTGCATGGACTTTAAACTATTTTGGTAAGTGAACTTAAATCCAATTAATATTATTTGAACCTTTAAGTTAGTCAAGAAGGTATTAGGAGTGTGAAAACCCAAGCATAGGCTTGTAGAAGATTGTCTTGCTTACACAATCAAGCATATTTTGAGTTGATTGATGTATACAGTGGATATAAAAATAGGTAAAACAATTATAAAAGTTACCTAGAGTCTAAACAGACCTATTATAGGTGGTTTGGGGCCTTGTAACCTCGTATTGTGAAATTTATCATAACATAAAATATTATGTGTGTAAGTTAAATAAATCCTTATATGGTTTAAAATAATCTCCTGGAGATTAGTGCTCTAAAATTACTTCTTTTTCTAAAGAACAAGGTCTCTCTAACTACTATTTTGATAATGATCTTTTTGTTAAATTTAAAATTGGTCATTTTATCTTAATTATTTTTTATGTTGATGATATTTTAATTAATATAAATCTAATTATTTTAATTCATAAATATAAGAAAAAACTAAGTCAAATATTTGAAATGACTAATTTAGTCATTTTGCATCATTTTTTAGGAATGACTATATTTTAGGATAAACATTATATTTTAGTATCACAATCTCAGTATGCACATAATATTCTTGTTAATTTTAATATGTTTGATTTTAAACCTAAATTTACTCCTATTGAGTTTGTAGTAATACTTTATCCAAAACCTGCATGTGAAAAAATAACCATACCCTATATAGACAAATTATTGGTAGTTTGATTTATCTAACCATTACTAGGCCAAATATTTCATATGTTGTTGGTGTTGCATATAGATTTATTCAGGATCCATATTTGGATTGTTGGAAATTATTTAAATATATAATTCATTATATCAAAGGAACTAGTAATGTTGGTTTATTTTATTCTTCTATTAATAATGCTAAATTATATAGTTATTGTGATGTTGACCATCTTAGTGATATTATAGATCACAAATATACTTTTGGATATGTGTTTAAGTTTGGTATAGGTGATATCACTTGGATTAGTAAAAATAAACTTATTTTCTCTATCTCTTCTACAAAAGTAGAGTATATAAGTGTTATGAAAGTTGCTAAAGAATCCATGTGGCTACAAAGGTTTTGGGAAAAACTTCATTTGAATATTTCTTATAGTACCATATTTTTTTGTGATAATTAAAGTTGTATAACTATGGTGAAAATTTTATTGCAACACAAATTAACTAAAAAAATTTAAGTTCATGTACATTTTATTCAAGATAAATTCCTCAATGGTGATATTGATCTACAATTCTATCTTGCAGATGAACAAGTGGCAGATATACTCACAAAACTACTTGGTGCTACCAAGTTATATAATTTTCATGTAATGTTTGGCCTCTCATATTTTTCATTATGGGGAAGTGTGCATAACAATGTAATTTCCTAACATCCATGTGTTCCTTTTTTTTCTATATACTTCATCTCGTTATAAAACATTGTAAACTTCATTTTGAAGTTATGTGATTTTTTAGTAAACTTCATGTGGTAGTTTTAATTTTGTACCCAATACATAAAAGCATACTTTTTAATGGATATCATTATTTTATAAAAATCACTGAATATTCTTAATCATTATTCATGAGAAACTATGAGATGTAATCTCACAATCATATTAACCTAAACTTACTTACGAGTAGTTTATGAATTATAATTCATTTTGTTTCAAAATGTGATGTTTGGCATGATGAAGGTTTTTAAATCCTTCAAATTTGTACATAGAATAATTCCTTTATTAAGGTGACTATGACTTTATCCCCATTTAACATTAGGGGGAATGTTGGAACATCTCATGTTATGTGGGTACCATTATTGGGCCCTTAACACTTGGTAAACTAATAAATGTTTTATTATTATATTTAACACCGGTGAAAATATCATGTAAATGTAATAATAAAAAATATTATTAATTACCAGCTTAGTTCTTTGAGGAAAGTTTGGAACCATTGGTTACAATGGTCACCTCCCCTCACTCCTATTATAAATAGGTTTTTACCACTTTAGTAAAACATATATCAATTCATAATATTATTTTGTGTACCATGTAAGATACATGTGAGCACTGTGAAGGTATTTGTGAATTATTTTGAGGAGTGAGAGGTTGAAGGAATGTATTGGATTCTTGGGTTTCTCAATGAATGAATAATGACCATGGTTTTTTATCTAAGTTGAGGTTTTCTATGTTAAATCCTATGTTCATTAATTTGGTTGTTGTTTATGTTTTTTGTTGGTTAATTATATATCTAGATCTAGTATATTGCATATTATCATTAAATTATTTCAACTAAATCCATCCTTTTTTTTGTCCCTTGGCCCTTTCTCATTTCCTTTGCTTGTGTGGTCTTGTTTTGTCAGCTTCTTTCTTCTCCTTCAGTCAACATTTGTGTTAATAAGTCCTTATTTTGAATTTTAAAAGGCTATATATCAAAGACCTCCTAAAGGCATTTTTAAAAAAACCATCAAGAGGAACTCTTTATCATTTCAAGTTTAGGCATACTCTATAAATATTTATTTATCAATTAATGATTTACATGAATTTTTAGTGGCATTTTGTAGCCAAAAAAAGATAGACAAATTTTTCCTATAATTGCATCCCCATTTAGGAATAGAATATGAAAGTTCTTGATTAAATAATTCATTCATACTCAAATAAAACTAAATAGGGTTTGATTCAAAGTGTGTGGGATATGTATTTCAACTCCCTTGATATTTTCCAACCCACCTAATCTTTATTTTTCCCTAGTATGAGCATTTGTGTTGAATGTAGTCAAGAATAAAAAATAAGATTAATCAAACAATTATGCACGTGAATTATATAAAGTGACTACATAGGAATGTAGGCATAACTCTACACTCTTATCATAAAAATATCAGAATCAAAAAGTAACTGAAATACAAATTATATGCCTAGTAACATATTTTGTGAAAACACATATTAAGCACATTCAACAATTAAATCTTCCTTGGGAATATTTGGTAGCACAATTAAACACCAAATTCATCCATGTATAAGCATAATTTAAGATATCACACAGATTTAAATAAAGGCCTACGTATCTTAGATTAAATACTAGAATCCAAAGATTTTACCAAAGTGTGTCAAATTTTAGGCTTCTACACTTGCTTTACATAGCTTTGTTTGTTCTTGTCTTGTCATTTTTTCATTTTATAGGCCATAAATTATATTAGTGGTTATTTTTTACTATCATATCATTAATCCCCTTCTGCAATTATTATACCATTTATTGAGTTTCATTATACTCTATTTTCACAACTTGGTAAAATAGTCATAAAAACCCATAAATTAAGGCTTCACAAATAAAATAAAAATCTATAAAATAGTATTTGCATAAAATGGCATAATCACTATAAAAAAATCAAGGAAATATTAATAAATCTATGTTCCATCACATAAAAACATAAACCTTTATTTTTATTCTTGCCTAAATTTTGGTAGCATTGAAGTATTAAAATTAAATTTCTAAAAATAACAAAGTAAAAAATTGAAAACCTCGAAGGACAATCCCATTAAACCACTTGAAAATCCATAAAAGATTACTTTCCAAAAATGAAATAATCACCATAAAATAATAAAATGAGATCAAATAAAACTTCATCAATTTATACTCTATCATTTAACAACATAAATTTTGGTAACATAACAATACCAAAATTAAATTTCTAAAAACAATAAGGTAATAATTTAGAAAATCTCAAAGGACAAGTCAAATAAGTTATTTGAAAACCCATAAAATAATACTTTCCTAAAATAAAAAACATTGATAACAACTTGAAATACCCTTGTATGAAAACTAAGTGTCTAAAACAATCATCACAATGCCAAAAAATAAATTGCAAAAAACATCAAAGTAACAATTAAGAAAACCTTATTGTACAAAAAAATAATCCATTTTAAAACCTTTTAAAAAATACTTGCATAAAATAGTATAATCATCATAAAACAATAAAAATATATCAATTAAACCTTCAAATATCAATGGTTTATCACATAATAACATAAACCCTTACTAAAATTTTATCTAAATTTTGGCAACATAATAGTACAAAAATTAAATTATTAAAAACAATGTAATAATTTAATAAAACTCAAGGTATAATCCCAATAATCCATTTTAAAACTTATTAAATAATATTTTCCTAAAGGATCATCAATTAGGATAATCTAAATTATAAAAAATAAAATAACAATTTAGAAAACCTCAAGATTCAAGCCCAAGGATCTATTTGAAAACCTATAAAATAATACATGTTTTAATGGGCATCGACAAAGCTAAAATAATTATTGAAATCAAAGTAACAATTAAAAAAACCTTATTGTACAAAAAAATAATCCATTTTAAAACCTTTTAAATAATACTTGCATAAAATAGTATAATCATCATAAAACAATAAAAATATATCAATTAAACCTTCAAATATCAATGGTTTATCACATAATAACATAAACCCTTACTAAAATTCTATCTAAATTTTGGCAACATAATAGTACAAAAATTAAATTATTAAAAACAAATTAATAATATTTAATAAAACTCAAGGTATAATCCCAATAATCCATTTTAAAACCTATAAAATAATATTTTCTTAAAGGATCATCAACTAAGATAAATCTAAATTATAAAAAATAAAGTAACAGTTTAGAAAACCTCAAGATTCAAGCCCAAGGATCTATTTGAAAACCTATAAAATAATACATGTTTTAATGGGCATCAACAAAGCTAAAATAATTATTGAAATCATGAAAAAATCACCATAAATCCATAATAAAATTTAAAATTTCATACTAAAGTCTCAAAGAAAAATGCATGCATCAATGCCCTCAACTTGTTATAATGTGCTCCTATATCTCCTTGACTCTTTTCTCCCAAAATGGAGAAAGTCTTTGATTAAGAGAAAAAAAAATTATAGGAAAAGCCATAACCTTTACCAAAAGAGAGGGTGACAATGTCACCTCAATTCTCTTTCCTCTTGCTAATCCTCAAACATTTTATAAACACTCTCTAGAAGGTTCTAAACATAAAAGGTGTTTGATTAAGCATTTAAAACATTCTTTATGTATACCCTAGGGGACCCCACCTCTATATAACATGATATGATAATAATTATTATCCCACACACTTCCTCACAATAACCTCTTTAATAAAATCTAAGTTTACTAATAATGGAAAGGAATAAATCCTAATCCATTAGCATGGTGCTTACCACTTTTGTCACTTAGTACAATAGTTCACATTACAATTTAAGACAATGTCTCTCAAATTTTTACAAGGTTGTGACATCTTAACCTAACTCTAAACAAGATAACATGTTATAACACTTGGGATAGCATCTCTCTAGGATTAAAATAATAAATTTGAGTAGATTATAAGATGGCTAGGATTAAACATTATGTAGTGAAAAAATAGATTATTAGTGCCTCTCATTTCTTATTTTATCCTTTTGGTCATCTATGTATCCTACACGCACATTATACATATCAATAGGTCTAAAACTACATGTGCATATAATTCAACATCCATGATAATATGGTAGAAATATAAACATAAATATCATAGTGAAATAATTCATCAATTTCACAAAAAAACTCAACTAAAAAAAACAAGTAACTTATTTCTTTAAAAATTATATAAATCATCTATTACTTATACAGATGGAAATAATAAATTGATAGTATAACCCAAGTACTCTCTCATAGTAATCTATATGTAACTCAATGGACATAAAATACCACTATTATAAGCATGAGTAACAATGAAATGAGAATAAGTATATATACCCAATCACCCTAATCCATTTATGATCAAGTCTCAAGGTGCCTTCCAAAATATCAATGTGTCCATAATTACACATCACCATAATATATGCAATATAGAACAACATCAAATGTCATTGCTTTAATATTAGTGATAAATTAATGATAATGGGTGACATTTGATTAAATACAATAAACCCTCTATGATAATGTCTCAACAAGGTCCATAAAAGACATTTTATCTATGAAAGTGAATCACCACAATATATATAAACTCAAGATAACATCAAAATACATTCATAACATGATTAGTTTCAAGGCCACATGATACATAAATGTTAGCATATAGTAACAAAGCAATAATCACATAATGTGTCAATATCTAAATATATATGCAAAGTATTAATCGCCCAATGTATCAATATCTAAGTATAAAAGCAATGTAGTATTGGCATCACAAAATAAATATAAGTAGGAACAATGTTTAATCATATTCATGCAATCAAATAAAAGGGAAATAAGTAAGTATAAAAATATGGCCTCACATGGACTATATTAGTCTTTGTCCTGGCTAGTTTGTATCAAGTGCATTGAACCATTGTAGTTCACCTTCAGTATGAAAAGAAAGTGATGGAATGCAGTATTCCATAGAACATGGATTGTGAAAAAGAGTATATGTATGGACTACATTAGTCCTAAATGTAATACTAAATTTTTATTTTATATTTAAGTATTGTAGTATTCTTGGGTTGCAAGATTATAACATTCATTCCTTTGGAGATATTGTAGCCTGACCAACTTACCATACACTATTACTTTGAGATTAGATTTTATTTATTGTAGAAACTCAACCAACTTGTCCATGTATTTATAATTTATAGTTTAGTTAGTATATACTAATGTTTTGTTGTATAAAAACCTTTAAAATTCATTTGAATTGGATTGAACATTGTGTTAATATGTTTCCCAAGGGCGTGTTTTTGTTTAAACCTATAGAAACACATAAAATGAAGAAAATAGGTGGAAAGGATAAAACATCTCTTAAACCTTAAGTGGAATTCAACTAATTTTTTGAAGCCATATTGGAGGTAAAAAATTTATTGATTAAAACTAAACAAGCTAGATTATGTGATCATTTGATCATGACAATGACACTAAGAATATGGTTAAGGAATGATTTTTTTATTGGTATTTTTAAACGTTCAGTGTAATATTAAATTTAAAGGTAAATTGTAGTCTTAAATCAATATTTTGTTTCTGAACATTTGTATATCGACTTCAAAAAAATCAGTTACAATAATTATGTAAATCTTTTCAATTGTTATTTATATTCTATAGTAAAGGTAATATTAAATGGATTATTTATTGGTTTGAAATTTTATAATACTTTATGATATTAATAAAATTACATAGCTAAGGTTATAATTACATTCTAAAGTAAGAAAACCTTGCTAACTACTAATAGACATTATATTTAGTTTGAAATTGTGGAACTATTTCATTCTCTAAGTGTGTCCATCTCATAGTGTAACCATTATTTAATGGTTGGGGTGGGCATAAAATATCAATGAATGGGACCATTTGGTATGTATTTATATAGACCTATAACATGAATAAATTAAATATAATGTTTCATATAAATAGAGATAGTACGAAGAGTCATGTAAGACTATTGCTACTAGAATGAAATGAAATCATTATTCTTTTATGAAATTTTGTATTATTATTAAAATGTCACTTTATGATATTTTTATCCATCTCCCAAACCACAAATAATTAGTGATGATTTATGTCTCTTTACAACAATTACTCTTCCATTACTTTGTGGTAGACTATCAAACCTTATCATCTCATTGTGTTCCTATCTAGGTTTCCAATCCTTTTGATATGGGAACCATTTCAAGTCTCCTCTCATGTTGTAAAATCTAAATCAACCTTATCAAAGGTTTTTTATTCACTAAAAAACTTTATTTTCTCAACCATTCCCAATACTTATCTATTTCTCGAAGCGAGAGTCTTTTTTAGGCAATTATCTAATTCATCAACCTCTTATCCAAGATGCCAGCCATTTCAACCTATATTTTCATATGGATTGTACCAAATATTTAAATTTTATTCACCCTAAGGAATGTCTTGCCTCATTCTCAATGACCATTTGTGACCTTTTTCTTTAGGCCTACTCCATCATATCCCTCTCCTTGAGATTTAACCAACCTAGGTTCTAACCTAGGGATTGACCCCTTTTTTAGAAAGATGGGGTATAGACCTGATCCTATTAGATAATTTATTTAATAATCAACCCTAATTTTAATTTAACTTTTCTTAGACTCAAAAAAAAACTATAACATTTATTTTCATTTCTTCTATAGTAGACAATAGATAAACAATACCCAAGGTCTAAAAGCAAAGAAAATATACTTTTCTTAAAGAAAAGTTACTTAAAGTATCCATTCAAGTTTAATTTAATATTTTTGTGCAATCTCATTTTCCATCTCAAGGAAATTATAACTAAATTTAGATAATATGACTTATAATCTCAAGGCATATATCTAATTACATACATTCCCAAATCAAGTATGTGTGGATACAAGCTTCACTTTTTCTCAAATTCTTGGCATAAAAAATGGTTTATTTAATTATAATATGTAGATTTCCAATAACTATTGAGTCATAAAAATACTAGAAAATAATTTTAAATATTATTATGAGTTATAATCTCAAGGCATATATCTAATTACGTACATTCCCAAAACAAGTATGTGTAGATACCCATTCTAAAAGCTTCACTTTTTCTCAAATTCTTGATGTAAATAATGGTTTCTTTAATTATAATATGTAGATTACCAATAACCATGACTAAATATTGAGTCATGAAAAAACTAGAAAATAATTTCAGATATTATTAAATATGTTTCATATATTTTCTTGCTTCTTTTTTTAGCAAGGTCACAAAATCATAATTTGAGATTTACAAACTAACTTGGCTTAACTTGTTAATTTTACATTAAAAATATTAAATAAATGCAACAAGATCACATATATTTATGATTATAAGGAATCATCAATTATATTTCTTCTATGCCCTTAACCTATAGTGCGAATAGGGATATGTGTGGCTGACTTGTGGCTTACATACCTTCATATTATCTTTTTGCATTTAACAATATTCTTAGTATGGTCAGTCTATAGAATAACCATGGATAAGTAGAGTATATATGAGAGGTATTGGTTAGTATTTTATGATCATATTGCAAATTTTGTTTGTATTGCATTATTATGAAGGTTTCCCCCTCAAAGTGGCTCAGTCAGAATAATCAAGTATTCTACTCTTTCAGCAATTATTATTGTGGATCTACTTATTTTATTCTTAATTTCATGATATATATTCTATTATTATGAATCATATAAGTAATTTCATTACAAGTGGTATCAGGGCTTCGATTTGGGCAAGTTTCTATGATGTAGTTTTTCTTTTTTAATCTGGCATCCTAAGCACTAGAAGGTCAAAAAACATAACTTGTGATATGGGATGAATTAACTTTTTCCATCACCACAGTTTTATTCATGAGTATTTTTGAAAATATATATATATATATATATGAGTAAAAAAATTTGGAAATTTTTTACCTTGTGTAAATTAGTAGTCATTGGATTCATCTTTGTAATATGATCGCAATAGTATATTTTATCTATATACTTTTTCAAGATAAAAAAACCACCCTTGTGTACATTAGTAATTATTGGATTCATCTTGATGAGGTGATCACAATGATATCATTTGTCAATACATTTTTTCTAGGTTTGCAACCTTCCTAGGGTTTGTGCAAGGTAGGGCCTAACACTAATGGTCACAAGAAAGGGAAAGAAACAACTAAAACTCCTCACAAAGATGACATGGATTCATAAAAAATTTATCTAAGTATTTTGTAGATAGTTTAGTAACTTAAGTCAGAGTTACAAAGCATGGTGTAGAAAGATGATCTTATTATAGTTAAAGGGGACCTCATAGGGTTGAGAGGGGACCTAAATGTATTTTAGGATCATTTGCAACAAATAATTGGGCACTTGGCCAAATTTTTATCTCAGTAATTGAAAAATATCCCTCTACCACTCCAATTTTGTTCTCTTCCTCCAAATAATCACAACACCATGTTACAAAGTTGTTGTTTCCAAAAGTAGACCTACACAAGTTTGATGGTATGATCCACTCATAATGGATTGCTCAAATTGAAAAAAAATTATCTACATCAGACTCCCTATTCACAAAATGGGTCATGTCATTTTTGTATCTAGAACCTGAGTAGTTCATTTGGTATCATTGTTTGTGTGCTTAAAATGCAAAGAAGGGTGTCCTAGTTTCATGGTCAGCATTTTTTGAGGAGTTTTAGTTCCACTATCATAACTATGTCTTTAAAAAATACTTCATCCAACTAGCCAAGTTACACCAAATTAAGACTATAAAATATTACATTCATCAATTTTAGAATATTTCCTTACGTGTGACAGACATCACTAATGAAAATATGACTGACCTATTTTTGTGTGGCCTCAAAGATAGAATCTAATTGGATATTTGCAAGTTTCATCCTAGTAATGTATCTGAAGCCATACTAAGGGCATGTCTAGCTAAGGAAAAAGAGTTGATCAAACAAAGACATTTCACTAATGTTCATGAATGCACCTTCCTAGTACCATCATTTCTATAACCTACTCGATTGACACCTCAAAAAATTGAAGAAAAACATGGAAAAAGTTTGTGTTTTGGATGTGATAGAAATTGTATCAAAGGACATTGATGTGCTTAAAAATAAGTTATTTTAAATTTAAGGTGTTAATGAGGAGGAAGAAGATGATGAGGATTTAGGGGCATGTTTGGAAGAACCTAAGGATGAATCTAAAGATTATCAACTTACTATTTATTTTCATGCACTTTCAAGTATTAATATTCATCAAACTCTTAAGGTGGTGGGTTTTCTAAGGAAATAAAAAGTGATTGTGTTAATTGACTCTGGGAGTACACATAACTTCATCAACAGTAAGTTGGATACTCATTTGAACTATTTCATTTATCCAACTCTAGATATTGTAAATATTGTCATTGATGTCAAAGGTCTAGCATTATTAGTGATAAAGGCCCCATTGCATTTAATGATGTTTGTAATAGTTATATCTTGGCTAATGTGTGTTAATATTTATTTAATATTAACAAATATATTTTTGGTTGCATATAAGACAAAAGAAGGACCCATGGAGAAGTCAAAGAGTCATGGGGTAAAGACAAAAGAAGAATGGGACGCATTTTCCCATGAAGAGTCCTCTTGGGGAATTCCAAGAGTCACCAAGTGAAGACAAAAGAGGAAGGGCACAATTTCTCATGAAGGGATACTTTGAGGAATATGAAAAGTCACCAAGATAAAGACAAAAGAGGAAAGGATGCTTTTGCTTATGAACGGTCACCCTATGACTTTTCAAATGCAAGGATACGAAGGGTCATGCAAGTTTGGTGTCATTTTCCATGAGGATTGAAGGGTCACAAAGGGTTAAGGCCAAAGGTCATTTGGAAATCTATAAATAAAGGCTTGAGAAGCCATTTATTATGAGTGTGAGAGTGAGTATGATTTGTATTTATTATATCTAGCTTAGAAGATCAAAGGAGAGAGTGAGTATGATTTGTATTTGTTATATCTAGCTTAGAAGAGCAAAGGAAAGAAGAGAATGATTTGTATTTGTTATATCTAGCTTAGAAGAGCAAAGGTGAGAGAGGAAAGAGATATTGTAATGAACTATCATTTGTTGAGATAGCAACATTGAGAGATAGTTATTTGGTATACACAAAATAGGTTGGTGCTCCTATGGGTTGGTGCTCATGAATTATTGATATGTTGGTGCTCAACAAAGAGGTTAGTGCTCCTGTGGGTTGGTGATCACAAATATTTTTTGTGTTGGTGCTCATTAAAGGGTTTGGTGCTCCTATGGGTTGGTACTCATGAATTGTTTCTATGTTAGTGCTTAGTAAAGGGTTTGGTGCTCCTATGGGTTAGTGTTCATGAATTGTTTCTATTTTGGTGCTCAGAAAGGGGTTGGTGCTCTTGTGGGTTGGTGCTCATGAATATTTATTGTGTCAGTGCTCAGCAAAGGGGTTGGTGCTCCTGCAAGTTGGTGCTTGTGAATATTGTAGTTTGAGTTGGTGCTTATTCATATACTTGAGATTATTCTCCATGGTTTTTTCCATATTGGGTTTCCACAAAAAATATGGTGTCTCTCTCTATCTTATGTGGTGTCTATTATTTCAGTTTTATTGCATATCATGAATGTTTGGTTAAGTGGAATTTTATTAAGGGAAATTTTATAAGATTAATGATATACTGATTCACCCTCCCCTCTTAGTATATCCCATGCTTAACAATTGGTATCAGAGTAGGTTCCTTTTGAAAAAAATTTATAGCTTGAAGGTAGATCAAGAAAGCACGATGGCTGGATCACATGAAGGATTTTCTACAAATGAGGCACCTTTGTTTGATGGGATGAATTATGCTTTTTGGAGCATAAGAATGAAGACTTATTTGATGGCCCTTGGATTTGACATATGGCAAGTAGTGGTAAAGTAATATGAAGAGCCACAGACACTTGTAATTACTCCAATAGAGAAGAAGGCAAGTGAATGTAATGCTAAAGCTTTAAATGTTATTTTATGTAGTTTATGTGAATATAAATTTTTTAAAGTTATGCAATGTAAATTTGATCATGAAACTTGGGTAAAACTTGAGAATATTTACAAAGGTGATGGAAAGGTTCAGCAAGCTAAGCTTCAGACTTTTAGAAGACAGTTTGAAAGTTTGAAGATGGAAGAAGAAGAAGATATAGAAATTTATCTATTGTGAGTTGATCAAATAGTAAAATTAGATTCAAGGTCTTGGATAAAAGTTGGAAGAGTCAATGGTGGTACAAAAGTTTTTGAGATCTCTACCAATGAGATATGACGCAAAGGTTTCAGCAATTGAGGAGATGAAGAAATTTAGCCAAGCTAAAGATAGATGAGCTTCATGGTATATTCACAGCATATGAGATGCAAACTAAACAAGATAAACCCTCAAAGAGAGAAGTAGATTTTAAGACATAAAATAAAGAGAAAGCTAAGATTCAAGTATCAATTGATAGTTCCAGTGATGATGAAGATGACAACGGATCTCTTTTCATTCACAAGCTGAAAAGGGAAACAAGTAAATATCAAGGAAAATTACCTTTTAAATGTTTTAATTATGGAAAGATTGGACATTTTTCAGCTAAATACCCAAACAATGGTAATGATGATGAAGAAGAAGAAAATTATACATACACGAAGAATTTCAAATGTAAATTCAAGAAGGGATTTGAGAAGAAGAGCATGTATTCTAAAGATCCTAGCTCAGTCGAAGATAGTAGAGTCAGTGATTCAAAAGGAAGAAGAGATTATATTCATGGCCATACATGAAGATGTCTCTCCAATAAAAAGTATAGATGATCAAGAATAAGAAGAGGATGAAGCCGAAGTGAATCTAGAAGGAGAACTCATTTGTGCCTTAGAAGACTTAGAAGCTATTGAGAAGAAGAATCGAATATTGAAGCGCCAGATCAAGAAAAATGAAAAGGAGTCAAAGGAAATAATTGATAATATAATAGCACATGTTGAATAATCTAAAAGGAATGAAAAAGATCTAACAGCATAGTTTCAAAAAGTAAGAAAATAATGTGAAAGGTATGTTATTGAAATTGCCTTTTTAAAAGAAGATATTGAGAAAGCAAATAATGATAGAGTAGTTAGTGATTCCAAATTTGAGGATAGCACTAAATAATATATTAGAAAGCCAAAAGTCAAATTTAGATAAGATAGATATCAGATTTGAAAAGAAAAAGAGCTATGTTGAAGCTCTTAAAAAAGAGGAAATAAGAAGGGAAGAAGTGAAGAATATAGAGGACATTTCAAACAAAGAAGGCTGGAGGGAACAAAGCTACAAAAGGCAATTAGGTCAGAGATACACAGATAAGTCTTAGTTTTATGGTTACTATTTTTATTGTAATGGATATGGTCATAAGAAATTAGAATGTCAGAAAAGAGCTAACAATTTTAGAAATAAAGAGAAGGAAAGTCATGCAGAGTCAAGCGGAAGCTACAACTCTTTTGCTCCTCTATCAATCTTTGGTGAAGAGGCCATAATATGTTACAAATGTAACAACTTTGGACACATAGCTTGGTATTGTAGAAGTATGTTTGATTTAGTCAAAAAGCATCAGAGTTTTAAATCTCCATTCATCAAGAAGAAGGTTCAAACATGTTCATGGTAGAAGAAACAACCTAAAGATTCTATGTTGATACAAACAGCTTTACATGCAAGAAATGAAGGTCAGCCATGGTTCATTGATAGTGGATGTTTGAGACATATGACAAGAGATAAGAGTAAGTTCATAACTCTAAAGAATATTAATGGTGCCACAGTGAAATTCGAAGATAAAACCACTGCCAGGATAGCCAGAAAAGGTACTTTGAGTTTGGATAATGGTAGAACCAAGACTAAAAATGTTTTGTATGTAAAAGGTCTTAAGCATAATCTATTGAGTGTAAGTCAAATATGTGATCAGGGATACAAATTAAATTTTTATGAAGAAGTTTGTGAGATTAGAAGAAAAGATAAAAGGAGTTGATTGTAGATGCTCAAAGGACAAGCAACAATTTATATGTATTACCAGATATCTTCTCAAAGGCACGATCAAAGGACACATTCAAAGATCTACAAGAGGAGTTGGGAGTAATTAATATTACTTCTTGCCATTGAGATTCAGCATCAGTTGAGGGGGAACTAAGTGTTAGCTCCAAGTAGACCCTTTACCATTGATGTCAAAGGGGGAGAATAATAAGTACAGGTATAGGTGTAGAAATAGGTACAGGGAATAGGTACAAGTTACTACAATAAGGGGGAGTTACTATATGTTTTTTAGGTGACAGTATGTGTAGGTTTTAAGATGTGGCAATTTCAAGATTGAGGTTGCCATCAATGACAAAGGGGGAGATTGTTAGAAATATTGTCATTGATGTTAAAGGTCTAGCATTATTGGTGATAAAGGCTCCATTGCATTTGATGATGTTTGTAATAGTTATATCTTGGCTAATGTGTGTTAATATTTATTTCATATTAATGAATATATTTTTGGTTGCATATAAGACAAAATAAGGGCCCATGGAGAAGTCAAAGAGTCACAGGGTAAAGACAAAAGAAGAATGGGATGCATTTTCCTATGAAAAGTCATCTTGGGGAATTCTAAGAGTCATCAAGTGAAGACAAAAGAGGAAGGGCATAATTTCTCATGAAGGGACACTTTGAGGAATAAGAAAAGTCACCAAGATAAAGACAAAAGAGGAAAGGATGCTTTTGCTTATGAAGGGTCACTATATGACTTTTCAAATGCAAAGATACGAAGGGTCATGTAAGTTTGGTGCCATTTTCCATGAGGATTGAAGGGTCACAAAGGGTGAAGGCCAAATTTCATTTGGAAATCTATAAATAAAGGCTTGAGAATCCATTTGTTATGAGTGTGAGAGTGAGTATGATTTGTATTTGTTATATCTAGCTTAAAAGAGCAAAGGAGAGAGTGATTATGATTTGTATTTGTTATATCTAGCTTGGAAGAGCAAAGGAGAGAAGATAATGATTTGTATTTGTTATATCTAGCTTAGAAGAGAAAAGGTGAGAGAGTAAAGAGATATTGTAATAAACTATCATTTGTTGAGATAGCAACATTGAGAAATAGTTGTGTGGTACACACAAAAGGGGTTAGTGCTCCTATGGGTTGGTGCTCATAAATTATTGTTGTGTTGGTGCTCAGCAAAGGGGTTGGTGCTCCTATGGGTTGGTGCTCATGAATAGTTGTTGTGTTGGTGCTCAACAAAGGGGTTGGTGCTCTTGTGGTTTGGCGTTGATAAATTATTATTGTGTTGGTGCTCAGCAAGGGGTTGGTGCTCCTGTGGGTTGTTGTTAATGAATTTTTATTGTGTTGGTGCTCAGTAAAGGGGTTAGTGCTCCTGTGGGTCATTGCTCATGAATAGTTGTTATGTTGGTGCTCAGCAAAGGGTTTGGTGCTCTTACAAGTTGGTGCTTGTGAATATTCTAGTTTGAGTTGGTGCTCATTCATATACTTGAGATTGTTCTCTGTGGTTTTTCCCACATTTAGTTTCCACGTTAAATCTAGTGTCTCTCTCTATCTTGTGTGGTATTTATTATTTCAATTTTATTGCATATCTTGAATGTTTGGTTAAGTTGAATTTGATTAAGGGAAAGTTTATAATATTTATGATATATTGATTCACCCCCCCCCCTCTCAGTATATCTCGTGCTTAACACTAGAATTTTAAGTCATGATTATAGATGGTGGTACCATAAACTATTCTATAAAATGCAATAGCATTAATCTTGTTATGGTATACTATTTGTTAGATTCCCCTTTGTTTTTTTATTCCCTTGGGAGGAGCTGACATTGTTTTGGGAGTATAGTGGCTCATAACTTTGGGCACTATTGAGATGAATTTCTAGGAAATATTTATGAGGTTTTATTCAGAAGGTAAAACCTTTGAATTTTGTGGATTACGAGTTAAATTTCTATAACTAATTAGTTCCTATTAGATGATGAATATTCTCAAAAAAGGTGTTGAAGGATTTGTGACATGCTTATTTTCCATATAGGTTCAACCAAATGAGGAGTCTACACATCTTAATTTGAAAATGGTGTTGGATGACCATTATATTATTTTTGGTGACATGCCAAAAAGACTTCCTCCAAGTCATGTGCATGATAATGCCATCAAGATCTTTCTATGAATTACACCACCGATCATTGGACCCTATAGGTATCCCTATGCCCATAAGATTTAAATTGAAAACATGGTACAATATATGTGGAGGTAGGAATCATCTGACACAATCAAAGAAAATATTCCTCCCCTATGTTCATGGTGCAAAAAAAGGATGTTATTTGGAGGATGTGCTTAGACTATAGAGAAATCAACAAGTACACTTTCAAAGATAATTTTTTATTTTATTAATTGATGATTTTCTAGATGAATTACATGGTGTTTTTTATTTTAATAATTTATACCTTCATTTGGGTATCATGAAATTTGAATCTACAATGAAGACATTCCTAAAATAGCTTTTAGAACTCATGAAGGCCATTATGAATTTATGGTCATGCCTATTTGCCTCACAAATGCACCATATACATTTCAAAGTTTGATAAATACTATTTTTAGGCCATTTTTTAGAAAGTTTGTATTGATTTTTTTTATGATATCCTCATCTACAACAAAAATTGGGACAACCATTTGAAGCATGTGAAATAGGTACTTTCAATTCTGCAACAACATCAGCTTTATGTCAAACATTCCAAATGTGATTTTTTTGCCCAATAGGTGGATTACTTGGGTCATATTGTTTCACATTATGGAGTGAAATTTGATCCTAAAAAAATACAAATGATGACAGAGTGGCAAGTTCTCAAGACCCTCAAGAACCTTCAAGTATTTATAAGGCTAACTGGTTACTATTGTAGGTTTGTCAAAACTTATAGTAGAATTGTAGCCCCACTCACCTCTTTTTTGAATAAAGACTCCTTATAGTAGATTGATTTAGCTACTAAGGAGTTTGAATATTTGAAAATGGCTATGTGTAAAACTTCAAATTTACAATTATGGATTTTTCAAAAAATATTGTTGTGGAGTGTGATGCATTAGGATATGGCATGGTAGTTGTACTCATATAAGAATGTAGACCACTGGAATTTTAAAGTTGTCAACTAAAGGAAAAAATAGGCTCAAACCAATCAATTCTAAAGATATGGTGGCTATTTTACATTTAGTCAAGTAATGGAGACCTTATCTGATGGGTCATCACATTTAGGTAAAAATTGATCATGATAGCCTACAATATTTTTTGGAATAATGATTGTCATCTGAATTTAAATAAAAAATAGGTTACTAAAATGTTAGGATATAATTTTTAAATAGTCTATAAGAAAGGAAAAGAGAATGGAGTGGTAGATGCGCTATCCCAGAGGGATGAATCAGTTGAGGCATTATTATGTGTAATGACTATTTGGTAGGCAGATTAGCTGGAGGAAGCAAGATAAGAATGGGAGAATGGTAGTGCTACCCATGACTTGATTCAAAATCTTTAGCAGGGTTTAGGGTGATAAAAAATTTACATGGGAGGTAAATGTTATGGTATAAAAATAGATTATACCTTTGTTAGCATTCTCTCCTCAAAATAAAATCCTTTTGGAACTTCATGCATCTCCACTTTGAGGTTGCTCAGGATTTTTGAAAACATGTCATAGAATCAAGCAATATTTTTTTGGGGAAGGACTCAAGGGGGATGTTCAAAAATATGTGGTTTAATGCATACATCAACAAAACAAAGGTGAAACCATTGAGACCCTAGGTCTTTTATAGCCTTTATCCATCCCTAGCCAACATTGGGAGGAGGTTTCCATGCATTTCATTATTGGATTACCATGGTCTGAGGGTAAAAATGTTATCATGGTAGTTGTGGATTGACTCACTAAGTATACTCATTTTTGTTCTTTATCATAGCCATTTGTTGCTAGTACATTAGCTTCTACTTTTCTCAATATAGTTTATAAATTGCATGGTACTCCAAAGATCATTATAAGTGACCGAGATCCCATTTTTATTAGTAATTTTTGGACTAAATTATTTGCATGTTTTGGCACCCAGTTGGATCATAGTTCATCTTATCATCCTCAATCTAATGGACAAACATAGGTAGTCAATAAATGTCTAGAAGTATATCTTTGTTGTTTTATTTTTGATAAATAGGACAAATGGGTTCATTGGTTGCCACTTGTCTAATGGTGGTATAACACTTCTTTTCACACTTTTAAAATGTCTCCTTTTATGACATTTTATGGGTATTAACTCCCATCCATCATTTCCTCCTTGAAAATGCATCCCAAACTTTGAACTGTTAAGGAACATATTCACCATTAATAAGAGGTACTAGTGAGTTTGCGAGAGAATTTAGCAATGGGACAAAATATAATGAAACAATAAGCCAATCAACACCATAATGAGAGGAATTTTAACATAGGTGATTGGGTCTTTATGAGTTTTAATCCATATATGTCTTTAAAATAATATAAAAAAGATAACAAGTTGTCACCTAAGTATTATATCCCTTATCAAATCTTCCATAAAATTGGTAGTGTGGCATACAAACTAGAATTGCCTCCATCCACTTACATACATCCAATTTTTCATGTATCTTTTTTGAATAAGGTAACTGAACATAGAGTTTCCATTCAAACTAAGTTACCATAATTGGATGAAAAATTACAAGTCATTCTGGAGCCTAAAGAGGTCCTTTACATGTGCACTAAGCAATTATGGACTAGAGAAATTAAGGAGTATTTGATCAAATGGAAGAACCTGCATTCTGAAGATGCAACATGAGAGGATGAAGTATTCCTATAGAAACATTTGAGTTTAATTCACCATTGAGGACAAAAAAAATTTGAATGAGAAGGGAATGTTACACCCTTAACCTATAACATGTCTATGGATATGTATAGCCAAATTGTGACTCACATACCTTCTTATTATTTAATTACATTTCCCAATGTTCTTAGTATGGTCAGTTTATGGATAACCATAGATAAATAGAGTATATATAGGAGGTAGTGGTTATTCTTTTATGATTATATTGAAAATTCTATTTTTATTGCATTGTTGTGGAGGTTACCCCCTCAAAGTGACCCAGTCATAATATTCAAGTATTCTTCTCTTTTACCAATTGTTGTTGTAGATCTGCTTATTCTATTCTAGATTTTGTGATATATAATTCTATTATTGTCAATCATCTATATAATTTCATTGCAATTTCTCAAATTATTTATATATTTGGTGTTTTCATCCTTGTACACCTCAATGATCTTAGAACCCATATCAGAGGTAAAATTAATTGAGATAATAAAATACCTCAGTATAACTAGCCATTTCATTACATATCTTATGTGTATAATCACTATTTCATGTAAAATTGAATAATTTATCCTAAAAACTTGAGTTTCAAAAAATAAAATACTTAATATAGTTATAATTTTTATGGATAACATGTAGACAATAAGAGGGGCTCAACACTACTCAAGTGAATGTCAATATCATCATCATATGATTCACAACTCAAATGTCAATTTACATAGTCATTTGTTCCCACATGAGTATCCATATAATATGTTTAATGAGGAATTGAATTAAGATAACCATTCTCGGTAAATGTTGTCATTTTCTATTAGCTCAAATTCAATGCTATAAAAAAATTAATGTTTCCCCACAATTGTAAGGACATTCACTCATACTCATGTTGGAACTAAGAATTCCAATTTAAAAAGTAAATAAATAAACTCAATAACATAGAGTCAATTTGAGTTTAATTTACATAGTCCAAAATCATAATAAATAATTACAACATCAATATAAGATTTCTTTAACATTTTAATCATAAAATAATAATAAAATTTTCGTTAATGAAACCAATAAAATATGCCACTATATTAATTCAATAACATTAAATATCCCACAAAAATATTGAAATCAGTAATGACACGTATCAATAAACAAAGTCATATGGCATAATACTTGAATTCCATATAAGAGTGTAGGTAGGCATGTTATTGGTGTTGGGATCTTGTTACACCAGGTGGCTTGATCCACAATGTTTTAATGGGCCACAAGGATAAGAACCAAGAGGCAACACATAGGGGAGGTTAAACAAGACCTTTTACATAAAATAGATTCCTTTTTTTAAAGATATAATTTTTTTATAAATTTTAAAGCAAATCTTTATAATCAATAACTTTATAGATACCCATTTTTAATTTAATTTTCCAAAAATAAATTTCTAACAAAAATAGCAATAATATCTATTTACTATAGATTTTTTATACCATTTGGTGGTGTAGTATATTAGCTGAAAAATGCACTACACTATGTGATTCACAAAATAAAATGTGATGTTGTAAATAGTTTACTGCATATAATCTAATGGTGATACACCACTCTCAATATATCCACTAATCTATCATATTTAGTGGTGCATCATTTCATTTTTTACTATTTCACCTTACTTATTTTAAGATTTCAAGTCCATTTTATATTGGTGCACCATAATTATCGTATGACAAATTTAAACCCTATGGCAATGTCTTACAAGACTTAAAAAAGACACTATAAATTTTCCATGCTCAAGTTCAGTTCATTAGATTCAATTTGAAGCACTATAAAAAAATAAATTAAAATTGGATGGCATGCCTCAGATTGTATGACATAAAAAATTCAATGACTGCCTAAATATTTGTTTTAAATCAATGACCTAACTTATTTTCATTACATTGAGTCTCCTTTCTATTTATTTGGGGTCAAATTTAAAACCCATTGTGATGTGTGTTTTGATTAATTTACATATAAGAGATCTAAAAAATGAAGTTATGTTTTAATTCAGACTACAGCAAATATGGAAATAAACTTAATAATTTGAATTGAAAAGAGATAATTAATATTGCAGCTACTTGACTTAGAATTGATAAGACAAGAGAGGAATGGTGTATGGTAGTATGTAACTCATAAAAGATGTTATAGTATCTATATATATTATGGATGTGCTTTTTCATGTGTTCAAGTTTGTAATAGAGGTTTAAAAACTATTTGGATGTTGTCAACAAATTCATACTCATATAGTGACCAACACTATTAGGATTTATCGGTAGTGTTTTTACACATAATGGGTTTCTAAAAATTCTAAGAACCCTAAGTATATGCTTGAAATGTGTTTTTTTTTTATGGGCAATCTTTGATCGCATGCAATAATACCTATTTTCTATCTTTTATCCAAAACCCTATTTGTGCTTGACTGATCACAAGATACTTTAAAAATGGGTTAGTATTTTACATTGGAAATCCCTAACCACTATGTTTCCTATTGTCCAAGTTTCCAAAAAGGGTTGGAACCATACATAGTTCTCTCACTTAGGTGTATGTGTGAAAAATCATGAACAATCTATAATATAGTCATGTCTTTGATCTTCACATTTTTCACCATGCAACTTTGACCTATGTGTATTCATATTTGGTTCTATAAAAGTATGTAGGGTTGTTCATTGAAGATTTGATATGTGTATATGACTTGTTAATAATGTTCCAAGATAATGTGAGATGATCCAATATATTTTTAGGTGATTTCAATATTATCTAATATATTTGGGGTTATTTGTATATATAAGTGACTATTTGTTAATCTCAAGCTATCATTGACCCAAAAAACATGTCCATATAAACCTAATAGAGACTTCCCAATTTTAAAAATATTCATTGATGGTCCCTATACATTTCTAGTAGAGGGAGACACCTATGATATCTGGCACTCTTTAGGATTATTGGCAGTGTCTAGGAAGTGTAAAATAAGGATGTGAAGTATGGAGAAGGTTCGTCTAGGATTGTAAATTTGTTCCTATATAGACCAAGTTAGTCCTAAGTAAATATGGTTAGTGGTTAAAGGTAACTAATATAATGAATGGGTAAAATTATATAGTTAAAGTGTGCTCAAGAGTCAAATATACGTGCATTGTCCAAATATGTCCAAGTATGTCGAATTGATATTTCCAAAGTGTCAAAGACAAAATTAAGGTGTCTAATGATACTCCCTTTTAAATATAATATTTAAAATTCTAAATTAAAAATATATAATAAATAAAATTGATACCTATGATAACCAAGCTTAGTGTTGACAGGTGTAACCATAATATACCATTTGCTCCATGTGAAACCTACAAGAAACATGTGTAAATCAATGTCCTCTCATGATAATTAACCTAAAATAATTTGAATCATTGAAATAATTTAAAATTTAAGGAATGATACCTAATGGTATGTAGACCAAGTGGTCACTTATTGTATTTGATTGGAGAATATTGTGGGGTGAACATGCCCCAAATAGATGCAAATGTTGAAATAATGAGCTAAGGAGTGTAAATGCCTAAACTACCACTAGATAAGGTAGTTGTATAAATTGAGTGATGTAGTAACCTCAACCACATTTTCTTGAGTGTCAAAATAACTCTTTTATGTAACCCCAAATTGGGTTCATATGTAAAATAGGAACCCTAAAATTAGTTTTTATGTAAAAGTATAACCCTAAAATTAGGTTCGTGTGTAAAATTAGATCCACAAAATTAGGTTCATATGTAAAAATATCAACCAATACAAATGGATATAGATACAAAGTGCTCAAGTAGTACCATCATTCCCAAATGATCTTCAATATAAAAAATTTACATGAAAAAATTTCATGCCCCATATGACCCATTTATTCCTTAAAGTTATATAGAATTTAAAATTGTCCCTAAAAATAATATATAATATAAAGATATGTCTCTCAAAATTTCATTGAATGTCTCAATAGTTCCTCAAAATTGTGTGAATATGTAACAATATACTCAATATAACCCATTTGAATCATATATTTTGTCTCAATATGTGAAATGCTTTGTTTGACCTTGTTTGACTCTTTGAAACAAGCCCTTTGTAAATATCCTTTTGATATGAGGTTTGAATCTTGTGAATCACTCATCTAAAAATAAATAATTACCCACATCACATGTTATATATAAAAAGTATAATCATGTAAATTACATATATATACATGATAAGATATGTTCTCATAGAATAATTTTGATCATTTTAAGCATGTATGAAACATGTAATCCAAGGTAAGGGTAATTGTTTGGTAGTCACAAACAAGATATAATCATGATAACTCATTAGAAAAAAGGTGTCATAAATATCTAGATATATCAATTAAACATATAGTATATATAATCGCACTACATGCATGTTATGAATCATGGAAATGTAAATGAAAATAGATAACACATAATAGGGGTGTGCATGATATAAATCATGGCACCAAAAACATAGTAAGAGTCAGTTAGCTCCATAGAAAGATATGTAAACATGCACATAATATCATAGTGAGTAATCCATAAGCACATACATCATGATAAAGAATCACACAAGCATACAAACACGACTAAATCTAAAATAATTTTGGAATGACACAAAATAGAGGATCCTCTAACACAAATGACATATGACAAGACAATACACAATCAATTTACCCATAGAACATAAAACAAGTAGTATAGATAACTTCAATGATCAAGCAATATCACAACTAGTAATAAATAAGAATGCAACAAGAAATGTTATTTTTCATAATTAGTTAATGTCTTCATATTGTATATAAAAATGTAATATCCATAAGAATTATCACTTATAAAATTTATGAACAAGATCAAGTTATGTATAAATAGTGTAAGTAGCTCAATACAATCAATGGAATGGCATAAAAATATTTAACCTAAAAAGTGTACCAAGATGCCCCCAGCATGGGCATGCCTCCAATGTAGAAATGTTTCCCATGAGTGTGATCAAAAATTTGCATTTTTATTTTCATGTCTCATAAATAACCTATATACCCTGCATCCAACTCATGTATACCATGAAATGTGTGTGCATAGAAACTAGATATGTAACTCACCATGTATATGAGAGATGACATAAATTAACTGTGTACCATAAAAATAAGTCATACATAGATCTTGGCTTTGTATTTTGAAAATTTTAATGTTTTTTATACTTTTTAATTTTTTTTTTTTTTTTAGTTTTAAAATATTTACATAAGCAAACACTCAATTAATCAAGTAAGGCCAAGGGGAAAGGCTCAAAAATATAAAATAATATAATGGATCCAAAAAATCAATAGCATATTTCAATGTATATTGTGTACCAAGTGTGATAACGAAGTGGTTTCAAGAAGGTGAAGGCAAGTGGTATTCCCCCACTATATATGTTAAAGTCATGTCGCAAAGAAGTATGTGAAATAACTCATAATAAATGCATACCCCCAGTGAGAAAGAGTTCACGTGTAAATGTCATAAGATGTGTAGACATATAATATGAGTGATCATGTAATCTCAAAGTTTATAATTAAAAAAACAATCATAGATAGTCAATATGGAGATGTGGGCAAGTGGTATGTCATATCTAGTTGTAACATACCTTAAATATTATGCACTAAGATCATAATGTTGTAAAGGGTGTGTATGCATGTATCATCGTAGGATAGTTAACATGATTTTTTAGAATGGGATAAAATCAAAAGGCAAGGGCTAATGAATCACAATAATCAAACCAAATCCAAGGTCTATAATAATGATTAATGTGTAAGCATATGTACACATGGAACCCATGTCAAAATAGAAGAACAGAAGAAGCAATTAGTCAAATCAAGAGAGGGTGATCAAATAAGCAATAAATAAGTAGCTATGTATAACTCTATGGTACACCAAATATGTATTTATTAGGACCATGATATGCTACATTTATGCATTATCATTTATTGTAGGAGATATTATTATCTTCCCAATATCTCTCATATTAGAAAAAACAATCGTCATCAAATTTTCAGTCACATTGGAATCAATCGTTGATTTTGAAACTCAATAATTTTGAAATGTCTTTATAAAAATGATCTTCTTCATTAGTATTGGTTGTTTAAATAACTTTGAGATTTTTTTTTATTGCAAACAATTATCTCTTTAATTTTGTGTCTTCAAGCAAAGTATCTATCTATTGAATGTCCTCTTATTTCAAGATATGAACAAAAGTATTTATCTTTGTGAGATGTTGGCTTATGTTTTGAAAATATGTTTCACATAGGTGGTAATTTGATCATGTTTTTTTTTTTTTTTCAATAGGTACTTCAATATGTTTTTTTTAAAATTATTGAAGAAACATATAGATTTAGTTGAAATGTATTCTATTTTCAACATGGCTACTACTTTTACTCTATTAATAGATGAAGTCTTGATTGATTCCTAAGTTATAACATTATTTTATGTTTTAGTAGATTTTGTTTCTTTAATTCATGTATTAGGATTTTTTATCTTCCGTACATTGGTATGAATGCAGGAAACTTCCCAATGGGTGATGTTTTTATGCTAAGCTAGAGTTATTCTTCCTCTAGATCAATGGTATTATATGTAAGATGATTAAATAAATCATTAGTTGTTGTAAGTAATTTTCCCTTGATAGGTTATATGAGACCATTTATAAATATGATTTATCTTTCTACATCACATGGTTGATACATTAATGAATGCATATGACACTATAATTTAAAGATGAAATCATGTATGGTTTCGTTGCAACCTTCATTTAGATGTTGAATATTTACAATAGTAGATCTTGGTCTATTATTAGTAATATACTTTTCAAAAATGATTTTTTTAAATGTCTCATTGAATCTAGGGATCCAATAGAAAAATAATAAAACTAATTTAAATCATCACAAACCAAAGTTGGAGGAAATAACTTAAGTATCATCAAAGGACGGTCTTCAAAACTGCCTATAGAAGTTAATGTATTGTAAATGTGATTTTAATGATCCTCATGAACATAAAATAATTTTAATATTTAAATGATCAATTCATATGAAAAACTGATGTTCAATATTTCTTTTTTCATTGGATGTGTATGTTATATATTTTATTTAATGTGAACCTTAAATTATTCTTGCTCTAAATTTTGAAATACGCTTTTATGTTTGTATGTCTCTTATATCCTATCTCACAGTGCATAACTATAGTGTAATAATGGTGATATTCTCAATAATATAATTAAAACTATGAGTCATATATTTGATAGTAGGAGCAAATACAATTTTTTATTAGGTGTCAGAAAATTCTTAGCAGTCAATGCAAAGTGTTTTGAAATGATAAAAAGTACAAACTTGAACAGAAGACAGTATTTTTCATTTTTATGATATGTTCTACTACTATATCTTAGAGAGATATATTTGCTTTAATATATTTCAAAATAATTTGATTTATTATTCCATTAGTTATTGTATCTACATTGTGTAGTCTTTCTACCAAAGGTAGAGTAATTTTATTTATTGAAGTTTTGAATCTACATCATATAGGTGTTATGAGATCACAATGGTTTTATAACATCTCAATAGTGTTAATTTAAACCATGATTATATTCAAATAATGCCCACACAAAGGTATATAGGTTTGAAAGCAGAGAATAAACCCAGGACCAGAAAATACCTAAATGTTATGGAAAGGGCAATTTATAGAAACCCAAGGTTGAAGAGATGTTTGAAAAATATTAGTTTCACCAAAAAAAATTGATTATTCTACACCTAACAGATATAAAATAGTTAAAACTATGGCCTAATTTATATTATATTAAATATGGCAATAAACATGATAATCTAAGTTGAAAATGGATAGTTGATATTGCACCCACTTGACCTAGAATTGACAACATAAGATAAGGATGATGTACACTTAATTAATTCTAATTGTTTTTAACTCAAAAAAAATTCCATGGGATCTCAAAATTCTCTATATGTTCTTAGTTAAGTGTTCAGGTCTATATTAAGGATTGATAGACTATATAAACATTGCCAGCAAAGTCAAATCCCTAAAACGATCAACATTGACAGGTTTATTATCCATTCCTCTATGCATAGTGGGGATATTCAAAGTTTTAGAGCCTTATGCTTCAACCTATAATATATTTATGTGGATGTGCAATCTTATATCATACTTTTTTTTTAAACCCTAATTATACTTGATTAACCATAAGATATCCTAATTTTTTGTTATTAATTTGGGATGAATAACCCCAACCACTCTTTATTGAATGGCTGAGTGTTTCCTATGTTCCAATATGCACTTTATAGGATTATCGATAGTGTCCTAGAAGTGAAAAACAAGGATTTTACATATGGAAAAGGTTTGTTTAGGATTATAAGGGTGTTCCTCTATAGACCAAGATGATATGGAATAAATATGTCTGACAGATAATTGTAGTTAAGATTGTGAAAGGGTAGACTAATAGAGGGAAAGTGTGCTCAAGATTTATATATATGTATATTATCCAAGTATTAATGATGCAAAAATTCCAAGACCAATTTAGATGTCTATAATGTGTTATCCTATCATGTTAATTAGTATGTCATGATGAGATCCACACTAGTGTGCTTAGATAAAATAGGATGCACCACATGAAACAATGTCAAAAACCTATATTGTTCCCAAGAAGAACACACCTTTTAATGTTTTTAAAATATTTGATAATCTAACTTAAATTTTATAAAGATAACTTTATCAAAATTTAAAAGGAAATTTGAAGCTTACTTAAGTATTTTTGTGTGTCAAACTACAAAAACAAATGGCATATTTTATAATTCATTTTATTACATAATACTTCGCTATCAAAATATTACTAGTTGTCATCTTATCTAATCAAAATTTTAAATGAAGTAAAATTTATGTTTGACTCTATATAAGTTGGATTGTCCTTGGATAGTCTTCAATCGAGATTATTTTTAAGAGGCAACTGCCTTAATATTTATTTATCAAATAAAAAGAAAATGTGATTCATAAATTAATGACTTATAGTTTTCCAATCTAATAACTAAGGGATTCCCTCATATTCAAGCTTTGATTTGACCCATTGGACATCAAATCTACCTTGAGCATCATATTTGATAGCCTAAAGTTATATTGTGGACTACCCTACTAAAGAAATCTTAATCATCCTTATAAGTTATAACACCTAAACTAAGCTAATAATTTATTTAATTAATGAATCTCAACTTGAATTCAAACTTGTGTTTGAATTCCCTTAATCTTTTAACAACCTCAAGCTTATATCCTAGTTTTATGTGTGTCCACTAATATCAACGTACACTACATTTTCTTGCCTCTTTTTTAAACAACCTCATTTTCATTACAAAACTTCACCCAAATATTGTATCTGATCCATTTGATTGACAATTAAATCTATAGTTGAGTTTATTTTTTTTTCAAAAGTGACATGTAATTTATTACATCATCCAAGCTTAATGCCAAAAAAAACTTGAGTTTAATACGTACAAAGTGCACCATGCCATCGTGACCCAATTGCAAGCCTCTAGAAAAATACAACCCAAATTTTTAATTTATTATGTGTGAATTCAAAAACTCTATTAAAGAAACCCAAAATTTAAGCTAATAGTTTCATAGTGTAGGTGTCAACATGGAAAGAAAACAAAGAAAAACAAGTTATTGAACACGGAATAGTTGTTTAAAATACAAGGAAAATAGAGTTAAAATTAAAAATTATATGGAATTAAAGAATCATAAAACCATCCTATTAGGGTTTTGGAAACTACCATAGTAGAGAAGCATGAATAATTTATTTGGCTTCTAAATGAGAATAAAATGAGGAAAACATACAAAGATACACATGACACCATTTTTATAAATGTTGACCAATAACTTTTAGATGCATAACCACATATAAGAGTGATAAACATATAATTGATACAAATGAAGGCAAACCTTAGAATTCTAGGTTAGCATGGTTCATGTTTACTAAAACACATATAGAACCATTGATTGTAGATTTCTGTGCATAGAGGTTTGATCTTAATATTGACAGTATCACTTATGCAAATGATATAGATTTTGCCTTAGAGATTTATGAAAAAATAATAGGTAGGGTTTTTTTGTTGTGTTCCTAAAC
This sequence comes from Torreya grandis, assembly GCA_037957365.1. Classification (NCBI taxonomy): domain Eukaryota; kingdom Viridiplantae; phylum Streptophyta; class Pinopsida; order Cupressales; family Taxaceae; genus Torreya; species Torreya grandis. The sequence goes on from JARHVA010000011.1 coordinate 740,683, forward strand.
ACAACATATTTGTTTATGTTATATAAATGAGTTATATTATTATAAATCTTGTTTATATGTATTTAATTAGTTATGTTAGATAAGTAACTAATAATGGTAAGTGGGTTACTTTAGAAGCTACCAATATATTTATTGTAACTAGTCATAGTGGCTTATTATATAGTTATCCCAAATGTATAAAAACTCTATAATGGTAGGTATTTTAGTATTATATACTATAGGCAAGAGAATCATGTGAGGGAATCAAAGAGTATTATATGTGTGGATTGTTTCCTTCCAATAAAGAGCATTTTGGAGTGTTCTTCTAATAAGGATAATTATATGGTGTTTCACTACCTCATGGGTTTGATCTAAGTTTATGATTATGTTGGGTTATTATATTTTTAAGTTTTGAGACCTTTATTTTTTTATCTACAAATATTATACTATTATGTATAGGTTCATAACATTTTTAAGATTTTTCCATGGATCAAATGAAAATCAAACATTAATATTGGTGCACAAGCCCAAATATGGATATGCAAATGCATTGAGCAAAGGAAAGAAGTGTAAATAGAATGCATTATTCTAAGTAAGGAGATATCTAAACAAGATATTTATGGGTTAACTCATGAAGAATTTGTTCAAGGACCTATTTTCTATGATAGCATCAGCCTATGGACTCCCCAAATACATAAAGTTAGATTATTTCATGTTGGACATGGTTTTTGCCATCCATTCAAATATTTTAAGACCAATTATATTAAATTATTGTCATTATACATCTGAATGCATAAATTATGACTTAATCATTTATAATCAATAAAAAATATTCACCTACTTCTCTGTTATGTTCTATATCTTTCTTCATGAATTTAAAGATATTTTCAAAGACTTTCCCATTACTAATATTGATAAACAAAGCAAAGAGAATATTTGTTTTGAATGGTGTCCTCGCATCAATTTGGGGGTTGATTCTGATTGTGTTATCTTCTATGAAAAATTTATCATTCCCATATATGAAATCATTAATGGGCATAGGCCCCCAATAATATATTATTTTTTTATAGATTTTTTATAGCCTATAGATTGAGACTCATTTTATAGCTATGTATATGTTTGAGAGTCACACGATGATTAGGTTCTATGGAGAATAGTAAATGCCTTGCATATTTACAAAATATGTCTCACACAAGATTTTTTTTCTTAGAGTATTTTGCTATATTTCCAATAACTTGTATAAATTTCACCATCTCAAGAGAAGTATTAGATGTTGATGTCAAGATATTAAATTCATCTAAATTAATATCAGGTGTTGATTGGAAATATGATGATAAAGGCTTTTTTAATCCCAAGATAGAAAAATATGCATTTCCCCCTTTCATTCATGAAAGGAAACCTACGCTAGGAAAAAAATCTAATATGTTATCTTAATAAAAATAAATATAAATTCTAGTAATTTTAGCTCAACATGAGGTATATACAACAACCCAAGTGTTGGGTAATGTTTTGGTATAATTTGAACTAAAAAAATTGGAGTAATTGTTATAAAAAATGTTCACAACATTTAAATGTTGGAAACATGCCTAGTAGGTTTAAGGATGACTATCTTATTCATTTGTCTGTCTATCACTTATATCCACACATAGGATTGTCTCATTTTGAATGCACAAAAACGGTATATTCTCAAATAGTAAAGCTAGTATAAAATGTGTTGTGAGATGGGAGATGCAGAGACAAACTTCCCACAGTTTGAGGAAGGCACTCTCTTTTTTGAGAAATAGAATGACGAGAATCCTCAAGATTTATCTAAGCAATAAATTTATTCTAATAAAGTGGAAATTTTTGATGTTTCAAGCTATCATCCCCAAATGAATAAAAAACTATTGAATACATATCCTGAGGGAACATTTATGATACAACAATAAGATATATTTATGATGGGCTTGGAGTTGAAAAATAAGGTAAATTCCTTCCTTTTTTTGGTACCCAAACAATGATTATTAAAATTGGTTTTATATCAAAATCATAAGTTTTAAAACCTTAATCTCATATATGTATGAGTCATAGTAGGAAAATTCAAGATTTCCCCATGGGTTTTGTGCTTTCTACATAGTAGGATATCAACTCAAAGGCTTTGTCCAACCCACCAAAAAAGAAACAAGTTTCAAATTAAAACCCATAAAAAATTAAATTTGTTAAAATTAATAACCTTAATTTCATAGAGTTGTATATTACATGTACAAAACTTTATTTTTCTTCTCTTGAAACTTCTATGTCTAGCTTAAGTAATATTTTAAATAAGTACAACATTGCAAGTGCAACAACCGCTAGCTACAAATACCATGTTTTAAACCTAAACAATCATCTAGATAATAACTCCATGAACACAACAAATGTTTCCACTAGTATGTTTACAATATTTACCATGATAAATCCCTCTACCCAAGTCTATTCAAGATTTATTACAATAACTTTCATCTTACATACTCATATAGCCATCTCCCTATTTCAAAATACCCCTCATTCAACATAGTCCTGTGAGACCATTAATCTCACATAAGTATTTCTAAGGCCACTATAATTTTGATATGACTAAGAGCAAGAAAAATGCAGTCCTAAGGACCATACTATGTAACATTGAAGCCACAAGTAACATATTCTTAGCTAAAACTATTGGAACAAATGGATTTAAAATGCTTATCTTAATATCATAAGCAATAAGGCCTAAAAATCAAATGAGGCCCAAAAACTACAAGGTATAAGGGGATGAAATAGATGTAATAGGTTACCCAGAAGAAGACAAGGTCAACTTGAAGAATATGTCTTTAAAATCAATTGACCTAGACTATCTAGAGACATTGAGGAAGCTAAGAAAGGTTGAGTATATTGAGAATCTGATGGGATTGTTGAAAAGTGAAATAACTAAAGGAGGATTAAGCATAAATAAATTGGAAATTCCAAGGGCATGCTAAGGATAAATGGTCTATTGATCATTGATTTGAAAAGTAGGCTTCAATATGAAGTTAGTTTGTTAACTCAGTTGAATCAAGATAATTTAAAGATAGCTAAAATAAACTTTTGTGTAAGAGGTTAATATCCTTGTAAGGGACATTTAAAAATATTAGTTGGAGAAAATTTCCCAAATTGAAAATAAAATAGTTTAAAATGGGAATACATAGACAAGATTGAAGTGTATGTAAAGGAATTAAATGATGATTTTTTATCAATTACTCCCATCATGGAAGCTAGACTACCTGAAGTGTTAGGATTTATACAATAAGTACATAACATGAATCCTAAAAATAATATTTCACACAACATCTCAGATAAAATGGATTAGTATTATCACATGCGCACTTATGCTAGAAAGGAAACAACCTACCAAAGAACATGAACAGTGTTTAATCATGCGTTTGCAAGAAATGAAAATGGAGGTAGATATCCTGGTTGGGTTTACCCTATCCATTTGGAGAGCATAAAAAATTTATTGAGCATGATAACTTCAAAGATTTGGTGAAAGAAAAATAATAAGATGATAATATATTCGTGAATTGGGAAGAATATCCAACTATCAAAAATATTTTAAATTTATTGGATTCAAATTTAAAACTATAAATGAAAATGGAAAATACTATTTAAAAATATCAAAACTTCATTCATTAGTTGATGTTAGATTTATTTTAAGATTTTTCTAACTACAATACTACTCATTTATATTCATAACATGAATGGAATGAAATTTGAGCACGTTTCCCACCACCAATTATGTTAAAGTTTAGCCTAACAACCAAAAAATCTTAACTTAAGTTGATTTTCATTAAAATATATCTATTATCCTAATTTTGTGTCATAATATTTATTTCTAATGATAGCTGAGTATATTATATTATTAAATTTGTATCTTGAACAAATGGGTATTTACTAGTATATTTATAGCTAATAGATGAGTTTGGGATTCCACATGCATACTTCACTAACAGTCTTTAATTAGCTTTAAATATTATTAGGACAAAAGATAAAACACTTGAAATATATAAACAAGCAATGTTGTCTACATTTGCACAATTACTTATAAAAACTATATATTGCAAAGAGGATGTTGAAGTTGAAGAGAATATTTTGAGAGCCCGTGATTGGTACACCTTTGTGTTAAGATTCACCCCTATTATTCTTATTTTATTTTATTTATTCAGCTCATCCTAAGCCTAATTTTTTATTATGTGTTTCTACCTAAAACTATATCAAATCTTTCATGTGTGTAAAGATAGAGAAACTAAGGACTTATCCCATTTCTTTCTTTATTGGTGTTCGAGTGTAGATTCTTATAATGAAATTTTATAGTTTTATGCCCTTCGAAGCTATTTATTTTTGTACCAAAATTTTTATAAGGATTCTAACAATTAGAAACAATCATTTGGCTCATTATGTTGAGAACTCATATTATCATATGTGAAAGTTTATTGATGGGCTATCTTGAAATTAAGTTTCGCAACTTATGAATACACTTTATATCACTCTTTTGTTTAATATATTTCTTTTTATAAATGGTATTATCCTTATTAAGTTCTCCATTTGGTTTTGAATCAATTTTTCATACAACCCTAACTTATATAAAATCATTACTATAGGAATTTTGTTCCCAACAAGTTAAGGTTTCTATATCTAAATCTTAATGGTTTAAATAAATAATAAATCAAATAAATTTTGAAATCTTGAAAGAGATTTAAAATAATTATATAATAAATTCAACCCTCTCAAGTTCTAGTAACTTAAAGTAAGAAGATATATGCTCTTCATAGATGTCTTGAAGAAAAACTTATACTCGTGTTAATTTAGGAGGCAACATATAAATTGGCACCATTGTTAGAGGGATATCATTCTTCCAACAAAAAATTGAAGCAAAGTTTATAGTAGATTAACCTTAACACTAAGGAACCACAGGTCCTATATCTTTCACTTGGTGACTTTAATTCAATCAAATATGAAATTGAATAATTTTTTCTAATTTGTGGAACTTTAATTAAGTACTTAAAATTAGTGGAAAACTGACAGACATTGTGTGACACACATGATATAATATTTACTAATACTTGAGTCCATGTGTATACCATCTTGGACAATTCACAAGAAGGAAGAGGAGCAAAGCCTCTAAGCTCGAAGGAATATGTAATCATCATTAATATATTAAAGGTATTTTTCAAACTAGAACCTCATAAAGATATTACTAGATCAAATTCTAGGAAAAATGTTCTTCTAGAACAACCTGGTATAGAGATGTATCTTAGAGAGAGTGTAGGCCTGCTAAACCAATCTCATTTTATTTAATTCCAAATTATCTTTCCTCTTGAAGAAATAGAAAGCTCTCCCATCACTTTTTGCAACCTTCATACCCTGATAAGCAAAATTCAAAATATTACTTTTGAGATTATGGTTGCCTAGAATACTTGTCTTACATTTTGATATGCACATATTAACCTCCTAGGAGTTCTATATGATATGACTAATTATTATTTATATGAATCCCCCCATTTTAAAGGTAATAATGGTATTACTGTTGAAGAAAACTTAATAACTATTTAAGAATGTATATAGAATCTCACAATAGAACTGGATGATGTATTCATGCAAATATATGTGTAATTCCTTGAATGAGATGTTAAAAACTAGTTTAGACCCTTGGATTCATAGATAAATGGGGTGAAAATAAATAAAACAAGTACTATTCTTGGTAGTGAAATCATTTCAGGAGAAAGGATGGGGAAAGTGTGAATGAATGAACTATAGATTTATAAAAATATATAGTATCACTCCAACAATGGTAAATCTTAGTGAGCCATCAGCCATGGAAGCATATTATCCAACTCATGAACTTAAATGTGCATTCCTTATTAAAGAAACAAATCACAATTTTAATACACTCCTCAATCACGTTGAATGTCTTGAAAGCAACATGGTGCCAATAGGAAATACCTTACTAACAGTAACTATCACAATTTCAAAGTGGGGATGAAAAAGGAAGAAATTTCTAAAATCCATCATTAGATGTGGGCCCTAAATCTATAATCGAAATAACTAGGATCTTCAAAAAATTATCTAATGATGTTACTAAATTGATGTAAGAAATAATCAATCAAGACAAACTAAGCCCTGCTCCAAGATCACTAGAACAATTGACAATGAAATTATGTACCTTTTTTTCAACAACCTGATTTCTCCATTAGAAATAGAGAAAACAAGATAGAATATATAGTCCCACTTACTCCTTTCAAGACATACAAATCAGATCCAAGATAATTGGGAAGAAGAATTACTATAACATGAAAAAGGATACAGTAATGATTTTCAACTTAATGCGCTTAGAGGTGATGACAATACACTACTTTTATCTTATGAAGAGAATTTTTATATTTTAAAGATTATGCCTTCAATTACACAATCACAAGATTATGGTTGTACACCTCAATAAATAATAGCTATTACTAAATTATGAATAAAATTTATAAAATAAATATTATGAAGATAATAATAAAGAAAATTAAGCCCGGGAAAATACAAAAAAGATGACTCAATTAATTGAGAGAAAAAATCATGTTGGAGAACAAGTTTAAAAAGGCCTCAAAAAAACGGATCTTGCCTAGAGGTCAAGTTTTTAAAAAATAAATTTGTTACAAATATTCTTACCTCACACCCAGGGCCTTGGATTAGCTATAGCCTTAAAAAATAAAACCTACCCATAGACCCTTCCCAACCTGCTTTTCGTATTTTTATTCTTAGTGAATTGAAAAAAGTCAAAAAATTTATCCACTAATCAACATTAGATAAGAATCTAGCTTAAAAAGTAGTCTATATTTTTTATTTGGAGCAAAAGCAAACCCTATGTTAAAAATGTCTAACCTAGTCACTCACACCACACGAAAATTTGAGTCATCAATTAATTTCACTTTTGAGTAGAGACATATTGTGCAAGAAGATTTTTTAATATTCATGAAGATCATCCCCATATAGTCTTAAGAGTGGGATTAGATGATGAAAAGATAACCCCTTGTTTATATTTATATTAAGACCCAAGACCTCATCCTTCACAACTATTTACTACATTCATTGATGGCAATGGTAGTTATGGAGAATCTTAGACTAGAATATCACTAGATCTTATAGGGATTTGTATTTTTTAATTTAAATGCAATAAGGTGTATTAGGTTTATTAAATTTTTGTAGTATATCCGATTAACATGTAAAAATAGATATGGCGGTGGCAGTTGTCCCTTCCAACTATGGTATGCTTCTATCAAGAAATTGGGGGGCATTTTTGGGATATAATATTCAACTAGATATGTTGTATGCCACCATTCCAATGTTTAGAGGAAGAAGTGTAAAATTATATAAGGAGCCTAAAATGTCATTCATCTTAGAGCAATCCAAATGGTCTTTAAATTGTCCTTTGTATATGGTATTGAATGATTTAGGTAGCCATCTTATGAATGTATATCATTCTTCCAAAATATTTCATAAGCTCGAATGCAATAGATATCATAGCTAAATCTGATTTCATCTTTTGATTTGTGGAAAATGTTTTTTGATGAGGCATGTTCAATAAAATGAGTAGGGGTAGAACTATTTTCATAATTTTATTATTTTTATTTACATACACTTAATTTTGATATAAGACTTTTTTCCATTATATCTTTATCATGTTTTATTATATTTAATTAATTTATTTATATTTTGTTGTTTTTTTATATCTTTAGTTTATATTAGACTCTTATCGGTTTTACATCTTATAGATTTTTTCATAAATACTTTTGATTTATAGTTATCAACACTAAGATCCTAGTCAATCGTCCTCTTTTCTGTCTAATCTTTTTTTGAGTTTTTTTCTCGTTAGGTCAAAATCAGTAGTCTGTGATTTTGATTGGAATCTTTTTTGGGGTCCTTTGCACCTTTAACTTATTCCTTTCACTTTGATTTCTAATTGTCACTATTCTTTATAATCGGGCTATACGTGAAATTTCATAGGGATTCCTGTATATATAAATATATCATAAGCCATTTAGGTATCTTGAAGTCTTCTATCATCATATCGCTTACAATCCAAGTCCCTCATACCCATCTACCAAGAGGCCTACACATTCATCCAAGGAGCTTGCACATTAGATTTACATTACATCAACATCATTCTAAGTCTCGTGCCATCACATCTTGTACCAAGAGAAGATCATATCAAATAACATAGTTGCATTTGATTATCTAAGGAGAGGAGATGAAGTCATTTCTCTCATTTGGGTGTGGATTCACTAACAAGAACTAGAACTATGTAGAGACTTGATTCTAAGCACACAAGATATGTATCTACAAGTTCTAAAGAGGTTACTCATGCTAACTAACTTGCACATTATATTTATCTTATAAAATTGTGGAAAATTAGGTCAAATTCAAAAGAGAATTAAATTAGATAATTATGATCGTCAATTGTGTAAAGTGAAGATAGGATCTTATTCATCACTTATCTATGAAGTGACTCAAAAACTTACATAATCTAAAAAACAACAGAGATGAAAATTCTAAATTAAGATCACAATCGTGAGTTGGAATCAACCACCACATGTTATGACTAGGTCATAATCAGTAATTTGCCTATTTTGTCATTTTTCCAAATCATAATAAAATTCTCAAGGGATCTTTTATATTAGATACAGATCATGTTTCAAGCCTTGAAATTCAGCAACGATGCATGGGTGTGTTCATTCATGTCTTCTTTACCTCTATTTCATTATTATTTATTATCAAACATTCAAATAATACTTTAATTTACATATTTTAGCACATTTAGGGATTCTTATTACTATATATTCATCATATTACCTTAGATTCCCTTATGCTCTAGTTTTAACCATTTTGTGTAGTTTCATTTATCAAAAGTGTAACAGATTGGTAAAACATTGTTAAACCTAAATATCAATGCACTAACAATGTTGCAAAGTATGAATCAGTGCCTTTTGGGCATCAACAAATCCATCAAGATGGGAATAATTTAATTTTAAGTACTTAGTGACTCTAAATTAATGGTAGACTAGATTAAAAAATCCCAAGCCAAGCATCCTCATTTATGATAATAGAGGAATTGGGTATGGGGAAATATCGTGCAGTAATTCCTATCTTTTGGAATTTATAATATTTTGATAGCTTTCAATGATAATGTGGATGCCTTTCTAGTTTTAGAATCACTTTTTTAGCCCCCAAACCTCAAACATGTGCAACACACTATGAAAACCAAACGTAGTCTAGATATACCTAATAACATCATACATTTTCAAGTGTTTGAATATGATCAACAAAAAGAAAGATTCCTACATGGGGTTGATAAATTTATAGCTTTGAATATCGATGCAAAAGAAGTTTCATAATCTTATTTATCTGAATTTCCCTAATAAGGGGAGGAATCCCTAGATGAATTATGAGGATAAAAGGTAATAAAATTCAAGAAAAATATCATACATAAGGGTTTAGTCCCTTGAGATTAATTGTTTGATGAAAAATATGTGGTTTTCAAACTATTTATCAAACCTCCTTTATAAGATATAGTAAAATTCAACTTGAGAATAACTCAATTCCCTCCATCGATCATCATTTCTAAGTTTCTTTCCACTCAAAAAAATTAATAGTATGTCAAACTAATGACTGAATTTAAAGATGTATTCACATGGAAGTACAAAGACCTTGAGACTTATGATATTGATATAATAAAAAAACTGGATCAATTTGACAGTATGTATCAATATTTTTCATAAAGGATTAGGCCATTGAATCCTTATATCCAACTAAACAAAATTGGATGCAAAAATCATCATATCGGTAAGATATAATAATTGGGTAGCTAACCTAGTATTAGTTTGAAATATTGGATTGTGTTTCGAATTCATGAATATAAATAAATATTAATTATAATATAAATACCCACTACCTAAGATGGATCAACTCATTCAAAATAAGGTTGGAGTTGAAATATTGTTTATGATAGACAGATTTCTAGGATATAATCAAGTATTAGTGAGTCTAGAAGATGCACACAAAATGGAATTCACTATCTTGTGAGGTACCTTCATGTACGTTGAAATTACATTTTAATTGATAAATACTAGGGCCACTTTCCAAATATCTATGGATTATGCATTTGCAAATATCAATACTAAATTCATTATCATTTACTTATACGACTTAGTAGTCTTATACAATAAATTCAAGCAATAAATAGAATATTTAAGACAAGTGTTGCAATACAAGAAATATAGTATTTCTCTTAACCCTAAAAAAATATTTAACTTGTTAATCAAGGGAAATTTTGTAGCCATAGTATGTAAATAAGGAATTAGTATTGATCTAGATATAATAGCTTTAATCAAATTACTAATATAAATGTTGCACCATATAAATTGGATCCAATCTTTCTTTAAATAAGTCAATTTTATCATAACATTTTTTCCTACCAAATTCACTAAATAGATCACCAACATGTTGATTAGAAAAATGAATAAGTGGAATGAAAAATAAAAACAATATTTTGAATCCATAAAAGATTCCTTAGCAGAAGCTCCTATGTTCGTTAGTCCAGACTATACAAATGAATTTCATATTTTATCTTTCGCATCTTAACATACCATTGTTGTTGTTTTGTTACAAAGGAACAAAGAAGTATTTGAACATCTTATTGCTTTCATGAGCACATCCCTTAGAGATGCTAAGTTAATATACAACGCCATGAAAAAGCAAGCATACACCATGGTTAATGCACTTCAATCATTCAAATAACATATATTCCAATCTAAGATAACAAGCTTTGTTCCTCATCATTTCGTAAAGGAAATTTTATGTCAACAAGAAATGGATAGCAAAAGGTGATGATGGATAGCTAAAATTTAAGAGTTTGAAATATAAGTTTACCCAACTAAGTTAATAAAGTGCCAAGGATTAGCAAGGTTGATGGGCCATTCAAACCTAGATATCATTGGATAATGAGGTTATGGATTATTTACAATAAAATGGTAACATACTTTATAGAATTATAGTACACGAACAATATGAAAGAATCCCAAATAAGATCTATGAGACTCAAATCATTAAAATATTGTATCATAGTGCAAACACTTTATGGGAAAAACAAAGATGAGATATTATTAATATGTTTGCTCAAAATTAAAATTGAACATGTGATAAATGAAACTCATAGTGGAATCTATGGAGGCTACTTAGAAATAGTAGTAGTTATTCATAAAAAAAATCTTTAATGTTGGCTATTATTGGCTTACGTTATCTTTATACATCCACAAAAAATTTATAACATGTCTTTAATGTCATTTATTCAAAGGAAATCAGAGGTTAGCACCTCTATCTTTGAAACATGTTTTAGTAGAGGCTCCATTCTAGTAGTGGGGATTGGATTTTATCGGAGATATATTTCCACATTCTAGTAGACAACACATATGAAATCTAATAACCAAGGATTATTTCACAAAATGGGTCCAAGTTATACCCACCACACAAAATATCATTAACTTGTTAAACGATAATATATTGTCTAGGTTTGGGATCCCTAGCAAAATTGTCACAGAAAATGGCCTAGGTTTCACTTCAATTAAAATGTTATCTTCCTGCTAGAAATACAACATTATTTTAGGACATGTAATGAACTAATTCCCATAGGTAAATGGACAAGTTGGATCATCAAACAAAAATGTCACCATGATTATTAAAAGAATAATCAAAACTAGTAAAAATGCTTGAGGCTCTCACTCAGAGTACATAGTCTAGGCAAATAGGACCAACATCGAATGAGCTACAAGGAAATCTTCTTTTCATCTAGTATATAGGATTGATGTAGTAATGTCAATACGGTTAGAGTTCTCTATCATGAAACTTCTACAATAAGTTGTTAAACTCGAATCCACGAAAAAAATAACTAATAAAATAGTTCAACTTTAGGAAGATCGAGCAAAAAATATGATAAATCTCGAAATATTAATAACATTTGAAGAATTTGTTTTACAATAAATCCAAGTCCCTAGAGTTCAAGGTTGAGGACATAGTCCTCATATGGGATAAGGCTATGTAAGACAAATATAAACAAGGAAATTTTGATAACCTTTCTTTGGGACCATTTGTAATAAATGGGATAGTTGATCTAAACTGTGTCTACTTAAGAAACCTAGAAACTAAAAAAAAATGATTTGCATGTCAATGAAGAAGAGATTAGAAACCTAGAAAATAAAAAGTTTGATTTGCATGTCAATGGAAAAGATATTAAGCACTTTTTATCTTTTAACACAAATTAAATATCTTCAGCATATTTTTTGTTTTTTGTAATAAGACAAGAATTATAAGATACCAAATAAAATTGAAACATACTAAATATCCATAAAAAACAAAGGGAACAATATTAATATACATTAGAGCTCAAAATATTTTATTCATATGATTTGCATGGGTTAAAAATATAAGGATTCAAAGTTGTGTGTATCTTATGCTATGAATGAAAAAAATGAAAGAATCATCTCCACCCGAAGCTAAAATATAGTAGAATAGTCAGCAAAGATCTTTATTAGAAAGTAGTGTTCAAACCTATCCCAACTACTAGACTTCAAATAAGAGGGTAATCTTGTATCTAGTCCTCCTGTTTATCCAACTACATCAGTGTATTAAAGAGCTTAGATGAACTCTCCCTGAGGTTGACATGGTTGGCAATCCCCATGGTCATCCATGGATTCCAATTTTGACCAAAGAACTCTTAGATACAAATCCACACACAAGAGTGATAAGCACAAAATTGACATAACTAAGGGCAGAGCTTGGAAGCCTAGGTTAGCATGGTTCATGCTTCCCGAAACACATACAAAACCATCAATTGTGGAGTTGTGAGAATAGTGGGTTTTTACGGTTCCTCTACAAATCAAAGGAAAATAAATCATTGATATTGATGCACAAACCCAAATATGGATACACAAACACCTTAAGTAGAGGCAAGCATTATTAAGAGAATTCATCCTTCCAAGTAAGGCAATACCTAACAACAGACTTTCGGCTTAACTCTCAAGAATAATTGGTCCAAGGACCTCTTTTCTATGATAGCCTCATCCTATGGACTCCCCAAATAAAATCAATTAGATTATTTCATGTTGGACATTTTTGGTGCCATCCATTTAAATATTGTAGGATCAATTATATTCAGCTACACTCATTATATAGCTAAATCCATAAAGTATGACTCAATTTCACTCAAATAAAAATCTTCAGGTACTTTTGTATTATTGATATGTCTTTCCTCATGAATTTAAATATCTCTTCAAAGACTTTCCCATCAATGATATTTATAATCAAGGTAAAGATAATTTTGTTTTTAAATGTTGTCTTCACATCAAGAAATTTGGAGCAGAGTCTAATTATTCTATTTTCCATGACAAGTTTATCATTCCCCTATATGAAATCATTCAAGGGCATAGGCCCCGAAGAATAGATTAATTTTTTATGGATTTCTTATAGCCTCCAAGCCAAGACTCATTTGGTGACTATTGTGTGCTTGAGAATGACATAATTATTAGGTTCTATGAAAAACAAACAAAACCATATGTATTGCCAAAATATGTTAGGCACATGATTTTGTTCTTAGAGTACATTAGAAAAATGTGTAAAATATAAGCTTATTATTTTTAATGGAAAAATAATAAAACGCAATTCCCACTATTGTCATTAGCTCAAAAAAATGACCATCTAATGAGAAAGATTACATGTTTCTACCAAGATATTAAATTCAACTAAATTCATATCAATGTTGAATGGAAATATGACCCTAATGGCATATTTAGTCCACAGATAGAATAATATAGGTTTGCCCCTTTCATTCATGAAGTGAGCCTTAATCTATAAAATATGGCTAATAACTTATCTTGGAAAGAAACAAAATGAGGTCTAGTACTTTTAGTTCAATAACATATATCTACAACAACCCAAGTGTTGTGTAATGTTTTGGTAGAACATGAATCAATAAGTTGGATTAATTATTATAAAAAAAGTTCATAACCTTTGAAGTTTTAAAAGGTGGTTGGTAGGTTTAAATACATTTTGAATGCATAAAAATGGTCTATTCCCAAGAAATAAAATGAGCATAAAATGCCTTGTGAGATGACAGGTATTGAGACAAACTTCCCATAGCTTTAGGAAGAGACTCCCTTTTATGAGAAATGGAATGAGGAGAATCATTAAGATTTATCTAGGGAATAAATTTATTCTGATGAAAAGGGAACTAGTGATTTTTCAAGATATCAACCCTGAGTGAATAAATAACTATTGGAAGCATATCATAAGGAGGCAATGATGTTATTATATCATGGATATACCTATGGCAGGCTTGGATTTGAAAGACATTTTATTTGGCTTCCTATTTTTGTTGATACCCAATCAATGATTAGTGTAATTAGTTCTTTTCAAAAATCACAAGGTCCAAAAGCTCAATCTCATGTAGGTGTGACTCCTACCAATCTAGTTGAAGGCTTCCTCATGGGTTTTGAGCCTTCTATGCAAAAGGCTACTAGCTCAGAGGCTTTAGTCACCCCACCAATATAGAAAAGAGTTGTAGAGGATAACTATATAAAGGAACATCTACTAAAAATATTAAGCTTCATTTCCCAAAGTGTAATACTTCATCACACCTAGTTACATAACCTTTTATTAGATGTACCTGAAACTTATATGCCTAGCTTGAGCAATATTGCAAAGATATAAAGCAATGCAAGTACACCAACCACTAGCTATGAAGGTGTTTTTCTTATTTTACACTTAAGAGATATAAACATGGAATTGTGCACTAATTCAAATTATGTAAAATATGGCAATTAAAGATGCTAATATGAACTGAAATGGATTAATTGAATTGAAAATACTTGATTTATAAAATGCAAAGCAAGAGAAGGGTAATGACTTAGCCAATTATGTTTGCATGTTGCTCAAATAAGTTATCACCGAATCTAGAAATGCTTTGTATGTGGTTAATCAATTACTTAGATCAAAAACAACTCAAAGTATTCTTGGATGTTGTCAAAAAAGTCAGACATGTGGCAGTCAACATTGTTAGGGTTTACCAACAATGTCTCTATACACAGTGGGGGCTTAATACTTCTAGGAGCCCCACGCCTACACCTAAAATGTGGTCTTTTGTATGTGCACCTCTCTGATCCTATGCTAAAATTCATGTATGTTGTCTCTTTCATCCAATCCCTAATTTTCTGTGTTTGACCACAAGATGTCATTTAGAAGGAGTTAGCACTTTGTATTGGACTGACCCCAACAATTCCCTATTGAATGGATGGTTATTACCTAGATTACAATGCTCTAAATATGAATCAAACCACACATACTTATGTGTATGTGCAACATCTTGAATAATCTAGAATGCAATGCTATTTTTTACCTTTGGCATTTGGCACCATGCAACTTTGACTTTGTACATCCAAATTTGTCTCTATGGCTTGCTTTAGGGTTGCTCCTTGAAATTTTGAGATGTGTGTGTGTGCCTTTTATAATGTTATAAGAGGGTGCTAGGTGATTTCCAAGTGATGCTCAAGTGTTTGTGACCTTAGGGGTGAAATGTATTTATATATGACTCTTTGTTAATCCCTATTATAACCAACCCATGAAACATGTCTAGGTCGACCTGATGAAGGATTTCCAATTTCAAATATATTTTTTGAAGGCTACTGGACACTACTGGTAGAGGTAGACATCTCTAGTAATCGACATTGTTTGGGTTTACTAGTTCTGTCCTAGAAGTGGAAAAAAGTGATCTCAAATATGGAGATAGTTGGTTTAAGATTTTGGAAGGTTTCTATATACACTCAATCAATCTTGAATAAATGTATCGATAGAATACAAGTGGCTAAGACTATAGATGGGTATTCAGATAAAAGGAAAGCATGTTGAAGTGTCAAATATATGCATAAAGTCCAAGCATTAAAAAGTATGTCAAAGTTGATGTTGCTAAAGTGTCAAATATAAAATTTAGGTGTCTCTAGAAGGTCTTGTTTACCCAAACAATCCACTGGACACTACCTCCATGAAAACAACTAGTGTCCCCACCATCATGTTTGCAAGATTAACCACTTGAAATCGCTCTACCCCTACTCAAGCTTTATTACAATCATTGTCATCTTTTATATTGATATTGTAGTCATCTCTCTCTTCCAATATGCCCCTCATTGAACACAATAATATGAGACAACTAAGCTCATCCAATTATTTCCAATACTACCAAACCCATATTATAGCTAAGATCAAGAAAAAATCAGTGCCAAGGTGCATATTGAGTAGTATTGAAACTTCAACTAACAAACTCCTAGTGAAAACTATTGGGGCAATTAAATTTCAAATGGATTTATTAACCCCATGGGAAATAAGGCCTAAAAATCAAATGAGACTCAAAGAGTGTAGGGTGGAAGGAGGTGAAATCGATGTAATAGGTTACCCATCAGAAGACAAGGTCAACTTGAAGAATCAATTTTATAAATCAATTGACCCAGACTATCTAGAGATAGTGAGGAAACTGAGACAGACTGAGGAGAAAATTTGAAACTTCGATGGGAATTTTGCAAAGTGAAAGAACTAAAGAAAGTATTCAATAGAAATAAATTGATAATTCCAAGGACATGCTAAGGAGAAATTATCAGTTTATCATTGATTTAAAAATCAGGTTTTGAGATGGAGTGAGTTTATTAACCCAATTGAATCAAGCACATGCAAGGCTAACCAATAGATAAGCTTTTGTGGAAGATGTTAAGATCCTTTTAAAGGACACTTACACAACTCAATGGGATAAACTCCCTAAAGTTAAAAAAGAAAATAAGGGTGAAATGGTAATAAAAACAAGCTTGAAGTGCATGTAGAGGAAGTAAAGGATGAATACTTATCAATCGTTCCCATAATGGAAGCTAGACTAGATAGAGCATTTCGGGTTACTACTAGACGTATCTACCATGAGTCTCTAAGAGTCCATTTCACACAACATCTTAGACAAAATGGATTGTGATTATATCATGTGCACTTATGCTAGAAAAGGAAACAACCTACAAGAGAATGCAAACAGTACTCAATCATGCCTTGGATCAATTACACGAAATGAAAAGGGAGGCAGATCTCCTAGTTACCCGGGGTCTACCATCTCCCATTGGAGAGGATCAAAGATTGATTGAGCAAGATAAATTCAAATCTTTTTTTAAGAAAAAAGAGGAAGATGAGAATATATTCATGGATTAGGAAGAATATTCAACTACCGAGAACATTAAAAGTATATTGCAAACAACTTTAAAACTATAAATGGAAATGGAAAATACTATTAAACAACCTAAAAACTTTATTCATTGGCTAATGATAGATTTATTTTCATAGTTTGTTGATAACAAGATTGTTCATTTTTGTTGATAGCATGATTGGAATGAAATTCTAGTGCATTCCCCACCACCAATCACACTAACATCTAGTGATGCTACAATTCACCCTAACCGCGAAGCAATTGTTAACTTAAGTTGATTTTCATTAAAATATATTTATTATCCTAATAATATATGATAATAATTAAATTTAATGATTGCTTAGTATATTATATTATAAAAGCTTTATCTTAAGCAAATGGATATTTACTACTATATCTATAGCTAAAAGACGTGTTTGGGATTTTACATGCATTCTTAGCAACAGTCTTGAATTAGCTTTGATGATTATTAGGATAAAAGATATTGTGTTGGAAATGCATAAACAAGCAGTATTATCTATAGCTTATCAAGTAGTTTTCATGCACAACCACTTTCAATAATTGTATATTGTAAACAACACATTGAAGTTAAAGAGGATATTTTGAGAGACCGTGATTGATACACCTTTGTCTTAGGATTTACTCCTATTATTATTATTATTATTATTATTATTGTTATTATTATTATTATTATTATTATTATTATTATTATTATTATTATTTAGTCAAATCATCCCAAGCCTATTTTATATTACAAGTTTCTACTTGAGACTCGATCAAAGCTTTCAATTACGTGAAGATAGAGAAAGTTGAGGACTTAATACCCCACCTTTATTTAGTTTTGTTGGAGTGTCAATTCTTAGAATCAAAGTTTATAGTGCCCTTTGAGGTTGTTTCTTTTTGTATCAGAATTATTATTATCAAGCTTTGAACAATTATAAACAATATTTTGACTAATTTTGTTGAAAACTCAGTATATCATATGTCAGTCTATTGATAGATTATCATACAATTAAGTTTCTCAACTTAGGAATCTATTTTATAGCACTCCTATGTGTTATGTGTTTCATTTGATAAATGGAATTACCCGGATAAAATTTTCCATTTGATTTTGATTCCTTTGTTCCATACAAACCCAACTTTTTTAAAATATGTATAATAGGGCATATGTGCACAACAGAATGGGGTTGCCATAACTAAAGCTCAAAATAGATTTAAAGAATTACCAAATCAAATAAATTCTCAAAGTTGGAAGGAGAGATAAAATCATTATTTAACCCCAACTTCTATAAAATAAGTATAATAAGAGTAATGTGCACAACATAATAGGGTTGTTATAACTAAAGCTCAAAATAGATTTAAAGAATTACCAAATCAAACAAATTCTCAAAGTTGGAAAGAGAGATAAAAGCAATGTTTAAACAGTGATATAGGAGAGTAAACCCTCTTAGGTTGTAAGAACCTAAAGTTCAAATATTTATGATTGCTCTGAAGTACAACTTCGTGCTCACGTTCTAATTCAAGGGACAACATTTTCCTTAAAATTATTCTCTAATAATTTTTATCCACGTGAAGATGTTCAAACTGCCCACCCTCTCCCCCTTTAATTGTGTTTTTGTTATTAATGGTGAGCCATTTGTTTGTACACGACAAAGACCAAGCACTCACAAGCAGTGAACCCTTGAATAGATCGTGCCCCACTAATTAAGTAGAAGGATACAATATGGCCTTGATTTGAAATTGCTAACCTTAGAGGTTCAATCAATTCATTACATGGATTTTGAATACATGTTATTGCTTTCCTCAAATACATTTTTCAATAGTTCAATTAAACATGTAAAGGCACTGAAAATAGCATCAATGTGAAAAATAAAATTAAAAAGCATAAAATGCGATAACACATTTACATTATGATTGCAGTGTATGTGAAATTATTTATAATATCAATGGATAATTGGCATATCAAAATAAAATATGTTCTAATCTATGTTTGGGTTGGTCCACCTACTAGCTTCATTTATGTAGTTCACGTTAATTTATTCCCTGATTTGCAATCATGATGTTTATTTTCAATGTTGGGTAGGTGAATTCTCTAGTGTAGGGTTGATAATATTTTTATAATACAAAAACAAATTATTTGTCTTTAGTTTTTCGTCATTTTAAATGTTTTCATTTATTTTAGTTTGGATGCTTGATTTCAAATTGTTCAAAGTTGTCAGTGTAAAATCTTGAAAGATGACCAACCACTAATCTCAGCGTTTAATGGAATATGGGTTAAACAATAATATTTGATAGTGACGAGAAGACTATCTTATTTTAACTTGGCAAGCTTTTTTTTATTGGTATGTGATATTTTAAGGCTTCCATTTCAATGGATAACATTATTTCTTCCTAAAGAGAATAGAGCGGGGCATATTCCATTTAATTTTGAAGTTATTAAAACAATAAATTGCTTTCAATTTTATAGTTAGTAGAAGCCCAACTTTCACTTGTGAACCATATACTTCATCTTTGAAAAAAAAAAAATATTAGCTTGTCTTCCATTACACTAGACTTGTATCCTCTTATGCATTATATAAAAATAATGTCTTATATAAGACGGATATTAATGGATATATAACCAAAATGGGTGAACAATTCTCTTATTTTCTCTTCTAGCTTGTTAAGGAATGTAAGATGGATATTAATGGATATATAATCAAGATGGGAGAATCTAGTCTTGCATATGGAACAACTCTATAAGACCCCATTTGAATTCATGGCTTGAAATAAGATAAGTTAATTTTATTCAATGTTATTACTTTCACAAGCAATTTTCATTGAGTTGATTGTGAAATCTAGATTATTCTTGATTGATACACTTAAGTACAATTGTTAGATCTTTATATATCAATTTAGGTATGTCAACCTTGTTCTACATAATGTAGCCAACTATACAACATTGTTTAAGAGCAACTACAACCTTCATATATTTCATGAGTAGTCTCATGGTATGTTTCTCCAATATAAATATTGAGTAGAATCCATTGTTTGCCTTGTCGACTATCTAATGTGATCAGCTTTTAACAATTGTTTCATTACCCAAAATTTCAATCAATCATTTATTAGTCAGCCAATTATCTATTCGTTTATTTACTTCTTGTGGTATGTCCCCTTGTGACGACATCCCAACATTCCATATATATTTACTAGAGCTATTATATTTATGAAGTTGTTGACTTTGCTTGTATGTTTTCTCTTCATTCTTGAAGTTTTCTAGCATTCCACATCATCTATATGGAGCTATTTGGCATTTTGTAGGATAAAATTATGATGGTAGATGACTATTATGTGCTATTATTGGAGCTTGTAAGTTGTTATGGAATTTTGTGTTATCTTGTTCATGGCATCATGGATATTAAAATTGATTGTGTTTTTTATCTTTTGATCCATCTAAAGTGAATTGATCAAGACATGTATCTTCTTGTTTAGTTTTACTTAAAATATATTTGTTGTTCGTTAATAAACACTTGTGAATGTTCTTCATTAGTGAACGCTTGTGAATGATTTTGAGAACTAGTTCATTTCATCTTGTGTCTACTAGAGGTTTTAAAAGGGAATTTAAATATCCATTATAATGATGGCTTAACATTCACTCTAGAAATTTGATTCTCTGCAAGCACTCTTAAGTTGGTTTTTCGTGGTCATTTTTGCTTCCAAGTGAATGTTCCCTTCGGGGTTTAGCACCATAAGTATCGATTTGATTGGTTACTCAGTTGAGTTAAATGATTTTATCTAAACCTTGATGGTGGCATTTGGACAAATTATTTAAAGATAATTGTACTCCAAACACTTTTTACATTTGAACATGTTATGGCTTAGAGATAAGTCTTGAATGATATGATCGATATCAACCAAATCCACACCAAAAAAGAAATAGATGGATAAATAGATGAAACATATTTTATATCCAACTAATCGATATGCTCTATAATAAATAATAACAAAGATAGAATTCACAATCCAAGACCCATTAACACCACATTGGCCACGAACGATGTCCACATATCAAAGATTAAGTTCTTTACACTAATATCTCCCTTTACGATTGTTTTGAGGCCAAAAGGAAGGCATTAACATTATTCTACCATCAACCTTAGTTTAAAGCCTCTATCGATAAACGCTAATAAAGACCAAAATTTAACAAACTTAGCCCCTAACAAAGCTTTGGTAAAGTTGTATACAACTAGGTTGTTAGTGTGATAACACTCTAGCTAAATACCACATTCTTAGAATAATTGTCAACTATAATCTAACAATATCAATGTGCTTGGTCCATCTGGACAGCAGAATGATTCACACCATACCATGGTAGGTAAGCACTATCAAAACCTGAGTTTATTGAGAACACTCGATCCAAATTGCCTCATTTTAAATTATTATAAAACCTCGGTAGACAAAAGAACAAGTGGATTCCTTCTTGCACAATAAATTTGGCAAACCCAATCCAAGGTGATAAACAAAGCTTGACGTGGACTTCTTATCATCTTATCTACTCAATCAGAGTTTGTGTAAATGATCATGGTAACCTTTCCACCACATAATTTTTTTATATTCCAAGTTGATCATAATACCATTTATATGTTTAGGGATATGCTTTGTTTCCTTTTAATGCCTCTCTATTGGAAACAATTTCGACAAATATATTTGGCCTTTTGTGAGTCAAGCAAACAAAGCTACCAAAAAACTATTTATACAATGTAGCATCAACCTTCAAACAAGTTCGGTAGGAAATCAACTACATTCGAGGCTTTAAACGAATAGGTGTCCGCTTATAACCTTTTATGCTTTATTTCTAAACAAGATCTAAAGGTTACTTGGGCAATGAAGGATAAGCACTACCTTGCTTCTTATGGCTCTCTCCCCCGAATGGAGTAAAATGCTCTCTTTCCTTAAGAGTAACCTTTAAAAATAAGCATTTCATGATGTAACTAATGGCTCTCTTACCCTAGTGATCTTACAATAAAATTCTCTTTTGCATATATCAAGGTGGAGTGCCCGTTTGGTTTCCACAACTAAAACTAACAAAACCATGAATTATAATTTAGAAGGGGAGATGGACTGATCTAATATAACACGTGAATGAAATGTGTACCATTTTCATATTAAGCTGGCAGTTACACATACAAAGCCATCTTGTGTTATCATGATTTAGTGTTTACGCTGCGAGTCTAATATTGTTTGACCTATCAATTGACCCCTAAATGTACCATAAACAACCATTTTTGTGGGAAACTATTCAGATGGCAATAATTGTATTTGAAATGCATAAGAGCCAAGACAAGCTAATACTCCTAAAATCAATTACAGATCAGTGCCTGGCTGGCAAAATGTAGGAAATAAAACAAAAGTCATCCCATTCTTAGCATTAAAAAAGAAGTTAAAATGGATTTGATCCATCTCATAAGAGACTTTTAAGCATCTGAAAAATTAACCATTCTCGCTTTATACTTTAGTAATGCATTCTCTGCAAGTATCAATATTGAATTGAGCTTAGCACACACACAACTGGGGACAATATCAAGCAGTGTTTGTTCTCATGCTTGGTATTCACATATGAAGAAACGCGTAAGCATCTTCAAATATCTCTTTACAAGCTGGGAAGGTCCAAATATGATATGTGCATCAAACACTGGAAAAACAATCCGTGTCTATTACCAATTAAATCTAAAACATAAATATATGGATGGAATATTAAGCTACTGAGGCTCAGTTTGAATCTGCCAGTCTCTTCGACACAATGGGCAGTGTGGTCGAGTTTGAGTACCAGCCCATTTAATTATACAGTGAAGGTGGAATGGATGAGTGCATACACCCCAAACTGCACAAACATCACGGCAAAGCAAATCAATAATGATGATCAAACTACATTCCAATATTAATTAAATATATGCAAGCTAATCTTCAGCTCTGAGAACACAACTCCACATTCTTGATAATAAAACTGAGAGAAACGAGTTAAAGAGTTAAAAGGTCTAAACTCTGTATGCCATATAGGGGGCCAAAAAATAAAATTAAAATGCCATATATATGTACTGAAAAACGACAAAGCAATAAAACAAAGTTAGTATGCATCATAAAAAAACAGTTCAATACAAATAAAGCAAATACTTGACGGAATTTTAACGCAGAAATCTCAAATTTAGGTTCAAATAAATTGTTTATGATTCCAATAGCTGTTGACATTGCAACTTGATTTATTTACCCCTGGAAACATTTTCGTCTAGGGAGGAGAGGTTTAAAATCCACAATTGATGTTTGTGTATTTTTCAGCAACTGACATGTTTTTGCATGCCAGCCCTGCCTACATGTATTCAAACACTCAATATTGGCCATTCATACTTATTTGTAAATGATGATGCTGCTGATCATGTAGAAAACATTGAATATTACATCATGTTCTTGTTGTCTAGGATTTTGACATGGACAAAGTAAGGACTCAATGAAAACCCTCCTGTTCTAACAAGAGAATGGTACAGGTTACCTAACACCTAACTAAGGCTCAAATATTTACAAATTAAAAGGAAAACTAATCCAATTCTGATGTTGAAAATAAATAAAAATGCTTTAAAAGTAATTTTTTAAAATATGAATGTCTTCAGAGACAGGTTTCGAAACAAATTTATATACCGTGGAGCTAATTAATTCCTACAAAAGTATAACAGTTCAAACCAAACACAAAAAAGGTCCAAGTTTGTGTTGCTGGTAAAATATGAAGTATAAAACTGCAGAAATATTGTATATGTGACGAGTGTGCGATAGAATCTAGTTTGTATAAAACACTGGTTTCATTTGAATGCTAAAAGTCTGTAGAAGATGAAAAGTCTCTTACAATTCTCGAAGTGAACGGTCATGAAGGTGAAGTGACAGAGCCTCCATGCAACTTTATAAATACTCTGTATTGTAAAGGAAAGGATCAATCTGTGTTTTGAGAAATATAATGCTATAGAGATCATGCCTTACCTTGAGAGTTTCTGTGTTGTGTACTTTGTGCCCATCAATTTTCTCTTAACTATTTATTTCCTTTTTTGGTGCGATTCTACATATTTGGTTTATTAAAGTTGCTTGAGTTGATTAAATGAAAGGATTCTAAGATGAATGAACACTAATTACGCATGAGTTCATTACAAGATAAAGCTAGATTTTCTGAGACATATCACTTCTTATATCCATAACCTGTGCTAATCTTTGCAGACCATAAAACATTAGCATGTCTTGATGGGATTTTCCAAGGACCACTGCTAACAATGGTGCAGTGAGCGTGCACCAACATGTTGAGATGGTTACCTGGTCAAAGAGACCTTGAACGCTGATTGGATGAAAGGATGTCAAAATTTACAAAGCAAGAAGCTAAAAGAATAGGAGGCTCTGCTAAATAAATCATAGTTGAACATATCCATGGTGAGATTTATGAAATTTTCTGGAGTGAAGTCCCTGAACTACTAGCTGCTTGGTTATCAACGATCAAGTATTACTGCTTCAGGCCTAGAGAAATGGAGTACTTTGTTTGGACCAGAGAAAAGCTCAAAAAACTGTGTAACTTGGATATCAACTGTACCCAAGTAATTGATCACTAATTGAAGACCACAATCAACTAATATGTCACCGAATTTGTTGTATAGGGATATATTGCGTTTGAGGTTGTGTACAACTTGTTTGTCAAAGGAATCGGCGCAATTTTTTGCGACTTCTTATACTCTTGAAAATGTTGGTTATGGAGAAGGCCATGCTGCCAATCTCCGCCGACATGGAGTAGTCGCTTAGGGGCACTATGGGCATACAGACTAAAAGGAGGTGAACGATGAAGAATTAAGATAAGGAACCTGAACCTAAACCCTGAAGATGGATAACACAGAGAAGCAAAGCGAGAAGGTAATTCTGGAACTTCAACAAGAACTGTGACAACAAAAGAGATGAAACAAACAGAATGATCCTAAAGGAACTACTAGTAGGAGTAGGCTAGAAACTACAAAGACAACAGGAGGAACTAGACCTCCAAGAGAATTCGAAGACTACGTAGACAAGGTGTGCAAAGGCCCCAAAAGAAAAACAAAGATCGTAGAGACCATCCGAGATTTAGAGACCGACCCAGAGAAAGAATAAGGAAGAGGCCAAAGATATCATTGGGAAGTTGCAAAAAGGTAAGTAGATAGCAATTTTATGAGGCAGTTGCAAGGGAAGAGATTATTTGGGGCTGAGGAAGGACAATCTTTGGAAGAAGTCATGTTGAATCATAGGGTTATCTTAGGTTCAGGATTGAGCGAGGTAGATACTCCATATAAGGATCAATCACTTAAAGGGGACACATCCCTTGTGGCTAATTTATTAATTTGAAGTAGTAGTTCAGAAGATAAGAAAGCTAATAAGTTGTTTGATGATTTCATATAGAAACTAGGAAAGCTTAGTATAAAAACTAAAAAGTTTCTTGAACACAAGGGTACTAGTACTCCAAATACAATTGCAGTGAATTTGAAGACACATGTTAAATGAATTCCAAAACAGCCAGTTGGATCAGGTACAAACACATGAAATATGGGTCTTAATGTGGGAGTTTTAGTCACTCTCACACCATATGATGGGTCCTCTGACCCAACACAATATTCATTGACCTGCAAGAAGAAATAACAGGTAGAACTCTACAGTTTATATTCAAAAAAAGACACGAGACAATTGCAATTGCAACAAGTCGAAGACAAATTGATTGGGGAGTTCAAGATGCAAAAATGCGTAAGTCAGACTATTTAGGACTTGAAGGAGATCCGGCAAAAACCAAGAGAATCAATTTGGAACTATGATTGTAGGTACTATGATGTGATAAATAGTGTAAACTTTCAATCCCTTAACTCGGACAAAGCAGCTTGGTTTGTAGAAGGCTTGCGACCCAAGATTAGGTTTGCCATTGCACAAGCTCAGTTCTCTAGTAAAGTCGACACACAATCTGTTGCGATCCGAGGCAAACAAATAGAAGATTGTGTAGAGTGTCCTCCTGCTACTAAAACGGATGCAAAGATAGATGTTGTCTTGCGCAAGATGGAGGAACTACATGAAAAGAACAACCCTACGTTGTCTATATGGTGTGTTGAGCGAAGGAAAGGACATCATAGGAATGAATGTTCGAAAACCAAAACAAAATTATGCGAAATTTGTCGCTTAGTAGAACATTCCACTATGAAATGTCATCTATTGCAGCAGTACATACAACCACCTTACAACATGTTCTACAACTTTTGCAAATCACACAACCATGATGAGAAAAATTACTAAGCTTTACAAGAGTCAAAGGAAGATATTACCCCGAATGTCTTCGCAATAGCCGCATAGCAATCTACAACTACAAAACCAAGTGTGTCAGGTCCAGATGTTAAAATGGCAACATAAGGTGGTTGGAGTCCCCAACAGCATAGTCTACTATTGTGTGGATGCATCAATCTCCACATTGGACTCCATAATCGCCTCAGTAACAATCAAGGTAGATGCCACAGCTTTCATAGGGTCAATCAAGGTCTCCACAATACCAACCAGATTGTAATCCTACGTCACCGCAACAGCAATCACGATGGGCACCTCCTTCAATGCAAAGACAATATGAGGGATATGATGGTCAACAACAAAGATGGGGGTCACCACAAAGGCATGGAGGTTACCAAGGTGGATACCAACGGGGATGCTAGAATCGCAGACAAGCGGATAGACAGGCCAGCCAACAAATTGTTTGTTACCTATGTGGTGAGGTCAATCATATCACATAGAATTGTCCCCTGCAATCAATAAAGACAGACATATTGTGCATATTGTAGTCACTGGGCAACACAAAATTTAAGATTGCCCTGTATTAGAGAAGCAACGAAAAGAGAAAGTAGTGCGAAATGTCAATATGGTGAAATCCCACCCTAACAATCCGGCATTCATACATGTCATCACCAGAAATCAATATAAGGAGCAAGGACTACCACCACTGGAAATACCTCGAGAATTTAATAAGAAAAGTTCAACAAAACAACTATTTAGACCCTGCAAGGGAAAAGTTATGATGACTGAAATATCTCAATTACTTCAATCCATACAAAATCAAAACACTTTTGAGGGAGACATTGTGATAGTAGATGCATAGATGTATGGCTAGATTGTTCACATACTGAGATAGGATGGGGCCATTACAGCTTTGACAGATCTTCTCAAGTTAGTAAGTACTATGCGCAATGAATATTTCTCTCAAAATATAAAAACTTGTTGCATAATTTGTTGGATTGTGCGAAAAGGGGCCGGCAGAGAACTGAAAAGGTGGTCTGGTATGTAAAGACCAAAAGGCCCTGGAATGTTGATGTCAGGATGGACATAGAACTCACAAGCTACAAAGTCCCCAATGTTGTCTTTGATTTTGGGAATACATTGAATATGATTCCAAGGTCTATTTGGGAGGCCATTAGAAGACCAACCCTCAGTTACAAAGCTATCACATTAATTCTTGCAAACTATACCCGAGTGGAACCCATTAGGAGTCTTGAGGATGTAGAGATAAAGCTAGCTAATCTGAGTATGCGTGGAGACTTTGAGGATATTGATATGAAAACTGATGAAATGCACTATCCTGCATTAATCGGGAATAAATGGGCTTATGATGGTCAAAAGACCATCAATATAGTAGATAACTAGCTAGAAGCACATCAAGGAGATAATAGTATTATTATACTACTGAACAAGATGAAAGCAAGCCTTATATGAACCCAAAAGAGCTTGCATTGTCACACGCATATAGGGGTGACAGTTGGCTTAGAGTTAGCTCAAAACCGAAGGTGAAAGCTTTGTGAAACAGAGAATTCACTAACTTAGCAAAATAGACACAATAGTTCCCACAATTTCAGAAAACATAACAGCTTTCATATCGTCTTGTCAAGAGCCTTGAGCCACTTTCACAGTTTTGCATGGAGGAATGTAAGTATCCATCAATGCGATTTCTAACTAGGTCGAAAATTGATCTTTTGTATCAGGGGACTCCTACAGACATGGATTACATAAAGGCCACAAATGAGGGGACTTTTCTTTGGCAAGTTGCGTCTTCAATCAATGGTGACTCATATACACACATGCTTAATTGGGCAAAAGGGGACCATGAATTGAGGCCCATGAGAATGGTCCCTATTACTAAGAAATAGTTGCCTTGGTATTTTGCAACTGAAGTTTTAGCACAGTTTAATTCAAGATGGAACATGTCACAAATATAGACCTGCGAGTAAGTGCACTAAATTACGCTTTAAAGGGTGTTGTTGCGACTTGGTGGGTAGTTCATAATCAAATCGACTGTAATGGGAAAAGGCATGCAAAATAATGCGAGCTCGATTTTAGGTGCAAACTACTATCTCAGAAAAGTGACTTTTTTCCAAGAGGGCCAGTGCCCTAAATTGCATATTCATAATTGTGGAAATTTGGTCATCACAGCAATTTGAGTCTAGATATTGGGTGCACATCTTTCAGCCTACTTTAGCACCTTTGTCGAGACTTGGTATATCCACCCGGAGCGTAGACGTGAAACCAAAAACTGGCCGCAGACTAAGCAGGACTTCATACAGACATTTGTGTTTGAAGATGAGAATCCAATGGTGTAGAAGGCTTTACAAAAGTTGAAAAAAAATTTATGCCGTGGGCGAGTGGAAGACATACATGTTGCACAAAATTAAACATCACAGGAAGAATCAGTTGTGGCGCTGCACAATGCCATCAAGAACTACCGGACGAAGGAAAGAGAAGAATTTTTACAAAAAATCTTGTAATAGAATAATGGACAGCGCAGAGCAAGCAAATTCTAGCGAAAGCGAAGAAGACTTAGACCTCAACGGCTTCTTCGAGCCAAAGCGAAATATGGAGGAGCCTAAAGCAAGCATTGCAGAGGAAACTAAAGAAACACAACTGCAAAATATCAATATGCAAGATAAGGGAAAACGAAGCTAAGAGGCTCCATTCCAAATGAGCCAAGAATAATATATCGAGAGCCAATGAAGATGATAGTTGAAAACATTGGTACAGACTCTGTACCAAAACTTGCAATCATTGGCGACTACTGGACCTGACAACAAATTTCAACGGTAGTACAATTGTTGCGAGATTATGAGGATGTATTTCCCACTAAAATCTCAGAAGTCAAAGGTGTAGACCATTCATTTGGGGAAATGCACATTGAGTTGAATGAGTAAACCCCTATACAGGTTGAACCCAAATATGAAAATGAAAGTCAAGGCAGAAATCGACATGATGAAAAAAGCTGGAATAATATATCCGATTGACAAATCAGATTAGGTGAGCCTTATGGTGGTGCAACCAAAGAAAACAAGTGAAATATGAGTTTGTGGCAACTACAGAGCCCTGAATGATGCATGTATGAATGATCCATTCCAAATCTCGTTTACAAATGAAGTTTTAGAATCAGTTGTAGGGCACGAAGTTTATTCTTTCACAAACGGGTTCAATGGGTACTACCAAATACCTATCACAACTGAGACCCAGATGAAGACTACCTTCAAAACATAATGGGGATCTTTTGCATATAAGGTAATGCCTTTCGGTCTCAACGACACTCCTACAGTATTTTCTCAAGCAATTGTCACTACATTTAAAGATCTCATTCACGACTTTTTGGAGGTCTATCTAGACGACTGCGATGTGTTTTCTTTGTTCAAAGATCATATTTCGAAGCTGCAACTTATGTTGGAAAGGTGTAGGGATCTCCAAATGGCATTGAATTTGAATAAATGTTTGTTTTTCACACCTTTTGGTGTTCTTCTAAGGCATGTTGTTTGTAGCAATGGTATTCTCATATATCAAGCAAAGATCGCAATGATTGTGGGGCTGCAACCTCTAGTTAACACTTCTGAAGTGTGATCATTCTTAGGACATACCATGTATTATCAAAAGTTAATCCGAGGATATGTCGCCGCCATAACAACACCATTAGAACAACTGTTATGAAAGGATACCAAATTTCTATGAACTCCCAAGTGTCAATCGACTTTCATTCATCTAAAGAAAAGGCTTGTCACAACTCCAATCCTAATATTCCCTAATTGGAATAAGTCGTTTCATGTTCACGTCGATGCATTTGGAACAGTAGCAAGAGCAATACTGACTCAACCAGGGGATGTAGGTCTTGATCACCCCATCCATTTCTCAAGCCAAAAGTTGTCACTTGCAAAGAAGAATTACACCACCAAGCGAGAAGCCTTAGCTATGCTCTTCACACTACATAAATTCAAACACTATTTATTGGCTACTCCCTTGAGTTCTTTACTAATCACCGAGCACTGCAATACTTGGTGAATAAGGCAATGTTGGGAGGGAGAATATCCAAGCAGTTAATGTTGTTTCAAGAGTTTCAATACAAAATCAACATGAAGCTTGGCAAAGTGAATGTGGGTCCTAATCACCTTAGTCGCATTCGAACAAGGGAAGAGCTAGAGGAGTTGCAAGATGAATCTCCAAATGCACACTTATTTCATGTGGCTGCAATTCCAAATAATATGGAAGACATCGCAAACTTTCTGGAGTAGGGTGTATTCCCTACGCATTATAGGGAAAAAGGAAAAAAAATAGCTTGTAGCACGAGCCTTGTCTTTCAGCATTGTAAATGTATTCCTCTACAAGATGGGGAAAGATGATGTCCTACTCAGGGTAGCTCTAGATCATGAAAGACCACAGCTCTTAGAAGAAGCACACTAATGGATGAGGGCATTTTGCAAGTGATTCGTGTGTAAGAAAAATATTACAGACTTGTTTACGGTGGCCTAATTTTTTTCAGGGTGCTCACAAAGTCGCAAAACACTACGATGTCTATCAAAGGGTTGGAAGACCTAATCAACGAGATGAAATGCCCTTGAAACGAGTCCTAACTACACAACTTTTTGAGCAATGGGGCATTGATTTCGTGATATCCATCAATCCTCCTAAACGTAGCAATGCCAGGTATATAATCATTGCAACTAATTATTTTACAAAATGGGTTGAAACTGTTGCGACACCAAGTTGCAATGCGAGAGATGCTTCCAAGTTTTTATATGTAAATATCATAACAAGGTTTGGGTGTCCTTTGAAGCTAATTAGTAACCGAGGTAAACATTTCTTGAACAATACTATCAAAACCTTGACCAAAGAGCTCATGATATTGCACCACAAAAGCACAACTTATCATCCAGAAGCCCCCAAATAGGCAAAGACATCAAACAAGGTCCTAGAAAAGATACAAGGATATGTAATGTTAAGAGGGATGATTAGGACGATCACATACCTGCGATCCTCTGGGCTTACAAAACTAATTTCAAACATGCCCAAATTCCCACTGTTTCAATTGGTCTATGGCATGGAAGCCATAATGCCTATGAAATATATAGTTCCAAGCCTGCAAGCCACACTAATAATATGACTAGGAGACCATGATTCACTTCAGGAACGGCTATTTGATTTGACCCGAATAGAAGAAACAGGGCAAAGAACAAGCTAGACACAATAAAAAAACAGAGTCAGAAAGCGTCGTACAAGCGATCGAATGAATTTCAAACAGACCAGAAAGTTGTTGTATGATAGTAGATTCAGAGCGCACCCAGGGAAACTACACATTCAATGGCAAGGTCCATATAATATTCATGAAGTGTCACATCAAAGCACTATAATACTCAAAGACCTTCAAGGAACCAATCTACTATGGCGGCTAAACGGTTGTAAACTTAAGTCGTACCACCAATGATCTCTAAAGAAAGCATGCAAAAAAGAAATGAGTGTTGACTAGCACAATGTAGTTTAGGATTTATTTATTTTTTTGAAGTTGTGTTTTGCAAGTTGTAGCATTAGATTGCATAGTGCAATCTCTATAACGTAGAAATTCAGAGCATGTACCATAATCAAGTCTCAAAACAAGAAAGGGAAATAACACATGCTCGAAGACATAGTTCAGACAGTTGTTCAAAACAGTAAGTCCAAGAACAAGGCAGTATAGAAAAAGTATTGTTGTCCGATACGGAAAAGATAACTACCCAAGAAGTTAATGACAACACATTGAATATTTGTTTAGATGAAGTTAATGCACAATAAATAAACTTTTAAGGGATGAAAAGGCGACACATCACATCATAATGTCATTAAACATTGAATCTATGCACTAAAAAGGCAAAGGTCACATCAAAGCGACCATTGAAACTCAAAGCAACAAAATAACAGCGCGAAAATCAGATCGACAAATTAATGCATATGTCAAGGAAGATTTGGGACATGGATTTCTATAAAAGGCAAGGTATAGAGGGAAAACGCATATGCAATCCTGAGCAAACAACTACCTTTCGAGATCTAGCTTTAGCTATCTATTTGAGCAAAAAAAATTACACACACACCACAACACAAAGAGAAATAGCAATGCTTCAAATTCTAGTGCCAATGTCTGATTCGTAGAAAGAAGAGATCAGTATTGGCTTAACTCTCAAGCAAGCCAAATGGCACAACCCAAAGTCATTTGAGTTTATAGATGTAGCAAACAATAAGTGGTTCCCACAACCACAAGTAACTGCTTCACAATCGAGAGTGCGCGCACTACCTGATTGACTACGAGGATCTAAAAGAGAGAGATTAGTACGACTGCCCACATTTGGCCAACACAATGAATTGATGATGGCCTCCTGAGCCGATACAACAAAGGATCGATTCATCTCTACAAAGAAGTCACCATCTACATAAATGCCAACACCATGGTGCAAGCCACTGGACTGCGTGCAAGAGGGAAGCCATTAGCCCCATACAAGACCAAGAGTCCCCCAATTCATGATGACAATCCTCCACGATCAAAAGAGGGACACGACAATCCTCCCCGCCCAAAATTGCTTGTCCTCAAGCAATAGCAACATCCATGGGGCTACCCCAACGATTGGCTTCACATCAACCATGTCCCTTGCCTCCTCCCATGGAAGGAAAGCCTCATATTGAAGCCTTTTTCTGTTGTACTTTGAAGAAATTTGGCTGCCCGCTTAAACTGGAAATGGTACAACAGCAGCACATATTCCTTTGCTTCCCGTTGAGGCCTTGTACCATAGGCATTCCAAAAAGATGATGAGAAAAGAAGAAATCTCTGAATTGGCAGCATTATAGAGACTAGAAAAGTCTGCTTTAGCAAAATAATTCCTATCATTTTGGGCCTTGGTTGCCCACATATCAACATCAGCACACGAGATAAACATGTTAATAAAATCAGGAGTTCTTCACTTCCCTTTCTTGTTTGCATCCTTGACAATGTTTTCCATATGTGGAGTGGCTGGAAACATGTACATGGATGCCTTGGACGCCATAGGAGGGCTGCCCATGTTGTTCACACTCCAAATCTGCCTTTAGACTTACAATTTTACCATCTAGAAGAGCTGGAAACTCCTTTATATGGTTTGAATCCTTCACCTTGCCTTTTGACAATAAACAAGCACTCACATATGCAAAAGGGATGGTGAAATCAGTCACTTCCCTTGTGATTAATTGGTTGTGTGTATATAAATCAGACTTCTTGTGACCCCTCAAGAGGAACTCGGTCAACCAAAACTCACCTCTTTGGGGAGTCGCCTTGCAATCAGCCTTCCCCATGCAATCGGGGGCCCGCAAGCACACAACAAGTGGGCTGGAACTGACATGGGCAGCATGGTAAAAGAGAGTACCATGGCTGTCCCTCATGCCCCTTCTCCTCCACATGTGCACCTTAGAAAGGGTATTCTTTTGTAGGGTCTCCACATACCCCTCATGACCTTCAATGGACTCTAAAGTCCCCTCCATCACCCAAAGATACGGTTTACACTCCTCTATGCAACAATTAATTTCAAATAACTTGAAAACCAAACCTTCCAAATAGAGTAACCAGCCTTGTCATGATTCCACCACACATCTCTTGCCTTCTTTTTTTTCCTTCCATCCCCTTGAGAGGGGAAGTTGTTGTGGCTTCCAAATCACTCCTCCATTCTAAAATTTGACTACTCTTCTTCTTAGCATGCTTCTTCAAGCTAGTTTGCATATCCAAGCTTTGAAAACTATCCTTCCTAAGATGCTTCTTCAAACTGATGTGCATATCCAAGCTTAACCCTTGCTGTCCTAAAACAGAACTTACACAATGTAGAGCACTCACCATATTTGCAAAGAGCCAAAGTTTCTTGCCTTGAAGGGCTGATCCTGACTTTCCAATCTCAACATTATTTTGTATGCAAAGGGCCCATCTTCCTCCTCATTCACCGAATTTGCTAGGGGCTGAAGTGAACCAACATTTACAGAATTTTGTATGTATGGAATATTATGATTTTGCATTGAAAACTCAATTTTCTAAGTATAATC
Source organism: Torreya grandis (assembly GCA_037957365.1). Classification (NCBI taxonomy): domain Eukaryota; kingdom Viridiplantae; phylum Streptophyta; class Pinopsida; order Cupressales; family Taxaceae; genus Torreya; species Torreya grandis. The sequence goes on from JARHVA010000011.1 coordinate 775,322, forward strand.
TGGGCCTATTTTCTTATGGAAGTTTCAGACCTCCTTCCATCCACAAGTTGAAGTTCAACCCTTTCATGAGCTTGTCTTGAACCTTTATTTTCAGAATTTGCAAATTTCATAAAACGTGAAATCAAATGGTCTTTCACATACCTTAGTGGCTGCCCATACTTAGTTTTGGCCACCTTATTGACCCCTTTTGAAGAACAACACCTTCCAACAATTGAGCCCCTTACCGAACCAATTGTGTGATGAAGTTCTACAAGTAGAGGTGGCTGTCCCAACTCAGAAAATGCAGCCTTCCTTGCTTTCCTTGTTGCCCCTACCAATGGTCTCTCATGGAAGGTCCCTTCCATCACCCCTGAGGGGTGCCTTGTCACTTAAGCCATCCAAAATTATCTCTTTCCCATCCTTCAAGGGCTTGTGACCTCTTCGTCATCTCGTATCTCCAAATTCAAAATTGTCTTCCTCAAAGCATACCTCTTCAAACTTGGATAAACATAAATTTTCATATACTGCTGCACCAACACAAGATGTGCAAGATTTTAGGGCATTTACCATGCTTAGAGTGGGCTGAGTTTCCACCTTTGTGAGCTGGTCTTTATTGATCATATGGCAAGCTATTCCTTTCACAAAAGGACACCAATTAGTTTGTATGCAAGCTGGAAACATATTATGACAGCCATGAATATTCTGATTTTCCCCCCAAATCTAAATTAGTTTGGCTGAAGTATTCATTTCCTTCAGCAGGAACCATTCTCCTGCCTTCCCAAATGATGAAATGGCTTTAAAAAAATCAAATTTGCAGTTATCCAAGGCTAGACATGACAATTCAAAATCTGATTTTGCCACTGTTGGTAACCTGGAAACGGAACAGCAGCTGCAAGTTTGAAAACTTTGTGCAAAAATATGAAAATACTACAAGGTTGAAAAATCCTTCCCAACCATTACTCACTAGGAATTGTTCCTTCCCATGATCAAAAGGCCATGCCCACCCACTTGTATTGGTGCCAAAAAACTCAGAATTTTTATGACAGCAACACTAAGTTTGTAAGTATCACCTAGATCCCACCATCTATATCAGGAATTTGCATTTCTCAATCCTTAAATTTCCTTGGGGAAATTCCGTCCTCCATATAGTGCCCTTCATCTTATCTTATTTGTTAGCATGATTCTCATGTGGATCAAAATATAGTAAGAAAACAATATGTTGGTGATAGAACAATTCCTTGTTATGAAGATAATTAAATAGCTTACCTTTAGATGCTGGTCTGAAAATTCGAGCAAGTTAAAAATGAACAATAGTATCTAGAAATTTGACTTTGACCATAAAATGCTCTCCATCATCATGCCAAATGGATTTTTCTTCTTCCTTTAGCTCATGCTCCAAGATTCCCCCTTCTTCCTTCACCACTAAAGGAAAACTCATAACACTACTTTCAACATGTTATGGCTCAAACTTTGCAAAGTTTGCATGAGGATTCGTTACTTCTAGGGCTAGGACAACTTCAACCTTGGATGCTTGACACCCCTCATGTAAAGCTTGTTCTTTCCCTTGGAGAACTCTAATTTTTTATGATTTTCCTCCATTCTTGTATTCCCTTTTTTGCTTTCTTTGCTGCTCATGAACTTGTTGGACAACTTCTCGTTGCCCCAAATTTTCTGATTTGTTAAATTCATAAAAGTCAACACTTGGCTGCCCCAAAGTGTTACCCTTTTGCAGCTCAAAGGGCTTCAAGGTACCAATTTTATAGTGCTCACTAACCCCTTTCAATTATGACTTTATGCCCTCTTTTGGTGATGAATCCTTATGGCAATTAGCTAGTGGCTCTTCCTTCATCACAAGGGCATATTTCTTTTTCTCTTCTACATGCCAAGCATGCCTCAAATCTCCTTGTGTAGCTCTTGGGGTTGACTTAGGCCAATCCCGACTAGTTCTTCCTTCAATTCCCTTGGAAGAGAGGTAGGCCAGAATGACCTAGGTAAAGAATCACTTGTGACCTTTGGTACCTGAAAACTAATGTTTACCCTTAGAAAGCTCCCTTCACCATTTAGATTTTTCATGGTGTGGATCATTTTTGACATCGTATCATTCAATCTTTCTTGCACTTAGGTAAGCTTTTCCAATCTAGCACCATCCAAAAACTTGAAAGCCATTTATTTTCCTTTGTCACGGTTTGACCTTATAAACTCTCAAACCCCACAACTGGCCAAGAAATTGGCTCTGATACCATTGAAATATCCAAAAATAGGATAAAATATTGAAATCTGGAATTTCTGGCAAACCCTAGCCAAAACAAATATTTTTTTGATTTTTACTGCAAACCCTAGTTATTCAAAACCTTCATAAAACCGGAATGAATATTACCAAACTTTAGCAACAATTTAGCAAATATTCCTCTCAATTTAGGGCATTAAATCATTCAACCAATTCAGCCATATTGGCACCACATGCAAGAAAATTACAGCAAATCAAACACTGAATTTGTATGCTTTTCTGCAATCTGAAAATCTTGGAAAATTTTCTTAAAAGTAGGGATAAATACAAAATTAAATATAGGAAAATTCAGAATATTATTTAGGCTTGAAATACCCTAACAAACCCTCAATTGGGCCTCCCAATCAAGTCGCCCAGCTGCAATTAAATAATTAATTGTTCATATCAACACACCAAACCCTAGAAAAAGGTTTTGAAGCTTCCAAATGTAGCACAGCCCTAGTGAAAGGGGTCTTCAACACATAAACTAGTTCGCTGACCTAGAAATGCCCTCAAACCCTTGCCAAATGACCTCCAACCAAGTCTCCACACTCCTTGACCTAGTCGCCACACTTTGCAAGCAAATCGCCACACTTTGCAAGCAAATCGCCACACTTTACAAGCAAATCGCCACACCCTAGGAAGTGTCCAAACTATAAATTTTGCCTTTAATCATCAATTACAACATTTGAACTAGTGCTGCCCTAGATGAGGAATAGGGGTTTTCGTCCCTAAACCTTCCTTGGGCTTGAAGGGTTTCGTCTTCAAGTCCTTGGTCAAGCGTTTTCATGCTTGGACTCAAAAATTCAAATATAATAATATGCATGCCCTCCAAATGATCCTTCACTCTCTTTTATAACAATTCCCCGAAGGGGTGCGTTCCATTTTGGACGGAAGATCTTTTTTCAAATATTGAAAGAACACTCCTTATAATCCACTTAAGTGGCTTGGGTTCCCATGACCCTTAAAAGACCACAACATAAGTGAACTTATATAATAAAGTATTTTTACAAATGTTTTTAAGAAACCCAAAACGTTTCCCTTCTTTTTTTTTCCTTTATCCCTTGGGAAACAAATCAAGGCTAACAGTCTTCAATGGTTCCACAATCAAAATGGGGACATGACATGAGCACCTAATCTCTCCTCTATTCCCTGTTGTCGTTGTGCCCTCTGGACCTGAGGTCTTAATCATCTTGTTGCAACCAATATTGCTATTATTTCATCCTTTTGGGGATTCAAATAATGTCATCATCATGATCATTGTGATTATACAATATGTTAAGCCATGACCTTGATACATGAACATATCTTCTAACTCTTCCATGTGGGTCCCATTGTCTAGGATAATGGTCATCAAGATTGAAAGAGGCCATGTGTGTGGATAAGTCATGAACTAATGGAATGTTTTAAAATAATTCTTGCCAGTCCTTAAAGGCAAATTAGGATATGATTTTTGTTGTCTCCTTTTGCAATGTCCTCTAATTTCCTGAACAAATCAATAAGCTATCTACTATTTTGCAATCTTGTATGGCACAAAGAACGTTAATTTGAGAGGGGCAACAAGAATTTCCATCAATACTAATTACGATAAAATCCTCTAGTACCAATATGCGTCAATTTCAAGAATTGATGCACTTATCTCTTCAAACAACCTCGTTATTGCCTCCTCATTAATTGCCATGTAAAGTGGGTAGAAGATATTATAGATTTCCCTAATATGTGATAGATACTTGTGTTCATACTGTTGGTTGAATATTTTGTCGACCAGCGTACTGGTAAACAAAATAGATTTGATCATCCAAAGTAGGAAGATTGGTCGTCCAAATGTGTAGGTTTACCACATCAAAAGGGGACTAATCTCTCCTCTCATCAAGGGGAGGTTCCCTATATATATAAACAGAAAATAATACTCAAGGTTAGAACAAACCATCCATCTCTCTTTCTTCAGAGATGATGCGTGTAAATCAAAGGGGAAATCTCAAGGGAAATGACAGAAAGCACTCCTCTTTTTTCAGAAGTACTACTCAACAAACCATAAAAATCCCTCTGGTAGTAATTGCAAAATGTAACCAAGGAAGTAGTAACCAGCAGATTGAGATGTAGCACAAAGTCTCCACCTCAATTGTGCAAGAGTGAGATACGAAGGACAATGAGGGTACAAAGTCATCCCAAGATCCTTTACACAAAAACAAAAAGAAAACACACTGAAGGTAATTGTGGGGGCACAAAGTCTCTCCACAGTTGGCTTCAGGACACCTTTCTGACCACTTTCGCTAATTCTGCTTATTGAATTAAAGGAACACAAAATATATTAAGGAAAAAGACATAAGAACAGTTTCTCCAACAACAAAGATATCACAGCACAAAGTCTGAAAAGTCACTTGCTTTCTTATTCCAATAACAAAATATGATCAACAATCTGAGCTCAAAGTCTCAGTAATGCCTTTCAATTTGGGCAGAGTTTTGTTTCTGATAATCAGAGAGATATCCCCAACAATAACAAGAGAGTCCCTTATATAGCCTCTTCAAGAAGGACTCGGGAATAGTAACACATCATGTTGCATTGAATTTTGTTAAGAAGACATGCTGGAATTTAGGGGCATTTACCCATTTGCTTTTCTCAATGCAGAGAAACGGGTCACGCTATTGAAAGTTTGCATCTTTCAATATCCACCTGGCGGTCTACTTCTAGAAACATATCTGATGCGCAAATGTTTTTAATCGTTTCTGCTCTTTACGCTCCTTCAGCGATTCTTCCTTTGTACTTGTCGCTTAAAGCCTTTGAATGCATTCGGGTCCGCGCATAAACCTGCAAGGATCAACGGCTATTTCATTGTTGCGACTTTGACGTCCACGGGCACGTCACTTTCCTCGGCAATTCCTTCGGCTTTGTCATTTGATCTTTCTCGGAGGTGACTTGCCCTTCGGGGCCTTGAGAAACGGTCCGCTTTGGGTCGGGAAGAGCCCCCCGCAAGGGTATCTGCCCTTCAGGCGGTCTTCGGATGGCCTTCGGGCTTCTTTCTTCCGGCGGGCTTTATCCTTTATTTTCTTCGTACAAAACGTTCGAAGGAATTCCTTCGAGCAATTTGTCCGAATGAAGTCTTCCTTGCCTTGTGTTTCCGTTGGGCTTTGCTTTGTTTTTCGGGCGAATTCCTTCGGACAAATTGTCTGGAGGATTTCGCTTTGTCCTTTGCCTTGTTCATTTTCTCAAAGGAATTCACTTTGTTTGTTTTGTCGGAGGAACTTTTCTGAAAGGAAATCCCTTTGCTCTTTTGGCCTTTGAATTGGTCCATTTGCCCCCTTTTTGCCCTCCGCAAGGGTTGTTTGAGCTCCAAATTAGCCTTTCGGGTTTTTGCAACAGTTCACTTCGGCTTCTGAGTGTCCTTCGAAAGCGTTGTTTGCCCCTTGGAAATTTGCCTTAGTCGATTTTATGTGAATCTCGAATTGTGACACATGGCAGCATCCGTTGCATTCTATCGGGTTTTTGTTTCCTTAGTCACTTTTGCCGAAAATTCCCTCCGCAAGGGCACTTGTGTCTTTGACGCTTAGGGTACTCCTTTGAACTTGTCGCTTGAACCGACCGATTGAACCAACTTTGGTTCAACGGTTCAATGGTTCATTCCCTTGTTTCTATTGACCGCTTGAACCAAAATTCTTTGAAACAAGCCTCGTTGAACCCGTTGAACCTTGAACCTTGAACCTTGAACCCGTTGAACCTTTGAACCAAAGTGGTTCAATGGTTCAACAGTTTAATCGGTTCATTCCCTGAAAATGACTAAGTGTCGAAAACTTGTTCTTTTGATTGAACCTGTCTGTAGAGGCCTTTGAACCTACTAAACCATTAGTCTGTCACTTCTTTGTTCTTTCTAAGCTCTTTGATCTTCATCGCACTGGTTGAACCTTTGAACCTGTCGCTTGAACCGACCGATTGAACCAACTTTGGTTCAAGGTTCAATGGTTCAATCGGTTCATTCTTTTTATTTGGCTAAGTCCTTTTGATCTTTTTGAACCAAATGCGTTGAACCATTTGGTCGTTGAACCTGTTGAACCCGTTCAACCTTGAACCCGTTGAACCTTTGAACCAAAGTGGTTCAATGGTTCAACGGTTCAATGGTTCAAGCATTTTTCTCTTTGATAAGTGTTTTGAAGCAGTTGAACTTTGAACCTTGACAAATGCGCTTAACTCTTGCTGCTGATGTTGAACTTTTGAACCCATTGAACCTGTTGAACCAAAATGGTTCAAGGTTCAACGGTTCAATGGTTCAATCCTTGCTTACAAGCTCGCTGATGAACTCTTTTGGTTGAACTTTGTTATTGAACCATCTTTGAAATCGTCTAAGTGTTGAGAGCTTGCTTCTTTCCTGCAGAGTCTATAGAAATCAACCTGTGAAGCCTGTAGAACTTTTCCTACAAAGTCCGTAGTTTCAAGCCTGCAAAATCCGTAGATTCAAGCCTGCAAAATCCGTAGTTTCAAGTCTGCAGAGTCCGTAGGTTTTCTGAGAAGCTTGAAAAATGAAGAATTTGAATGCTCAAAACAAATTTCGAGAAGGGAAGAGATCATTTTGGTTTGTTGAACCAAAATAGTTCACATGTCTCAAAAATGAAAACTCTGTTTTTGGGGACAACAGCGGGCTTCAGTTGGGGAACTTCTATCAATTGTAAAAAAGAATTGAAGGGAGTAGAATCCAAAATCTCCAGTGTCTTCATGTGTACCATTGGGCTACAGAGTCATGTTACCCAAAAATGGAAGGCATCAAAAATGGTAACAAACAAAACAAAACAGAATTAAAAACTATACAAATATACATATGTACAAATGAAATGATCTAATACTTCAAGAGTTGAAGTGTTTCAGATGCTGCCCACTGTGAGGCAGAAAAAAGAGTGTGCCATCTTGATATTTCAGCAGAAAGTTGCTTTCACCATTGTGTTGAATTATAAATGGGCCTCTCCAAAGGGAGTCGAACTTTCCATGCATCCCTTTTGGTTCTCTCTTTTTGTCCCACAGCAGGACTTGATCTCCAATCCGGAAATCGCGATTTTTGGCCTTCTGGTCAAAAAGTTTCTTTACCAGACTTTGATGAACAGCAATTTGGTCCACCACCATGGTTTTTTGTTCATCCAGCTCAGTCAGGCACATGATTCTCTTATCAAGAGAGCTTTCATATGTCTGATCTTCAATTGTCTTTGTCAATTTCAAGGCTAGCAATTCTAAGGTGATTGGTATCTCAGCATTAATACCATAAAGAAGTTGAAAATGAGACATATCAATTGCCCTCTTTGGTGTGATTTTGTCTGCCCATAGAGCATCAATCAATGATTTATGCCATGTCTTTTGATTGTCATCTGCTAGCTTCTTGATGATAGTTACCAAGATCTTATTGCTTGATTCAGCTTGTCCATTCCCTTGTGAAAAATAGTCAGAAGAGTGAGAGTGTAATTCCATAATGAAAACAGAGTTGTGTAATCTCCTGGAAGGTGAAACAAGCTGCATTGTCAGTGACAATTTTGGTTGGAACTCCAAACCTGGAAATAATATTCTCCTTGAGAAAATTGCATACAACTTCTGAAGTAGCATGCTTAGTTGGGATTGCTTCTACCCACTTGGTGAAATAGTCAGTTGTTGTAAGGACATAATCATGTCCAGCACTTGAAGATGGGTTTATAGTCCCAATAAAATCAATCCACCATTGTTGGAATGGTTCTTCTATGATCACTGACTTGAGAGGCAAGGCAGCTAACTTGGGTCTTCCAACAAATTGTTGGCAGAGTTCACATTTTCTCACCCACTTATATGCATCTTGGAAAAGAGTTGCCCAGTAATACCTGGCTCGCAGAATTTTGTGAGCAGTCACAGGAATAGAAAAATGTCCTCCACAGGGTAGATTGTGAAAAGATTTCAAAAGTTGGCTTTGTTGTTCTTTGTCTACACAGTGAAAGAATACTCCATCTATGCTTCTTTTGTACAAGCCGTTGTCTCAAAGGACAAAATTGACAGCTTTCAGCTTGATAGTCCTCCTTTTTTTATAAGACAAATGAGCAGGACATTCACCATAAGTAAGGAAATGAGCAATACCTGAATACCACTCATTGGTAGTGGAGACAAAAAGGACTGTTGGTGTATCTTCCACTCCAGTTTTTCCATGCTGTGTATCTTCTGATTAGTTGTCAGCAATTAATTGGCATAGGCCTTTTCCTCTGACCAGCTTTGTTGGCTTGATGTCTAGATCGAACTCTTGAATTTTTGCAATCCAATTGCCTCTTTTTGTGCCAAACTCCTGTTGAGTTAATATGAACTTGACTGTAGTGTCAGAGACTAAAGCAGTAGTATGTGAATTCAGAATATAGAAGCGGAAATGTTTGACTGCTTTCACCACTGCATAAGCATGCTTCTCTACGTTTGAATACTTCATCTCATGGGTTTTGAGAGGGCAACTCATGAAAGAAAAGGGAGATTCTATACCTTCTTTGTCCTATTGAACAAGAATTGTTAAAAGCGTGTGTTCAGAAGCATAGCTGTATATGATTAAATCTTTGTTGTAATCTGGACAAACCAAGGTAGGGGCGTGGGAAATGGCAGTCTTAATATCTTGAAATGTTGACTTGCCTTCTTTAGTCCAGCTAAAGGTGGTCTTCCATTTCATCATGTTCACAATGTGTCTAGTCTTTTCGGCAAATTCAGGGATGAACTTCCGTAAGAAATTCACCTTTCCGAAGAATGAGTAAACAGCATTCTTACTGGTAGGCAAATTAAGCTCTTGAATAGACTTGACTCTGTCTGAGTCAATCTTTATGCCTTCTTTAGACACAATGTGTCCGAAGAATTTCCCCTCTGCTACTCCAAAAACAGATTTTTTAAGGTTCAAAGAAATACCATTCTGGCGGCAGCGCTCCAGCACTTGTTGTAAGTGGCACACATGATTAGAACGATGTTTTGAAAAGATAGTCAAGTCATCAAGGTATACCACTATGAACTTACCTATCTCATCTTTGAAAGCCAGGTCCATTGCTCTCTGAAAGGTGGCACTAGCGTTTATCAGACCAAAAGGCATTCTTCTATATGCAAATGTACCCCAAAGTGTGGTGAATGCAATCTTGTGTTGGTCTGCTTTACCAACTTCAACTTGATTATATCCTGAGAAGCCATCTAGCATTGATAACATCTCTGAAGCTATCACTGTTTGGAGCACTTGATTCATGATTGGCAAAGGGTAATTATCTTTCAAAGATGACTGATTCAGGTTCCTGAAATCTACACATGCGAATTTCGCCACTCTTCTTCCTTACAGGTATTATGTTTGCAATCCATGTGGAATGATAGATTGGGAAGATGATTCTAGCATTTAACATTTTTTGTATCTCAGACAGAATAGTCCCTGATATTTTCGGATTGTACTGTCTGGATTTTTTTTTATAGGGCATTGAGTCAGCCTTGAGAGGAATGTCATGGCGAATTTCATCAAGTCTGAGAGACTTTCGATCGTCATAAAAATATGCTAAGACATCCATGTATTGACGGAGTAAAGTGGTGAACTTGAATCTTTTTTCAGGAATGCAGCACTTATCAATGTTAACCATCTTGGGATTTTCTTTAGTAGTCAGATTTACTTGATCGAATCCCTGAGAGAAGCTTGAATCTGTTTGCTGTTGTTTGATGAATCTACCATGCTTGTCAAACAGTTTCTCAAGAGAAACCAGGCCTTTGAGAATTTTATTTTCTTTCAGCTGTAAAAATTCTTCATTTATATCGTTGATTCATACTTCTGAGATTCACTGCCTTCAAAACGTAGTTGTTCGAAATTGTCTTTTCGTTCCAAGAAGGCAACGATTTGATGATCATCATTGAATACTTGCCAATGATCAGCATTGTCAGGAACACTTGGTCTATAGACTAGCTCAATAGTATTCCCATCTTCTTTGAAATCTGAGTGAAGAACTAAAAGAGTTCCTGAAACAGCAAGTGCATCAACTCTGTCATTAGATTCCCTAGGTATGGCAGAAATGTTGAAAGCATCAAAGCTTTCAATTTGGTCCCAACCAGGTTGCGATAGTGACGTAATCTTTCATTCTTGGTTTGGTATAAGTTTCTCACCTAACAAACCACTAATTCAGCGTCCCCTTTGGCATGAAAAAACTTAATGCCTTTGTCTTGAGCAGCCTTCAATCCAAGCAACAGAGATTCATATTCAGCTATATTGTTAGTGTTACTAAATTGTAATTTGTAAGATGAAGGAAACATATCTCTTTGAGGAAATATCAACACAATCCCAGCTCCCGAATTAATAGAGCAGCTGCCATCGAATTTCAGAGTCCATACCTCATCAGATACTAATTTTTCTTTAGACTTTCCTTCATTAGAGGAGAATCCTTCTTCATTTGTATTGCAACCTACTAGTTCTTCTGCTATTCTAGTTGAACTGATTTTTGGGTTGACACTTTCAAGAATTTTATCAGATGTTTCATGCACTTCGTCTGTAGATAGAAAGTAGTTACCTATACCTGAGGATTCAAAAAAAAATTGAGCTTCAGGGGCTGATGTTTGAGTGACCACGTATTTTTCCTCCTTTTCAGGGAGCAATCTCTTTATTGCGCCTTTGACAAGGATTCTTGCCTCAGATAGATCCATGCTTAATGATCCTCCCACGTCCTTGAAGAAATTTCGTCCAATCAAAATGCCATAGGATGCTGGGACGTCAGCCACCAAGACAGTCATCTTGATTCTCTTGTCTGGAAAGGTTACAAATGCAAATTGGACATCTTTGATTTGCCCTAACAATGGTACTTGCTTGTTTTTCATTGAGAAACATCTCCCAAATGTCTTAATCAGTGTGAGGCCAAGAAATTCAGCTACTTTAGCAGGCATGACATTGTCAGATGCCCCTGAGTCTATAATACAATTACTTAGCTTGTGACCGTTTATTAACAGGGAAACATAGAAAAATTTTATTTTCTCAGGAGTAGCTGGAGGAGTAATGACAAGATTATTCGGAATGGGCATGTTCTTTGGGGAATCAGGAGTTACCTTTTTAGCTTTTTGTCCTGCAGGGACGGTTTGGTTCTTGACATATTGGACCAACTTATTCAATTTATCAAAATTGGACTGTAAATATTCAAATTCAGACATTTGTATTTTGGTCTTTTTGACATGATCAATTATGTCAAATCGTTGAATTGGATTAGGAACAGAAAAAAATATTTCAACTTTTTGGGTTTTAGGAGGGATAGGAGGACTGGTTTGTGAAATTGAAGTAGAAGGTGAAAGTGAAATTGATGTATTTACCTTTTGGGTGATCACCAAATCTTTTGACTGGAAAGGCAGAGTGGTTCCACGCTTAGCAATTGTAATTGCTGGTTGAGATTGCTCCTCTGTCTTCCCTTCATCAGCGTGTTGGACTGATTGGTTCTTGTACTTGATAAACACTGCATATGATCCATCAAAAGCTTCTCCTTTGCTTCTGGGTTCATCTTGGTAGTTCAGGAAACCAATGTGGGAGTCGTCAGCTGATTCTTCTTAATTTTTTACAAGGAGATCAGCGTCATTTTCTTGATTCAATTCAGAATGGAAAGAAAACTCTGATTCTGCTTCAAGATATCCCATTGTTGAATTGGTTGGAGCTTCCAGGGCAAGTTTCCCCTGTGGGGGAGGAAGACGATTTTGTTGCCCTTGATTCCTGACAGCGTTGCCCTGATATGACTGATTTGGAAATGTCCTTGGCATATCTCTGTATGAAGGAGCAGAAGATATTCTTTGCGCCATTTGTTTTTTGAGAGCAAGCAACTCATTTGCCAACTTCTACACCATTGGATCTGTGGTGCCTGTAGATGAATATTCAGAAGATGATGAGGGTCTATTTTTATTTGGATCTCTTCTTATCTTTCCTAAGATGAGATCATCTTCTACCTCAGTAGCCAAATGTTGAGCTGCAGCAAGATCTATTTAACCAGCACGTCTCAAAAGAAAACTTACTTCAGGTAACTAAGAATTAATGAAAAAGCATTTGAGATTCTCAGCTGTAGGTCGAGCAATTACAGGAATTCTATTTTTCAGTTCATCAAATTTGGCTATAAAGTCCCTCATTGATTCATGAGGTTCTTTTTTCATCTGTGTAAGTTGAGTCAGAAGAACATGTGCATCCTCTGCAGATTTGAATCTAGATTCAAACTTAGCTTTGAAGGTATTTCAATCAGTTACTGACCGAGCCTATAGATGATAAAACCAATCTGCAACAGCACCTTGTAATGTTTCTACAAATAGCCTGACTGCTACATCTTCAATATCTACTCCAATTACGCCACAAGCTATGCTGAACGCTGCAATGTGTTCATTAGGATGAACTTTCCCATCACCATAGAATTTGGGAAAATTCTTCCTTGAACTGCGTGGAAGCTCATGTAGATGTGGAGTAAGATTGAGAGGACCAAAAAAATTACCCCAAGGGCCTTGAACTGCCATTATATGACTATGAAAAGGAGGAATAACAAATCTCAAAGGGGTAATTATTGGCAAAGCTTTATCAACAGCAGAAGCGGATACTTCGTTTGGCAATGGAGATCTGACTTTAGTAGGAGGAAAGTTCTTGGTTCGTTGGAGGCGAGATGGTGAAGGAAACAGATCAAAATTACTTTGTTGTACCAACTCGAATACAAGGTCAACAATATCTTTAGCCCTTTGGCTTCGTGTATACCTTGAATCTGTCAGATTGTGAAACAAAAATGAAAAAGAATTGATCTTGCTTTAGTTTGCAGCTTGAGACTTTAAACTACGCGTTCTTTTCCAGTTAGTGTGGAGGTGAATGGTAAGGTTATAATAATAATGGGTAAAACACAGAAATGGAATAGAGTCTATAATGGATAATGGTAGAGACTAATTCCATCTAAAACTTGAGATTTCAGAATGCACATAACTATATTCCCCAACGGAGTCGCCAAAAACTGTTGGTTGAATATTTTGTCGATCAGCGTACTGATAAACAAAATAGGTCTGATCATCCAAAGTAAAAAGATTGGTCGTCCAAATGTGTAGGTTTACCACATCAAAAGGAGACTAATATCTCATCTCATCAAGGGGAGGTTCTCTATAGATATGCTATATATATATATATATATAAACAGAAAATAATACTCAAGGGTAGAACAAATCATCCATCTCTCTTTCTTCAGAGATGATGCGTGTAAATCAAAGGAGAAATCTCAAGGGAAATGACAGAAAACACTTTTCTTTCAGAAGTACTACTCAACAAACCATAAGAATTCTTTTGGTAGTAATTGCAAAATGTAACCAAGGAAGTAATAACCAATAGATTGAGATGTAGCACAAAGTCTCCACCTCAATTGTTCAAGAGTGAGATACGAAAGACAATGAGGGCACAAAGTCGTCCCAAAGTCCTTTACACAAACAAAAATAAAACACACTTAAGGTAATTGTGGGGGCACAAAGTCTCTCCACAGTTGGCTTCAGGACACATTCCTGACCACTTTGGCTAATTCTGCTTATTGAATTAAAAAAACAGAAAATATACTAAAGAAAAAGACATAAGAACAGTTTCTCCAACAACAAAGATATCACAGCACAAAGTCTGAAAAGTCACTTGCTTTATTATTCCAATAACAAAATATGATCAACAATCTGAGCTCAAAGTCTCAATAATGCCTTTCAATTTGGGCACAGTTTTGTTTCCGATAATCAGAGAGAGACAGATCCCGAACAACAAGAGAGTCCCTTATATAGCCTCTTCAAGAAGGACTCGAGCATAGTAACACATCATGTTGCATTGAATTTTGTTAAGAAGACATGCTGGAATTTAGGGGCATTTACCCATTTGCTTTTCTCAATGCAGAGAAACGGGTCACGCTATTGAAAGTTTGCATCTTTCAATATCCACCTGGCGGTCTACTTCTAGAAACATATCTAATGCGCAAATATTTCTAGTCATTTCTACTCTTTACGCTCCTCTCAGCGGTTCTTCCTTTGAACTTGTCGCTAAAGCCTTTGAATGCATTCGGGTCCGCGCTTAAACCTGCAAGGATCAACGGCTACTTCATTGTTGCGACTTTGACGTCCGCGGGCACGTCACTTTCCTCGGCAATTCCTTCGGCTTTGTCGTTTGATCTTCCCGGAGAGGACCTGCCCTTCGATGCCTTGAGAAACGGTCCGCTTTGGGTCGGGAAGAGCCCCCCACAAGGGTATCTGCCCTTCGGGCGGTCTTCAGATGGCCTTCGGGCTTCTTTCTTCCGGCAAGGCTTTATCCTTTATTTCCTTCGGACAAAATGTCCTAAGGAATTTCTTCGGGCAATTTGTCCGAAGGAAGTCTTCTTTGCCTTGTCTTTCCGCCAAGCTTTGCTTTGTTTTTCGGGCGAATTCCTTCGGACAAATTGTCCAGAATATTTCGCTGTCCTTTGCCTTGTTCATTTTCCCAAAAGAATTCACTTTGTTTTGTCGGGGGAACTTTTCCGAAGGAAATCCCTTTGCTCTTTTGGCCTTTGAATTGGTCCATTTGCCCCCTTTCTGCCCTCCGCAAGCGCTGTTTGAGCTCCAAATTAGCCTTTCGGGTTTTTGCAAGGGTTCACTTCGGCTTCTGAATGTCCTCCGAAAGGGCTGTTTGCCCCTTGGATATTTGCCTTAGTCGATTTTATGTGAATCTCGAATTGTGACACGCGGCAGCATCCGTTGCGTTCTGTCGGGTTTTTGTTTCCTTAGTCACTTTTGCCGAAAATTCCCTCCGCAAGGGCACTTGTGTCTTTGACGCTTAGAGTACTCCTTTGAACTTGTCGCTTGAACCGACCGATTGAACCAACTTTGGTTCAATGGTTCATTCCCTTGTTTCTATTGACCGCTTGAACCAAAATTCTTTGAAACAAGCCTCGTTGAACCCGTTGAACCTTGAACCTTGAACCCGTTGAACCTTTGAACCAAAGTGGTTCAATGGTTCAACGGTTCAATCGGTTCATTCCCTGAAAATGACTAAGTGTCGAAAACTTGTTCTTTTGATTGAACCTGTCTGTAGAGGCCTTTGAACCTGTTAAACCATTAGTCTGTCACTTCTTTGTTCTTTCTAAGCTCTTTGATCTTCATCACACTGGTTGAACCTTTGAACCTGTCGCTTGAACCGACCGATTGAACCAACTTTGGTTCAAAGTTCAATGGTTCAATCGGTTCATTCTTTTTATTTGGCTAAGTCCTTTTGATCTTTTTGAACCAAACGCGTTGAACCATTTGGTCGTTGAACCTGTTGAACCCATTGAACCTTGAACCCGTTGAACCTTTAAACCAAAGTGGTTCAATGGTTCAACGGTTCAATGGTTCAAGCCTTCTTCTCTTTGATAAGTGTTTTGAAGCGGTTGAACTTTGAACCTTTGACAAATGCGCTTAACTCTTGCTGCTGATGTTGAACCTTTGAACCCATTGAACCCGTTGAACCAAAATGGTTCAAGGTTCAACGGTTCAATGATTCAATCATTGCTTACAAGCTCGCCGATGAGCTCTTTTGGTTGAACCTTGTTATTGAACTATCTTTGAAATCGTCTAAGTGTTGAGAGCTTCCTTCTTTCCTACAGAGTCCGTAGAAATCAACCTGCGAAGCCCGTAGAACTTTTCCTACAGAGTCCGTAGTTTCAAGCCTGCAGAGTCCATAGATTCAAGCCTGCAGAGTCCGTAGATTCAAGCCTGCAGAGTCCGTAGTTTCAAGCCTGTAGAGTCCGTAGATTTTTTGAGAAGCTTGAAAAATGAGAAATGTGAATGCTTAGAGCAAATTTCGAGAAGGGAAGAGATCATTTTGGTCTGTTGAACCAAAATAGTTCACATGTCTCAAAAATGATAAGTCTGTTTTTGGGGACAACGCATACAATTTCCAATATTGCAAGTGGACTAGAGACTGAAAAGTAGGCATCCATTTAGGAAAGTCCAGATGGGAAAAGGCCACAATCGCACAACATGCATCTACCAAATAAGACATCATGTAAAAATTATGGCCTTGTCTTACTCCCATTACTTGTTGCTTCAAATTATAAGAGAATCTCTCCCAAAGTTGGTTTCTCTATATCATCGACTATCATAGCCAATAAAGGAACCCACAACTTGTTCACGTGTACTATATCATATGCTCCAACCAGTCTATTCATGAGCATCATTGCAAACCTAACCCATGGTCTAAACAATGTAATGGGATAAGAGTCTATATCTTATCTATTGTCCCAATCGTTTGTATCCTATGCCCAATCTTTAATAACTTCCCTAAGCTCATGTGTGTCCAACCATTTTTGGGCCACTACTTGATCATACAGAGCTATACCTACGAAAACAAAATCAATTCTTAGTGATTTCTGAGTTCACAAATGGTTGGAGCATCTTCTCTATAAGTGGCAATGGCGATAGCTTATGAAAATAAGTCGTTATATCAAATTGCAATCCTTCTATTCAAATCTCGAGATGTCCTTGTCATATCATTTCGTGTGAATTAATTTGCAAGAAAAAGGCCTGTCATGGCTTTATTTATTATTTTATTGTTGTGAATTGAATTTTTAAACTTCACTTGCAACTTTATCTCCAAACGAGATCTCATTTGTCCACGTGTTTTAATCCCAAGGTCTCCAACTCTTGGGGCTCTTGTCTCCATTTGGTCTTCTTGTTCACTGTGCACTGCATGACTACAAGACTTTGTACATTGATCTGTCAATTGAATCAGGGTCTAGGTGGCTATGATATTGACACTTGTTTGCCACCTAGCCTAAGCTAATGACATGTGCTTCGTAACCCATAACTTTGAGTTCATTATGCCTAACACATGATTGATAGGATTCTTCCACGTCACTTTCGGATTGGATTAGGGTCTCACAATGTACAGTCCTCCTAAAGTTTCCAAATTTGCTATAGTTTAAAAGGCTTCGCGAGACCACGAGATCATGTGAAGGATGATAGGTGGCACTGTTTGATTTGCTTGAGCTCTCAAATGATAGGATTCTTCCACGTGTCACTTTCAGATTGGATTAAGGTCCTGCAATGTAAAGTCCTCACGAAATTTCTAAATTCACTATAGTTTTGAAAGGCTCCGTGAGACCACGAGATCGTGTGAAGGATGATAGGGGGCAATTTTTGATTCACTCGAGCTCCTGAAGCATACAATTTTCTTGGATACCCTAAATCTCTGATGTGATGATCCGTAAAGTAGGTGGATATTCCACTCCAAGCTTCAAGAACACGGATCCTACAACTCCTAGCTCAACAATGATCGAAAGATGACTATTCTAGGCTATTTGCAATGCTAAAACAAAGATAATCAAGTGCTGGAATTAAAATGTACAGCATATTGCACATGAACGTGAAGCATGAGAATGAACAAATCTCACAATGAAAACAAGAGTTATCTTGGAGAAACCCAATGTGGGGAAAACTCTAGTGGGTGAGGCAATTACACTCCCCTTCCACTATGTATGCAAAAAATGTACAAGGTACTGCTAAACATGGCCTTCATGGAAAGAATTTTCACTTCCACTTTATCTAAAACTTGCACACAAGATTGCTTTGCACTTCTCAAACACTTTTTTGCACTCCAACACAGCGGAACCAACCATCTACAACTAGGAAAAACATTGACACAACAAGAACAAGGACTCAAACATGCAACTTGCAATGTGAATCCAACTTCAAGACTTCTCACTATGTTTTTTGATGCATTCTGCCTTCCACAAGACCTGTATTTATGCTCTCTCAACTTTGGAGTCCGCCAAGGAGCTTAAACGAGTTGACAATGAGAATAAGAAACATTTGTAATCATTCAACTTTGGGCATTTTGTATGATGACGAAACAGAGTATGCAGACCCGCTGTTTCGAAACCATTGAGGTGGTTACACAACCAACTCCTGCAAACACTAGCGGTTACACAACCACCACCCTGCAAATAGCAGAGGTTCCTCTATCTATGATAAACCCCTCCATTTCAAGAGCTAAAACTCACTGACTTTATCACTATAAAGATGTCCAAATCACCCCCACACTGACTTTGGCCACTATAAGCAATTACGCAACCACCTCTTGCAAACATTGGTGGCTATGC
The DNA here is from genome assembly GCA_037957365.1 of Torreya grandis. NCBI lineage: Eukaryota > Viridiplantae > Streptophyta > Pinopsida > Cupressales > Taxaceae > Torreya > Torreya grandis. Next base: position 793,617 of record JARHVA010000011.1, read on the forward strand.
AACCACCACCCAGCAAATAACAGCAGTTCCTCTATCTATGATAAACCCCTCCATTTCAAAAGTCGAAACTCACTGACTTTATCACTATGAATGTGTCTGGATCACCCCCACATTGACTTTTGCCACTATAACATGTCCGATCTGATGTTTTGAATATGAAATGTCTTACAATAGTGTCTTGCAAACATGAATTACATACATTAAATTTGAGGGTTTTAACTCCCTGTGAGTGAGAAAATTTCTTCCCGCATCTTCTCTAAAATACCATTTGGCCTTTTCGAGTAGCTAACCCTTTAACCCAGTCAACCAATGTTCTTGCACTTCCTCTTCATGTTGTAATTTCCTTCTTTTGCAATACAACATCCTCTTCCAATTCTAGCTAGCTATCAGGTGTGAGGTCTTCAATTGAGGGGAGTAACAACCCTTCATCTTCACCGTCTAACATAGAAGGCTCAAAAGATGTAAGTTCTCGACATTGACGACTAAATACATCTTCATAAAAAGTGGCAAATCAATTCTAAAAGCATTATTTCCCACTTGTTCCAAGATTTCAAACGGACCATACCTAAGAGGCTCAAGCGTCTTAGACTTACCTTGGAGCCTTTCTCTACTCAAGTACAACCATACCTTGTCTCCAACAAGAAAATTATGCTCAGTCGTATGTTGATCATGTCTTTCTTTGTACTTGACTTGTTCATCAACCGCTCTTGCACTTGGAGGTGAATTTGCAGATTCTTATCAATGAAATTCTCAACTTTGTGGACCTCTGGAACCACTTTCCCATTGCCTCTATATGGCTGTCCCAAAACAACATCAAATGCACAAGGAGGTAATAGCCAAAACAAGTTTCCAAAGGAAATTTACTAATAGAAGAATGCACTGCCATGTTGTAGGAATGTTGAATATACACCAAATTTTCATCCCAAGACTTAGGATGCTTCTTGTTATACCCTCTTAAGAGTTGTATCAATGTTCTTATCACGACCTCGGTTTGCCCATTGGTTTGTGGGTGAAAAGCGATAAATCGTTTCAACTTAGTATTTATCTTCTCCCACAATGCGACCCAAAACTTCTCAAAAGATCTTGAGTCCCAATATGAAATAATAGAATAGACAAACCAAAATGGACCCACACATTAGCAAAAAACAACTGAGCTACATCACTATCTTTTAGGGTCTTCTTACAAGGAGTAAGAATACACATCTTACTAAACCAATCCACAACCACAAAAAAATAGACATGCCCCTTCCTTGACATAGGCAACCCGCCTACAAAATCCATGGAAATGTTTTCCCATGGTCTGGAATGAAACGGTAATGCAATATACAAACCCAACTTCCTGTTACTATGCTTGCTTGTACTACATAATACACATCCTCTTATGAACTTTGCAGCATCTACTTGCATATTAAGCCAATAAACATACCTTTGCAACTGTGCAACAGTTTTTGTAACACCAAAATGTCCAACAACCTTTTAAGTATGTGCTTCCATCATTAGTTGAACTCTTTCCTCACATACACAGAGTTGACCCAACTTGTAGACCAATCCATCTTGAAGCTAATAATCCTCCTTAGGCTCAAAACCTACACCTTGGGAGTTCTCTGCTTGAAGAAATGGCTCCCCAAAATCTGCACCATGCTCAAATCCTTCTACATATGACTCACATAAAAGGCTCACAAAGAGATATGGTTCCCATCGTTGAAAGCAAAGGAGGTTTAGATAACATATCAGCTAGTTTTTTCGTCCCACCTTTCTTACATTTCATAACTTGAAGGAATTGTGCAAAAATCCCATCCACTTATAGTGTCTAGTTTGTTGTGGTTTAGTTTGAGCTTGCAAATATTGGAGAAGTTGATGATCCGTATGGACAAAAGTTTCCTTACCCGTGAGATAGTGCTTTCATTTCTAGACCAACCGAGCAAGATCATATAGGTCTTTGTTGTATGTACAATAATTCATAATTGCACCATAAAATAACTCTAAATAGTAACATACCAATTTACCTACTTAAAATAGGGGCATATGTTTCCACTGCAAAGGGCAGTTGCAAGTTAGGCAAAGCTAAAATCGAAGCATGGATAATCTTATGTTTGAACATATCAAATGTATTATGTTTCTTCTTACCCCAAGCAAAAGTCTTACCACCTGTTGTAATGGCATGAAAAGGTGCGGCTATGGAAGAGTTCTTGATGAACTTCCTCAAATATTGAACTACACCCACAAGACTCCTTGTCTCGATCACATTGGAAGACTTAGGCAATTCTCCATATCCAACCAAATGCCCCATGAAAACAAATGATTGTTGAGCAAACTCACATTTCTTCTCATTCAACACTAACTTGTTTTCTTTCAAAACTTACAAAAAAAATTAAGATGATCAATATGCTCATCAAAAGTTCTACTAAAAACAAAAATATTATCCAAATATCCAATGACAAAGTAATCAATAGATGGACTCGTTGCCTCATTCACCAACTACATGAAGGTAATCGAGACATTGCATAGCCCAAAAGGTAGAACCAACCACTCATACAATCCTTGCCTTGTTTTAAATGTTGTTTGTCAAATGTCATCTTCCTTAATCCGCACTCGGTGATACTTGAATTTCAAAACAAATTAATTAAAATATTTGGCATGCTAAAATTGATCAAGAAGATCATCAATTCGTGGAAGAGGGTACCTATTCTTGATGGTTATCTTATTAAGTGTTGTATAATCAATATACATTATTCATGAACCATCTTTGTTAAGTACCAAAACAATAGGAGAACCACATGGAGAAGTACTAGGATGGATTATACCTTGATTAATCAAAGACTAATTATTGTTTTATCTCATTGGCATCCTTCACAATCTCCCTATATAACCCAAGTTTTGAAAGCAAACTATCAGGTAGCAAATGACTTTCATGCTCAATAGACCTAGCCGGTGGCAACCTTGTAGGCTCATGAAAAAACTCCTTGAACTGCTGCACCAACTCTCACATACGCGGCTCTTTGTTAGTAAACATACTACAAGAAGTCTTATGTGCAGCTACTTCTTCATCCTGAATATCTCTCAAAAGAAGCAAACTTCCCACTAGCATTAATACGCTTGTTATCTTCAAAGGCATTTACCAAAAAGATTTTAGAATCACCTTTGTATGCTGAAATGATATAGTTCTTGCCATCCTTCACAAAACAATACTGGTTGGCTCTCCTCATGAAGATGCCATCATGGATAGACAAGGGTGGGTTGCCAAACATTACACCCCACACATCAAGTGGCACGACGTCCATTGTAACTTCATCAATGAAATGTGCATTAATACCAAACTTAACTTTGCATTGCCTAGTCACCTTGATGTCCACACCTTTTGTATGTCGAAATGATATAGCTCTTGCCATCCTTCACCAAACAATATTGGTTGGTTCTCCTCATGAAGATAGCATCATGGATATACAAGGGTGGGCTGCCAAACACTACACCCCACACATCAAGAGGCACGACATCCGCTGTAACTCCATCAATGAAATGTGCATTAATACCAAACTTAACTTTGCATTGCTTAGTCACCTTGATGTCCACATCTTTTTTTACCCAACTTAGAGAATATGGACTTGAATGATTGTAAGCCTCAAACCCCAATTTGTCTACCAACTCCTTGCTAAACGAACTAGCTTGTGAACAAGTATCAAAAACAACATCCACTCTTGTTTTCTCCATTTGAATTTATAATGGATAATCTTAGAAAGTTCACTCTCTTGAGCTCTACTACTGCCCAAAATGAACCTCTCTATTGGTGGAGGTACAACACAATGTGTCATCCACATTGGAGCTACAACCAAAATTCCAACCTTGGAAAGAGGGCAAAGCCTTCTTGTTGTTGTTCTTGAATGGATGCAATTCCGAATGGAGATTCCAACATTAATACTCGAAATGACTATCAACATCACATTTCCCACAATGTCTTTTAGTATCCTTCTTAAAAACAGAAGTAGCATTATGCTTACCTTTCCCTTTACCTTCACCCTATTGCTTGGAGCTGCCTTGTTGCTTGGAAGTGTTTTGAGAGGTAGATGGAGCATTCTTCTTGTCCATCTCTAAGTAGTGAGCTTGAGAACAAACCTCATCTACATCCATAGACTTGGCCAAGAAGATTGGTCTCCTCAAATGGCTATGAAGTCCACACACATACTTCATCAAAATCTCACGGTCCACTTTATTTTTTCGCCCGTTTGGACAGCCTTCTTACGGAACACACTTGTTTACTCTTGTACGCTTTGGCCTTGCTTTTGCCTACGATATTGCCAATAAATGGACCTCTCTTCCCTATTACATATAGGATGGAATTGCTTCTTTATTAGCATCTTAAAATCATCCCACTTAGTAATAGAAGTATGAACATAGCTTTCAAACCAAGTTAAAGCATGATAGGTTAATTTTAACTTTGCAAAATAAATATGTCGGCTTTCATTAATCTTATGCAAACTGAAATATACCTCAACCTAGGCTAGCCAATGGTATAGTATATCCACATTCACATCCTTGTCATATGGCTAAATCTCTATCTTTACCTCAACCTTGAATGGACGTGGAGTTTGGTTGGCATGGGGTTGCTCTTCCTTCTCAACAGTCTCAAGAGCATCCAACTTATTTGTTTTCAGCACCTCCGTAGAAACACCAAGCTTCTCCAAGGGAATCCCCATGATGGACTTTAGGCAGTCAAGCTTGCTCATAGTAAGAAAAATGTTGGCTACTCCTTCAAGCTTGCGAAATCACTCTTCTGTTGTTCGGGCATATTCTTCATCATTATGGGCCATACTTCTGATCTCTTGTTTCCACTTCCTAGTGAAAATATCTACTTCAAAGGGAACTAGGATACCTTGACTACTAGCACTACTTGCTCTAGTGACGGGCATAAACATGCAATGTAGTCACAAACACTCAGAACTACACAAAGGACTAATACTAAACCAACATTGATACCAATCTAATCCATAAACTAGGTGGATATTCCACTCCGAGCTTCACCAACACAAATCCTATGACTTCTACCTCAACATGATTGGAATATGACTGTTCTAGGCTATTTGCAAGGCTGAAACAAAGATAAACATGTGTCGGAATTAAAATGAACAGCATATCGCACATGAACATAAAGCATAAGAATGAACAAAGATCACAATGAACACAATGATTGGAAGATGATTGTTCTAAACTATTATCCATGGTAAAACAGAGCTACGTAAGTGCTGGAAATGAAATGTCTAACGTATTACACATGAATATGAAGTATAAGAATGAACAAAACTTACAATAAACACAAGAGTTATCTTGGTAAAACCCGAGGTGGAAAAAACTCCAATGCGTGAGTCAACTACACTCCCCTTCCACCGTGTAATGCAATAAATGTACAAAGTACTGCTAAACACAACCTTCATGGGCAGAATTGTCACTACCATCTACAACAAGGAAACAATGAGACAACAAGAACAAAGATTCAAACTTGCAACTTGCAATGCAAATCCAACTTCACGACTTCTCATTGTGTTTTTTTATACCTTTTGCCTTGCACAAGACTTATATTTATGCTCTCGTAACTTTGGAGTTCGCTAAAAACACTAAGAGAACAAACAATGAGAAGAAGAAACGCTTGCAACCATTCAACTTTGGGGTTCTTGTATGGTGATGAAACCTCCGATGTATGCAGACCAACAATTTCGAAACCACCAAAGCGGTTATGCAACTGCCTCTTGCAAACACCAACAATTGTGCAATTACCACCCTACAAATAGCAACGGTTTTGCTATCTATTATAAACCCCTCCATTTCAAACGCTGAAACTCAATGGCTTCATCACTATAAAGATGTCTGGATCACCCCCACACTGACTTTTGCCATTGTAACAAATTTGATCTGATTTTTTGAATATGAATTGTCTTACAAGCATGATTTACATTCAATTGGGCATAGTGGAAACATCCATAAAATACATGGCTAGTAAATTAGGATTCAAATTTGGATCATACTAAGTCCGGGACCATAGGAGTACGGGAAATTCCATGCGAATAAATAATAAACATGAATTAACTATAGAAACTTAGTGAGAAAAAGAAATTAAGAATGAGAACATGATTACAAAACATGTGGCATTTATTTAATAGCCATACGGTCCCGGGATGGGTTTTCAATAAATTAGTTTTCGGGAGGTCACATGGGTGTGTAAAACTTCACTAACTAGTGTTTGTGTCCACTACATAACACACTTAAAACAACTCGCTAAAAATATTAGATAAATTAGTGCAATATTACAAATAGTAATTAACCAAATGAAAAATTACAAGGCCCTTTTGATTGCAATGTTCTTGGGACTTAAAATGCAAACACCAAAAATGGAAATAGTTTCGTGAATGCGGGAATCTGCCTAAGTCCGTGAAAAGTCTTCTTACTAAAGTCCCTTTAAATATAATGCAAGATCTGAACCTTAGACAAAACAAACAATCATAAGAAACTTAGAATTGGTCATACCAAAATTTTTGTATGAGTTTCAAACAATTTGGGTCTCCATTTATTTTAAAAAGAAATGGAGGTTTTGTCGGTCATAACAAAGTGTTAAACTTAAGCCAGTATCCATCCACTTAAATCCACCCCCAAACATTTTTTGACTCTTTCTTTTGAAAAGTTAGTTTGTGATATTTCTAATCTTTCGACTTGGTTTGACTATGCCACTAGCCTTTACAATGTGCCCAACCAACTTTGCATGTGTTAACCCCAAGGCTATTCATTTCCACTTCTTTATCGATCGCCTTGTCCTTCATGACATGTTTAAACTCAATTCCGATAAAGCTTGAGATGTAGATAATCTAAAAGCTGAATTGTTCAACCACAGTACAAAAGTATAAGTCATTTACTTAGTTGCCCTATTTAACTATAATGTATCATATGGCTTTCCTTTGCCTTAGACAAAACACAACATCCACTTCATAAATAAATCTGTTGACCAAAATGATCCCGATAATTATTGCACCACTATGATTGATCAAACACTTTCAAAAGTCCTTGCTACTACATTAGACATCCAAATCTCTAGATGGGATCAAACCAAAAAGCTGATCGCACCTATGATCATATTTTTACATTGACCTCTAGAATTGAGGAGGATATGGAAAAAAGGCACAAAGATTACTCCTACTTTTTAGACGTTCACAAAACCTTTCACATTGTTCTTGGGCATTTGCTCATTGATAGGCTTGATCAAGGCTTTGGGTCTTCCAGAATTGGTGATATCACTTGTTATTCACTCTACGAGTCCATTGTTAGCAAAGTGCAAACAAGTGTTGATGATGCAGAGGAGGTACGAAGCACCATTGGGATTAAGCAAGCTTGTCCACTCTCCCCTACACTTTTTGGCCTATACATAATGAACTTGAGGTTCACAGGGTAACGGTTGCTTGTCATACAAAGTTTGTGTTGTTGTTCTTCTATTTGCAGACGACATCATTTTGATGTCCCACTCAAATGAAGGCCTCCAAAGACAAGTTCATATCTTAACAACATTTTGTGATACATATGGTCTTCTAGTAAATCTTGAGAAAACAAAAGGTATAGTTTTTAACACTTAAAAGTGTAATACCAAACACGTTTTCCTTACATAAATAGGTCAAAGCGTTGAGATGATCTCTTCATATGTATATCTAGGGGTGTGTTAATCTGGGCCACACTTTTGTTTGTTGCCATTTGCTAAGTCTAGACTAAACAAAGGGGATGATGCCCTCCCCACTCTTGAGAAACAATGCTTCTCGCTTCAATTTAAAGATATATAGGAAAAGATTCACCTCTTTCACTCATTACTCCTACCAATCAATATGGGGCTGAAAGTTGGGGGACTTACCTCAATAAAGAGACTTGAAACTCAATTTAAAGAGTGCTTACCTCCATGTTATGCAATCATCTCAATGCTAAAATATCAGTTTCTCAAAACATCATTCTTGTTGAATTTGGAACAGCCTCCCTCATTGTTGTGATCTTTCAAGTGGTGACTATGATATATAGGCTTATATGAATGGCTAACTCTTCAATTGATTTCTTTAGATATCCATATCAAGCATTCAAATCCTCTATGTAGTTGGCTAAATGCAAGATCTACTCTAGCTAGTATGCCAAGGGTTTTACCCTGCTAGGCCTTGCAAATATTGACGTGGATAGACTTTCTCTACATAATTTTTCAATTGATGCACCAGATCTATCTAAAAGCGAGATAAATAGGGGTATCGGAGATAAAATCCATAGATATTACTTATAGTCCAAACAATTAGAGCCTCATGAACCTCTTTCCTCAAAGCTTCAACACTGCTACAATACAAATCTTCACTTTGAGGATGGGCTCATCCAACCTCCAAGTTACACTAGGCTCCAATTACCCTGCAATTTGTCGGTTCGATCAGCACAATTCAGAGTTCATTCACACCACCTTTGTATAGAGACAGAACACCATATTCCTCATGTACATCGTATTTTCCATATTTGTTATATGGAGCCTAGAACCAAGGATCATTTTGTATTTAGATGTTTTTCTTAATATGAGATCAAGGGGAGATTCTTTTGCCTCTTCAAAGATATGTAAAACTATATCTGAACCTTTGTGGCTTATGAAGATAAGAGATGTTTGGCTATTCTCTTTCGAGAGATGTTTAATCATCACCAACATCTGGCCAGAGACACTACTTCCACTGCTCTACACCTAGAGGATTGCTTCTTTCATTCCCCTTGTTTCTTCTTCGGGATTGAATAGGAAGTGACCTCATGATAGGGTTTTGAATATGATGCAATCAATAAGGCATCAGAGGATACAAATTGTTTTCGCATATTATCTCTTGGGTGCATGCCCTGTTTAGATTTTGTTCTCTTTTGGTTTGTTGGAGTTGTGTTTGCCTCCCTATTAGTTAATTTACATTGTGATCAAATCAAGTCCCATGGAACAATTTTGGCCTTTCGTGGAAATTAATATCGCTATTATTATTATTATTAAGGTAGGGTTACACCATAAAAATATTCCCTAAGGAATTACTCCAAGATATCTCCCCTCTATGAGATCCAAACCTGCTAACCTGATCTACTCAATAAAAAAAATCCATAATTAATCTTTGCATCAAAGTATAATAGTGTGTCCCAATTTTGGGACAAAATTTAAAAAGAAACACAAATCCGAAAAAATACTCAAAATGATTTGGAAAAATACACAATCACATCATCTTCAAGTATATAAGCTCCAACATTTAAGTATATCATACAACTAAACTAATGTTTTTCTTTAGGGATGCTTGACAATCCAATGGCCCTAAATGGCAAAAATGTGGGGCAATGTTTTATGCATTCACCCTATCCTCTCACAATCATAGATGCCTCTATATATATATCATCTCCTAAAATAATAGTGGTGAAGAATAATCCCTTTACATGAGGCCAACTAGTCTAGTTACCAATTATAATTTATTGCACATGATATCCATTTGACCCAATACATATGTCATCCATTGGTCCATCCTATTTAAACATTATTGATGTGTGACAAAAGTTGGCTACTCCACAACGCACTTGCATGATAATACCAAGGCCCTAGGTGGAAAACACTTCACAAACCTTGTGTCCTGATATCGTTTTGTTTTGTTACTTATGGATTTTTCAATGCAAGTTTTCAAGTAAAGGTGTTGAGGTCTTTTCATCAAAAGTCCATGGCTCAAGTGTAGAGAACAATCGGTGGAACAATTTTGAATACAGTGAAGAAAGTTTGGATGAGTAGCCATTGTGGTGTATCTTCTTTAGGAAAATTTAGTGATGGCATTGTTGGGGTTGAATGAACAACCATCAACCACTAAGCCAATTAGAGTGCACAAACACAATATGGAAGCTAAACCTCACATGTAGACAATTTTTCTCTTTATTGATTTTCGCATAAATGTACAAAAAAGACTGGTTGATAGAAAACAAAGTCTAGAATATGATTACTTCTCAAACTTTCAATACATCAAATGTTTGGCAAACTACATCAACAAACCACACTTACACTTTTTGCTTATAGACTCAAATTATACACTCCACACCTAGCATGAGTTCTGGACTTTCTAGCAACATCTCTTGCAAATTGCATCCACTCACTTACTTCCAAGCTTTCCCTTACTTTCCTAGCTTCACTCTTCCAAATTCCAAAAGCCCCTATCAAACAATTCACCTTCTAGCCATTACAAGCAGGGTATTGTTTAAGGGTTATTTTTCTCCAATTAGCTATATTTTCACAAATTCTCTGTATTTTAGATTCACTAATCAAAAAAAATTTCAAATAATATTTACCATTTTCATACAAAATTTACATAAAGTTATTAGATTCGCTAAAATATACTTGTGTCTATAGAAAATCCTATGTTTTTCCTTAAAATTGGCCAAAATATGTAAGCATTCCTATACTTTCTTACTCTATGAGCTAGAAAGATTTGCATGTCGTTCTATACTTCTAAAGCAATTCTAATCCTTGAAATTTTCACTAGTTAAAAGATCTTAGGCGTTGAACTAAAACCACACTATACAATTACATATGGGTGAACTGAGCTACATGTCCAACTTGACATTTTTACATGTCCAACTATCAACATGTGACAATGAATATGTCTCTATGACAAGAAATTAACTTGTTGAAGCTTAGGCGTTGGACTAAAACCACGCTATACAATTACATATGGGTGAACTGAGCTACATGTCCAACTATCAACATGTGACAATGAATATGTCTCTATGACAAGAAATTAACTTGCTGAAGTGTGCATAAAATGCATCTTGAGAAAGATCAATAGGGAATAATATATGGCATAATTATCTCAATGAAGCGTGTTGGCCTTCCCACGCTTAGGTTCTCGACGTGGTGTCTTTGGCAAGTGACTAGAAATATGCTTAAACAAGGTGTCGCAGGCTAGAGACCATAAAATAGACTTCAACATGATTACTTAGGTAGTGAACATAAAATCAGCTTCAACATGGTAACCCAAGTGTGTGACTATTAAATCAGCTTCAACATGATAACCCAAGTGTGTAACCATTAAATCAGCTTCAACATGGTCACGTAGGTAGGTGACCAAGAAATCAGCTTAAACATGGTGATGTGTCTACGAGAACAGAATGCTCTTGAACGTATAGAATGAATTTCAATCTACGAATTATGCCCCTACATTAGACTCCCCTCGTCATTTGATTTGGAGCATGATGTTCAAAATCTAAAACATAAGAGAGAAAATATGGTTGACCATCTTGGCCATGTCTAACTTTTGGCACCAGTGTAACTTTTTCTACCCCTTAATCTTCCCATTGTCAAGTTTTCCTACCAAGTACTATATTCAAAGAGTTCTCAATTTTCTCACATTTCTTTCCTTGACTTCTTTACCAATTTGTTTGGTGCTTAACATCAAACATGAAAACTTCATATTTACAATGGCCAATTTTCATGCATTTGAATTTTTTATTTTTTCAAGTTGGGTTCTTATCCTTTTTCACACCGACTAGTTCAATATTGTTGGCAACAAAAGCCTTCACATTCATGCTTCTTCTACTTTCCATTCACACTTTTGCTCTCTTCTCTCCATCTCATACACCTTTGGCATGCACTCTATTGATTCTTCAACTTCCATATTTCTCTCTTATAAGGAGTATGGGATGGTCTCATATGTGCATACATCTGCCCATCGTGGACCGGAAAAGGACCTTTCCTTCCCTTTCTTAAGGTCAACACAACACCATTGGTTGTTTCACTAAGTGCATTATAGTGCACTTTTACAACAATCTTCTAATTAAGTCATTCCCCAATGGTTTTAATCATTTTCGGATCTTACAACCATTCTTCACACCACTTCAAAAAGAGGACAAATTTCCTGATTCCACATCTATCAAGTGTTGTTGTTTCCTATCTTAATGCACTCAATCCATTCAAGGGGTCCATTGTTGTTCCACCTCTCTCTGCACTCTAAAATCCTCTTCCCCACAACTCACATCTAACTTTTCAGATTCCCATAACAATACTTGTGTTGAAACTAACATCAATGCTACTCTCTCCCACTTCTTAAATGGGAAAATATTAGGTCTTCTTTCCATTCTTGAATAATTTGTAACTATTTTCCCCCATCATGGACTGCATTGTTGTCATACTCCCAATGTTTTCCCAACAACACATGGAAAGGATACATGGCTACAATGTCACACACCACACCCATTTAATTCCCAATGTGGAATTGATCTTACACCACTCAATCACCACTTCTTAATGACCCTATTGTAACCATGCAAACTTGAATGGATGAGTGCGGGGCACATTTTAGACCCAACTTTTGGACCATCTCTATAGACACCAAATTATCAGTACTGCCACCATCAACAATCAACTTGCAACATTTTAGTCCTACTTGGCACTTAGTTTTAAAAACACTTTTTCTCTTACAAGGATCTTCTTCTTTCTCAAACTTCAACAACACTCTTTGCAAGATCAAATTCTAAACTTCCTCTGCCGCAATTGAAAACTCTTTTTCATCTCACAATTCATCTTTTGCTTGAGCTACATGAGCTCTTGGATCGCGGTTCTATGCTCTTTCTCTTCATCTAGACATTTATATGCCCAATGGCTATGTTGACCGCATCTAAAACAAACTCTTTCAGATCTCATCACATGATCACCTCTCTAACTCTATTGCGAGCTCAATTTTGCTTCTTTATCTTCTTGTTTTCCAAATTCTTTGCCTCTGGCAGCTATTTTGTTTTCTCCTTCGTTGTCTATTCTAATTACACTTTGTTGTCTTCTTAACAACTTGTCTTTTGCTCATAAAGGCATATGAGAAGCTTCTACAAAATCCAACTTAAGCATACTAAACTTGTCTTTAATAGAAATCCTAACGCCATTTACATACCTCACAAGTTTCTCTGTCTTCTGCTATGTGACCAAATCTAATGGTCAACTTGCAAATTTCCTCAAAGTAATATTTTACACTCAAACTATTTTTGCTTCAAATTCTATAAAGTCTTCAGCAAACTCAAATGATAATTAGAAAACAAAAAATCCCCCTTCAATTTTCAAGCCATCCTATTCTAGGTCTTTAAATTCTCTTTTCCTTTTCTATTCCTTTCTAACTGCTAATTTTTCCAACAACGAGATTCATGACCTTCAACTTGATAATGCAAATTTAACTCTTTGGTGATCCTAAATCTACTTATACTACAAATACTTTTCTATGTGAACCAATTTATCAAATCCTCGGGATTTAGAACCAAAAAAAGTAGGGATATCAATCTTGTACTTACCTCCTTTTTCAAAACGGATTTGATGATATTTCTTCAAGTTTGGATTCTTCTTCGTGTTCTTGTCATTGGACTTCATGTTCCTCCTAGCATCACTTTCTTCACTCGTTTCTGCAAAAAATTCTCTTTGGTCTACTTCCCCAAAATCCAATCTAGCTTTATGGCACTCATCATCTCAGCAAAATCAGAAACTCTTGGTGGTCGAGATCCTCTACCTCTTCCAAGAGGTATTCCTCTATGAGCCATTACTCACACCTCTCTTCAAAACATCTTCAAATTCTTTTCTAAAACCAAAAAATGGCATCCCTCAACTTTTCACAACTCAACAGAGAAACTATAGAATTGAACCCACTTCTTTCAACTCAACCAGTTCAATGTTCTAACTTGCTCCGATACCATAAATGATGGCATAGTTGAGGGTTGAATGAGAACAATCAACCACTAAGTCAATTAGTGCACAAACACAAAAGGAAGCAAAATTCACATGCAGACAGTTATTATCTATATTATTTTTAGCAAAAATGTACACATATGAGACTACATGATAAAAAACACACTCATTTGATTACTTCACAAAAATTCATTATATCTAATGTTTGGCAGCCTACATCAACAAAACAAGCTTATACTTTCTTTTTTCAAACACAAATTACACAGACTCTAATTTGATCACTTCACAAAAATTCATTATGTTTGGCAGGCTACATAAACAGACCAAACTTACACTTTCTACTTTAGAACTCAAATTACACACACTCTGCATCTAGCTTGACTTCTAGACTTTCTAGCAATCTCTCTTGCAAGCATCACTAACTCAGTTTTTTGCAAGCTTCCCTCACTTTGTCAACTTCGCTCTTCCAAATTCCAAAAGCACCCATCTCTAAATTGGGCTGAATATTTATCTTCAAGGCTCTTACCTGTTACTTGAACAAAGAATAACCGATGGGGAAGATGAAACAATTCATCTTCTACCCAAGCTATGCAGCTACAAATGGATTAGCTAAGCTACATTTCGAATTTGATATTTTGATGTCCAAACATCAACATGTGACACGTAGTATGTCCTTGCAGCTAGAAATTAACTTGCTAATGCCTGCATAATATGTCTCCTAAGAAAGATCAACAAGAAATGATGCAAGGCATGGTTATCACCATGGCATGTGTCAATCTTATCACACTTGGGCTCTCAACATACTGTCTTGAGGGAGTGACCACAAATAAGCTTCAACAAGGTGTTGCAGGCAAGAGACCACAAAATCAACTTCAACATGGTCACCTAGGCAGAAAATCATAAAATCAACCTCAACATGGTCACCTAGGCAGAAAATCATATAATCAACTTCAAGATGGTCACCTATGCAGAAAATCATAAAATCACCTTACACATAGTCACCCAAGCAAAAGACCATAATATCAGCTTCAACATGATCACCCAGATGGGCGACCATAAAATCAGCTTCAAGATGGTAACCCAAGTAGGGGACCACAAAAGCAGCTTCCACACAGTCAAATTTCTCAGATTTTAACCAAAAAAGTCCTTGACATGATGTTTGCATCCGCGAGAACATAGAATAGTCTTGAACATGCAAGATGAATTTTGTTCTGCCAGAATGCTCGTGTAATAGATAGAATCCATCAAATAGGCAATGTGCAAGAGAGTCACTACCTGGAGAAGAAACTTGGCTACCTGATTCCAGAGCAGAATAAAGGCAACACCTCATCCGCTAGAAAGCCCTAGGCATCTCAACCTGTGATCAATTTTGAGGATAACTGCAACAAGTTCTCTTTGTTGTTGGCTTAAATCCATCTATTAGAATCTGAAGTCCCTGTGTATGTTTCAAGCTCAAGGTTCATTCTGTAAAATTTTCAAAATATTGATGCAAATGTATTTTGTCTTTTTTATTTCGAATACATAAAAAAAATAACAATATGACTAGACCTTGAAACCTTGATCTGAAAGCAGTATGACGAAGTGGCTGGCCACTTGGCTAAAAGAACTACTGTACCATGACAAAGATCTTAAAGTGTAATGGAAACAATCAACGAACTAGTTTGACCTACCAAAAGAAATACAGTATGACTCGACCTAACTTTCGATGGTTTTCGAACATGTTTCTTAAAAGCCATTACATGAATATCCAGGGAGCTGCTACCAGTTTTGGCAAATTAAGGTTATCATCAGTAGTCTTATGCATGTTGTTCAAACTCAATAATATAAAAAAATCAACATTGTTAGAGAAGAGCCATCATCAAGAAAGCCATGTTAAGCATAAAAACCTTAAAAAGGCATTTTATCTTTGTAATGCTTATAAAGAAAAGGTACAAATAATAAAAAATCAACTTGTCCAATGAACAGTCAGCACCATGACTTCTACATTGACAAAGAACTACCAAAATTCATTTTACAAATATGCTAAGAGGAAATATTTATGAAAATAAGGAACACGTCTTACTTAGGACCTCATTGCTAAGTAAAGAATGTTAAAGACAACCATCATAAAAAAAAATTACAATCAGAGATTTAGAGCTTTATAAGAAAGGTAATATGAACAAGAAAAATCAACTTACCTAGGGGACAGTCATCACCAGGATACTTGCATTCAGTACAACATCCATCAAAAGACAATTTACAAATTGCACACAGTTCATCTTTTGCATCCCATGTCCACGAAGCCACAGCATGCCACCTGTTATTATAATAAAATCATTCTCAGATTTTATTTCTCTTGCCCTCTCTATACTAAAATTGCTCCTGCATCTACCCTTTTGATATGTAATTTTTGAAAAGAAAAAGTAGTTATTAAAAGTAGAACTTATGATTAATGCCATGGCTCATAGAATTACTCTTAATAATCTAGTTATTTGTCCTATAATGATTTATTTTTTTAAAGATAAACCATTAGGCATAATATAACTATTTGCGCTTGGTTATTTGTTACAAACTTACAAGTTAACAAGGTATCTTGACGAAAAACTGTGTCCAATGGAAATGAATAAATGGATAAATTGGACTACAAAAATTAATGCTAGCAAGAGCAAGAATGATACAAGAGGATATCCCAAAAGTGATTCCAACTTCCAGTGGTACCGCCAAGCCCCATTCTCACAGCTTGCGGTAATTGCAGTTCCTGTTCAACAGTCTGCAGCACCCGAAAACAACCTCCAAAAGTTCGTGGTGCCTCAAAGATCAATAATCTGTCTCCAACTGATGCCGCACACACTCCTACATTGGTGCAATGCAATTTGTGCAGATCGGACATGGCACCATTCACCCTTGTGACAAACCTTATGCAGTTTCCACCAATGGCTTTCTCAAGGTCCTACACAGCTACATGCCACGACAACAAGGCTTAATCACAGTGTATTGTATCACCACGTGCCAACATGCCTCCACTCCAATAGGAGTGAAACTTGTAAGTTTCAAAGGCTTTGCCATTGTGGGATTGAGGGGCAGCACCCCCTTTGCCCCAACCAAATTTTTCAAGAATTAAACTTCTGATGCTGATCAGCTCAATCGTCAAAAGGTGAAGAGTCAAATGTGGAAGCTCAACTGTTTTACTTCCATAAAGGTTATTTCTACCCCCACGGCTTTGTAAAATATGTATACATATCTGTAGCTTTAGATAGCAATCAGAGTAGAAGATAGACAGCCATGCATCTTTCTCAAGAGTATGCCATGTACAAAATGCACAAATTTTTTGTTCCAGTTATATTATCTCTCTCTTTTGATTCTCTGCATATTATTTCATATAGCTTCCACACACACATAAAACACATCTAGATTCTCATTTAGATGGTGTCCTTGAGATATCTCTTGATCCAGATAAAAGGATCTTTAAGATCTCACTTATAAAACACAAGATGCGTGTTATGAAACTCCATGTCATTGATAATATCAATGAATGTTAGTTCTTCCCGTCCCAAAATTCAAAGGCAATGATCATATCATCCCAAATGGACCATAGATATCATAACAAAAACCACATACATGCTCAAGAATGTAAAAAGGATTCTAAATAGGAATAATTTGAAGATCCATGAGGAAATATGTAAGAAGTAACGACTATAATATTTGGGTCATATTTAAAACAATATTACAATAAGATCTGATAGCTGTTCAACACAAGATCCTTCTCTGTGCACACTGGCCCCAACTAAAACCTCTTCTCCATCACATCGAGTGCAGTAGGGTCGAGGGGCCGCAACCCCCATGAGGTGAGGGGCAACAACCCACTGACACAAGAGCCAGTCATATATATTGAAGCATGTATTTAGTAGGCTTGTCCCCACCTACCATATCATGACAATTACTTATCCCCTTTGGATGACAAGTTTAATGCCTCTTTGGATTCTCAAGATGTTTACAAGTCAGCTCTTCTTCTCTTATGAGACTCTTCACAATGAAGCAAAGCAAAGTAGAGAGCAATTTCTCTATGCTTTGGCATCGTATCCTTCAAATGCAGCCTCCACTCGTCGTGTTCAGAGACCATGAGACACACCTCAATAATGGAGTACAAGTAGTCCATGCTCATCCCTTGGCAACTAAAAACTTTTATGTATCATATTTTCTCAATGTTCACCCAAGGAAACATACGACACAAACTCTTTACACCATACTGTAAAATTATATACTCTACTCTCGTATAGAGTTTAAGTTAATACCATAGTCACCAAGAATCTTAGGTTTAGAAATGAGGACCCCATTTATACCCATACCCACATCTCTTAGTGACTATATATTTAAAGGTAATATAGCCATGCCCTTACTCAATATTCTCATACCATATTTAAAAAACATACTCATACCCTTATCTTGTTGACTATTGTTAACACAAACATTTACATTTACATTTTTTGCTTTCTATTTTTGTGTATTTCGTTATAATTGTTGCTTTCTATTCATTCATTGTTCAATTATCTTCATACAACAAATGTTATAATGAGTAGCTTCTCGTTACAACACATTAAGGGTGTTGTCCCCTCAAAATACTCCTAAAAGATTGACCACTATGAAAATCAACAACCATCAAACACAAGGAAAATGATGAAATATCTATAGAAATTTATACAAGCGATGTTTCCGTAAAAAACCAAATTATGTGAATATTTTTTGGGATTCAGCTGCATAGTTTCAATCCAATCTACATTGACCCAAATTTCATTAGGTTCACAAAAACCCATCTCTCACGAGCATGAATGGTCCACTTGTCAGTCACTGCATCTAGGTGATGCTCATAGGGCTGAAACACTAGGACTTCCAAGGAGATCACCCATACAAGTACTACTCCGACTCAAGTGCACTAAACAAAATTATGCGATCAAATGAGCCTTATGCTCCACTGTAGTGAGTGATGCATGGGCAGCTTGGAGGCAATGTAAATCAAAATCTACAAATGAGGTGAGACAAATGGTCCTTGAATACTGTTTGCGGCCAATGTTAAATATATGGTCGACTTCATCCAACCCATTTGTGAGGTGATTTGTCTTGCAAATAAAGACAAGCCATGTTTGGAGGAGGTTTAGGAAAAAATTGATTCCATGTATGGAAGAATAAAAAAAATCGCGGACTTAAGGTATCCTTCTCTAAATCAAAAACTTAAGGGATCCTTCTCTATGTCCTATTAAGGAAAAAATACATGGGAGATGGAACAAACTTAACACACCTCTACATCGTGTTGCCTACACTTTAAATCCAAAGTGATATGATATAGAAGTCACCAAGAATCAGGGTCCATATGAGGACAGAGAGGTAGTGACGGTATTTTTGGCTGCAGTTAAAAATACTTATAGCTGAGGAAAGGATGCTTCTACTATCAAGACTTAGTGGAATAAGTTTGCACGTGGACAATGTTGGGAGCAAGGCATGTGCATGATAAACTAATACAAAGAAGAGTTATGCTATGCTAATCTAAAAATACAAGGATAATGACAAGCACACAAATACACAAGATTTCACCTAGGAAAACCCTTTCGGATAAAAAACCTAACACAATAACCTTCTCGATTATAACATAAACTAAACCATTTTACAATGTTACAACAAGTCGCAAGGTTATGTAACCTTCTTATACTGCTTTACTGTATATTATGTTA
The DNA here is from genome assembly GCA_037957365.1 of Torreya grandis. Taxonomy (NCBI): domain Eukaryota; kingdom Viridiplantae; phylum Streptophyta; class Pinopsida; order Cupressales; family Taxaceae; genus Torreya; species Torreya grandis. Next base: position 813,021 of record JARHVA010000011.1, read on the forward strand.
GACACACTTGACGGTGTGTATCCAGCATTCATGCATTTAAGCATCTAACAGCTAACCACCTACAACTATGCATCATCATCTTCCTAAGACGAACCATGCCTATATTTGGTGCTTCACTTTGTAATGCCCACGCAACAAAGGAATCTTCAATCACCAACTTTGAGCTAAGAGATCATTGCGTAATGCTCCTCAATAGATTCGTTCAAGAGCACCACCAAGAAGTTGCTTGCACTTCTTCAGTCTAATAGATACAATCAAATAAGTGCATTCAAATGTCTTATGTTAACCACCAATGCTTGACATGTTGCGCAACTCCTCACAGCACCTTATTGTGACTCAACCACTACTCTCCACATTGCAACCTTCCATAGTGCAATGAATCTGTGCAGAGAATCTTGCGCAGCTCTTACCATCATCTCCGCACACTCACAACCTTGCACAACTATCATAGGTAGTCTCCATGCAAGCCTACACAACCATCTTTGCTTGTTTAATCAACTTGCACAACATCCTAGCCAACCAATGCTTGCATAAACACCTTGTGCATAATTACCATTGCACAAATCAATGCAAAGTTGAGACACTTCCCAACAATATCCCACTTGTTGAACACTTCGCATGAAGGAAGCACACATCCATCCTTCAGCAACTTTAGATAGCTAGGGTCTTCTCTTTTTTGCACCAAGAGAGATTCTCAATACTCACTTCTTAAGTCAATGAATTTGCAACATTTGCATTTGTGCCTATCTTCTCCAGATGTATCTTTCTCTCTTCCACCATTTCCCTTACAAAATGATACTGCACATCAATGTGTTTTATCTGAGAATGATACTCAGAGTTCTTTGTCAGACAGATTGCACTTTGCTTATCACACTCTATACTTATAGCCTTTTGTGTGAACCCAACCCTAGAACAAACCTTTCAAGCCATATTGCTTCCTTGCTAGCATGAGTGGCTACGATATACTCAACTTCTGTGTTGGATGTCACAACAATAACCTATCGTTTGCTCATCCAACTTACAACTCCACCAAACAATTTGAACATAATTGCATTGGTTTATCTCTAGCAATCAAGATCTCCAGCCCAATTAGAATACACAAATCCCTGTAGATTTGAAGTCTTGCTTTCACCAAGTTTGACCTAATAGCAAATTACATAATCAGAAGTCGCACGCAAATACCACAATATCCTCTTCACCGCCACCCAATGCTCCTTGCCCCAATTCGACATGAATCTACTCAATACTCCCACTGCTTGTGCAATGTCATGTATGAACCATTGCTTACATCAAGGTTTCCACCACACTCGCAAACGGAACCTGAGCAATGTCCCCCAACTCTCATGTCTTCAAACATTGTGCAGTTGATAGTTTATAACCAACTAGAAAAGTTGTGCTCACAAGCTTGCAATCTTGTATCCTGAACCTTTCTAGTACCGTTTCAATGTACTTCCTCTAGTCTAGTTAAAGCTTCTTGTTCGCACGATCTCATTTAAGTTCAATGCCCAAGATGAATCTTGTGGCACCAAGATCTTTCATGTTGAGTTGCGTACACAATTGAGACTTCACCTCCTTGATAATACAGTAGTCATTTCCGATCGGCAACATGCCATCCACATAGAGAACTATGATGACAAAGTTATCACCCTCCTTGTAGTAAACGCAAGGATCTGCTTTGTTGCGCGCAAGCCCAAGTGCAACCACATAAGCGTTGAACATATGATTCCACATTTTGAGTGTTTGCTTCAAGCCATACAAGGACTTCTTCAGTTGTAGACCAAGTCCTCTTTTCCTTTTACCTTGAAGCTTTCCGGTTGCAACATGTAGATTTCTTCTTCAAACTCTCCATGCAAAAACGTATTCTTAACATCCATTTGATCTAAGTCAATTTTTCAAAAGGATAAAAGGTCTCACCCAAGTCAATTCCCTCTTTTTGCGAGAATGTTTTTGCTACCATGTGAGCCTTATACTTCTCTAATTTCCCTTGTACATTTTGCTTCTTGAAAACCCACTTGCAGCCCACAAGTTTCCATCCAAGAGGCAACTTTACCAAGTCCAAGTACCATTTTTGTCCAAGGACTCCATTTCCTCCTTCATGGTTATGCCAAGACTTGCTCTTTGTGCAACCAAGAGCTTCCTTTGCCGTCCTAAGATCTTCACCATCAGTCACTAATAACAAGAACGCAGTCGAAACTTCGGTGGGCTATACCTTTCAGGGATTTTGCACACCCATTTTGATCTCCTCAGTGTAGGAGTCACAAGATCCTCATCTTGTGACTCTTGCAACTCTTCATCTGTCACACCATACTTCCATACCAGCTCTTCAACATCTACGTCAACCTGCACTTTTTTGTTTCTTCCTTTGGTTCTTCATGCGCATCAACCTTGTGCACTCCCTAAAGGTTGCATTACAACCATAGACTGCCTTCTTTGTCTCGGGATTCCAAAGTTTGTACCCTTTGACACCATTCTCATATCCAATAAAGATGCATTTTGTGAACTTAAAGTCAAGTTTTGATCTTTTCTCCTTTAGAATATGGGAGTAAGCTTCACAACCAAAAATGCACAGGTGTCACAAGCATGGCTTCTTGCATTAGTCTTGTCAACCAGCGCTAATGTAGGTGATCTATTGACAAGGTAACAAGCGCTAGCCACTACTTCAGCACAAAACTTCTGCTTCAAGTGTGCACCATTTAGCAGACTTTGGGCCTTGTCCATTAGTGTCATGTTCATCTCTTCTGCAATTCCATTCAATTGCACTGTGTATGGAGTTGTCTTTTGCCTTTGAATGCAATTGTCTACAAAATTCATCAAATTCATTAGAGTTGTAATCACCCTCGTTGTCTATGCACCACACTTTGATCTTCTTTTTCGTCTGGTTCTCCACAAGGTCTTTGAACTCCTTGAATTTCTTAAGAACTTTAAATTTATTCAAGATGAAGTATATCCAGAACACAAACTTGCCTAGTGATGGGACATCTACCAGTTTGAAAATATCACTATGGATCATCTGCAAGATTCCACTTGCCCATGCAACATTTATGGGGAATTTCACCAAACTCTGCTTGCCATAGACACAATGTTCGCAAAATTCAAAGTCCAAAGGACAGTTGTCCATCCCTTTCGCCATATATCTTTAGTTTGCATCATGCACAAACCTTTTTCACCAATATTGCCCAGCCTCTAATGCTAGAGCATTGTCTTCTCCACTGGAAGCAATCTTCAAGTTACTATTCCAACCTTGGCTTTAGGAACAACAGAGTTGTTACATGTGCTACTTACCACACTCGCATCAAGCTTGAACAAATAAACCATGTGCACACCCCTTGCCAACACCATGGCTCCGCGCACCATCTTGAACCCATCTCTTCTCAATGAGACCTAGACATCGGCATCATTCATTTTTCTTGTAGAAACTAGATTCCTTGCAAGGTCAAGAATGTACAAAACACCAAGGAGAGTCTCGATCCTCCCATCTCTGAACTTCAACTTCATGCTTCCTCTAATCATTATCCTATAGGTCAAGTTATCTCCCAAAAAGACATCACCACCATCATATTTTTCATATTTGCAAAACAACTCCCTCATAGGAGTCATAGGATAGGAGGCCTCTGAATATATCCACCATGCATCATTGCATGCATGTGAACTTGAGGCTACGAGATGTACATCTCCATCTCCATCACTAGAGAAATTTCACCTAAGGATTGCACACCATCCGGTGGTTTGGCCTTTTCCATCTTTCTCACTTTGCAGCCTTTCTTGTTATTCCCCGACTTGCCGCAATTCCAACATTTCTTTAAGGATCTCTATGTAGTCTTAGATCTACCTCTAGACTGTGGGTGCTTGTTTTGGGTCTTCCACTTGCCGCTTTCTTGCAAGCAACCTTGCACAAACAAGACATTGTTTTGTCTAGTAGCTTTCCACAAACTTGCACCTCATCTCCTCTAATAACAAAGTTGCACTACATCTTCTACTTTTAGCTCCGATGTAGTAATAGTGATAACCATCACCAAATTGTCTAACAAGTCTAGCAAAGAGCACAACAATGCGATACAACTTTCTTCATCATCCAATTTGACATCCATGGATGATAACTGACTTAGCACAGTGTTAAAGGCATTCACATGCGCTACAACTGAGTCATCATCATTCATTTGTAATGACTATAGCTTCTTTGGTATGAATAGTTTGGGTACCAACAACTTGGCTTGGTACATACCCAACATATCCCAAAGAAGCTTTATAGTCTTTTATGAAGTCACAAGGTTTTTGTTCGATTTCATGTTCGACGAGGATAAAGTTCGCTAATGGATAAAGTTCGGGGAAAAAGCAACTTTAAGTTCAAACCAGAAAAAAAACTATCCTTCTTATTTTCTAAAAAAAAATGCATAAATATGTCAGAGGGACAAAATGGAGAGAGCTTTCCATCTTCTGCTTTCAATCAATATATGTATATATACACACATTTATAAAATAATGCAAAGGGATGTCAAAAACTTCCCATGTAAAAATAATGAATAAAGTTCGAGCTCGGGTTCGAAGATGATAAAGTTCGGCAAAGTTTGGACTTTTTTGATAAAGTTGGGCATACCTTATGACATAGGTCTTTTCAATCGAAACATTCAATGGCATAGAGTTCGGCAAGCATACCCTGATAGAGCTTCTAGCTTTCCTATCAAGCTTCTCCCATTCTTCTGGACTCATTCCTTTCGGTGCAGCATCTACTACAACAATCCACTGATCTCTATCTACCAAGAGACCTTCCATCTTGAGTTGTTAAAACTCAAAATGTTGACAATTGGATTTATCAATCTCTATTCTTGTGCTTCCAGTCATTTTCTTCGTATAAGATTCTTCCTCAATAAACTCCCAATTAAGGAAACCGTTTATCGCAAGTTATACCAACTTCTACAAAGCTTACAACCAAGCTCCAATACCATATGTTGGGAGCAAGGCCAATGCAAAATAAACGAATACAAAGAAGAGATATGCTATGCAAATCTTAAACATACAAGGTTAATGACAAGCATAAAAAGACACAAGATTTCACTTGGGAACACACTTTCGAGTAAAAAACTCAACACAAACATTCTTGTTTATAACATTAACTGAAACCATTTTACAATGTTAAAAGAAGTCGCAAGGTTTTGTAACCTTCATACACCATTTTAATATATATTACAATTCACACACTTGATCGTGTGCATTCAGGCTTCGTGCATCTAAGCGTCAAGCAACTAACAACCTGCAACTATGCATCATCCTCTTCCTAAGAAGAACCGTGCCTATATCAAGCACCTCACTTTGTAATGCCCATGCAAAAAGGGAATCTTCAACCACTAACTATTGAACCAAGTGATCATTGCATAACACTCATCAACAACTCTGTGTCAGAGCACCACCAAGACATTGCTTGCATTTCTTCAATCTAACAGATACAATCAAAAAAGTGTATTGAAATGTCTTATGTTAACCACCAATGCTTGAAATGTTGCACAGCTCCTCATAGCGCCATAATACGACTCAACCACTACACTACACTTCGCAACCTTCCATAGTTTAATGAAACTGTACAAGGAATCCAGCACAGCTATGCCATCAATCCCGCATGTTGACAACCTTGTGTGATTGTCATAGGCAATTTCCACACAAGCTTGCACAGCCATCTTGTTTGTGCAATCAACCTGCAAAACATCATGTGCAATAGTGCTTGCGCAAGCACCTGGCAAAGCAACAACCTTGCACACAACTATCATTGCACAAGTCCATGCAAAGTTGAGACATTTCCCAAAAGGCGAGGTAATTTTTTTTACAGTGCAGGATATGTATGATATGCATGCAAAGGATTCAATAGATCGGTGATGGAAGCATGGCCCACCTAAATTGCAATCATTTACAATATGATTACTCTCACAAGTGCCTAGTTCTTTATCCTTTGAGACGAATCGGAGTACTTACAATTTTATTCATTCACTAAAAAGGAATTGACTAGGGTCAAATAACACAGAGAATTCGGTCTACATTATAGCATGTTTCATCTTCCTTCTCATATAGACATAGGGTTACAAGGAGGGTTCTTCAACAAAATGGGAAACAAATTCCACCTAATGAAGCAACAACCACAATCTTGGAGGGTGAGGTGCATAAGGCAAATGGACTCAATCATTTAACCCCAATTTGATTGTTGCTTGCAGATGAGCCAGAGCTTGAGAGTGATAAGTATCTAGGGAGCATCCTCCCAAAGGAACAATCGACTGATGACATAGTTGATGCAATAGTTGACAATATTCCATTAGATGAGATGATTCAAATTCACATTTGTGAATTTTATTTCTTGCATGCCTATTTGTCAACATTTAGTGTGTTACAATGTAACTTGACCCTAGATATGATTAGATATCAAATATCAATTTAATTAATATTTTTTTTTGTCGACATTTAATTTCTTTACTTTAAAAAGTTATTTTTTTAATGCATTTTACATTTTTTTAAGTGTCATGGCCATAATATAATATTTTTTCCCTAACTTTTACACACACACACACATTCCATCTCTAAGTACCTATCTCGCATTTTTATAAAAAAATGGAATATCGAGATTGTCCCTGCTCCCTATACCACTACCAATCCCCATCCTCTAAAACATTGTCATGCACATAACATTGAAATTATGGTTAATTCTTTAAATTTTAAGGACATTTCCAAGACAAGCCATAACCAATGTCCCAAAAAAGCCGGTGTTTCCCATACCCACACGTATCTATACTCATATTCATTTCCGTGTAGCTTAGGGCAACATCATTCCTCGCTTTTTTTTTTTCAAGGAAAATTATATTAATTCAATGAGTAATACAAATATAGAAATTCTACCATGCCAAGCATGAAAACTATTAGTCCACGCCATGGCACAAGAAACATGTCTAATCACAATCGCCATATAGAGGAAATCAATTAAGATCTAGAATCTTCTGGATATCTTCTTGTAGCTTAGTGAGCCACCATATAGGTGGTGAACCATAGCACACTAGATTATGATTATCCAAAGCCCATTTAGCTAAAGCATCCACCACTTTATTTTGATGTCAAGAAACATGGGTGAAATATATCTCTTGAAAATTAACACTCAATTGATGAATTTTGTCCATCTCTCTAGTTATTTGCCAATTCTTGCCCTTCTACAAAATCGAATTGGATAACAGGTTAATAATTATTTGAGAATCAGATTCCACTTGAATCTTATATTAACCAACTTTAATTGCTTCTTGTAAACCTCTAAAAACTATTGTAATTTCTAACAAATTATTTGTTGCATAACCTAGTCTTTCAAAAAAGCGAAATGTCACTGATTCATTTGATAGTCTGCCTATTCCACCCATGCTTGCTTGTCTCGGATTTCCTCTAGACACGCCATTAGTATTCAGCTTTCAATAGCCACTTGGAGGGGTTATCCATTTACCTTCACCATTAGATTTCCTTGTTTTAAAAGCACCCATTTGTTGACTATTTAGGTTAATAGATAACCTTGTGATGAGATTAAACCATTGAGCACACATGTTCTAAGGACGTTTGATTTTGTACTTGATTGATTCAACAATATTCCTCTTGATTACTTCCCAAACAAAGGAAGAAGCTTTAGTTTCTTGCTGAAAATTCTTTTATTTCTCTCCTTCCATACATTCCAAAGAAGTGTAATTCCATTCCATAGGACTGACTCCAAATTTTGGCCACTAGTTAATTGCTCCACTCATTCTCTGAAAGGTTGTTCTAAGGCTTGGATTCCATTCCAAGGAATTTGAAATAAGGCTGCCACATTTGCTGCACAAAGGGACATTGTATTTGTATAATATTTTCCTCATCCACGCACATTGCACATCTATAGGGACCATGATACCCTCTTTTCATTAATTGGTCCCATGCTAGGATTCTTCTTCTCAACAACAACCAGACAAAGAAGCTACCTTTTGGCTATAGTTCTTGCTGCCATAGATTTTCAAACATATCCCTTAAAGGATGAGGATTTATATTACATAGAGAAGCATATCCTTCTGAAACAAAATAACTTCCTATAGAATTGGGCCCCCATGCTATTACATCTGACCCTGTAGAGCATGGAGAAGATCAAGCTTGTAAGATAGAATCTAATATCCTTTTTTAATCTGTTTCCAAAAAAACTGGCCATTCCTCCTAAGGAATCCATCGTTTTCCAACCTCCCAATGATACTTACATGGTTGACTGTAATGAGAGATCTTATCCCATCCTTTACCATGAAGATTGTCCATTAGAGATTTCAAATCAGGGAATTGGGTAATAATAGGTGGATGACCATCCCAAGAATCAGTCTAAAAATTGGTTGATTGACCATCTCTAACAATCTAGAAAAAATATATCTTTATTATTGCTTCAACTATCCTCAAAACTGCCAAAACAGGAGAACCTCTAGATGGAAGAGCCAATCTGATTATTCTCTCAAGAGGGTAATTTTGCACATATTTGGCTCTAATATTTACAGCCCACAAATTATTGGAATTTTCTAACAATCTCCAATAATGTTTAGCAGCTAAAGCTTTATTCTGTTTTGAAAAAGAACGAAACCCTAAGCCCCCTTCAAATTTTGAATGGAAAAGAATATACCACTTAACTAAGGACCATTTTTTGTGCCCCTGAGCTCCACTCCAAATGAATTTTTGAAAGAGAGCATCCAACCATTTCCACACTCCTGCTGGAACATTTAGAAAAGATGAAATATAAATTGGCATGCCCTGAAGGACTGCTTTATCCAGAGTCATTCTCCCTCTTGAGGATAACCATCTGCTTGTCCATTTATGTATTTTCATTTTCACTTTGTTTGATATCCAGTTCCAATCTTTTAATTGAGTATTTGCAAGTGGTACTCCCAAATAAGTAATCGAAAGAGAGCCCCTTCTGAATTTAAATATATCAAGAATCAAATCTTCTCGACTCTCAAAACAATGAAAAAATATAATGTTGGATTTGTCTTTATTAATAAGTTGTCAAGTGACTCCAGTGAAAATCTGAAGATTGTTCTGCATCTGTGAAGATTCCAAACACGTAGCTTTTCCAAGAAGTGTAGAATCATCGACAAATTGTAAATGAGTCAAAGGACTAACTCCTTTCGCCAACTTTACACCTATCTTTTTGTCATTCTTGGCCTTAGTCATCAACCGTCCCAAACATTCAGCCAGAATGGAGAAATCAAATCACCTTACTTGATTCCTCGGGAAGCACCAAAAATCTTTGACGGGTTTCCATTAATCATAACTAAACATGAGATTGATTGTAAGCAAGCTTGAACCTAGTTAATCCAGTCTTAAGAAAAGCCAAACGGATTCAAAACTTGACATAAAAATACCCGGTCTACTCTATCATAAGCTTTTGAGAGATCCAATCTGATAAACATTGAAGGAGAATTCTGCATTTTCATGAAGTGTAAACCTTCTTGGGCCAAAACAATCTCATAATGAATTTGTCGTCCCTGGACAAATCCTCCCTATTCTAGAGATATGATCTTTTGCATTAAAGGTTTCAATCTTTCTGCCATTAATTTAGTAATAATTTTGTATAGAACATTGCATAAAGCTATAGGCCTGAAACCTGCCATCTCTTCCACTTCATATGCTTTTGGAATTAGAGCTATAAAGCTTTTGTTTATTTCTTTTAGGATACTTTTGGCCTTTCATGCTTCCTCCACAACTTGAAGAAGCTCATCTTTAATGATGTCTAAAAATGCTTGATAAAATTCAATCGAATAACCATCTGGACCAAGTGTTTTTCCTTTGTTCATTGTGGAAACAATTGTTTTTAATTCCCCTTTCGAAACTTGAGTATATAGTTCTTTGTTGTCCTGTTCTAAAATAATCTGTTTCAATTTCAATTTTTTAATAAAAAAAAGATTGTCATTTAGTGTGTTTTCCACAAGATTGTTTCAAAAAATCTGAATCAATGGTATGAAAAATATCTTTTTCGTGTTTGTATGTCCCACCGAACAAGGTTAAAATATAGGAAGTAGGGTCTCCAAACACACTACCCTTCATATTACCTTGAGGGTTCAAATGGTCTGGAAAAAATGAGAAACAAGGAACAAGAGATCCTTTCCAATTGTTTCTCAACAAAGCTCTCGAATAATAGAGGGAGATGAAAAAACTATTCGCCCATGTTCTCTTATAAGTCGTGCCCACTCTGAGTCCTCAAATACTAAAGTGGCTTGTGTCTATACATTCAAGAAGAAATGGAACTCTAAGGAGTCAAGATAAGGTTGAAGACTACTCGTATGCAGTTAAGATTGCATAAAAGTTCAAATGAAATTTCTCCAAACAAGTCACAACCTAACAAAGACAAAGATGGCAACAAGTTTGATAGTAAGCAACATGCCAAGGGCTCCCAACACCAAAATCAGCCATCAAAGCCACCTTAGAAGACATGTCTAGATAGGAAATTGCCACAGAACAAAGGAAAGTAGTGTAACACCCATAAGAGAAATTGACACTCAGACAAATAATGTTGTGTCAAACAAGCATTATTAGCCAAGGCACAAAATCCAATCTCGACTCCCAACCCTGGCTCCAACACCAACACCACCGCCCACTTTGGGCAAAGGGAAACAAATAATCAAGGCAAATCCCTATTCCACCATTGTCACAACACAAGTTTCCCCTTCAGATCAAGAGGAGGCAAAGTGCCTCTTACACTCACAGATGTGGGCAACAGAGATTTCTATACACATCATCGTGGACCAGGCAATCAATAGACTCTAGATTTAGCAAACATTGTAAGGAGGTTGAACCTACCAATGTTAGCTCACCTTAGTTGCACACGGTTGAATCAAGGCGGGAACATACGTTTCAATCAACATTGACGCCTCACATGTGCAATCAAGCCATTTCAAGATGAAGTGCTTTGCATCATGGCAACCCTAGAAGTTTGTGATGTTTTGCTTGGGCAACCTTACATGTGGAAGTGCCACAATTTATACGAGTCAAGGCCCAATAGTATCAACATTTCTTTGAGAGATCAACTCTATAGAATAAAATGGGTATCTCCTACTCCCAAACTCTCTTTAATCAACATCAAACAATGAAATTATATGATTGGTCGTCTAGAAAGTTTGTGTTCCCCATGACCAAGCCCCAAGAGGATAAGAAAAAAAGAAGATCATTGCAACTACTTAGACTCCCACAACCTATTAGACAACTCAACAAAGGTAAGCAGTTCACATGATGGTTCACAACAGCCATGGAAGTCTTACTCCACTATTATGTAAAGAACTCAATAAACTTCATCCCCAATAACCCTTTACAAAAAGGGCCCCTTTACTCACACTATATTTTGCGAAATATGAGACCAACGTCAAATCTAGTCGCTAATATAGAGGGCCCACAAATGCCCAAGCATGTCACCTCATACAAGCTCAATCTTGTTGTGCTTCTAGGAATTGACGATCTATTAGATGAGCTTAGAGGTGCTAAATACTTCACCAAGATTGATCTCAATTCGAGCTATCACCAGGGTATAATTGAGCCAACAAATATGTTGAAGATTGCATTCAAGATGAAGGAAGGATTGTTCGCATGATTGGTCATGTCAATTAGTTTGACCAACCCTTCATAGAACCTTTCGTAATTGTCTACTTGGACGACACTCAATTTCAGAGTAACATGGAAGGAGCATCTGGAGAATTTCAACAGGGTCCAGACACCCTGCATTGACACAAACTATATGTCAACCTAGAAAAATGTTTGTCTAGCATGCAAAGGATCTAGTATTTGAGCTACATCATTGATGTAGATCGGGTCCTTGCGTACCCAGAGAAGAAGCTAGTAATCTGAGATTAGCCCACACTGACAACCCTTATATACCTTTGCAACTTCCCAGGTGTATTCAACTTCTACTACATGTTTGTGTTGGGTTTCTCCCACATTGCATGGCTCCTGAATCACACAATGAAGAGAGGAATGAAGGTGAAGATCATTTTGACCAAGGCACAACAGGGATTTGATGTGCTAAAGTGTTTAATCTACTTAATGCCAATTCTCATTCTTCAAAATCTAGAACAATTATTCGAGATCAAGACGGAAGCTTAGAGTATGAACTCAATATTGTCCTCACTTAGCATGGGCCACCAGTGGCCTATCGCAGTGAGACATTTGACCTTGCAAGCACTACATTTTGGGCAAAGATACAACTATCCATTTATTAAAAGCCTCTATGATTCATGCAAACCCAAATAAATTCTAAAAATAAAGATGAAATGAAAGCAAAGTTCATTATAACTAGGGCAGAGCTATGAGCACTTTGTAAGATAAACTATCGACTCTACTAGACACAAGTTCTAATTCCTCCATATATGTGGTAGTTGTTTGAGATTGAGATACATTTTTCAGAGAATGAACTCAAAATCTTCCTCACTCAATGTGGGCCCCCAAAGGCCTATCATTGAAATTCAATGACACGGTTCACGGATACTTGACATTTGATAAAGAGCTCTACACCATTCTTCAGCCTTGTCCACTATGGAGGCACTAGATTTTTGGAAAAGGGAATCATCAACATAAATCACAGGCCTCTTTGATTCATTCACAACTAGAGTAAATTGTAGAACGGACACCTTAAGATGTAATCCACCTACCAATAACAAGTCCATCTCAACATTAAGCACAAGAAGAGAAGTACCAATTGGGTTTTTGATTGTTCGATTCAATATCTAATCACAACACTAATCTACAAACATGAGACTTTGAGCTAGCCCAAGTAGTACGACAATGACCCTAACTTTGCTAACAAACAAGCATTGGTTACAAGTAAACATGTTTTTTGGCTTTCATTTAGAAGTTAAACTTCCATGTCAACTGAGACATCTATGCATTCCCTCAGGTGAATGTTTGAAGATGGTCTGGGAGGCACATTACAGTCAAGTGGCAAGACACTTTGAGGTTAAAAAGAATTTGGCAATACTAAAGAAGTTTTACTTGCCGAAGCTTTGAAGTGATATTAGTAAATGCATCCAATCATGCACTGCATGCACTATTGCTAAGCCAAAAACCAAGAAGAATATACTGCACACCCCACTATTGATGCCTAAAAAACCTTGGGAGTTAGTCTCACTTGATTTCATGTCAGGACTGCCCACAACAAAGTGCAATCATGATTGTGTCTTTGTGGTGGTTGATAGGCTCCAAGATGGCAATTATGTCACCCTTTAGGAAGGGCATCTCAACAATAAGGCGTTGCCAAGCTCTTCTTCAAGCATGTGTGGGTTCACTTTGGGTTGCCACAAACCATTGTGTCAAACAAGGACAATTGGTTTTTTAATATCCTCTAATCCATGATGGATAACAAATTAACCAAGATGGCTTTCATCCATCTACAAATAAATAGGCAAACATAGGTGGTCAATTGCATGATTGTACACATTCTCAAGATGTACAATCCAAAACATCCACACATGAATGAGTGTATGGCATGCATTTAGCACAACTACAAGCAAGCACTCCATAACTCAACTAGACACAACCCCTATCAAGGGTGCGTCGAATTCCAACCATTGCCCACGATTGACATGGCTTTGCCTTTGTCCTTGGTAAAAGAATCTCCCCATGCAAAGAAAGAATCATATAGAGCAAGAAAATTTCACAAATAGATTTGGCACATTCATTCACAAGTACACAACATTTTGAATAAGATTGGCGCCCAGTACAAGCAATGTCACGACCAATAGGGTACTCCATCAATATCAAGTTGGTGATAAGATATGGTTGCATTTTACAAAACAGAGACTAAAAGGGCCAAACCAAAAACTGAGACCTCTTAGATATGGCTTGTATGCCATAACAAAAAAGGTAGGGGAAAATGCCTTGAACTTAACTTCCCATTCTATCCTAGGAAGTTCCATGTTTTCAATGTGAAACTTTCATCCGCTCTTTCTTCCTCTGTTAGACACACTTGACGTTTCACAACATTTGAAGCTTACATGGTTGAATCATGAATGCACCACAACAAATACAAAAGATCAGATTGTTCACTAACAGAAGTGGTTCACCATGAACCAAATTGAATAGAAATATTCATATTAGAAATTTAAGCAATGAAGCCCATGGCTTCTTCATGGAAAAAAAATGGTTTGGGTAGCAGATCCGGATCAAATTTCGAAAACATTATTGAAAAACTAGGTCACCTTGCAGGAGTGTAGTTTCTTCACCGATTCTCAAAATTCAAAACCATAAGATGCCTCTAAAAGCTTAGGTTGCACTTTAGATATGTCGAGCAAAATGGTTACCAAAAACCTTCATTTTTGTCACAGAGGTTCACAACCCAAAAAATGCTCCTAGTGGCCCCAAAATCATGAAATAAGAAAAAACATACAAAATATTTAAAAAAAATGGTTTTCCAAATTTTGTGTTTTGATGAGATTCATGTCACGACAAGTCCTCTTAACTTCTAATGGGACACTTGTCATGCGACTTTTCAAACTCTCAAGGAGAATCACTTCACATTCTATTTTTTGTCTTTTCATTTCTTGCTATGTAAAGCCATAAAAGAATGACAAGATATCTCTTTGCGGAGATTGCTACCATTGTACATAACTCTCTTGTATCAATAAATCTTTTGTTTACATTATAATATTGTACCTCTTCCCAATCTATATTAAATGCTTCAATTTCAGTTTTGTTACAACACATTAGCTTTAGTCATTTAGTATTTTGTGCATCAGATTGCTACTAAAATCTGGATCATGATTGTAGGATAAAAAGTTTGCATCTGTTGGCATTTTTTGGCCAATGTTGGGCAAGGACTCAATATGGTTGTTAAGTTAGCAATCATTATGCTCCATCATGTACTTGTATTGTTATAGTGTATAGAGTGTAGCCATCCATAACTCCTCCAAGAATGGTACGTAAAGGAGAAAGCCCTTTAAGAACTTCAGATTTCCACTTTTATCGTGTTTTTTAGTTCATGGTACTTATCATTACGACTATCTTGCATCTGCTCAATTAAAGAATCTACCAAGTTCCATTTCAATAAATTGAAGTCCAACTATACTAGAGCTTTGTACTAAGTAATAATTAATGGGTGTATTATTTCACATTAGTTACTTATCCACATAAATCACTTTTTTATTTCCCATTGCTTACTTATGGGCATAATACACATTTTTTAAAATAATGATTCCTAATATCATTCCTCCAAAATCTATTTTTACTTTCTCGGTTTGGTGAAACTTAATCTCCTGCAATTCATAACAAGCTTGTGATAGCGCCTCTTTGGGGCATTCTATATTCTAGAATACGATACTTCAACTACCATGCCAATCATTTGGCTATGCATCTATAGATTTCAATCTGGTAGACTGTCTTTATTACATACAAATTGGAGAGCCTTTCTTCATAATACTTTGGCATATTGACAATATCTTCTCTATTGCATGTTTCGACTTCAATTTTTGTTAGCAAATGGACAATACCATGAAAATGGAGAAATGGTTTGTACCATAAATTTTATTGATTACCAAATGGGTTATATATTTGTTGATAAATACTTGCTAAGAGAAAATTACACAACAAAGTATGTTTGCATACGGGACTCTACCACCCACAACTACCACATAACTTAACCCACTAACAAATCTTAATAAACTTTAAACAAACTAAAGGGGGTGTCTCACTAGGAGATGAATGCCCCATACATAATATTAACAACTAATGAATATAAATATAAATCTTGAATCACTAGACCCAACAAACCCCATCAGCCCCCCACCCGTCTTGATCCAAAGGGGACCAAAAGATGATCTGGAGAAACATGACTCTGAAGCCATCCAACAATCCCTGCCGCAACCTACCAATTGGCCATTTGTACATCTACTACTGATCAACCTATGTCGACACATCTATTGCAACCGCAGCCTGACCTCCTTGTGCCCTGTGACACTACCTAAAACAAAGATGAGCATCATTGAGCATACCTGTCCCCTTTAATTATCCGTATTTGTATTACAATATTAGCATCATCGTGGGAATACTCAACCACATCAATCCATGTCTCAATGATAATTTTGTACCTCGTGTATAGCACATCTTCCTGATGCCCAACAATTCTAACCACTTTGCAAACACTAATGGTGCTTACAACCCCTATAAACTGTAAAATCACTGAAGACTGATCAAAAACCAAAACGGTATCTTCCTCCTTATCAGACGAGAGGTAAGAAGTCTATGCAACAAAAAACCACCAGATAAATGGTTTGCTCTTCATTGCAAAATCTCAAAAACAAATGAGAAAATTGCTGACAAGCTAAAAAACTCAAACAAAATTGGCAAAACCAAAACTGCCATTACATTACTTTTCCTATCTTGGAGTTAGCAACATACTCAAGATGTGAGGGTCTCTAACTCTGTCAGCCGGAATGATCTTGATGGACCTATTGCCCACAAGATACTATGTTGCAAAATCCGATGGTACAAACAACAGAAAGGAATGACATTACATCCATTTTCATCACAAAAAAAGTTCCCATTGTCAAACACAACATAAGAACATGACGTCAAATACAATTGAAAAAACACCCATTTTGCATTAAAATGCCTTATTTCTCCACTTTTTAATACATTTTTTCAAAAAACTCTGAAAACGAGACTCTAGACCAACAAACCGACTATTTTGATGGACTCGAAATGGGCAAAAACCTATAAATTAAGTGATTATATGCCTATCTCCTTTGTGAAAAGTAAAAATGCTAAAATATAGCATGTGCATAGGCTATATACACTAAAAAATATGGGATTTTTAAAAATATCTTTGCACTTCACAGGGATGGAACTCCTGACCTTATATAAACTCTCAATCTTAGAAACCACCTCTTTCGACCAACTCGTCCACATAATTACTTGATACATAAAATGAAATATTTTATATAATGCCCACTTGCATGCTAGTCCTTTGATAATTTGTACTCAAATTGAAAAAGCATCGAGCAAGACTTGATCCTATGACTTATAGTCTTTTGATGCCTCCATTGTTCAGCAATACCAACTGAGCTATGCATGTATCTTCTATTGAAAATCACCAACACTACAACGTTTTATCTATTCAGAATAATTCATCTAAAATGAACCAAAAAAAACATACCCAGCAACCAATGTTACACCAGCAAGTTTAAATATGCAACAATAGAAAATATCTTATCCCATATATCTGATTTTAATGGGACCCATGCTTGTCAGAAGTAAATTAGCACAAACCACAATATTTTGATTTATTTGCACTTGAATGCAGATAATCATGCCTCCCACACCGAGACAACTTCACAACAAAGTATATTGATTACCAAACAAGTTACATATTTGTTTACGAATACTTGCTAAGAGCAAGTTACACAACAAAGTATGTTTGCATACGAGACTCGACCACCCGAAACTACCCACATAACTTAACCCACTAACAAACCTTAATTAACTTTAAACATAATAAAAGGGGTGTTTCACTAGGAGATGCATGCCCCGTACATAATATTAACAACTAATATATATAAATCTAAACCTTGGATCACTAGAGCCAACAATTTTTCCCTCGACTAGTTTCCTTATGTTTTTTCCATGGGATAGAGTTTATGTTAATTTTCATTCAGCTTCAAAGACATTTATGACATGGGATAAAATGGGGCTTTAGTCTCTTAAACCAATTCCCACCTACACCTTCCCTCATGCATTGTTGGCATAGAAGCAAGCAGCTTTTCCACTCAGGTTTGTAACCCATAATAGTGTCTCTCATGAGTCCTCTTTGATCCACAAAGTGACCCTCCATCAGTTCATTATCATACCCAAATATTTGTTACCAAGCTATAGTTTCCTACAAAAAAGGAAAATGGTTTGCTACCTTAAGCTTGAAACCCCCCCAAAGTCTCATTCTCTATGGAAGAAGTGGAAAAACATCGTTTTAAATTCAAAGAAAAGGTAATGATCTTTCGTTTCATGGGGGGATTTGCCTTTCCCTCGTCCTAGAACAATGGAAGCATGGATGCAAGAATTTTAGAAGCCCGCAAGATTAGTACACATTCTCAAGATGCCCAAAGTGTATTTTATGGCAGTCTTCTCTTCAAAACAAGAAAGGGATCAGGTCTTCCAAGGAAGCGCCTGGTTCATGAGAAAGGAAGAACTCTTCATGAAACATTGGTCTTCGGCCTTCAATCCCACAAAAGATCTCCCCACCACAGTACAGGTTGGAAGTTGTCTCCATGTTCTGCCAAATGAACACTAGCAAGAACAATCTCTAAAGAAAATTAGGAATGCCACTGGAAAATACAAAGTATCAATAGACTTCACTGGAAACCCAAGGGTGCTAAATTATGCAAGGATCTATACCACTCTTGATTTGGACAGGCCCCTAACTTACAAGCTAATTTCGAACATGCGCGAAATCAAATGGGACCAACCCATTGACTATGACAACCACCTATTATGATGCAAAGTATGGCATAAACATGGACATCTGGCTAATGTATGCCCCTCTCATGTTGCACCGGAGTGCCCACAAGAACAACGAAGAGACTTGCCAACACAACAAAAACATCACATTACACAAACATTGGAGGCCTCCAAGGAGGAAAGCAAATTCCAAAAGGAATGTTAGGGAAGGAAAAGGATCGCCAAAGTAATCAAGCAATTTCCCCAACCCTGTCCCTTTTTTGTATTGGCAAATCTAGACACTGAACAAATGGATTGTGTTCTTAGCATTCCAGATGCCTTCTCCCCAAACTCAACTACTTTGTCTTGTCCCCACAAATAGGCTCTCTCATTCGGCAATACCTTAAATCCAAAGGCATTTACATCAAAAGCTACTCCTCCCTCCCATCGACCAAAATTCGAAATACTTCAGGTAAGCAGCCTCCCCATTCCAATCTCATACTCAAGGACCTACTATTTTAGGATACAAAAATACCAAACATTGTTAAAAAACAAAAATGCCTTCAAATGGAATCTATTAGTTCTAAAGATGGAGTAATACAAATGGAATGCATACAAACATCCTTTTGATGTCCTGAACTCAAGCTCCAAGCACCCTCCTCCAAGGATCAACTTATATAATGTGAATCCTCTCATGGACCAATAGATGGATAGGAGCTCCCAACAAACGTTGCTTCTTCAAAAACAAAGTCAAGTCCAAAGGCATTGATATGTTCCTACTCCAAAAAAATATGCAGATCTGGATCAGCACATGATCTCAAAATCTCAAGGATATGGATCCCAAAGCACATATTCAACAATAAGGAGACGTGTACATTAATTGAATAGGATCCACACAAGCATGTTCTATAATCCTCTCAATGTTTTCCTAGGTCATACATGCTATCTTTTTCTCCTTCAAATTGCAAATCCACTACGAGAATAGTTATAACCTTCCCAGTGGATAATAGAATAATCATGTTAGATCAGCTAACCCAGTGGCTGACCTCCACAAACCCAGAACATTTGGTAACGATCAGTGAATTTAATACTATCAAGACATAGTTTGAAAAGAAAGGAAGCACCTCATTTAACCACCAATCAACAATTGTTTTATCTAATTTGGCTCTCAACACTTCCATGGTTGATCTGGATTTCTCCCAAGGATTGCTTACCTGGTGAAACAGAAGGGATTAAATTATATTGCTGAAAATTTAGACAGAGTTTTGATTTCCTATCAATGGCTACAAGAAACGCTTCAAATTGAGGTTCAGGTCTCCAATTCCACCCTATCAAATCACTTGCACATCAGTCTCTTCATTACAAGGGCTCCCAAAACGCTATCAATCCCACAATTTCATTTTGAGAAATTATGGCTTTCCCATACACATGCGCACAGCCTTGTCGCTGATTGGTGGCCTCCAAGTAAGCCATATAAAAGGTTACGTAACGTATCAATTTATGGAAAGCTTGAAGTTTCTCAAGTCGGAGCTCAAGATCTGGCACAGAAAAGAGTTCAGCAACATATTTCAATAAGCAAAATGAAAAAGCTTCACCTAGAAATGGCACAATAAAGATTTAGGATGTAGGTTTCTCAAAGGAAAAGGCTCACCAGGAACAATCCCTAATCCAAAACGAGTACAACCCAAAAACAAACAGAATGCTAGTGGTGGAAACGTTCAAGAGAAAATTGGATCAAAATCAGGCACTCCAAAAATTGTTCACCAATTTCAAGTTGATGATGGAACTTGTCTCACAAATCACAATGATATTTTGGAACAGACCACAAAACACTCTCATCAAATTCTAACAAAGGAAACCTACGGCCTAGAACAATCACTTGCTTAGCAAGTTCTTTTGCAGCCCATACCAACTACTGTTTAAGATGCAAAAAATCAAGTCTTCCTGCAACAAATCACAAAGAGGAACTCACATAAGTGGTATTTTTCCTTCCAACCCAACAAAACCCCTTGTCCAGACATCTTCCTGGCTTTCTTCTATCAAGTTTTTTGGGACAAAATCAAGGTGGATCTGCTGCCATTTGTAGAGAAATCTCAGATAAATCATAGAATGCTTTGGAATCTCAAAGCCACAAAATTGGTTCTCATTCCAAAAAATATTATGCAGATCACTTGGATGAATATAGAACCATAGCACTCTGCAATATGGCCTACAAACTACTCTCCAAAGTAATAGCCTCAAAGATTAAACCTCTACTTCAGAAGCTCGTCTCTCCATCACAATCTGATTTTGTTCTAAGAATGAAAGTTGAGAACAATCTAGTATTTGTACAAGAAATTCTGAACTCTCTACACACGCAGCAAAGATTAGGAATATAGCTCAAACTTGATATCTCCAAACCTTTTGATAGATGCAACTAGGTCGTATTAGAAAAACTATTCTTCCATTCACCTTTAACAAACAGCCAATATCATGGATAAATAGCTGCATTTGTTCCCTGTTATTCGCTATTGCCCTGAACGAAAATTTGGGATGTCCCCTCTTCTCTTCTTGAGGACTCCGCCAAGGTGACCCTCTCATCCCATATCTATTCCTAATAATGAGTGAAACACTAAGCAGAACTATTGAATATGAATAGCGCATCAGCACTCTCAATGGTCTCCAAGTAATAGCGTAAGGAAATAGATACATGAACTCCACTTTGCAGATCATACCATCCTCCTTTCAACAGTTATCATCAAGGAAATAACCAAATGGAACCAATTAATTCAGAAATTTCATCTGGTCTCATGACAAAAAGTCAATCATATCAAATCTAATGTCATTTTTTAAAATGTAGCGGCAATGACAAAGCAGAAAATTATCAGTCTACTCCAATTCCAAGAAAGAAACCTGCCACTCAAGCACTTAGGCTTTCCACTTCATCAAAAAAGGAAAATAAAACTTTGGGATAGCACCATCCAGCAAATGCAAAATAAGTTATCTCATTCGACACATCGAGGGCCCTCTTTTGCTAGAAATATACAACTGCTGAAATCCGTACTACATCTTTTCCCATTTTATCTCTTGATATTCCTTTCCCTCCCCATCCAAGTTGTAGAATCCCTATTAACAACTCAACGGAACTTCTTGTGGAGAGGAGAGGACAGCAACTACAAATGCCCGTTGATTTCCTACAAGAAAATTTTCCAAGGCATCAGGAAAACCTGCGACACCTACAGTTGGTTCAAACATTCATCAGGGAAATCGATAACAGAATTCTATTTGGGAGCAGCGCACAAGACACTCTTTTTTGAAAACGCAATCATGACTATTTATGCACTATCAAATACATATTCCCTAAACAAATTCCAAAGGCCTGCCTATAGAAAATGGACAACAATATGGTCTTTGCTTATGTGCCCAAAGATCAAAACCTTTCATGGTTGTTGCACCATAACGGTACACTTGCTTTAGGCAATCTCCAAAAGAAAGGCTAGGCTAGGCCTCCACTTTTTCCAAACTGTAAATGCAATGAGAATCAATCATGAAATTGTTTTTTGAATGCAGCTTTGCCAAACAGGTATGGTCGTAGATAAATTTCCTCTTCGGGTGCAACAACCTGAATATGCAGTTTACAAGAGCCGATAGCATCCAATGAAAATTCCCTCCATCAGATATGAAGCTCCTGAACATCATAAGCCCAGGCAGCCCCAAGTTTCATACTCTGGCACATATGTTAAGACTGCAACACCTTCATTTTTTCAAATAAAAAAACAGAAAGAATCTCAAGAGGTACATGGTATCAAGACTCACATACAAAATACCGTGTTGACCCCATCATAGACCAATATGTTGAATTGCCACAAGGCTAGGATGTGGAATATCTCATTTCATTATAAATTCAAACTTTCTAAAATTCCCACTGAACACATGGGACCTGCCCCCAATCAATCCATTCCAATTAAATTTTGATGAGGACTCTAGGGAAAACCCAGGCAGAGCTAGCATTGGGAGTACCCACGCCACAATTTCTCACAATAGGTCGGCACTCAAACTAACAATGTAGCTCGACTTCTTGCTCTCTACATAGGAGTTCATCTGGCAAAAGAAAATGGGTGACTTAGACTGCAGATAAAAGGTGATTCACACAAAGTTATTCGATCCATTATTAATAAGTGGGATTCTGATCCAAGACCTCCAAAAGCTGGTCACTAGAGAAAGAAAAACATAGCTTGGCAAGTTCCATCTCTTCTATACCAGCTGACCAAGATAAGTTGTCATCACTGAAAAAGACAGCGTAATGGCAACGCCAACTACAGTCTTAACACATTTCAATGATAATAATTATCACATTTTCAAAGGTGTTGACAACCTACGCACTCCAATCCTAACCTTGGTGGCCTCAAAGAAACCACACAACAAACCAAATCTATTTACTCATGAGTGACAAACCTGCTTTTCCTACACCAAAGTATATACATCCCACTTGGTGGTCAAGAGTTTATGATGACATGCTTTACGCTTGGTCTCTAATCTACCAATGTGGATTGACATTCATAAAATATCTAGCACTCCTCACTTTTTTACCCACTCGTGTTTCTTTTGTAACCATATTTAAATGACCCTTTACCGTATCACCTTCATCTCTCGATTATTTTTGGGTTAGAAGGAATTGCAAATACATTTTATCTTTCCACCTACCACACTCATCTCACCCTTCACCCACTCTTTTTAATATTTTACTCGCCTCTTTTATCCACTCTAGTCTTCCTACGTCCACCTAACACTGTCCACTTCCTATCCTGCTCCCTGCCCCCCATCCCACGTCCACCTAACCCTATCCCCCTCTCATTCCACTGCCCTTGTTCCACCACCTATGACCATTAGATTGTTATTTGCACCCAACAATTTATTAAAAACTATATCTCTTTGTTCCTATTGTACAATCCCTCTTTATTTATCCATACCCTATACTTATCCAACACATCCACCTCCTAACACCCGACCACTCATCTCCATTAGCATGTCCCTTTAAAGCTAATGGCAAACACATCTTCCATGAGCTGAAGCACTGCACACAGCTGCAAGTTAGAGCCTAGAGGCCTGCTCACAAGCCACGGGCATATTCATCCCTCAACTCAGGGTCGCTACATTGTTGATGTTTGCAGCCACATGTCTAAGCAAATACAACTATTTGACACCCAACACATCCCTATACACCATGGCAAATACCAACCCAGCAAGAAGCAATGAATTGGGTCGCTACATCAAGTCACTAGCATTCATTTCTCAGATATAGCTTACCCACCACTTGAGAGCTTCAATTACCACACAAATATCTTTATTCAAGAGAACGACATCATTGCTGCTCACAAAATAGGACAGCCTTGTAAATGTGCTACCCGGATCAGTACTACACGGGTTCATATTGCACCACAAGATGAGAATTTATTTGTCTTATATGGTAACATATGCAGACCAGCATCAACCAAAAGGACTAGTCCCATCATTCCTTGCTTTGAGCAAACTAGATCCTCATTTGAAGTGAATTCCTTCGCTCAACAAAATAGCAGCTTCATTGGTTCCAAAGCCACTCATCCTAATCTTCCAATCTTTGCAAGCATTTAAAATAATCTTGCTCAATCTCAGACAATCAAGTTCTTTGCCACAGTTATCGGGCCTGGGCCTTAGAAGGAGTAAGAGGATACATCAGCAAGTCATAAATAAGAGTTATCTATACCACAAATAGAATTGTTGAATGCTATGTTGTTTGGGTACGGGTACGGGTACGGATACGGGGACGTCTCGGGTACGCGGGTACGTCATTTTTCAAAAACCTTGATTTGGATACGTCGTGGGTACGTCTGTATATATATATATATATATATATATATATATATATATTACTCTTTTTTTTAGTAAAACACTTGAAACTACATAGTGTGAAAATATTTGTCTATAAATGATAAAACACTTAAAAATATATAATATTCATTCATTCATTACTTCAAAGACAAGATGTACATTCAAATCTAGAATAAATCATCTCGATTGTCCACAAAATCATGAATGCCACTCCCATTATTTTTCAACTTTATCATTTACTGACACTTTCTCTCACAAGGGCTCATCAGTGCATTGAATCTCACGAGTGCATACCTTAAGGGGTGCACAGGGAATGGGGTGGGATCGGCTTGTGGCACTTTGCCAGAGATATTCTCAAACTATTCTATCACGCATACATCCCTTCATGCAGCCTTCATACCTCCTATGATGTCTCCTTGAAATCTTGAAACCCTGAAATATGGCTAAGTTTGAAGCCCTGAAACCCTGGAATCTGACTAACTCTGAAATATGACAGGATCCTCCAAAACCTAGAATTTGCATTATAGCTCCTAGTAGTCCGAAACCCCTCTCAAACACCCTGAAAGTATATAAATAAAATATAACTTAAAGTATACTTAAATGTTTATTTTATTTCTATACGTTGGGGTCGGACTGGATTTACATTTAGGGTTGCTTAGTTTTTAGGGTTTCTTTTTTTTAAGGATTTTCTGGATTTTTTTAAAAAACAACTCGCCATTTTTCTGCCGGAATCCCTCGGGTACGCGCCGGAAACGTCCCGGGTACTCCCGGAGGCGTCCCGGAGGCGCCGGTCGGCTTGCCGGACGTTTCTGGCACTCCGGCGGGCGCCTCCGGGAGTACCCAGGACGTCCTCGTGCCGGAGGCGTCTCCGAACAGGAGGCGTGGGGCTGGGGGGCGTATCCCTGCAACACAGGTTGAATGCAATAAATCAAAGAGTTTAAAGTGCACAGCAGAAAGAACAATGCTCAGCCCAAATTTAGTACTCAGAAGCTTCATAGCCATCCGGCTGACTGATTCATTCAGATTGATGAAGAAGACTCATTAAAAAATCAAGAAGGAATGGAAGGCAATCAGGTAACGTAAACAAAAGCCCTACCCCTTTTCCCAGCAGCTTCCCAAGCTGGTCTTAATTCCCTCACTCTTAATCAAACTGGTTTTGTGCAATATAAGGCTGATCGTCCTCCCCTCATTTCAACACCTACACTAAGGTAACCTTCCTCTTTGACCTCAATGTGACAAAATCAGTCAGTTTCACACCCCACCCATTGATGAACATCCCACACCTTTCTTCCTCTTCCATTCCATCTCCCCATCTGTCTATGCCCTCCTTATCCATGAGCTCCTCTGCAATGCTCCCATCACACGCACTTCTCGACTAGTTCCCCCAGCAATACGTACTGAACCACTTTAAAAATAGCCAAACCTCTGGTATCACAGTTGTATCAGACCCTCCTACAACAACTTCAAAAAGTACCCGTCCACAAGCTTCTAGACCTGATGTCACCATACCCAACAAGGGAAATGATATGGTTGATCTTTTCCATGCCCTAATACAAGTTATTCAATGACTCTAAGATTGGAAAACATGGTGATCAAATTGGTCTCAATGGAGATTTATTTCCTGGTGACTGTATTCTGAAACTTACCACTCTGGAAGGAAGTAACAATGAGACTATTGAGCATCTAAAGAAATGTCCTGAACTACAATCAATCGTGTGTCCAAACTATAGAGAAGTTACTTCTCTGTGATCCAATTGGAACACTACTTCAACAAACTTCTAACAATAGCACAAACAACACAAGGAGTACAAAGAGAAAGGCCACTCCTGTGGGTCGTTCTAATACCAAGCAAAAAAACAACTCTGATTGACAGGTGCCTATTTTCAATCTAGAGAGATTTAACCATCAAGGTCAATAAATGGGCTACCAAGAAACAAGTCAATCTCAAATGGCAAATGCTGGTCAGCCTCAATTCATGGGAAGCTGCTATCGCTAAATTCCTCTTATGAGTCCAGAATTTTGGACTGACAATAGGGATATATCTTCAACTTGTCTGATTTTGTGAAAAGCTCGGTATAGCCAGTAGCAACAGTTAGAGGCTAATACTTTAGTTTCTGTTAGACCATCTTGGTGTTATCTTCTACTTCTGAGCTGTACCTCTTGAATTCTTGTTGGTACCCTCTTCTAAAGACAGCTATTACCATCTATGCCAGAGACTGATTTGGTCTCACTCCCTGGCTGCTTTTATAAGTCGTTTATGTATATATTAATACCAAATATTTACCTTTTTCAAAAAAAAAGACAAATATAACATAAATTTTCTTTTAATTCCATATCCTGAAAATTTCCTTCAAAGTTCATGCTCCCCAATAACATCATTCTTCTCAGCTTATGAAACATTATCATCCAATAATAGGCAGAATGACTTTGCATTTTTTAAGGCCACCATCTAATGGCAGATTTTTTAGGCTAAGCTATTGATATGGATTCCTCATGGGAACCACCCAGTGAATGAACTGAAAGCTGCTAAGAGGGTCTCCACAAGTATAAGTGCGACAAATTCTCATCTGAAATAACACACTTCAATATTCATTAATCTGCAAAAAGAAGCTTACAAGGCTTTATAGGACTCCCACTCTCCTACAATCAGGGAAACAACCCAATCCAAATCCATACTTGCATTCCTAGCAACTAGCAAATCATCCCCAACAAATAAGATGAACATACGTAGAAAAATAGTAAGCCTACTCATTCCTAACTACTAAAACAAACTACATCACTTGAAAGGAGGAATGACCTATCTCATACTATCCAACTAGGAGAGAAATTATGAATGGACGAGTAAGAGTAAAAACAAGTTACTCCTCACTTATTACAATTACACACACAAGTGAAATATCAAACTATAGACTAATCTATAACTTGTGCTTCCTCATCATTCCTCCTAACCATAGAAGGATTGGACTATAATGCTTTCAACAAAGAAGGAATCATCTGAGACATTTGGGGCTATGAAAACCATTTGGCTTCATGTGGAAGCTGACCTTGCTTGGCAACATGGTATGAAGTAGTCAACCCTTGATGGGTTTGGCCAGTCTTTGTGTTGGGAAATAGATCGGCATCCAACAGAAGCTAAGAATCTAGAACAATATCTGCAGAATCTGGAATGATGACAATCCAACTGTTATTTATGCTTCTCTCGAGTCTTCTGAAGGATCTGAAAAATTTGGACCAGAGAGACTCCAAGTGTCAGATGGAGATACCCCTAGTTTGCTCTTTTTGAATGTGTTTTCTTCCTAGAAAATGGCAAGGATAAAGGTAACTCGTGGAGCCAAAGTTTGAGAACCAAGACAGACTTTAAATGGAGAATGTGTTGTTTATTATTGGACTCTGTAGTTGTTAGTAAAATGTCCCCTTTAGGGTTGAAAACTGAAACAAGCGTTTTTCCAACAAACCCTATTCAAAGATGCAATTGTTCTGAATTTATTCAAACCCAAGATATATGAAATTAATTGCAGAATGTTGTAGGTGCCCAATTGTCACACAAAAATAATATTCAATGTCTATAAAAATTATCCAATAATACAGCCAACAAGAATCATTCAAAACCCTGATTTTTCCAATGTTTAATGGCTGGAAATTATCACAAAAATACCAGAAAATTCTGAATGTGTTTTAGGCAAGTCAAGTCAAACCATACCTTTGAACATAATTGAAACCATACCTTTCTTGCATTCTCATTGAGTGCTCACCTTCCAAACTCCCATGTGAGCACCATTATTAAGAAGGCAGCCCTGCCATGAAGCCCAATGAAGCACAAGTCTTGCCCATAGTTCACTTCCAAACTGCCCTTTCCACTCATACCTCCAAAGTGGCATGTGAGTGCAAAACAAATGTACAATTTTCTTATCCTTGAAGCTGTCCTTAGCTTGCCCTTCCTTCCCCACAAGATGGAGAGTATTTGTGGCCTCCACACAATCTTCTACTTTTTAATTCGGAATTCCCTTCCCCAAGGCACACTCCTTTAAAAAAAGATTGAATATTTATGTTTAGGTACTGCTCTCCTGTCACAAAATTTGCAAAATCAAGGGTACTTACCATCCTAAAAGTGGGCTGAGTTTCTCTCCATGAAAGTGGCTGCCCCAACTCAGAATTTGCAGCCTTTTTCACTCCCCTTGTTGTCCACAACTTTCTAGAATTTTTATCACTTACGAAACTTGGAGTGGGGTGAATCCCCACATGCTATAATGGCTGCCCCACCTCAGAATTTGCAGCCTCTTCCCAAAGTCTAAAAATTTCTCCTGGATCCCACATCAGTATGGGGGATTTGCGACTCCCAATGTTTGAGTCTTCTAGTGATATTGATGGCTTCTACGACACTTATCTACTATCATCACCCGCTATAAAATCTAAATTCCAAACTATCTCAACATCCATCTCAAAAAGTGGATTATCAAAACATTGAAAGTTATTTCTATCCTCTTGTTCAAACCAACCTTCCTGTTGATCTAACTCTACATTTGCAACTTCTGATTTTTCCAAGAAATGTTCTAAATCAAAATCTTCTTGAACTCTAACAAGCTCATCAATTACCTACTCGATTATCTTTGCCCTTGCTTCGTTCTCTTGCTCCTTGAACTGTTCTGCAGCATCGATCTGATTTTCTGCTTCTTAAAGTGCCCTTTGGGTATTTTCTAAAGAGTTCTTGGTTAATTCAAGCTCAAGGGTGGCATCATCAACCTTAACCTTCATTGCCTTAAATGCATTTAAGGCCTCATCTGCAAATTTGATGGCCACATCCTTGTCTTTAACATGTAGCCATTTTGATTTCATATTTCCATTGCACCCTTAACTGTATGTAAATCCGCCAAATTGACAGTTTTCTCAAGGTGTTCTCTCTTCATATTTTGCATTAATTTTTCAAGAGACTTTTTTGTGTTATCCAACCATGATAGGGCTTGGACTTCCCTCTTATCTGTTACTAAAAATTGCCTCTTCCAATCTCTCTCATGAAATCCAAAGTCATGCAATGAAAATGAACTATTGTTAGAATTAATGCAAAAATCAACACTCTTCTAAAACATATACCTTTCCATAGAGTTGTTCTGAAATATTTTTGCTTCATAGGGCTGTTATGTGTGTTCTTTTTTCTCCATCTCAGGTTCTTTAAGAACTTCGGAAATTTTTTATGTTGACCTCTCTTCTGCATGTTTATCCATCCTTGGCAATTCTTTTTGCTGCCCCAAACCCTGCTGATAGGGCCCATTCTACTGCCCCAAAGTAATTGATTTTTGTTCTTCTAAAATTGCAGCCCTAGGCTGCCCTAAAGTGCTGCCCCTTTGCTGTTTGAAGAGTCTCAAAGTGCTAATTCTCTGTTGTTCGAGGGGCAGAAATTCTTCTTTTTGCTCTATTGCCAGATAAAGCCTCAACTTCTCATATTTTCTAACAACATTTTCAATCACCACATGTGCAGCTGGAGAAAATTTATGTTCTTGCCTCAGATTAACCCCTAAGATAATAATTTTTGAGAAATATAATCACTCTCATTTAGAGTCAAAGCCATAATTATTTGCATAAAAGTTACAACATTTTTTGTATGAATCTCAGTGACAGTTGTAAGAAAATATTGAAATATTTCAATAATAAGATTATCACATTCCAAATCCAACATCAAAACACATGCCTTGATTTTTGCCATAGTTTTTAGAATTGTAACCCTCCTAGCAAAAGAAAGTCCTTTGTTGTCCTCTAGACCTTGGAAACTCTCCACAATCAACTTAAATATCTCCCTCATGGTTTTGTTGCAGTAAGGAACCTGTTGGCCAAAATTGGCCTACATATGAAGCTTTGCCTTGAATAGATGCAGTGCAATATTCTAGAGACAGGTCTAGAATTGCAAGTGAAAGGATCCAGCAGGTTTCCCTAGTATTCATGGCATTCAAGGGGCATGAAACAAGGTTGCTCAAAGTTTCAAAGGTCAATCAGAGCCTTGATGGGTCCAAAGATGATTAGCACAAGCCTAGAGAAGCCAAACCATCATAGCACGTCATGCAAGAAGGAACAAGTCAGTCTGGTGGTGCATTTAATAAATGTACTTAGAAGGCCTCTCAAAGCCAAACGATCACATGGAGATGATGTATTTTGTGAGAAGGTTATTCCCTGCAAACTTGAGGTTTTGATGTATTTTCTATCTAAAGATACAAGCTTTCAAAAATGATCCAACAATGAGAGACGTGCTCGAGGACGTCAAATAAAATCCACATGAAGTAATCGTTTGAATTTAAAAATATTCAAAGGATCTTGAGAGTGAACGCACTACTGCCAAGTGTCAAAATCTCGCTTGATCGAATTGTAGATCAACGACACACGGATAATAACTCGAGTCAGTGGGGACATCAAGATCAATGGCATGAGTTAAATCGTGCAAATCGGGATCAACGAGGAGCTCGAGGTCAACAAGTCAGAGGATCCTAAAAAGGAACACAGGGCTGCCATGTGTCACAATCCCGATGGATTCACAGATCAACGATGCGCATTCGATTACATAAATCAATGATCGACAAAGCGCATTCACCCAGGCAAATAAAATCAATGGTGCGAAGCAAGTCAAAAGTTCAATGAGCCTAGATTGCACGCAAGGACGCCATGTGGCACAAAAGCGGTAACCGTATGAAGATTGGCAATAAGATCCACAAATTGAACGCGAGGTTGCCAAGTGTCACAATTTGGGAAGCCCAAATCAAAGATCGACGAAGCAAATTCAATCAAGTTCCAAGAGGCACAAGATGGTGACACGTGTCAGAAGTAGCAGCAGTGATATTTTAAAATATGATAAAGAGCATGGCAGGGATGCCACATAGGCAAACAGGTTGGATCAAAGGATTTTGTGGACCCAAGCAGGCAAATGCATAAAGCCAAGATCTAGATGCAATCCAAGTTGAACCAGAACAAATATTTCAAATCCGAAGGCCGCCATTAAAGATCAATTTGGACCTCCGATTTGAAAATGTAGAACCCACAGGATTTGTTTTCTAAGGTTGCAATGTTAATTTACGACTCTGTTCGTCATTCTTCAAAGGGAATCCACATGTATAATGAGCTATTGGCTTATATGATGCTTAGAGGCAGAATAGGTCTATTTAGACCTAATAGAAATCAAGAATGAAGCTAGGCGGCCTGTTGGATATTCGTTGAGGTCATGACTTTATGAAAACCAATAAATGGGATTGGTTTTCATCTTTAGTAGACCTATGCCTAGGGTTTGAAGTAGGAGCAAAGTTGTGATTATGAAAAGAAGTGTCTTATCTTTCGACAGGGTCACATCCTTGACAAACAAGTACCTACAGCCGCTTAAAGCAAACATAGCCATAGCTCTCTCAGGTCCATGGATATGAAGATTTTGTCCTCATAATCAAGCCAAGTGGAGGATGGTGTAGAGTTCCACAGAGGAGATCTGATGGTTTGAGATTGCAGGTGGAGCATTTAATAGTTTTCCAGGATCTTTAAATTTTTTTCCTTCCTAACAGGATCATGACTCATCATCCTCAACAGATTCTTGTCTTCTAGTGTGTTTCTCAACCAATGAGAGAGAGCTTAAAGACTATTGCAGCTAATGAAGGTTAAAATTATCAAGAAGGATCGGTTCTAATTGATCAAAAAGTGGTTGGGAATTGACATTGAAAGGTAATAGCAGCCCATTTATTGATTTGGATTTCGTGCTTCTCCTCTCTCTTCCCCTTTCTCCTATTTCTCCCAGTTTCTCCCCCATTGTAAAGGACTCTCTCTTTGATTTTAGATAGACTATCTGATTTTAGAAGGGAGAGCAAGAAACTCTCATTTTGATAAGGCTAAACCTTGTGAAAAATTTGTAAGAACTACCTCTTGATGCAATAAGATGATTTTTTACCGATCTCTTTTCTTTAACTAGTGTTTAGTAAGCTTGTGCATGATGGCTTTGTAAAGGAGATTCTTCCATATCCATTGTCCTTCTTTCTTGCCTCTTTTTAGGTGTTTTTCAGCTAGTTGCAGGTCTGAATTTGTGCTCTTTTTGCTATTAATGGATGTTTGGTGTGAATCTCAGAATTCTTCTTTGTTTTTTTATTGTTTGGTGAGCCTAGTTTATGAAATACTTATGCAATTAGCTAGTTTGGGAGGTTGTGTGAACAAGGATTGTCTTGTGTTGATCTAGTGTTTGTTCAAACTTATGTGAGTGTCTCATTTAAAATTGGTGTATCACCTTTTTTGGCTCTCTCAGTAACCCTTTGCCCTCTCTCTAACCCTTTTCCCAGTAGAAGCATTAGTCTAAGTGATCCATCAAAAGGAAGTCAGCCTTCTCCGGCGGTTCAACCCCATTACAGGATACCCACAAACTGAGGTTGTTCCCATTATGTAGATTAGTTGGAGAGAGCCTGAAGAACCCTCTCCAAGGGTGCAAACTAATGTTAAAAACAATTTCTAGCACGCCCGGTGGGACCATATATTTGAAGAAGATTGATCAAGTTTGATGCTGGTTTGATCAATTTGTAGCGGTTATAGCTTTCATGCAATAGTATATGGCAACTCCAAAGAACACTCAACAATTTGGTAGCAGAGCAGTAGCTATCTTTCATGCCAAATGTGACTACAAGATCAGCTTCTAGAAGTATTCCTTTTGAATTCGTAAAACTACCTTTAAACTCAGTAAAAAGGTTGAGATTTGCTAATACACATCCATATAAAAGAATCTTTTGTCCTAAACCAATTTCAAGGTCTACTTCTATAAGAAAATATTTGTTAACTCCTCTCACTGCCATGGCAACCCCTACAGCTTTTCATTTTGTGGCTTTCAATGGTCAGAGCCCTTTAGACCTCCAGCAATATATGATCATATTCCAATAGCAGATCTTAAAAGTATCCTTATTTCATGGGAGACCAATCTACAATCCCTTCTGAGCACCTCAGAGATATAGCCAACTTCTACAATATTCATGACATAACTGAGGAAAATGTGGCCATCAGGCTACTGGCCATCTCTTTCAAGGGTAAAGCCTTAGACTGGTATAGAAACCTTACTGCTAACTCCATTACATCATGGGATCAATTAGGTGATGCCTTGTGTAAAAGAATTGAAGATAAAAGTGACCACTTGTCACTTGCAGAGCAGCTAACCACAATCAAGAGGGCCCCTCATGAGGTTATGCAAGATTTCAATAATAGGTTTCAAAAGACATGGGACACTATCCCAATCTCTGTTAGGCCTACTCCAAA
This sequence comes from Torreya grandis, assembly GCA_037957365.1. Classification (NCBI taxonomy): domain Eukaryota; kingdom Viridiplantae; phylum Streptophyta; class Pinopsida; order Cupressales; family Taxaceae; genus Torreya; species Torreya grandis. Next base: position 846,531 of record JARHVA010000011.1, read on the forward strand.
CTTTGTTTTCTTTTACTATTGAAAAGCTTTAAACAGTGATATTGTAGTAATGATTCAATCTATGGGAAGAAACACACTATCAAATCCTTGCGAGGTGGCAATTATAGCAGAGAATTGTCTAGTACAAGCTGGCGAGCTTACACCTAGACCACTAATGCCTTTATTTCTTGAAATTCAACCACCTCCTATCATCATTCCTCCCCTTGCTGCCATTCCTCCTATGCCAACACTTGCTGCCATACCTACACCAAAGCAAGAAAAGTTTTCAACTAGTCAATCTAGTGACTCCCAAGAAAACAAGAATTTCCAAGAGCTTAAGAGCATATTTCAATCCTTTGGAAATGAATTGGTGAATGTGAAAAGGCAGCAAGCTCAATTCAATAGACCTTATCAAGCTCCATATCAGCCTCAACAGCAATCTTATCAAGCAAATAAGCCACCCTACAAAGAAAATTTACAAGGACAAGGCCAAGGCCAAGGGCAACCTAACTATGTTAGGCAAAACAATTATAATCCAAATGTTGTAAACACCTCTAATACTTTGGTCCCTACTCAAATCAACATTGCTCAAGAAGTGGAAGGTACTATGCCTTGGAATCAATCTTTTGGCCAATCCATTGTCCCAAACACTGAGTTCAATCAGGGTTTCAATGAGCAATGGCATCAAGGTGCTAGCTATGGATACAATCAAGCTCTTATGGCTCAGAACACAGAAGTACCTAGGATGACAAAACCAGAATAGCCTCAACAAAATCAAGGGCCTAATGAAAGACCAAACCAGTTGGATGCTACAATGATAAATTATGAAGAAGAATGCTATGCACTCAATCAATAGGCTAATTCTAGCCAAGCATACATTCCAGTGGCAACTAATACAAGGTTCAAAAGAAGGAACATGGATGGTACCCAGGAAGCAGTCAAAGAGCATCCTATTATTACTCCATTAATATCAAAGCCAAGTGAACCCACTATAGGTTCAAAGGTTCCAATAGCTCCAAAGAATCAGACTCAAGGGAATGCCTTTGTACCCCAAAACTTACAAGTTCAAAGTACAATTGTGGCTCCTAAAGCACAAGCAAAGGTTGGTGGTTTGCCCATCAACATTGTTGAACAAATGAAAAAGTCTAATGTGAGTGTGCCAATGTGGGACATGTTTTCTATGCCTAGTCAGGTGGATATCCTTTAAGAGGGTTTGTCAAAGATCAATGTTTCAAACAAGCCACCAAGCAAGGAAAATGTAGTCCTCACCAATGCAACTAGAAAGCCTAATTAAGAACAATAAAATAAGGTGGTCAAACCTCCTCTTTTTTACATTTTTGTTATCATTGGTGACTCCTTGGTACATAACTGCTAGGTAGACAGTGGAGCAAGTACTTCAGTGATGCCAACGTCAATAGCAGATCAGCTTGGTCTGAAATATGAACCCCAATCTAAGAGAGTTTTGCAGCTTGATGGATCCTCCACCAAACCAGTTGTTATCATCAAAGATCTCAACTTGACCCTACATGCTTTCCCTAGTGTTTCAGTGGCTCACGATGTGTTGATTCTAGATGTGCCTCCTCGTTTTGCTCTATGTTTATCTAGAGATTTCACAACAAAAATTAGGGATTATCTAGCAACAGATTGGTCCCTCATGGCTTTCAGGACAAGGTATGGGACCAAGGTGTCCATCAAAGTTGAGCCTATTGCATAATTTCACATAGAACCTTATGGGCCTGATAGCTCAAACATCAATTATACCATCCTAGATGAAGATGACCACCTAATTGGTCAAGAACTAAACACTCATCCCGAGGAGATACCTGATATGTTCTTGGATGAGTTATGGAGTGAAAATCAGTTGATTGATCCTTTGGAAGGTGTTGACGAAAGATGCATGGGAGTCTACTACTTGCATGAAGAGAATGAATCCATGTCATCCTTCACTAGACCTCAAGAAGACACTAGTGATTTATGGAAATTGTTCTTTGATGGTTCAAGGAGCAAACATGGGGTAGGTGCACATGCAATGCTAATGTCTCCCTCCAATGACAAGTACTTCTCTTATAGGTTTCAATTTAGTTGCTCTTGCAATACCGCTGAGTATGAGAGTCTTATCCATGGCCTTCAATGGGCTAGTAAGAGGGGAATTAAGTAGTTGCAAGTGTATGGAGATAGTGAGTTGATAGTGCATCAAGTCAGAGGCCAAAATATCACAAAGAACCCCTTGATGCGATCCTACAAACATAGAGTGTGGGATATACTTGAGGACTTTGAGGCCTTCAACATCTAAGCAATGCCAAGGAACCAAAATCAGCATGCTAATAGGTTGGCAGTTGTGGGAGCTCAATTTGACCTCCCAAACGAATTGGAGTCCAAAGTGCAGCCACATGTCAAAGTGGTAATAAGACCATCAGTGCCAGTCAATGAAGCTCATTGGCAGGTCTTTGACAGTGACAAGCAAATTGCTTGTTTCTTGCAACAGGGAGTAAAGTTTTCCTCAATGAACCAAGGTAAATTTCAACATTAGTATGAAGATCAAATTGTTCAGTAGAGGTCTAACAAACTTCCTAAAGGGTTGGTCACCCTTGAAGGTCTCTTCTATGAAGGAGATCATATGAAAAAGGAAAAGGCAATAATGTCAACTGATGAGGGAAACTATGAGAGTTTTTATCCTCAAAGACAAGCTCCTCAAGCTTGGAAAGGTAAGCACTAAAGCTGAAAGGCATGTTTTCATTGAACTTTGTAAAGAATATGCAGATATCTTTGCTTGGGAATACAGTGACCTAAGAGGTTTTGATCCCAAGCTAACCCAACACTATAGAATTGGAGGCTAATGCCAAGCCTGTGAGGCAGAAGCAAAGGCCTATAAACCCCAAAATTGAAGAGCTTATGAGGAAAGAATTGACTAAATTGATTGAATCCAATATCATCTTTTCCATCAAGCACTCCTCATGGGTAGCCAACCTAGTACCTATAAGGAAGAAGAATGGGGAGATTAGATTATGTGTTCATATCAACAACCTAAACAGGGTCTCTTTGAAAGATCATTACCCCTTACCATCCATGGAGCAAGTCCTTCAAATGGTTGTTGGCTCAGAACACTTCTCTCTTTTAGATGGGTAATCAGGATACAACCAGGTGCTGGTCAGAGAAGAAAACCAATACAAAACTGCCTTCACCACAAAGTGGGGCACATATGCTTATTAGAAGATGCCTTTTGGCTTGTCAAATGCTGGGCAACTTTCCAAAGAGCCATGGACATGGCTTTCCAAGGCTTGTTAAATCAGGTGGTGCTGGTCTATTTGGATCACATAACAGTTTTCTCCAAGAAGGCTAGTGAGCACTTAGACCACCTAAGATTGATCTTTCAAAGATGCAAAGAGTATGGGATCTCGTTGAATCCCAAGAAATGTGTGTTGTTCATTAAAGCAAACTTTTGGGACATATTGTCTCAAAACAAGGATTAGCCATTGATCCTGATAGAATAAATGCTATCTTGGCATTATCCTTATCCAAGCATAAAAAGGGACTTCAGAGTTTCCTTGGAAAAATAAACTTTGTGAGAAGGTTTATCCATGCTTGTGTCAGCCTGGTCAAACACATCACTGCCATGTTGGAGAAGAACCAAGTGTTCACTTGGTCAAATAAAGGTAAAGCAGCATTTGAGGCCATCAAGCAAGCCATTGCCCAAGCACCCTCGCTCGTGAATCATGATTTCTCAACGGATTTCATATTGTATACCTTTGCCAATATTGACAATATATCAACTATGCTGATGCAAAAGAATGATGAAAGATTTGAGCAGCCAATTGAATTTTTTAGCCAAGGGCTTGAGGGGTATGAGGTAAGATATACTTTTGTAGAAAAGCAGGTCCTTGCAACTTTGGGAAGCCTCAAAAATTTTAAACCTTTGCTCTCCAATAGCAAGATCTATCTTAAGGTGTCTCATCTTGGAGTGAGGGACTTCCTTCTTAACAAAGATTTGAGTGAAAAGAGGGTTGGTTGGATTACCAAGGTCATGGAGTCTGATGTGGAAATCAAGGTCACTAAGCTAGTGAGAGGCAAAGGCTTATGTGAGCAAATGGTGGACGACCTTCATGAAGATAAAGAAGTTGTTTTGGTAACACAAAACTCACAAACGGAAGCACCTCCACCTCACACTAACTAGCTTCAAGATATGACACATTGCTTGCTAACAAGTGAGTGCCCTCAAAGTATGGATAAGGCAAAGAGAAAGTATTTTAGACTTCAATCCATACCTTATGCATTGGTTGATAGAGTTCTATTCAAAATAGACCTCAAATGAGTGCTTCTAAGGTGCATAGATGATAACCAAGTGACAAGGCTCTTGGAGTAATTCATGATGGGCCTACAGGTGGCCATTTTGCTCCAAAGACCACAACAGCAAAAGTGATGAGGGCTGGTTAGTATTGGCCCAGCCTCTTCAAAGATGCATATGCATGGGTCAAAAGATGCAAAAAGTGTGCTCTCTTTGCAAGTAAGCAAAGATTGGCAGCCCTTCCCCTCAACCCAATTTAGGTGGAACAACCCTTCATGCAATGGGGTCTAGACTTCATAGGAATGATCAATCCACCTTCCAATGGAGAACACAAATGGGTACTCACTGCTGTAGACTACTTCACCAAGTGGGTGGAAGCAATTGCCCTGAAAGAAGCCAATGAAATAGCAGTGTTGGACTTCTATGATAGCATAGTGACAAGGTTTGGTGTACCAACCACAATAATTTCAGATAATGCCTTAGCATTTGTTGGCATGAAGACAAATGAATGGGCACTTCAACTAGGCATCTACCATAGTACATCCTCCAATTACTACCCCCAAGGCAACGGACTGTCAGAGTCTACAAACAAGAACTTGATAAGGATTATCAAAAGGATTATGAAAGAGAATCAGAAAGTATGGCACACAAAGCTAAGGATAGCTTTATGGGCTGATAGAGTGACTCCCAAAGTTGTCATTGGCAACTCACCATATGTCCTTGTATATGGCATGGAAGCCAAATTGCCTCTCTCTTGAGCTGCCTGCCTTGGAGTTAGCTCATCAACTTGAGTTGATGGAGAGTGAGCCTATGAATGTGAAGATGGCAAAGCTCATGGAGCTTGAAAAAACCAAGGACCTTGCAATGAAGACGCTAGAGTCACATCAAGCTCAAGTAAAGAAAGCCTTTAACAACAGAGCCACAGAAAAGGGACTTCAAAGAAGGGGATCTAGTCCTCAAGTGGGATTCAAATAAGGCCAAGCCAAGCAACCATACCAAGTTTGACAGCTTATGGAGTGGCCCTTATTTGATTCACGGATGCAAACAACATAATGCTTTTTAGCTTGCCCAGCTAGATGGAGAAGTATCACCCATCCCTGTCAATGGCATTCATTTAAAGCCTTGCTATTAGAAGAGTTTGCAACCATTGTATATATTAGAGTAGTTTTTCATGTTTTCCACTAAATGCCTTGTGCACATTTCTTTTCAATTGTGTGTTTTCCTTCCATAAGTGCTTTGGGCATAGTGTTTGTTTTGTTTTTATTGTCCTTTTTGCTTCAAGAGGAGGTTTTTAGAAATGGGCAGCCTTGTATCGGTTTCATATCAGCCGAGGAAAAAGACTTGTGACCCCATGAGCCCAATGGATAGACCAAGGTAACTAATCTGTTGCATAGTAGGCAGGCAATCCCAGGATGTCACCAGAAATGTTCGCCAAAATTGGCCTACATATGAAGCTTTGGCCTGAATGGATGCAGTGCAGTATTTTGGAGACAGGGCTAGAATTGCAAGTGAAAGGATCCAACAGGTTTCCCTGGTATTCATGGCATTCAAAGGGCACAAAACAAGTTTGCTCAAAGTCTCAAAGGTCAATCAAAGCCTTGATGGGTCCAAAAATGATTAGCACAAACCTAGAGAAGCCAAACCGTCATAGCACGTCATATAGAAAGGAATAGATCAATCTAGTGGTGCATTTAATAAATGTACTTAGGAGGCCTCTCAAAGCCAAAGGATCACATGGAGATAATGTATTTTGTGCCAAGGTTATTCCCTGCAAATTTGGTGTCTTAATGTATTTTCTATCTCAAGATACAAGCTTTCAAAAATGATCTAGCAGTGAGGGACATGCCAAGGGGCATCAAATAAAAGCCACAAGAAGTAGCCGTTTGAATTCAAAAATCTTCAAAGGATCCTGAGAGTGAACGCACTGCTGCCAAGTGTCAAAATCTCGCTTGATCAGATCGTAGATCAACAACACACGAATAATAACTTGAGTCAGTGGGACCATCAAGATCAATGACGCGAGTTAAATTGTGCAAATCAAGATCAATGACGAACTCAAGGTCAACAAGTCAAAGGATCCTGAAAAGGAACGCAAGGCTGCCATGTATCGCAATCACGATGGATTCACAAATCAACGGTGCGTGTTCGATCACATAAATCAAAGATCGATCGAGCACGTTCAACCGTGCAAAGGAAATCGACGATGCAAAGCAAGTCAAAAGGTCAATGAGCCTAGATTGCATGCAAGGATGCCACATGGCACAAAAGCGGTAACCGGATGAAGATTGGCAGTAACATCCACAAATTGAACATTGGGTTGCCAAGTGTCACAATTTGGGAAGCCCGAATCAAAGATCGACGGAGCAAATTCAATCAAGTTCCAGGAGGCACAAGATGGTGACACGTGCCGGAAGTAATAGCAGTCATATTTTAAAATATGATAAAGAGCATGGCAGGGATGCCACATATGCAAACACATTGGATCAAAGGATTTTGTGGACCCAAGCAGGCAAATGCATAAAGCCAAGATCCAGCTGCAATCCAGGTTGAACCAGAACAAATATTTCAAGTCCGAAGGCCGCCATTAAATCTCGGTTTGGACCTCCGATTTGAAAATGTAGAACCCATAGGATTTGTTTTCTAAGGTTGCAATGTTGTTTTATGACTATGTTCATCATTCTTCGAAGGGAATCCACGTGTATAATGAGCTATTGGCTTATATGATGCTCAGAGGCAAAATAAGTCTATTTAGACCTAATAAAGATCAAGAATGAAGTGATGCGCCCTGTTGGATATTCGTTGAGGTCATGACTACATGAAAACCAATAAATGGGATTGATTTTCATCTATAGTAGACCTATGCCCAGGGTTTGAAGTAGGAGCAGAGTTGTGATTATGAAAAGAAGTGTCTTATCTTTCGACATAGTCACATCCTCGACAAACAGGGACCTACAGCCGCTTAAAGCAAACATAGTCATGGCTCTGTCAAGTCCATGGCTATGAGGATTTTGTCTTTATAATGAAGCCAAGTGGAGGATGGCATAGAGTTCCAAGAAGGAGATCCGGTGGTTGGAGATTTCAAGTTGAACATTTAATAGTTTTCCAGGGTCTTTAAAGTTTTTTCCTTCTTAACAGGATCATGACTCATCATCCTCAACAGATTCTTGTCTTCTAGTGTGTTTATCAACCAATGAGAGAGCTTAAATACTATTGGAGCTAATGAAGGTTAAAATTATCAAGAAGGATCGGTTCTAATTGATCAAAAAGTGGTTGGAAGTTCATTGAAAGGTAGTGGCAGCCCATTTATTGATTCAGATTGCGTACTTCTCCTCTCTACCCATTTCTCCTATTTCTCCCATTTTCTCCCCCATTGTAAACGACTCTCTGGGTTTAGGTAGACTCTCTGATTTTAGAAGGGAGAGCAAGAGACTCTCATTTTGATAAGGCTAGACCCTATGAAAAATTTGTAAGAACTACCTCTTGATGCAATAAGATGATTTTTTACCGATCTCTTGCCTTTAACTAGTGTTTAGTAAGCTTGTGCATGATGGCTTTGTAAAGGAGATTCTTCCATATCCATTGTCCTTCTTTCTTGCCTCTTTTTAGGTGTTTTCTAGCTCCTTGTAGGTCTAAACTTGTGCTCTTTCTGCCATTAATGGATGTTTGGTGTGAATCTCAAAATTCTTCTTTGCCTCTTTGATTGCTTGGTGAGCCTAGTTTATGAAATACTTATGCAATTAGCTAGTTTGGGAGGTTGTGTGAACAAGGATTGTCTTGTGTTGATCTAGTGTTTGTTCAAACTTATGTGTCTCATTTAAATTTGGTGTATCACCTTTTTTGGCTCTCTCAGTAACCCTTTGCCCTCTCTCTAACCCTTTTCCCAATAGAAGCATTAGTCTAGGTGATCCATCAAGAGGAAGCAGGCCTTCTTCGGAGGTTCAACCCCATTACAGGATACCCACAACTTGGGGTTGTTCCCATTGTGTAGCTTAGTTGGAGAGACCCTGAAGAACCCTCTTTAAGGGTGCAAATTAATGTTACAATAGAACCTTAGGAGTTGTCATTCTTGTAATTTCACTAATACAATTGGTAACCCAAAGCTTTACCTTTTTGTCTAAGTGTCTCAAGAGTTAGGGCTGGACCAAGCAAATCATGAAGAGCTGCATCACCCATTCCAATGTCACATATTATGACTGATTTACCTTGGATAACCCATTTTCTACTTCTTCCAAGATGCTGATTAGGTCACCTATTGGTTGACATGGATGCTCTAACTTCCTCTCTACTCTATAGAGCTTCTGTTTCCCAACTTCTTCCATCATGCCGCATTAAAATTTTGATCTAACCCCACAAGCTGGCAAGATCTAAAGCTTTGATACCACTGAAATGTCCTTTTTAGGAAAGAAAACTGAAACAAGGGGTTTTCCAACAAACCCTATTTAAATATACAATTTTTTTGAATTTATTCAAACCCTAGATATATGAAATTAATTGTAGATTGTTGTAGGTGCCTAATTATGATAAATAATATTCAATAGCTCCAAAAATTATAGAAAATTATTCAATAATACAACCAACAAGAATCATTTGAAACACTAATTTTTCCAATGTTCAATGGCTGGAAATTATCACAAAAATACCAAAAAATTATTGAATGTGTTTTAGGATATGAATACCCTTTCAAATCCTCAAATGGGCTCCCAAGGCAAGTCACCCTAGTTGGGAAAAATAGGAAAATAGGTACCAAGCTCCTGCAACCCTAGAAGGGGTCTTCAATCCCTCAAAATGTAGCACAACCCTATGATAGGGGTCTTCAAACGCACAAACCAATTCACTGCCTTGAAAATGGCCTCAAACCCTTGTCAAATGGCCTCAAACCAAGTTGCCTTCTTTCTTGACCTAGTCGCCACTCTTGCAATTAATTTGTCAACCCTAGGAAGGGTCAAAAACCTTTATTTTATGAATATGATGATCAATTACAGACTCTGAAATGAAGCTGCCAACTATTAGAATTAGAGGGTTTCGTCCTTAATCCTTTAGAACCTTGAAGGTTTTCATCTCGAAAGCCTTGAGTTAAGCTTTTAGTGCCTAAACTCTAAAATCAATATCCAAAATAGCTTGATGCCCACAAGTGAACCTTTCTCCTCTTTAAATACCCTTTTTCCATAGTTGAACCCTTCCCAAAGTGGGGCACTCCACTTGGAGGGAAAATTAGATCACTCATAAGGGTACTTTCCTTTTAAAATCACTTAAGAGCTAAAATTAGTCCATGAACTAAAAAAAGCCCTTCTTCAACTCACAATTAGAACTTCACCAAAAAGTACCTTTTTGCAATTTGAAGAGAGAAATTAGTGCTTTCTTTTTGAACCTCCTTTCCCTTAGCCTATAGAAAACACTGAAAACAAGGCTAAGGGTCTTATTTTACTTAATGTCCAAAAAGGGGAACATGACAATAAGCATGCCCTAGGTGAGTTAGGCTCAAATCCCACTTAGTATAAATAGTCAGAGGAACACTCAAGCCAAGCTCTTGACTTGCAAGTTTGGAGCAGTAATAGACTACACAGTGACTCAAAAAGAGGAGAACATCTTGTTGCATATGAGGCCAGTAGAATAAACATCAAAACTACGGGAGTGTTTTCTACTTCCCAAAGTGACCACTTTAAAGTGTAAAATGTGCCTCCTTCAAAACAAAGTGGCGGTGATCACAAACCACACAAAGTCCAGCAAACTTACACAACCACCCTTCCTACATGAAAAAGTCCTAGAAAGGCACCAAAGTGAAAGTGGTTGGATGGTGAAGACTTGCGACAATCTTCCTTAAATTTTGATCAGTGACATACTGAGAAGACCATGTCTAAACCCTAGATGTGAAGTCATGTCAATAATCAAGGTGGAAGCTAGGAGAGCAACTGAAATAATCCGCAACTGTGTAGGTTGTTCCCCTACTGGTACTAAATCGCCAATTGAAACTATTGAATGTATAATGCCCACCTCATATGCCTAACTTCTTCCATGTTGCTGAATTGAAGAAAGTGCAAAGTTAAATGATACTTGGGAACAATTGTTGCCTTCCCCAAAGATAATGTTGCCAATAGTCTATGGACTATAGCAAAGCATACAACTCCTTGTAATATTTTGCAGTAGATAAATTTGTTGAATGGGCATGTTGCTTCAATATTGTGCCAAGTGCAAGAGGCACTTTAGAAATAATATCAACAATATGAGTGATTGACCTATCTGGAGAAAGTGTGTTGGGCTCCTGAAAAACTATTGGAGATAACTACATCAATTGATCAATATTTGCATGTTTGGAAGAAATTCTTAAATTTGTCGTTTATGAATGAGGTTGTTGTTTTATGAAGATTAAAGCCAATTTGGTTGTTGGATTAACTACTTTTGTAGGTGATTTGCAACTTAGGACAAGATTGTGATTTGCATTTTTCTATTTTACCCTACATCTTATTATATACTTTTTTCCATCTTTTTGTAATGTGTAAGAGTTGTTGGATGCATCACAGTGTGTTTTCCTATCATATTGATAGTGTTTCCAAAGCAATAAACCATAGCAATCCATAGAGGTCACATCACAGGTGACCTTATCCACAAAATTTTGGACCAAACGCAAATGAAAATGTGCAAGTGTGCACAATCTATGAGGATGAACCACCATCCTTCCATCCAAGTGAATACAGTTGAGGATGTAAGTCCATCAGTAAGCGCAGTTTGTTGACATGTCTCTTCACAATCAATCTCTTCTGCAAGACATTGTCGAGTGACAAACAAACTGTGATGACTCCCTTGTGCATTATAGTGATGCATTAAGTTGACTTTATTCAGTTGACCGTTGAGATCATCACATGTGTCATCACCCAAAACTTCAATGGGAACGGAATATGTTTCCTCATCGACAAGATTTACAATTAGAGTCTTCTTCATTAACCAAAAGCATTCAGATCAATCAAGTCCCCTTCTCTTACAAAATGTACAATACTTGTCATTTTTCTTATGTTCTAAATGGGAATGAGGATGAGAAGAGCTAGAAGAAGAATAATTCATAGGAGAAAAAGCCCTGCAATCCTGGGAAGAAGGATTCAAATGTTGGTATTGTGATGACAAAGTAGTCGGTTTGATCTCAGATAAAGTTGAGGAAGAAGACCAAGGGGATCTTTGTTGGGCAACATGCTTCTCCTTAGCGAGTTGATTGAATGTTGCATCTAGTGTTGCTAGAGAAGTGTATTTCAACTCCCAAAATAAGTGTGTGAGTAGCCCACTTTTGAATTTCAAAATAAGGGTGTTTGCATCGTCCTCCACTCTTAGCATGGTGCCCGTTCGATTGAACTGGAAGATGTAGCTGTGAACAAACATATAAGTACCCTAACGTAATTTGAGCCATTTAATATGCATGTCCTCCTCGTAGGAAGATTGGCAAAAGGTCTTCTTTAGAGCCTCCGTCAACTAAGTCCAATTAGTGATGGAGTTCTGGTCGGCATGTTGTTTTGTGATCAAGAGCTTGGAAACACTAGACAACTTCAGCTTGGCAAAGGGAACTTTATCGTGCTCAATGATGTTACCATACTCAAACCAAGTTTCCATGTCCAGTATCTAGCTGGCTAGGACTTCAAAGTCAAGTGAGTCATCATAGATTTTGACCTCACATTTTGATGAAGAGCAAGGAGCTTGTGGCCGATGATGATTAGGTTGCTCAATGCACAACACATTGATCTTGTTGACTTTGTCAACCAACGTAATAATGACCGTGGCAAGCTCAGCCACTTTGTTGGTTAGTGTTGGTTCCCCATGGCACGATTGTTTGCTAGCGGGAGGGTAGAGAAAGTTATCTCTTTACACAAACAAAAGGGTTATCGAGGTGTTGGGCTCCACCCCCAATGCACCCCAGGTAAAATACAAAGTTGTGAAAATATGCTCTTTTCAAAGAAAAAATAAAAATTTACCCCCTTTAAAAAAACATATGCCCATGTCAAATAGTCCCTTTTGAAAATTATGTGTCCTTAGAAAAATTATACCCTTTTTATAAATTTTAGGCCACCCTTAGTAAAACTATCCACCCACTTTTATAAATTATTAGGGTCCTCCCTTACACTTTCTATGTCACCCTTGTTACGAATTGATGTGCCTCCTTTAGAGAAATTATATAACCCTTAAAGTAATATGGGCCCCCTTTTTTACAACATGTAATTAACTTTAATAAAGATCAAAGGAATATTAACAAAGTTTTGGTAATAAAACTAATAATGGAATGTGATATAACATCCCCTATGGATATTTGCCCCAATTTTTCCAAATGTTCCATAGAAAATTTAAACAAACCGTTTACATGAACTAATTTCTATTCATCTAATAACTTGCAAGCAAATTTCAATGTAAAACATATTATAACAGTTTTAGAACAAGGCTCTGAAATTACATAGGAATATTGCTTTCAAATCTTCAGTAGAATAACAACAGAAATATTCAATCGTAGCCACAGAACTTACAGTCGGATTGGATAACCAAAAGTATGAATTTGAAGCACAAAGTGAGACACCTGAATAATATCTCCAACAGACAATGGGTTTCTGTCCACTGCCTCCAAGCTCGAGGGTTTCTGTCCTCAAACCTGTTGAAAGCCAAAGCTTCCCAGAATTCTCTAAGAGAAAATAATAACCAAGCATAAACCAAGCATAGCTGAAAGTGAGCCCTTGCAACACTTTTATAAACTTCTCATAAGAGCTCACTCACACTTTTAACCAATGTGGGATAAAACATAACTTCCCTTTTGCCTTTTTTGATGTCTCATGTATTTTAAAACAAGGGGCGCCTTTTACTATTCATTTCCCACTTAACTTGACTCATATTAATAAAGTTAAATAATTGAATTTAACTTTATAATTTAAACTTTATTAATGCGGAGATGAATTAAACCAATGGAGTTGAAATCATTTGACGATAATAACCAATTTTCTATTGAAAAGGCATTGACACTGGAGATCACAGCCCATCAAATGAATTACTATTAATAGCATTAATGACTTACTAAAAATAGTAAGTATACCAAACTGCCTCCAAATGCCCCGGATTGACCTGCAACGAAAATTACTTAGGCCAAAAATCCTCAAGATTCCATAAAAGCCCTGATTAGCCTATGGAACCAAGGAGAAATAGGCTAACAACAACACCATACAATGTGAGCTAGAAAAGGGGACATTACAGTCCTCCCTTCCCGAGATTGCTTGCCCTCAAGCAAACATCAACCAATCCGCTGCTCCATCCTGATAAAAACACCATACTCCACAAGCTGTGAAGCAACATCATGGAATCCATAAGAGCCAATTCACCAATCATGTCAATACCTGGATCCCAAACCAACATGTAGAACCCACTGTAAGAGATGAAAAAGAAGTTTGTCAACCAAGTACCCTTACGTAACCATCCATGCATGTAAGACATCTAGTCAATGTGAAGATGAACCCCCATATGCCCATAAACCAGCACAAATGGCCACCAAACCTCGCTGTCATAACTATGATTAGAAGCATAGATGATATCAAATATGTCATCAAACCAATCACTATCACCATCATGGGAATGATCAACTATCTCAACTGGAGACTCTGGGTTAGGCAATTCGTGCCTCTCATTATTAAAAGAATGGCGAATATCACAAATATGTTGAAACGGAAGATTGACTTGTTGAACCACAATCTTAGCTTGTTTAGCTCTTTCCAACCATTTTTCATTCAAAACTTGGGCATATTCTATATCAATTGTATCAAAATGTATAAACTCAGTCCTATGACAAGAGACACCATCAAAATTACCATGTACCATACTTGCCTCTTGTAGTCCATCAGCAGGTGAAACTATGCCCTTACTTTCTTCATGATTGTTAGTGGCAACATTAGGAGAAATGTGAAATATATCACTACTGTTCTCAAACTGAAATTTAGGACTGGTTTCAACCTTTGTGTCCTTGCCTATATGATCTTCCCTGGAATGATGAGGAATTTCCATACCACGGTGGCTTGAATCCACCCTATATTCCCCGTAGTTATCACACACAATTTGGTTACCATCATAGGTAGATTCCATAATGCTATCCTCCCCATGCAACCAAGTCATTACCTCCTGTTGAAAAACAGAAACATAACTGCTGTCATTCAAATTAGAATTATTGTTATGTGCTTGAGCCATGTTTTTGACCCCTTTTACCGTATCATCATTGAAAATTTCTTGGCCAACGCTTGCAACATTGTCTTCATTAGTATTCTCAAGTGTAAGTGCCACGATATCAAGAGAAGGAGGATGTAGGCTAACGCTGCCCCAAATCAGACTTTTGGGATCTTTTTCTTTGCTTCCGTTGGAACCATCAAACAACACCAATTCTAAACTTGTCTCACGTCCTTCCCATGTGATTAGAGGTGGTAGTGTGTCAAGTAATTCTTCTTCACTTGATGTCACAAGGCTGCAAGGTATGTCCTTGTGAAGCTCTTCCATTCTTCCATAAACTTGTTCAACTTCTGTGCCCCTTGCTTTGTCATTCTGTATCATGGAAGGGACTGCTATAGAGGACTGATTTGCTGAATTATGCATGGAATGATGAAACATACTCAACTGAAGACAAAGATCCGTGATCTCCCTATCTTTATCTTCCCATACCAAATTTTTTTTTTTCTTCATGTGTAGGAATTGTGTCATCATAGGAATCAACTATCTCACTAAAAGATGCATTGTGATCTTCCCAAGAATCCACACCATTATCCATGTCAACCTCGTGCTCTACATCAAGGGAAGCTATGTTTACAATATATCTAAAGGGCTGATCCAGGTTTGCATTATATTCCACTTTGTGATCAACCAAAGGAACACCATTAGAAACCATACCTTCATATGGATTGTCAATCATAATCTCTACGTCACCCACCAAGAGACTAATGCACCCTTTTGTAGACGCCTCAAAATCTCTGTAGGAATGATCTAGATGCAGGGCTAATGCTGCTGCCATGTCCTCATTTCCACGCAACTCTTTATCATATGAAGATTCTAACAATTCATTAGGGGCATCCTAACACTCAAGCATACTCCCTTCTTGAGTTAAGCCATCCTTTTCAAACTTTGTAACCTCATTTGTTGGTATGTTTTCAACACTGCTTGGCTGCAATGGTTCTTTTTTCTTGTTAACTCCACATATGTGATCAAATGACCAGTGTTCCTGACAAGTGAAACAAATCTGCTCTTTTCCTCATTTGGTTGTTGCTCTTTTTGGGTGATCTTGGGACCTGTATACCCAAAGAAATTAGCTCTGCAGCCGTCATATGTTCCTTGAACCACCCAATTTTTTGTTCAACCAAACCTTTTGAGAAAGCATAAGCCATGGGGGAAACACACTGCTCCTTACTCCAAATGGCCAACAAGTCTAATTGCAACTGCTTGCAGATATCATCATCCTCATCTAAGATTAAGGACATAATAGTTTGCATACAAGCCCTCACATTGTCTAGATGATGCTTCCTAATTGCAGTTAAGAAGCATTGAAACAATCGAAGAATCAATTTATCACATCTGAAATCCAACAAAATGATAAATGATCTGGTTCTTGCCATGTTTTCTAAAATCTTAGCCTTCTTACCAAAAGTAGGGGTTTTGACATAATGTAACCCATGTAGGCTCTCCACAATCAGCTGTAGAACCATTTTTAGTATGTCATCATTATAGGGTGCTACAGGTGTTGTTATCCTTATGATCTCACTGTGACAAGAAGCAACTGCAAGTCTCACCTCTTCATAAGGATGTTCCACAAACCTGTGCTGAGCCAAAGCGAGCATTGAGGGTTGCAAGGCCCAATTCAGAAGCCTCCAATCTGATTGGTCTACTTTGGACAAATATGTGTCTAATTCCTCCAACTTAAAGAGAACATCATCAGGAAATTCCGTGGACTTCAAATGTAATCCAATTACATAAAGCCGATTCCCTACTTCCTTTTCTTTCTGTAAATCCCTTAACTGATCACCATTAAAAATATCGTTGAATTCTTTTGAGAAAAGGACACTTTTCAAATATGCCATTGTCTTCCTTTTATTTACTGTAATATCCCGAACTAATCTGTCTTCGATTTCTGATTTTTTTTGTTCATCAAATTCTTGGCATGCTGCTGTAAGTCTCTGTATTTCTAAATCTTTAGCTTGTTTGGAATGTTGTTTATGATGTCTACTTATGCAATTTCAGTTCCAAAATCTAATAGACATTTTATCAAACATATAACATGCATTTGCTAGAAAGAAACATTACCAAATGTATCGCAATTTATCAAACAATTGGGAAGATAGAATAGCTGGATTCAAATTTAAGATTTGAATGTTCCCCTTGCTGTTTACACTCAGGAATTCTAATGTTGCAGATTATATCACAAAAGACATTATGTCAAACAATTGACTTACATTCTTCTAACTGAGGAATTAATGCAATAACTTCTGAATTTGCTGATGTAAAATCAAACTCCCTGTAATTGATATTATACAATTCCTGTCCTTAAGATGAAGCTAACACTGTTTGTAATTGATGTAGTCTAATGATACTATTGTGCCTATACCGATACTGAAATCTGCTTATATCTTCCTTAAATGGTGACACACTCAGCGTCCAATCACCAAATGTTGAAACAGGGAATACCTTGTTGTTATAGTTGTTGAGCAGAATTATCTTTGAATGCCCATGATAATTAACAATGCAATCTTCCCCAATCACTCACGTCACTTCTTATGATGAAGGCTTCACTCTCTAAGGTTGTGCTTCTCTAAATATTGACTACAAAATATATTAGCTACGATCTTTCAAACACACGCACCTGCCTTAAAACTGACTTTCTTTTGAAGTGTTGAATATAATGAAGGATCCATGGAATACCATAGATTATGCTACTTCCCTTTGATATATCCAGTGATTTCCCTTATACATTTATAAGCTTCAAATAATAATCTGAAGATTAAAACTCATATTTAAATTGTCAATCTCATCAATTGGGCCCCACGCAAGATTGCAAAGACTCCTATACCTCCACAATTCCTTTCTATAATTATTATAATTTTAGGACAAGGGGGACCCTGCTGGAATTGTGTCAGAGATCGTCTCTTTTTTGGCAGCAACAATCATAAACTCTAAAATCATAAATCTCTCTTTATTTTCTGTGTATTCAATATGGAATGGCAGCTATGCAATATATCAAACTCCACGATTCTTTGAAGATGGCGTCATACAAGGAAAACAAGACTCTCGATCTTCCTTGTTGACTGAGCGGAATAACACAACTTGCCACAATTTCATTAAACAGTCAAATAACTCCTTCAACTCACGGCCTTCTTCAATGCTGCGTCACTTTGATGGTGGTCTTCATGAATGGGCAACTTGAATTTCACGATTCACTTCTAGATATGTTGCGCTCAGAAATAAGACTCCTACGATTCCTGGGCGATTTCTTCTTATGCGATCATATAATTTTTATATTTGTCTTCAAACTACAAGGGACCCACACTTCTCCCTCTCACTGTCAGGGTTTGTCTCCTAAGCAGAGACCAACTTCAAAATCTAATTCTTTAATCAACTCTAATATCAAACCAAAGAATTTTTGAGATTCATCGAACTCTAGCATCATCTGAAAATCTTCGTTTGCAAACCAACACGGGATGGCAGGATCATGGCTCTGATACCTCTGTAACATCCCCTATGGATATTTGCCCCAATTTTTCCAAATGTTCCACAGAAAATTTAAACAAACCGTTTGCATGAACTAATTTCTATTCATCCAATAACTTGCAAGCAAATTTCAATGTAAAACATATTATAACAGTTTTAGAACAAAGCTCTGAAAGTACATAGGAATATTGCTTTCAAATCTTCAGTAGAATAACAACAGAAATATTCAATCATAGCCACAGAACTTACAATCAGATTGGATAACCAGAAATATGAATTTGAAGCACAAAGTGAGACACTTGAATAATATCTCCAACAGACAATGGGTTTACGTCCACTGCCTCCAAGCTCGAGGGTTTCCGTCCTCAAACCTGTTGAAAGCCAAAGCTTCCCAGAATTCTCTAAGAGAAAATAATAACCAAGCATAGCTGAAAGTGAGCCCTGGCAACACTTTTATAAACTTCTCATAAGAGCTCACTCACACTTTTAACCAATGTGGGATAAAACATAACTTCCCTTTTGCCTTTTTTGATGTCTCATGTATTTTAAAACAAGGGGCCCCTTTTACTATTCATTTCCCACTTAACTTGACTCACATTAATAAAGTTAAAAAATTGAATTTAACTTTATAATTTAAAATTTATTAATGCGGAGATGAATTAAACCAATGGAGCTGAAATCATCTGACGATAATAACCAATATTCCATTGAAAAGGCACTGACACTGGAGATCACGGCCCACCAGATGAATTACTATTAATAGCATTAATGACTTACTAAAAATAGTAACTATACCAAACTGCCTCCAAATGGCCCGGATTGACCTGCAACGAAAATTACCTAGGCCAAAAATCCTCAAGATTCCATAAAAGCCCTGATTAGCCTATGGAACCAAGGAGAAATAGGCTAACAACAACACCATACAATGTGAGCTAGAAAAGGGGACATTACATGTGAATAAAGTTTACTTAAAAACTATATAAACTTTATATATTTGAGGTTGTCATCAATGGTGCACAAAGGCACTAAAGGCAAGAAAAACCCATCCGAGATTAGGACTCAGAGGCTACTTCGTTGTTGTAGAATGTCAGTCAGCTGCGGACTGGGTCGTGCCATTCTCTTACAAAGCCACACTGATTGCCAAATGTCAATCGCTAAGAGTCCCATGCACGGAATTGTGTATTTGGTAGGCCGAATGTTCTTTGAGATCAGAATGGTGTTGGTGGAACTAGACGACCACAACCGCTGTTGCGAAGACCATATGACACAAGCTGCAATGTGGCAAGGGCCACGAGGGATGTAGAGGCGAAAGGATGAGAGTTCGTTTTTTTCTACCAAATTTGGTTGTATTTTATGGCAAAAAAAACATGAAGACTATCATATGTCCATCAACTTTTGTTTTTGATGTGATGCTCTTTTTTTTTTAATAATGTTCGAAATGACCTTTGATTTGATATATTTTCTCATTTTTTTTAATAAATCAAATCAAAATAACAACTACCTTATAAAAAATAATACCATAAGGTTTAAAATTTGTCAAAAATAGATAACCATGGGAAATTCAAAGCCCTGTAACTCGAACTTTGGGCGTCCTCACGAGATGAACCAAGTATATAATCCTACTAATTTGGGCGCTCCAAACACAATGGCACTGTCCGTTCGGCTGCAACATGTGCCGAAATAAACTTTTTGAAACAAGCTTCAATGTTCTTATCCCCTAAATCAGAACTTGAGCTGGTCCCAGCGATATGGATTCCTCAGGGAATCCACACAATGAATGAACCGAAAGCTGCTAAATGGGTCTACACAAGTAGAAGTGCGACAAATTCTCCTCCGCAGTAACACACTCCATTCTTCATTAATCTGCAATGAGAAGCTTGCAAGGCTTTATAGGACTCCCACTGTCCTACAATCAAGGAAACGACAAAATTCAAATCCCTACTTACATCCCTAACAACTAGCAAGTAATCCCCAACAAATAGGATGATCATACATAGAGAAATAGAAAGCCTACTCGTTCCTAACTACTAAATGAAACATCCCTTGAAAGGAGGGATGACCTATAACCAACTAAGAGAGAAACTTGGAATGGTTGAGTGAGAGTAAAAACAAGTTACTTCTCACTTATTACAATCACACAAGTGAAATATCAAGCCATAGACTAACTCATTCTCTATTTTAATTTGTGATATGTCACCACAAGATGTGTAATTACCAATAACTCAATGTGATACTTACAAGGGCATAGATTGCTCTCACTCTTCCTTCTTGAACAAACTCATTCCATGGATGGTTACCCCGCTTTCGGATTCCAATGCATAATCATCTTTTAAAACCACTAGAATTTTCTAAATCATTTCTTTTATTCTTTCCATTGGGAAAATTTGCAGCTGTGGAAGCAAAGCTTGGAACAGATTATACTATTGAAAGACCATTTAACATTCATCTACTATCATGCTCTAATACTGGTTATGCAAAAATGTTCTTGCTTTTAATCAGTAAAATCAATTCCTACGATGGTAAAGAAAGAAACATTCCCCTGTTTGGTGGTACATCAAAGACTAAGCATTTTCACTTGGACCCACAATTAGTTTCTTTCTACCAATTAAGAATTTAGGTAAGTTCTGATATTTAAGCTAACTTGGCTCTGGTCAATTGAAATGAGAAAGGAACGGTAACAGTTCAAACTATAAGTTTTTTCACTTGATAAGAGGAAAAGCAAGTCCTAGTCAAGCCATTCTGCAAAGGTATTTTCTTCACTCCTTGTTACGCCATGACTTGTCACACTAATTGTTTTAATAGATATGTAACAAAGCCAAAAAAAAGTTCAAAGAGAGAAAGACAATGTAAAGATGGGAAAAGAACCATAGACATCAAGAGCAAGCTCCCAACAAATCAAGCTTCCATGACTTGTCACACTAATTGTTTTAATAGATATGTAACAAAGCCAAAAAAAAGTTCAAAGAGAGAAAGACAATGTAAAGAAGGGAAAAGAACCATAGGCATCAAGATCAAGCTCCCAACAAATCAAGCTTCCTCAAGAAGCAAAACTGTATGCAAAACCAAACAAGGACAAGGTTGCAAGCACTACCAAAGGACGAAATCTGCACTTTCAAAAGATAACAAGCTACCAATTGGCTGGCTGAGGTGATTTCAATACAAACAAGCTACCAAAGAGTTGATAGGTAAAGGATCTTGATGATTATCCTCCTACTCTTATGATTACTAAAATAATACTTTCTCAATGCCCTATCCTATCCATGCCCTGAAGATTCAGAACAAGTTTAAAATTTTGTTGCTACAACTGTAATTCTGCAGAACCTCTTATAACAGATATAACATAGCACATGAAACGTATGTACGCTGATATAACATCCTACTTTTTATAACATGTATCTTTCCTTGATCAAGAAAATCGTAATTTATAATATGCAAAAAGCAAGTTTACTTTAAATCTATAAGAAGTAGGCTAGACCTTAAATACTTAAATGTATGTGCACAAAAAGAAGTAAAAGCATGAATCACTGGTTTTGGTGGCATTTGTGCACGTGCACACAGAATTGTGTGGGTGTGTGAGAGTGAATGTATATGAGTCTGTGGGTGTGAAAGCAAGAAACTAAGAGAGAGAGGAAGAGAGGAAAGGGGCGAGAGGGAGAGAGAGAAACTATACTCTGATCATTGGTGTCCAAGCCAAAATGGCCAAAAGTTGACGAGTTAAGAAAATATTCCAGGTTGTCCATGGTACATTTACACTTACAATGAAATGAAAGGTTTTTCAGTACTACTAATGCATAAGCAACTATCCTTGTTGTCATAAAGGATACGGAGAATTTTGACCTTCATCCTGATTCCTCCTGCAAATGATGCAAAGCACAACAGACAGTTCAGTATACAGGTCCCTTTGTCAATCTTTATGTAAAATTTTGAAAAAAATAAAATAAAAAAGATAAGCATTTAAGTAATCAAGGCATAACCATAAAAATTCGCTAAGGTATTGATGCCTTGTAACTGCCCATCATGGTTACCAAATCCTTCTCGATCTGGCTCAAATCCTGTAGGATCCGGATTTTTCAGACATACCCTATGTGTCAGATCCGTCCAGATATTTTTTATTAGTTTTAATTTTTTTCTTTTTTACAAATTAAATTTCAACTCTCTGCAAAGTTGCAAACCCACGCCCCAGCTGCTTTGCATCTGAACCCAAATACTAAAATTTAAAATATGTTTATATCGATCATTTTTACATATATATACACTATTCTTTTATGAATCGGAGTTTCTGATTTTTTTCTACAATTCCAAATTTTTTACATACTAGCTAATAAAAAAAACTAGATGTTTACGTGGACTTGAGAAGTATCTCTTTGCAACATAAACCCCAGAAGCCTAATCATTTTCTCTTAAGAGAATTTACATTTACATAATTTTGGATCTCTTTTCGAACAACATTCAATAACAGCAAAACAATCATTATTTTTTCTTTAACTAGGAAAACTTCAACAGCCCACATGGAGTCACTCTGTTTCAGGTAATCCTTAACCCTATATCAGAGAATCTTACAGAGAAAATTAAAATCAAATCATTTACAAAAAAGGTGGAATGTAGATCTGCTGGACAAGACTGCTTTTTGCTGACTGTATTTGAATTCCGAATCTCCAGTGCTTTGCAGTCCCCATCGCTCTTCACCCACCTCTTAACTAGATCTGCATCTAAGATCCATTCCTGCCCATGAAATCAATGGAATCTGCATCTAAGATCCATTCCCTGAAATCAATGGAATCTGCATCTAAGATCCATTCCTGCCCGTGATTAAAATCAATGGAACCTCTATTGTGAGGAGATGGAGAGAGTTCTACTTCCATCTCCTATCTCAATGTTGATTCATCATCGCAGAGAAATGTCAAGATGTCCAAGAGAACTCTTAGGGAGACTGAAGCATAAAAATTCCCTACCTCTATCTAACAGCTTTCTCTCAAATCTGACTGCATCTAACAAATCGAGGATGTGTCCAAGAGACTAACTACAGAAACATCCAATTTAAATGCCAAACCTGCCATCATTAAAGGCCATTTTACCATGCAAGTCCCTCACCTATCTCTGAAATCTCAACAACCTCAGGTAGAGGATTAAAATATGAACAAGGCAGAGCTCCAATCGCAGGTGATCCTTCATCTTAGATCAACCCCAAATAAGAGAATCTTTCCTTCATGTGGGTAGACCATGAGGATCTTATCAAGGAACATCAGAGGAATGGGCCCTTGCTCAGAATTTAGGGCCTTTGGTGGAAATAATAGAGAGAAAATCATACATTATCTTCATTAAGGAAAAACGCTAAAAAAAGAAGACTTGGAAAGTTGGAACCCTTGTTGATCTGAACATGGAATGAAACAAAGTATTTGATAGTATATGCAACACAAGCTACAGATGATCTAGCTACTTCATAACAAAAATCAAAGATTGCTCTCCAAAGAAAAAGTGAAATATCATATATCTGTATTGAATCTAAGGATGGTTGAAGGCAAATAATGGTACTAATGTTTACAGTCCTGTTCCTCTTCAAGCTAAAGAAGCATATGGGTTATCCTAATGGGAGGAATAAACCTCCACCCTCAGTCGTGTTGGATTCTCGTAGGAGATTTAATTACACCCCCTTCATTAATGTAGAAAAAAGGGATCACATTTCATTAAGAAGTCAAATCTTCGTTGGTGAGCTTCATGCAAATTAGCAAGCTCGATGATATTCCATTCAGAGAGAGAACTTTTACTCAGAAAACATAAGGACAGAAAGGAGTCTCAATGGAGAAAGGATTGACAAATTATTGAAAAATGCCAATCTATTACCACTCTTAATCTGACTGAATCTAAAATAGGTTCCTTATCTGAACACTAATCAATTCTTCTTGATCATAATCCTTCCTATGTGAGAAATAAACAAAATTTTACAGTATAACTCTAAATAGACATAGAAGACAATGTTGGGCTTTGCCTAGTTATTGAGTGGATGGTAGAAAGAAAGCATTAGAGTTACTCATGGGTACTTAAGGTGGAAAGGACGCTAAGATCAAAGACAGATTGAAGGCTTGGAATAAATCTGCTTTCACTAATTTGAACAAACATAAAATGAAATTGGAATTAAAGTAGGTTGAACTGCAAACTCTAGTTAATTTTTCATCTTTTCTTAGAGGTTCACCGTCGTATGTAGATTTAGAGGTTCACCGTCGTATGTAGATAGTTAGGGTAAATAGGTGCTTGGATTAGTTAGGGTAAAGTTGGTATGAGTGGATGTACCCGACTACCATTAAGTATGATGTAGAAAAGATTTTTATCAAAGAATATAAAGTTCCCAATTGTCATGCCCATTTTTTCTCTAAAAACAAGCACGACACACAACTACAATGAACAAAACACCAACGAACATGGATAGATACCAAACTCCATTCAATCACACATATGAAAATACGAATCTAGCAACTGCCATTAAGACTCAAACAGGCATAAGCCACTAATTAAGAAACCCTCGAGCCCTGATTCGTTCAGCCCAGCACTCATAAATTCCTTCATGAGGTCACGCCAAATGATAATTGCGCTTATGACATTGAAACAACTGTCAATTTAAATCCAGGCCATCGTTGCTGCAACCGACATCCACATGGCTACTTTGGTGGGCTCCAAGGCCACGCTAGCTTCTCTTCGAGCTCTCAAGGACTTTATTGCCACATGGTGTCCTCTCGCTTACCTACTAATCTGACAAATTTTCGCATTTGCACCTGCAGCCACAAAACTGCGAATCGTTGGGATGATGCCACGTGGCAACATCCCACTAACTCGCTAGCCCAAAAGCTTTGCCCACTGTACAGAATTCTTCGAGACTACAGACCATCAAGATGATGCCAAGTGGCAACATCCATTAGCCCATTGCCCTAGAGGCAAGCTCCTTGTACAGTCATCTCTGGGATAGCGGGTCTTCAGGATGATGCCATGTGGCAACATCCTGCTAGCCCACTGAGAAGCTTTCTATATGGACTTCTCCAAGATCGCGGGTCATCGAAATGATGCCACATGGCAACATCCCACTAGCTCATTGGCCCAAAGGCAAGCTTCTTGTACGATCATCTTCGATATTGCAGGTCATCAGGATGATGCCACATGGCAACACCCTGCTAGCCCGCTACACCGACACCGACCATACAGCAAACAAAGCTGTCGTCACTCCCGGATTAGCAAAATGATGACACATGGCTTCCTCCGACCAATTCCGAAAAGTCACAAAATTGACTAAGGCAAAATTATAAAAGAATCCAAGCATTTAAATGGCTAAGGCAAAGGGCCACAAAAAGCTTATATCAAAGCGACAAGACAAGCGTTGTGCAAGGAACTCATCGAGCAGCTAAGGCAAACGTTGCACAAGGTAACATGCCCGATTGGCTAAGGCAAATCTCAAAACAAAAGGCCAAAGTAAATATTCGACTAAAGCAAAAGGCCGCGCAAAGAAGCTCAACGAATGGCTAATGCAAGAGAAATGCCTGCGCAAGCTACTGCCGACTGCAAGATCCAATCAAAAATCTAAACCTGAAATGGCTTAAGGTATAAAGATAATGCCAGAGCCAGTCATTTTAGCAAACAACTAAGATACAAGCCAAAATGCACAGAGAAAACGCTTGGACGAAGGCTGATAGGTTAAAGCAAAGGCAAAGCTCACCTATTAATAGTTTGTTGCCATTAACACATTTGAAACTACATCTGCCTTCCTCAAAAGGTCTCTACTATGCTAAAGAAGCTTGAATTCGCTTAGATTGACACAACCTGACACTAAACCAATATTCTCATTGGTTTAGTCGACTGTCAAATAATCACAAGGCAATTTACTCTAGTCATCATCACTTAAGGAACGGCTCACTCCTATGAGTCGATGGGTCTTTTCTTTAGAAGATTATACTTTCTGCATTAACACATAGATCCATTTACTCCATTAAGGCTGAGAGGTCAAACAATTCATTTATTAAGGTGTAGAAACTCCAATCAAACCTAAGGTTGAAGCCTTGTTACAGTTATTAATTATTATAGAAAAACTAAGCTTTTATTAAAATTCCTTTATTACCAAAGGTCTGATTTTTGGAGAGTTCCAACAAGAACCTACTCGACTACTGTCATTTCCAAGGATACATTTCACCAAGCAATATCTTAACCAACAAACATCAAAGTGTAGTTCATTTGACATGTTATATTGTTATTCCCAATAACAATTGCAAAGTTATATAGATGAGTTCTACTCAATTTTAAATAATTTCAAGTTCATTAACTCATCATATTCTGATTATTTAGAGAGGCACAATGCTTAACAAACAAGCCACTCAAGACAAACATTTAAGCAAGGAAATCAATCTATCAATTTATTTAAAAGTGCCATAAAGGCTAAAGACTTTTATACATCTAGGATCCTTCCCAAGGTACTATAAACCAAGCATCCTTAATCAATCCCATCTCGGTTTAAGAAGGAGATTCAACAAAACTATAATATAAATCTTTGCCCACAATAGGGTCATTAAACAACATCTATCTTTCGTACAATTAATCCGAACATGCTTGTTGCTTAGTAACATTAATAATACATAAGATTTCATTCATTTATTTACACAAGCAAAAGGCACATCACTAGGCCTAATTAGATAATGGAAGACCAGTCAGTCTTCGACAGTGCTCTTCGTCCACTCCCAAGTATCTACTGGCCATAAGAAGGAAGGCTCACCACCCAACCTTTTATCACCATTAAGTTGCTGCTCTAGACACCCCCGAGCTTGAAACTCCCAACTCCGAGCATGTTTAAATCACTTGGTAAAGGCAAGGGTGGATATCTAAGCCAAAGTATCTTAACACAAAGGAATGACCATGCACCACCTACAATCTTATTCCCGATTCTTCCTCAAGGAGACTCCCAGTCCCAAATACAAAGCAAACAAGCATTCAAATGATCATTCAAGTGAAACTAAGCATTCAAAAATATAAAACTAGCAAGCAAGCTTTCACAACATAACAAGGCCCGTCGATTAATTGGAGTAGCAAGAGGATAACTCACTCTATTGCTTCCATCCAATAATCATGAGAGGTTTATGTAGTCTACTATCATGTCTCATCACAAGAGGGATTAACAACTTCCACCATGACAATCACAAGAGGGTCAAGCATTCTACATGGCGGCCTATGCACAACCATGGGCAAACAATAAAACAGACAGAATAAACCACGTGGTCTTATTCTCCTAAAAGCAAGAAGGTCAAACAAAGAATAAAATCATCGTATTCCTAATGAACTGCAGAAAACATAAGTTATTGAGAAGCCCACCTATCGACCTCCAAACCACCTAGGTGTTATCCTCCAGTTGTCTAGATTCACTCTCCTAACCCGTTGTTCCTATTTGTTGCTTCTCCTTCTCTTATGCTAAGTCTAACTTCTTTCCGAATTGCCAAAAGTCCTCAACTAAGGAAATTCCACTACTATTTATAGACATCTTAGGATCAGCCAACCACCAACTGCTTGCCAACCCATGTCTCATTAAGGGACGTTCTTTTCCATGTTCAATTAAGGCGCATGGCGATTTTGCAAGCTTCTGTGATTGCTTCCAAGACTAACCTCTTTTCCCACTTGATCTTAGAATAAGGCGATCAATGGAAGATCTATCAATCGGCCACTAGACAATTTAGACGTTCACTGCAAGATCCCCAAGGGACAACAAATTTCACCAACCAAGCTTAAAGACTAGCCGCCTAATCAAACATTACGTCAACAAAGGTGGCAGACTAGGCAACCATTTACTTAACACAGGGTTAAAAAGAGTTAAAGTTGTTTTAGTGATATAACCATGCTTGACGTAGTCTCTTTCCTTCATTGGCCTTTTTCCTGTTCCTGCATACTCAATGCAATCATCAAATTCCTCTAACTTAATAGTCAAAGCTACAAAATTTAATCAAACAAGGCAATTTCAATCAATTAACCATAGCCAATCATTCATGGAATGTCAAAATACGCGTAGATAATTTCATAAGATTCAATACATAAGTAATTGTTATTTCATACGTTTTGAAACAATGATTCAACATGATTTAAGTCAATATATCTCATAGACATAATCACAATTCATAAAACAACATTTATATGAAGGAAACATAAGTATCACACTTTCATAAGTAAGCAATCCAAAACATGATTGATAATAGGTCTTTCTCATAGTTCCCAACACATGAAAAGCCTTCATAAATCCTTGCACGCCTCAACTAGACATGACTTAACAACATAATTCAATAATCAAAACATATAACAGTTTCATAGTCATCTTTGTCAAAGATAAGCACTATGCAAACGATGACTTACATCAATTGTATTCAAGCCACCATGTTTTTCCAAGATACTATCAAATCAATTTTTGCTCTTTGAGCCTATAATTTCTCAGTGTTTCTTCTTGTGGTTGCAGCCATAGTTGCCATGTTCGATTTGTTCGGAAGGGGAAAAAGTTTAGAAATTTGAAATATTAAAAAAATTCAGTTCAGTTCAGAAAATAAAAAAAGTACCCAAATATTAATATTATTAAAATATAAATAATAAACTTATATATATTCATACTTTTTAATTTTTTAAACAATTTATATATATATTTATTTACTACTAATATATTATATTGATTAATATAAATATATTATATTATATAAAATACATTATATTAATATTTTTAATTAATATAAATACATTATATTATACTATATAAAATACATTATATTAATATTTTTAAACTATATTATTTTATAGATTATAAAATATGACTATTCCCATATTGAATACCATTATATATATATATATATATATATATATATATATATATATATATATATATATATATATATATTTTATAGATTATAAAATATGCCTATTCCCATATTGAATGGGTATGCGGGGAAAAAAATTAATAAATCTCAAAATATTAATACCATATGAGGAGGGATGCCCACGTTATAGAACAAGCAGCATGCTAAAAAGTATTTGAGTTTAACGTCGACAACACTAGAAAATTTAGTGACAAGCACCAATTCGAATGGCAGACAAGGGCGGTTTCGCGGACAGCTTTTAAATCACAAGCAAGTTTAGCAGTTAGCAACTTCATTCACAATAATAAAAGTCCTTGTTGATATCCCTTCTGTATAGAATCCAAACCACTTGATTACTAGCTATTTTGAAAATAAATTTATTTCTTCAACATCAAGGGCCTTTAGATATTATTGCACTAAGCATGAAACAAGATGAAGACAACAAACATGTTGCTTGATGTATCAACAATTCGTATCAAGTTTGGTCTCCAAAATTATTCGAGGTCTCCACTGCATGTTGGTCCCAATGTTGGAGATTATTACTATTGAAGTCTCCACTAGATGTCAGTCCCAATTATCACTATTAATCCCAGTGGTTTTGATACTATTGAATCGATCTCCAATATTGTCTTTGAATATTTGTCATATCTTCTGATTACAAGTTGCTGATCTATATGTCTATAGCATTGTATGTACCTTTTAATTTCTTGTGTCATGCAAATGTAAGGGAGGTTTTGGTTGTTTCCCCTCACATATAGATAGTTAGGGTGAATAGGAGGTTAAATCACCTAGGGTAAACTGAATATGAGTGGATGTACTCAACTAGTATCAATATGATGTATACATATATTTATATAAAAAACTAGAAAGAAGCTAGTTTTGTATTCAAGCCACCATATTCATCCAACATCCCTGCACAATTCTTCAACTTAATTTGGAGCACAGCTCAAAAATACTTGACCATAATGATCAATAAATCAAATTCCAGGTTAGTTATTAGGGGCTCTAAATGCTCCTTTCTTAGTCCTAAGACCAAATAATAAGAGTCCAACCTCTTTTGACTGATACAAAACAACTACTTTGCGCAACCTATTATAAGATTATTACCAAAGTTTTAGCAGACATACTTAAAAAACTCCTTTACAACTTGATCAATAAAGAGCGAAGGGGATTTGATGAATGTAAACAATTATATACAAAAGAAAATTTGATATGTCTGAAGGCATTACATGGAATCACTGAATTACATAGAATGTCGGCATCTCTGCACATATTTCGAAAATAAACATATAGCGGATTTACAATGCTGAGTAAGTATACATCTAAATCAGTGAACTCCTTTGGCTACGAAGCCACGAGTAGGGGACATCCACACCATCAAAATCACCTAGGACACGATCCTGGCCTTAACCGCTTGACTCTCTATGTCAGGTATCTAGAGGGATTTATGCCTTGGTGGATGGATAAAAACAACCATCATCCTCACCAATCGGACTACAACCGTTTCGATAATTATATACAATTTTATTGTTGCTCGGTAGGATATCCACTCTGCCAAGTGTCAAGACTAATCTCAAGCTAGCAAGCTCATTAAACTAGATATGTTAAATGTGTCTAATAGAGCCAACTGGAATTTCATCTCAAAATTCATAAAGCTTTCACTTTCAGTAAAGATATGATTAACTAAACAAAGGGGTACATGAGCTCCGTTTCTTATTTTGTTTAGATCAAAAGTCTTCTCCCTTCTTTAATCCCTCAAAAGAATTTAAGCAGAGCTGACCCTTTCTCCTAGCCCATTCATCTTAATGTTAGAGAAATTGAGAAGAATGCTCTTAAAAGGAAAAAGAGGCCTTATAAAGCATTGAAGTTGATCTAATTTTTACATAATTGTCCCATATGCTAATTGTTGATGCCACTTTTCATTGCTGGCAGAGATATACTAAAAAATAAGGATTTTAGAAAGGCGGTATGGTTAAATACATCTTTGTCTAAAGTTAGGAAATCAATAAGGACAATACCTAAGTGTTCTTTTAAAATGTCAGCCCAAAATTACTTCAGAGGATTTACAGGCAGCAGGGATTCCAAAAGGAAAGCATTCCATTGAAATCATCTAGAAACCCCATTAGGAGAAAGGTGCTATGGGGAGCGGACTGGAATTATTGATTGAAAAGTTTCAAAAAAATGGAAGCATATAACAACTGATATCTATCCGTCATGGTACAGTACTTCAGGCATTCCCTGTTTATGTTTCACTACACCCAAGGGAACTTTGAATGACTTGGACAAACATTTAGATATCCTGGAGAAACTTTAGCCACTCTTCTAAAGTTTCTCTAGGAGCAAAACAATACTGGAGACTAAGCTCAAGAAAGCCCTTATAAAGGAAAGGCCACCTTTTGAGAAAGTTGCAATCCCCATTTGTCCCAAAGCAAGTCTTTGAAAACTTATTTAGAGGAAAGGCATAAGAAAATGTAAGAACATTCCATGCGAGACACCTCTAATAGACAAGAAATTGACTTCGCAGATAGATAATGTCATATTGATAGAAATGTGGCCAGACTCCTAGAATGATAACTCTCCTAACTTGGAAAGGAATGAATGACCTAACACCTTAATGTCAACTTTCTTACAGCAGATTTGAGAAAGCCATAGGCTTCATTGCTTCATATCAATGAAGACAATCCCTCTTAGAACTCAATAAACTCAGGAATACTTGCCTCCTGAAAGTAAACCCCAACCCAAGGAAGCTTTTTACTTTTTAGCCTTCTCAAGAATAGGAAAATGTTTCTCAACCACAAGAATGATGTGCTCGAGTGGTCTCCCAATGATGGATCAAGAATCTATAAATCACATGTTAGCAATAATGTTCTGAAAAGACAAGAAAGCAGCCTAGAGGGAGCAGATAAATAGAAACAGACATGGTTCTAGGGGGTAGATATTTGGCCCAAATTTTCAGCTTTCATATGGACTTCCTGTAAAAACATGATTCTAACTCAAGAAAACTGAACTGAATAGATGAAGAATGCCCTAGTAAATGCCACATTGTAATGGTTGAAAAGAGAATTTCCAATCATGTTGTAAGGACCTCTAAGACTACAAAGAATAGATGGACACAACTGATAAACCTGGGGGAATAATCAGACTGCAGAATAGATGTCTCATTGTGGAAATCACTTAAATGATGTCCAAAGATAATTAAATAAGGCTTGAAGGATAAACCAGGAGCAACTCCAAAAGGTCATAACTAGCCTTCTCATTGGAAACATGGCTAATGGGAAATAAGATAGCCTTTAATGTAAAGCTCACAATCCCTTGATGGTAGCAGAGAAGATAGAATGGGGATCAAATAAACCATCACTGTTGAATTTCAAGGTCAGCAGCCCTCAAAAGACAACTATTATGAAAAAGACAGAAACTTCTTAAACTTGTGGAGGCTTCTATTATTGCTAACAGTTAAGAAACCCTACTCCCCACCTCACATAAAACCTGGATACTGCAGGATGAAATCCAGTAAGGCCTCTTCGTCAAATCACAGTGATGCCAGCATAAGGGGTTTTATCTAAATCCTAATGAGAGAGTAGAAGAAGCCTTCTTCTCTATTGGACTCATAGTAGTCTGCAACAATGAAGCAGACAGTATGTGGTTTTCTATTTTATGTTTGGTAAAGCCTTATTTTAAAAGCCTCAGACACGGTCATTACTGATTGCAGTTTTCCCAAACTCTGGATGTACAAATTGTTTAGTACAATCTTCTACATTGCAAATTTAAAAAACATAAAAATTACCCAACACCTCTGTTTGTTGCTCTGCTGAGAATATTAACAGGTTCAAAACTTCAAAGATGCACGTTTTGTCAACGAGATAGGAGTCCTCAATGACCAAGAAATTCATAAACATCAGAGTTATGATTTTGGTTGCAGTCCCTTTATAAGGTTCAGAAAATTGACAGACACATGAGTAATATATTATTTAGAGCTTTATTGGGAATAGAGGTTAAGTTCATTATCTTTATCTCCTCCATCTCTTCAATTTTTACTGAAACTATAAAATTTCTCTTTTTCCTGGTAGTAAGAATGGTCATGTCATCATGACATGCCCGTGTCTCATATATTTACTAATAAATAATGATGTAACATGAAAGATTACTTATAAACATCCTTTTACTATATGAAGACTTCAACATTATGCATAATGCACATCGTACATTACTTTGGGGAATAGTCCATTTTTAGCTTGAATGAACTTCAAGATATAACCTGCGCTCACCCGCTTTTGAAATTGGATGGATATAGATATATGTATTTCCTGTTCATATAAGGTTGCCCTTATGTTTTCCTATGAAATTCAACCTATAAAATTCAATGCATAGATTAGGTGTAAGGCCAAATGCTGATATTTCCTTACCTGGGTTGTAATCAATCTATCCAAGCATTGCATGTTGACTATAAGGTTTGCACAAGCATAGACAACTGACTCACAAGTTCCTCTTATATGATTGTATCAAATGTTAGTTCGAGGATTTCCAATTAATATGGGAAAAAGTTTTCTTGTGATGGTATGAGTAGGTTATTGAAGAACAAGTAGGCCATAGGCATAACTTGCACTGAAGCACAAGAAGCTTGTGTGTACTACTAACCCCATAAGTACGATTTTATGCAAACAAGCACAAATGTATTCCGTGGGATTTGAGCCTTTTTCTAAACCCATAACAGGGAGAAAACCACGCCTATTCTATTCAAATGTTGATTGTGTGGCAAAGGCATGATCCTAAAAACTCCAGGTTTAGGGTTTAGGAACAATCTAAAAGAGTGCATGTAGCATGTTTATATAGATTATGTCAAAGGGAACGGTGCAAAAGTATTGAAACACTAGCCATCTTAACTTAATCCAACCATTCCATTACAAAATGATAGAGTACAACATAACACTTGCAACTCATTCAAGCATTTGCCAGTGGTAGGAAAAATTCAAATGACTAGCATTCACCAATTGTCTGTTTTTCTTTAATTGATTTTCAAACTCGATTCGCCATTTTTTATTTTTATTTTTAAATAAATAAATAAACAAACATTAGGTCTGACCTACTCGGAAACCCTAAAGCCAAAAAAACAAAACATAGAGCAACACAAAAACCCTAAACTGTACAGAAATCGCGATAACAAAAGAACACAGATAAAACGTAGTTAAGGCAAAAATTGAAAAGTGAAAATGCAAACAAAGCTAAAAGAACACAAAGGAAAATAGAAGGGAACTCAGAAAACACAGGAAACACGACAGTGGAAAGCCCATTCGACCTGCTCTGCTACCTGTGCCCTGCGCTTCTGTGTTGGCGTTAGCCGTTTTAGATTTTCGTTCAGTTGGCTTCGAACTTTGACGGTTTCAACTTGGGTTCTGGCTTGACCATGGATCTTCGACCTGCAGGTACAAATACCAGTCAAGCCTTAGGGAGAGTCGACGCCATCCGGGATCGCCGCAGCAAAAATGCTAAATTCTAAATGTTAATCTGTTTATAACTTTATATTTCATACTTATTATTTATAAATTATAATCCATTTATTTATTAAATATTATGTTAATATGTCTTTGTTATGACATATTTAATCTGTATTTGTAATTTTGCATTATGTATAGTAAATGATTTTTTTTAATAGGTTCAATAATTAATTTGTTTATTTTTGTTTAATTTTAAAATTTATATTATTCTATATTTATGAAAATTACATTGTATTATTAATTATATTATACATAAAATCATATAAATTGGAAATATTTTTATTTATTATAATTTTTTAAATTTAAAAAAAAATAAAAAAGAACATACGAAACCTAACCTTTTTTTTTCAAATCTCACTTTTTTATCCTTTCGATTTTCAAACATAGTAACTATGCATTTTGTTATAAACCGTATGAAGCTTTTGTCCGATCTTCAAGTGAGCTATCTTCCGGAAAGCAAAGTTTGGTAGTTCACTCTGAAACATCTGACAAAATCTTCTACTCACTTTATCCCCAAAAAAAAAAGAAGCAAAAACAAAAACCAAACCCGAAACATAAACAATATGTCTTCCTCCAAAAATCTTTGATCTAAAAAATATGTTCGTGTCCATCAGGTATATTATTAGAGCTATAGCTTAGGATAAGTGTAATTTAAACCGGACTAACAAACCTTGCTTATTAATATTAAATTTACAGCTGCGTGTGCATTTCTATAAAAAATTATCCTTCAACCCCTAAAGTGTTAGTTTGGCCTGGAAAATTGCTTACATGCAATTGCAATAGACTTTCTTCCAAGTAGATGTAATCAAAATCTGGAGGATGGTGAATTTACCCTGCCAATTTTCAAACCCTCGCGCTGTGCAATTTTTGAAATGAAAATGATCCCAAAAAATATTTGAGAAAACCGATAATATGGTTCGTAGAATCTCTCCACAAGAAATAAAATTTCCCTAAGCCGCAATTTTGAAAAAAGGGTTACCGCCACATTTGCCCCTTGTTTTGGGTTACCCTTATATGCAATTTGGATGCGAAAAACTTTTCGAATGGTTTATATATTTTTTATTTAAAAGTTGCAATATTTTACTTAAAAATTATGGCATAAAATATTGCTTCATATTTACAAATAAATTAGCAACCGTGTTATGAGTAGCCCAAGTTGGTGAGCAGTGATTAAATTTGAAGCGATGGCTTTAATTAAAAGTTGAAGGGTATTTATTCATCTAATTTTTTCGTGATGAAAATTTGTAATTTGATTAATAAAAGTAAATTAAGTACACATGTCATTAAAAATATAGACTTTGTCATTATTTTTGTATAGATTCAAGAGTTTCTGTAATTTGATTAATAAAAGTAAATTAAGTACACATGCCATTAAAAATATAGACTTTGGCATTATTTTTGTATGGATTCAAGAGTTTCATGTGTGACTCCAGAGTTATCTGTGTGATTCCAAAATTATTTTTGTATTGACTATGAAGTTTCATGTGTGACTCTGGTACTGGTTGTATGACTCTAGAGTTGTTTTTGTATTGAGTTACGCGCTACATGTGTGACTCTAGAACTATATATGAGACTCTGTCATTATTTTTATATTTCCTCTTTGTCCCTATGTGACTCCGACGTTACATTTGTATGGACTCTAGAGCTCCATGTGTGACTCTAAAGCTTCGTGTGTGACTCTGAAACTGTTTTTGTATTGACTCTAAAGTTGCCTATATGACTCTGAAGTTATTTTTGTATAGACTTTGAAGCGACATGTGTCACTCTTGAGCTACATGTGTGACTCTAGAGCTATTTTTGTATTGCCTCCAGAACAACTTGTGTGATTTCAAAGTTAATTTTGTGACTCCAACATTGATTTTGTATGGACTTTGGATTTGCTTTATATGGACTTAAGAGTTCGTTGTGTCTAGACTTCAAAGCTCATGCATTACATGAATAAGCACTCTAGAGCTACGATTACATTATTCATGACACCTAAATTATATCTTAAACGTTCAAAACTTTCTTTAAATAATCTTTTAATGAAAATATCAACGAGTTGCTACTCTGATACCAATTTGTTAAAGATAATTATAAATGGGAGAAGCTCTAATGCAAATTAGTTGATAATAAATTCAAAAATAATATGTTTTGATATTAACTTGTTAGAAATATAGAAGCTCTAATGCCAATTTGTTAGAAATATAGAATCTTTGATACCAATGTGTTGGAGAAAGATTCAAATACGTAAAAATAAAGTATATATTTATCTAACTTATAATGTTGGTTACCAACTTGTATTCAAAAATTTCCTTTATAAGACTACAGTTGCTACTATATTTTTGTTTTGTTTTATTCTTCTATTCCAAACTATTGTACTAGTGGATCTATTGGTATAGTGGAAGAGACTTGCATCCTTTTATATGTTTCCATTCATCATAATTAGCATTCATATTTACCTCATTTAGAACATGAGGTGCACAAAGCTAGAGAAATATTAATATATCCAATGTGTTCAAATAAATTCTAAATTTATCATCATTATTTATCCTATTTAACTTTGAGAATCCTCTTTCACGTACTATTATGCTTGCTAGAATAATAATAATAGCTCGTCATAGTTGCATTAAACACGAAAACCCTTCAAATCATTTAGGTTCACCTCCACATAGATCCCATGCTCCAAACATATATTTTTTGTGTAAGATTTATAAATAGTACAAATAAATTTATCCATCTCACCCAAATATTTGATAGTATCCACAATAGGTGAGTTTCCAACACTAGATTTTTCACATAAACATGTTAACCATATTTTTGTTTAACGATCTCTATCATCCATCTCCTCTTAACAATTACGAGGATTAAAAAACTTAACAGTATTAAATATAGGTAAATCTATGAACCTTGTATCCAGAGAGTCAATAACCTTCACTGTAAATTTTTTTTCCAATATAATGTAAACATCTAGTGTCCATGGTCTTTGTGAGTTAGGCAAACTCTCAAATCTCAATGCATGTACAGGTATCATACATATTTTATCTACAAACTCAAGAGTTCCTCCTTGTGCTTTGTTTAAAAAGATGATATATGTATTGTAGTTGTCCCAAACATGTCTCTTTTAAATATCCTATGAAGCATGTCAATAATAATATCTGGATAGATTTATCCTTGACGAAGTTAGTTGGATTTAGATTTGATGGGGCTTTTGCCATAAGGGGTATTTGTGAAGGTTTATCTACTAAGCTTCATCGCAATACTCCTCACTTATTAGATATTCATTGCATAGATCATCAAGAAGCATTAACAATAAATGATGATTCATCTTATTCTCCAGAGCTACAATTTATTGAAAAAATTGCAAAGAAAGATTGTTCATGGCTTGGAAAATCTACTAAAAGACATGGAGCATTAAGAGAGCTAATTGAGTCATTTGAAATCATAAGGTTTGAGGTGTTACAAACTTAACAAAGTAGGTGTCTCTTTAGAGAAAAGGTCATAAAAAAACTTGTCAAACTCATCCATTCTCTGTTGAAAGAATGAGAGTTAGAGAAGAAAAAATATATGATTTGGCAAGATTTTTTTGAGTATAATTTTGAATCTATTTACTTTCAGAAGTGCTTATTGAGTTAAATAAGTTGAATAAAAAATTCCAAGAGAATCATGTTGACATTACTACCATTGGCACTACTTATGTTAAAAGATTTATCACAACATCATACATAAATTGAGTTGTTCCATCCTTTATTTGAAGGAGGCATATAAAATTTGTTACACATTGACCTCTTCCTTCGTTTGTCAAATATGTAATATAAACTATCAAATGTTATTTCATAGTCTAATAAGTACTTTCTTAAACTAAAATTGAGTAAAATGGATTACATAAATTATCATCTTTTAATTTTTTCTAATATACCTCCTTCACAGCTTGTATAAATCTTTTCCATATGCGGTATTTGTATATATAAAGTATACATCTAGTAGAGGTGTGTGTAGAGCGCCTTTATACCTATTAAAGTCATATATTATTTTATA
Source organism: Torreya grandis (assembly GCA_037957365.1). Classification (NCBI taxonomy): domain Eukaryota; kingdom Viridiplantae; phylum Streptophyta; class Pinopsida; order Cupressales; family Taxaceae; genus Torreya; species Torreya grandis. The sequence continues at coordinate 884,840 of JARHVA010000011.1, forward strand.
GAGTTTTAAAGGTGAACCACGTGTGGTAACAAAACACATGTTTTTAATCACTGCTAAGATTCTCTCATTCTCAGCAACTACCATTAGTTCTACATGTTTAGTAATTGGAATACTACTTCATTTATTTTCTCCCTCCAAGAGTTGTAAAGCAAACTATATTTCTACACTGCTAACTTAAAGGGTGGTGCTCCATAGCAAATGAAGTTTCTTTCTTATATTTTACACAACAAAAACACTATAAATCCTTTTAAGACCATTGCAATCCTTTACAACATAAGCCCATGGAAATATTATTTTCCATTTGGACTTGAATATTATTGTATGTTTGTTTAATGCTTATTCATCTTCTAAAATTTCTTATCCATCTAATTTATAGTTTTCTTCATGTGTATGAACATCAGAGTCTTCATTTTGGAAATGGCATTGTCAATTAGAATCTTGAGGAATACCAAATGCATCAACAAGTGATAATTATCTTTTATCCTTCTTATGATGGCCAATAAAAGCCATTTTCTCACAATTTATACCTAATCAATAAAAAATTAAAATAAATATGAAATTATAAAATAAATAAGTTCCCAAACTTATTAGAGACAATTTGAAGGTCACTAGAAGCCTTTTTTCTTTAAGTTTCTCTTGTTAGAATTTTCTCGTGTGTGGCCAACCACAAGAAAGATTTTGACTTCTGCCATGATTTTGAGCTTCATATTATATTCCATAAAGATTTTTAGGAGACACTAGGATGGGCTTCCATTTGAGCTTCATAATGTCCTTTCACTAAGTAGACCCCGGTGTCGTTTATGTTCCAATTCAAATAATCTTTTTTTGAACTCCAAGAAACCCAGAAACCTCGAAGGATACCAATTAATATATTTTGGGATTCATTATGTGTTCCATCAATGTTTTGGAAAGTTTTTGAAGTGAAGGTATTATGATATTGTTCCACGTTTTCTATCCAACAGTCTTTAACTTTAGGCCCTCTTTATCATATACTTTTTTCTCTAATGCTATCAACATTAGGTTCTAGTCTCAAGGGCTTTTGGGTAATCCATCTATCTTCCTAGAAGCCTGTTATTTCCCTATTTCAAACTTGTTAGAATCCTTTCATGAGTATCTCTCTAGATTCCCTTATGTTATTTTAAATAGAAGATCCAAGAGTAAGTTCCTTCATCATGAAGATTCTTTTTGGGTTCCCCTTGTAGAGTTATTTGTCTCTTAACATTTCAATCCATCTTTCAAAGGGAATAACTCCAATTCTCCAAACTAATTTAGCGATGAGGGATAAGTTAACCTTATTGAGATTCCTTATTCCAATACCCCCCTATAAAATAAGTTTGCATATTTTATCCCATGTAAGGAGAGGTAATTTAGCCTTTTCCCCTATTCCTTGCTAAAGAAATTTTTAGATAATTTTATTCATCTCAAGGATGATACCTGAGGGATCCTTCATAAGAGAAAACCAAAATATGGTTGTGGTTTGCAACACTATCTTTATGAGAATGATATGTCTTGTATACGTCAAATGTTTTCCTTTCCAACTACTTAGTTTCCTCCACATCTTTTTAGTGATTTTGGTCTAGAGATTCTTGTTTTCATTACCTTTAAAGAGGTGGAAACCCAGGTAATTATCTGGTAGAGATGCATTTCCAAAGCCCAAGATCCTAATAAGGAATGATTGAAGATTAGGGGAGACATTAATGAATAATATCTTAGTTTTGCTCTTGTTTATTGAATTTCTAGACTCTTTTTTGTAGTTACTCAATAAGTCATTTATTTCTCTGACCTCTTGTAAAGTTGGGAGGGCAAAAAGCATGGTATCATCCATAGATTACAAATGCGATTAGGTTGTTTCTTCAGTTGTCACTTGAAAACTTTTTATCATGTTTTCTTATTTGAGAGACTTTATGTGTCTTCCTAGGGCCTCTACCTTGAGGATGAAGAGATAAGGGGAGAGAGGATCACCTTGTATTAGACCCCTAAAGGAGGAGAAGAATCCTTCCAAGGATCCATTAATCATCACTAAGAACTTGGAGGAGGAATATTAGCTCTAAGTCCATCTTCTCCATTCTCAACTGAACCCAAAATTTTGGAGCACTCCATTCATAAATGACCAATTAACTTTGTCATAAGTCTTAGATATGTCCAACTTTATCGACATTATTTATTTGTTACTAACATTCAGGGAATGAAAATTTTCATGAGTGATGACAATACCATATGCTATTTGTCTTCTCGTAACAAAGCCTCCTTGTTCCTCCAAGAAAAGCTTGGGAAGGATTATTTGAAGTTCATTAGCAAAGATTTTGGAGATGATTTTGTAGATGATGTTGCAAAGAGAAATAAGGTGAAAATCCTCCAAAGTTATGCTTTCTAATTTTTTAGGGATGAGAACAAGGAAAGTGGAGTTAAATTTACCACTTCCCTAATTTCTTCTCTAATGAAATCCCATAAGTGTTGAAAAAAGAGAGCAGGGAACCCATCCGAACCTGGGGATTGATCTCCTACCATCTTAAATATTGTTCTCTTGAATTCATAAAGAGAAATATTGTTGGATCTTTTTCCTTAGCTTCACATACTAAGTATTAGTTACATGCCTAATAGAAAGAGGGTGCCAACAAGATTGCATGTTAGTATATCACATGAGGGGTAACTTCATGCGCTCACCTAAGGTGCATAGTAGGGACTGATGCCTATCAATTTTGTCGCATGATGGTGTTTGGTTAATCCCTATCTTACTTAGGTGATTGAGTTACTATATTTATCCATTGTCACTATAATCATTATTCTAGAGTTATTTATTTTACCAATCTATATAATGTGGATAACATTAAATATAAAATCAAAGTTAGCATTATAGAGATCAATGCATCACAATTTGTAAACAAACACTGGTTTTATTGCTTTCATTTAATAAGGTTACCAAGTTATAATGTCATTACACAATCTCTTCATATTTGAATATTGATAACTATTTTCCACATACAACAATATCAACTCTAACTCTAACATCTCTAACCATTCCAAATTATAACAACCCTTTCTGAACAAGCTAAGGGGTGTTTATACACAGGCATACCCCTTATTTTTGGTTTTATCATTAATATAAAGTGATGACTAACCAATGACCATTAACAATAATGAGTCGTGGAAAGTCATTACAATGAATTCCTATTAACTTGGGCCTAACTACCCCTATATACCCTCTCTATGGTGGATATTCATGTTTGTGTTCCTCTTTTCTCACAAGTCAGTATTAGATTCACACTCTCATTAATATCCATTGATTTTACAAACTTTTTTGTAACTACCTCCGCTTCTTGCACCTTTGTCCTGGTCTTGCGCTTATACAATTCATGTGTCTCATGCTCCTCATTATCTATTTCCTTGTCTTTCATGACTCGCCCTGCTGTGTTAATGTCTTCTATGGTGTTCTTCAACCTTTTTCTATTATGCATCATCTTATTTCGTGCATTGATCTGTCTGTACCCAGGTCCTTTATTTTACTCACGTGCCCTTGCATTCCCACATTATGTTACCAAAATACTTAGAATATTCTATTCTAAAATTTGGGTCCAACATTACCCCATACTAATCTGATAATCCATCTCAAACTATGTTACAGTTTCCTTGGTTGTCAAAAATTCAAGATCCACCTGTTATAATTGGCACTTGAGTTCTTCCCATTGGTTTTGGGCTATCTAAAGAGTGGAAGTAATAACTTCCACTTGGAATTTTAATCACTTCATTTCTTTAGCTTGCTCCAAAAATCCATCTGATTGAGTTTCCAAAATCTCAAGCTGAGAAGTTACAAACTTATGGGTGTCCTCAAGGGGCCCAATTTCATCCAAAACTCACCCTCGAAGCATTGAAAAACTAGCATTCAACTCTTGTCATTGGACACTTATTTTCTTTTCCAACTCTTCTATGTCCTCGAAAGCTTTTGTATGTTGGGCTTTATCTTTTATGTTTAGGGCATTTTCAACCAATTGCTAACACCTTCATTCCTCGAGTAGTAGTCACACTTCCAAAATTTTACCTGACCATGCTAGGTTTACCAAAACCCCATCTACGATGGGAATAGTGTCATCTAGTTGATTCAAAAAGTTGTGGCCAACCTCCATAGCCTCTGAGAACTATTCAGTTACCCAAAGTTTCTCCTATCTAGGATTTACTTGCTTTTTACATTTCTTCAATAGAAGGTCCATGAGTGTCTCCAACTTATTTATGGCCTCGCCAGTCACAAGAACACTTCTCAAAATTATTTGACAAAGTCCAAAGTTGCACTGTGTCAACCTCATCAAGTTGATACTTGAGTTATTCAATTTATACCTCAAGCTAGCACCTTGTTTCATGCTCATCCTTATACAACTGAATGACCTCTCGATGTTTAGCATGGATCTAGCTCACGTTGTTGTTGTTAAGAATATTTTACCTAGAAACTTCTAGCATAAACTTGATTAGTGTTGTGATTGCTTATGTTAGAGAGCAAATTATGGGACTTATCTAGAGCATGTTGGGAACACCTACCACTTTTATGGTTATGTTAGTGCTCTTCCTTGAAAGTTCAAATCATTCTTCATCATGGTATACTTCTATCTCAAAGGACATCTTGCATTAATTTTGTTTTGTGGAATCGTGGTTAGGGGGAAAATTACACAAATACAAACATTTTTTGGGTGTGTCCTATTGGAACATGACATGAATGGGAGGTTTTTTATTTGGCTACTATTATTGTTTTCCTTCTTACATTGATTCCTTGCCCTTTTTGGGGTTGCACTCTAAATGAATTATCTTTGGGCTCATTTCCCTTTGCTCGCTAAAACCAACACCAAGGTCCTCTACACTAAGGCCTTCCCCTCTTTCTGTTTTTCTAGATTTTATACTTTTGATGTTCATATATTGCTCTTCAATAGTCTATTTTTAACTGGGCTCAGGGATCTATACCTTATTGGGCTGGAGGGTAGGTTCCGTGACAGGTTAAGCTTTAGGAGAAAACTCACCCATGTTTATAATTACCTCTTGAGGCACTTATTGTTTCGACCATACTTGAGGTGATCAAGATGTGTAGAGTCATCATTTTGTTATATCAAAAGCTCCTCAGTTTTTGTTGGTGATGGGGTATGCCTTTGTCTTTTACAATTTGCTTGAGGGGTCGATTGGTATGCAATGACATCCTCCTATTTTTAAGGTAACCCCAGGGTCCTAGGTTGTGGTGAGGCCTATCATTGACATTTTGGGATGACCCTAGGTTAGTCTTATATCCTACTAGAGATGGCAACCTCAAGTATTGGCCTCTTCTCTTTCGCTCAAATGTTTGCCTCTATGTATATATTTGGTTGGGAGGGAAGTGGTTCCTTCTCTACCTTTTGGCCTCTTGATGTCTTTTTTGGTGGCTTGAGCATGTCTAAAATGACCCAGATGTGCCCCTACATGACTATCCAATAGGTATTAATGTTAGTCCTATTGGATTCACGCTTCTCCACATATGTGTGCCTTCCTGCGTAAATGTAAAGATTATAAAGAGTATGGATCTCAACATCAATCTTATCTACAATAATATTTACAAATCATGCAATTGAAATGTGGTTCATTGAGTCCATTAAGTATTTGGTGGTGAAGGCATAAGGCAACTTAAGCCACTCTAACAAGCTGTCTATGGTTACCATCTAGATACACATGAGGGAATAATGTTGCTTTACAACAAACTATGCATAGTATCCCCTCTACATGGGTAACTCTTTGGGTATGCACCACTTTTGCCTAAATTCTTCCTTTGTACCCTTAAACTAACCCTTTATCTTGGCCACGTGGGAGGGTGTGATGACATTGGGGCAAGTGAATTAATTGAACTTTTCATTAGGGGACTTGTGTTTTGGTGAGTAAACACACTTTAGTTCTTTGTCCAAGTACTTTGGGATGTCAATCTCATCAAAAACTAAGAGTATAAAAATCACACCCCAAGGAAACTTGTGGTTGGGTAGGTGATGTACCTTATATGTGTCTTGTATACTAATTTCTATAAAATATAGTGAGTAATATTACTTTGCTCCCTTGGCCATTTGGTTGGCCACATAGAGGTGTGCCATGTGCACCTCCTTCCACCGATTCATGCCTCCCAACTTGGTCATGGCCAAATACGTATATATTCAAATTATTAGATCTTCTAAGCTAGTTATGTACATTGTGCAACCTTCTTTATTGTATTTTAGCACCAACAGTATTCTATCAATTACCACCTAATCTTCTAGATCTATGCCAAGATCATATCTAGAATAAAGTAACCTAGTTACTATGTTGATCCATTTAGGAGTGATCCTCATTATGATCCCAATAAAATAAAGGTAGTCTTCATGAATGCATGAAACTAATGATCAAACTGCCTCCTGTGGTTTCCTAAAATATGGAAGGTTGAAGAGTTGTAGCACCCCCACATCTTTCAACAAGTTATAGACCATGAGATCATAGGTGACCTCATTTTGGGTGTTCTAAAGCTCTACTTGATAGTCCTTTTGAAAATCAATCTCATTTCTAGGTTGATGATGATTTTAGTCTAGGACCTAATGATGAAAACCTTGGATTCCCAAGCATCCATGTACAACACCGTCTCTAGGTATTACATCTCTTCAAATAAAATAAGGGGAGGATATGGTATTGTAATGGAATTTTTAGCTACATGCACCATTTATGGTGTTGGTATAATAGGGTTCCCTTCCCTCATTCTTGTTGTGTCCTTGCCTTGTACACTGCTCTCACTAGAACCCTCTTCCTGAATGAACATGAGACCTCCTTTTATGCACTCAAACTCTTCAACATCAAGAATGGTTGGTAATAGTTCTTTGATCCTATTAGACTTCTACTTTGAATGCATCACCAATTGGGGTCTTTGAATGTTAATACATGACTGACTAACTCTCCCAAATGAATACATCTTCACTTGTCTTCCTTAGATAAAAAAATGCTTTAGCTCCTTGCTTCACCCTCCTCTAAAGGCACATTTGACACCTGTAACATGCAACTTCTCTTTCCTACTTGTATGGACACATTTTTATTCCCTTTTCACTTAAATGAGTGTCACCTTCATCTCTTATTTGATTTTATAAATGATAGTACCGCATAATCATACTCTTTGTTATTGGTTCTCACTTGTATGATCTTTGCAATTCTTGAGTTGTCAAATATAGAAATTGGAAATCAAAAACCTCATGGAATTTTATAGGATTTCCCAAAATCTTGCATTAACTTTTTCACTTTACATTAACTCTTCTCCATCTCAGCATCTATTACTTTCACTATTAATGATCTAAATGGCATGCCTTTGCATCTATTTGGCACACTTGGCATTCATACCACTCTGTTAATCACGAATGCATGTCCCATCCCTAGTGAGTTGTTGTGCCTTTCTCGTAGTGTATGTCATCTATAAGTATTTAAACTTTTCATTTTCTTGGTAGGAACTCATTTTAACCCATCTTATAATGGTGTTTCCTTTATTATCTTCATTTTGTTTCTTTTTTTTCACGTGCTATTTCCTACACATCTTGTGATATCCTTTGTACACATTTGCCTCATGCAACCTTTTGTGTGCATACCTCACGCACCCTAACTTGTGCACCTTCTAGTCATGTCATGTCTTGTGCACCCCATTATCTTCTAAGCTCTTTGAACCCATGCAAATTTTCCATTGTTTCCTTTACGCATTGATGACTTAACTAGCTTATTTACCTTTAAACCCAACCCATACTAAAAGATGTGCATGGTCCTCTATGATAAAACTAAATAAGATCCAACTGTGAATAAATATGAAATATATAACACAAGTCATGCATTTTTATTTAGAATCAAAACAAAGTTTTAAATTAAACTATTGGCATACACCTTATTGATAGAAAGTAAAAAATTACATCGAATGATAAGGCCAGAGATGACTACCATTGAAATGGGTAGGAATTAGCCATCTAACATATTCAATTTGTAAGTGTCTATCAGACGTATAGCATGAATAATAAATGGACCTTCCTAGTGGATATGTAGTTTACTCGAGTGGTGTGCAAACTTGGAATCATAGACTAGGACATGCATACTTGGATGAATGATAAACTTTGGTTTTGATATGTCGATCATGTTAGGATCTATATTTTTACTTCTCAACTCCTTGACTCCAATGTGTGAGAAAACATACTTCATCCAGTTGACATAGAGCATCCGAAAGTGATTTTAGAGATTATTTTTCACCTAATCAACTAACATGCTCAATACATAAAGAAGGTACAAAGAAATCGATTGGTAAAACTGCTTCAATGCCAAAGACAAGATTAAAAAGAGTACTCTTGTTCAACCTTTTGTATGTGGTCTGATAGGCCCACAATACTGCATAAACTTGGTCATCCCAGTTAGTATGACTGATATTACAAATATTGGTCAATATATGACCCATGATCTTGTTAAAGGCTTTAGTTGTGCTATTAGCTTGAGGGTGGTAGGGTATGGTCTTATGGTACATGATCATGAACTCAACCAAGACGATGCATGTTATTTCATTGAGAAAGTAAGTGCCACGATCACTTATGAAACTTAGAGGACAACCATACCTAGTGATAATATGTTCCCATAGAAATCTAGTGGCAATCATGTAGTGCAGTCATGTGTGGGAGTTGTTTTAGCCCAGTGTGTGAGATAGTCAATGGTAGTAATGATGTAGTGCACATTAGTTCATCTTGCAACAGGATTAATGCTCCCAACAAAATCAACAACTCATTAATCAAAGGGTTCATGAACAAGGATGGTCTAAAGAGGCATAACATCCCTTCAGTTTCGTTTACCTATGCATTAACAAATATTACATTGGTGTGTATAAGCTTTGGCATCTTTAAATAAAGGAGGCCACCAAAACCCAACTAATTACACCTTGCATGTTGTTGTGTCACTATCATAATGTCTGCCCATGACACCCTCATGGACCTCCAAAAGGATTTCCACATGCTTGTGCTTCATTATGCACTTTTGCAATACTTCATCCCAACCAAGTTTATATAGGTCTATGCCAATGAGCTAAACAGGGGTAGCATGCATAGGGGTGCTAAGGTGATCCAATGTTGATCCTATTACAATAAAACAATATATTTATTCTAATTCTTTAGGTATGCACGTAACTTAAAAAATTTGTGCATCAAGCAATTCATCTTCAATCATTTATGCCAGTTTGCCATATTGAATATGTAGTAGATGGTCGCGACCAAAATTAACCTTGCCAAATTTCATGACCAAGGAGAACTATAACTCTTGAAGAGAATAATCCATCGATAAATGCATTTGTGTGATACTTAATTATTTACCAAATACTTGAGTGCTTCATGATTTGTATAAAAGATAAATGTGGTTGCCAATAAGTATTGGCAAAAGTTTTAAAGCACATAAACCATATACAAGGCCTCATGGTTAGTTGTAGAATAGTTCCATTTTGTTGGTGTGAGATTTTGACTTACAAAATAAATATGATGATCAAGGTTGCCCTCATCAGTTTGTGCTAGGATAACTTTGAATGGTATGCCTGAAGTGTTGACATACACATGAAATGTTTGTTTATAGTTCAGGAACTGGAGAATGGGTGTAATAACTAGTTTCTCCTTCAAGGTCTCAAATACTTGTTGATGTTGAGTTGTCCATAATAATATGCCATTGTGCTTAAGTAGTGCTTTCAACATTGTGATGTTGGCATTACCTCAGATGAACTTCCAATAATGCCTCGTGTGACCTAAAAATGTGTGAACCTCACATTGAGTGGTTGGAACTAAGAATTGGACAATGGTTACAACCTTGGCTGGCTTCACTAGTTATCCATCTCGACGGATGATGTGCCCCAAAAAAATCCTAAAAGGTGTGGCAAAGATGCATTTATTAAGATTCAATGAGATCTGAAGTTGATGGCAATGCTCAAGCATGAGGTGCAGGTTATCACAATGATCCCATACTAAACCATGCATGGTCTAGTCATCCAATGATACTTGAAGGAACTTGTGAATAAAATCTTTGAATGTTTTCACTATGATGTATGAAAACCCTGATGATGCATTTTTAGGCCAAAAAGCATAACATTGTATGAAAATGAACCCCAATAAATGGTAAAAGTGGTCTTGACCTTATCTTCCTCAGTAATTTGGACTTGGTGATAGCCAAAAAAACCATCAATGAATGTGTAAATCTCACACCCAATAACAAATTTCATAATTTCCTCAATGAAAGGTGTCGAGAAAGGGTTTGTTACACACACCTCATTGAGTAGTTTATAATTCATGTAAATTCAAATGTGACCATCCTTATTAATGTTGATCACCATGGGACTAACCCATTCATGTTCATCAATGTGAGTAATAAATCAAACATGTAACATGCTATCAATTTCCTTTTTAACCCAAATGTGCATATCAGGGTTCATCTGATATGGTCGCTTTCTGACTAGTTGAGCACCATCAACCAATTTTATATGCATTTTACCCAATTCTAGATGCACTCCTTTTGTCTTTGTGTAGTTCTGTAGGAAGATGTATTGAAACTCCTATAAGAGTTCAAATATTTTAGCTAACTCTACTTCAGACCAATAATTTCCCATAATATCCATTTTAGGTGCATCTTCCATCCTAATATTATACTAAACTATTTGAAGTGGTATGAAGTATGGTCTCTACTTAGATTTCATAGTATATTGATATCATGTGCCCCATATGTTGTAGGCAAGTTTAAGTGGTTGCATGGTGGCTATGATAGATCAACATTAGTACCCTCATCAACTCGATATACAACTTTTTTCTTGCCCTTCTGGATCTATTCTTGATGGTCATATTTTGATTAGGGGTCATGTTCCAATCAAGTCCTGGAAAGAGTATCAGATTCTTAGAAGATGGTCAAATTATCCTTAGTTGTGCCATGCATGGTCTACATCTAGTCTTCAACTGGGGCCGAATCCCTTACAACTACTTGGTGGATGGATTGCAAAGATAAATTCAAATTTGTTTGTGATGAATAAAATACAAATGTGGTAAGTAAACCATGTTTGATGCACTCCCAACTATTTGTATCTCTGCACTTTTCTTGATGAATGTACCATGCCCTATCCCAGGAGCACATAATACCATAACATGCATAAACCCATAAGAATTTTGGTCAAAACATTTTGTTGACCTTTTAAAGGCTTTCACATTATGTTATATGTTCTTTTTGGGCAGCAATGCCATTGTAACTTAAGGTGGTGTGAACACAATTATCATGGTGAAAATGATTGTGCAGGGTTGTGTGTACTTGTTCCCAAGTACTCAACTATTATCAATGAGTAAAACACCATCAAGTTATAGTTTACCATAATATAAAGTTTAGCACATGAATGTGTTTATCTTCAAAAGCAAAATAATTTTTTGATTGTTGTAAGTATTCCTGGACTTGCATCTAACCATGAAACCAAGGTGCCTGGTCCAACTGTAAGTGTAATGCATTCATTAGGTGTCCACTAATGAGATGAAAAAACTTATGGCATATAAGTAGCTTGAGTCAAACATTTATTTATTGACTAAATACAACACAACCTCATCTTATTTGATTATATGTGTCACGATCCCAATGTTTGCAGATAATGTTGGTAGTGTCAGAGATGGATTGTGCTTCTCCCCATTGTTGCATACCATCAGGAATAGGATCTACGTACTCATTTCCTTGTGGTGTAATGTTATATATGTGATTGAGGTATTCATTAGCTTCAATTATTTCTACAAAAGGGGGGCCTTGGTCATTATTAAGAAAAATTACCATGCATTGGGTATCATTCTCAAAGCTAATATATCACTTCTTGAAACACAAGTCAACATTATTTGCATAGCACCACAATTGACTCAATGGGGCAAGGAAATCATCAGTTTATTATAGTTTAATTACTTCAAAATCACCTTTGAATGGGACACCCAAGATGTTAACAGTGGCATCCTTAAGAATGCCTATACGTACTACTCGAATCTTGTTGGCCATAAATAAAATGTGCATAATGTTACAAAGGAAGGTTTCCCATCTTCCTCCAGGGATAGTTTGTAACAACTTTAATTTTTGTGTCAGTGTCCACCAATATATCTCATATCATTCCAACTGCCAATGGATGCATTTATAATGACCTCTTTGTCACATTCGACATTGGTTTGGATAAGAGCCTAGATTGTCATCATGTATGGTCCAAATGATGATCCATCGAAGTCTTGGTCATTTACTGTCATAACTAGTTCTTAAGGAGAGAAATGATGATCTCACTAAGAATAAACTTACATATCTCTCAGAATTCATCATTCCCTTAGTTGGTTGAGATATTTTCTGTTTGCATCTCAGTGTGCATGGTAACATCCTTCTCCTTTAAAAACTTAATTTTGCCTTGTCGTTCATGTACTAGGGCCATCGTGTCGTGTAACACTTCTTTCTATTGTTGAGCATTTGGATAGAGATGCACACAAGGTTTTTCATGATACACCTTTTTAGTAAGTGGATTTGAAACCACTTGAGAATGAGTGCCACTTTGTGTAGTAATATTTACCTCAGGTCCAGTTGGTGTGGTGGTAGGGCATGGTCTTAATTGAACACTTGAAATTTTTACAACATGAATCATACTAACAACCTTCTCATTCCATTATTTGTTAATGGTTTCATACAAAAAAAGACATTCTTCTAGGTGATGTTCATTTTTATAAAAGGCACAGGTAAGATAAACAATGCAGTCATGATGGTAGTGGTTTAGAGATATGCATTTGTACCAGGTTCTAGGTGGAAAAAAACCAACTCCGCATCCACTGCCATGTCCTCAACCCCTGAAATACTGGCCTCTACCAACCTCCTAGTTAATAATAATATAATTTTGGTGAGTTCCTCTCGTGCATGCTTCATGAGTCTCATTGATGACCCAACAATCATTTGTATCATGTGTATATGTATCACATATCTTATAGTAGAGTGATACCTTAGATTAGGTAGCACTCTATAATAAGGGATAAATTTTTACATCTTAATCCTATTGACATATCTCATAATTCTATTTTATTATAATGCAAACATTCCTCTGAGGATAATTGTTTCTATTGTGGCCTTCTACTATGTAATCAACACACCAAATGTCACTACATGTATCATGAACATTTTTGGCCATAAGTATTTCCAACTAAAAATCCATCACAACAATCTAAGCCTCCATAAAGGGGTTAATCCCTGTATCAATACTTCCCATGGAGTCAACACAGACTGTAGCTTCTAGTACCTCATGTAGTTCAATGAAAGTCTTATGAGATAAGGCTAGTTCGAAAGGGAGTAGTAACCCTCCCAAAAACCATTGAGTGTGATGCATTGGGTTAATCTCGAATGATAATTTTGACATAAGCATTTTGAAATGTGCATCATACATGTGCACACTATTAGTGAGCTCTTACTTGATATCTTTTAAGGTAACGACACTCTGTTGCTCAAACTTAGTGATGTCAAACTCTTAGAGAAAGGTAGTCTTCACTAATTCATAATTCAAAACTACTTCTTGAGGGTCAAATTTATAGTACCATTTGTGAGCATGATCCATTAGAGTAGTGAAGAACTAAGTGGCCTTTCGTTCTAAAAAAGTGATCCCCTACGCTTGTTAAATGAGTTCACACTTATGAATGTGTTTTATCGCATTTTTGATACCTCAATATTCAGGTAGATGAAACATCATCTTGTAATAGACTATAGGTACACTGGGTAGTTGTAGTGGACCTTGGTATGGTTCTCCTCCAATTCCTCTTGAGCCCTATGGGGGATGTTCATTAATACCTCCAGTACCACTACCTGATCTTCCTCCAGCAGAATCATCATCAGTACCTTCTTCCGTGCCTCCTGCAACAACATACACACCATAAACAGTGGGTGTCAAGGAAGGTTGATTGGATGTGGTTGGGCCTATAATTTATCCACTACTTACATTGGGTCCACCTATCATTATAATGTGAGCCATAAGGCACTCTTACAATAGGAATGTAGAAACCAATGGTAGATTGTTAACTTGTTCTTTCACTTATAGAGACTCTTTTATGGTTTCAGTTTCATATTCAATTTCAAAGTCCACACTGTTAATATCCCAATTTTTAATAATAATTATGTCAAAATCAAATGCATGAACATACACTGTGGTGGGAAAATTGGGTCTATTTGGGTCAAGTTCTACTATCAATGTTTATCAACTTCTTCTACACATACTTGTGCCAGTAAAGGGTGTGAATTCATGGTTAGGGAGTACTCACCATGCCTTTGTACCCTCCTAAAGATTCTTGTGGAACTTCTAGTATCCTCCCTTCTACCTTTGGGATCGTTTCCTCTCATAGCCTTATGTATGGCTTTATCATACTTACACTTCGACAATTCTCATTGTCTGACTTCTATATTGAACTACCAATCCTATACTAATGCATATCCTTCTATTTTCCCCACCAATCCTATTACTCATGTGAGATAGAGTTTAGAAGTTCATGGGGAATTTCTCAAGCCAAAAATCAACCATAAATTTCTTAATCTCTAAAGAAAATTCTTTGAGGTACTTCTCATGCAATTCCCTCAAAAAGTTGAATTATGCTTCTTCTAAACAAGAATACGTAGAGACTATTTATTCTAGAATATAGTTATTAAGTTTTCTCTTCTACCAGATGCTTACCATTCATTTCCATGTAGTTTATAATTTATCCAAGGATGTATGACATTCTACTCACTAGGAAAACTTTCATCCATAATTTCTTGAGCAATCTTGCACATACATCAAAAGCCAAGCATGTAAGTGAATGGTAACTCTACAAACAATGTTTCATACAAATAATCATCTGGGTGGTGATCTACCCATGCATGTGTATAAAATCCTAGTTTGAAATAGTGAAGTGAAAAGTTCTTTTCTATAGTATCAACCCAACACTCGATATTTTTTAATGATAATCATTCGAGCATTTTTCTGCCTTCGTGCTAATAAGTGCAATAGGTCTTGGTAATAGAACCCAAATGTCGGGTCTTTTTCCTTGGCTTCACATAAATAAGTATTAGATATGTGCCTAATAGAAAGAGGTTGCCAAAAAGCTTGCTTGTCAATAAATCACGTGAGGGGTAACCTTGCACGATCCCCTGAGGCATGTAGCAGGGACTGATCCCCATCAATTATGCCACATGATGGTGTTTAGTTAAGCCTTAGCATACTTCTAGTATCCCTTTTTAAATAATCTAAGGGGTGTTTATACACATGCATACCCCATGCCTTTGGTTATTTCATTAATACAAAGTGATGATTAACCAATGACCATTAACAATAATGAGTTATGGAAAGTTGTTATAGTGAATTCCTATTGACTTGGGCCTAACTACCCCTATATACCCTCTCTATGTTGGATCTTTGTGTTAGTGTTCCTCTTTTTTCATAGATCGATGCTATATTTACGCTTTCATTAATCTCTGCTACTTTTACGAATTATTTTTTAACCACTTTCGCTTCATATGCCCTTGTCCTAGTCATGCACTTTTGTGAGTCATGCATCTTATGCTCCTCATTCTTTGTTTTGTTGTATTTCATGACTCATCATTCCATACCAATGTATTTTGCATTGTTATTTAACCTTTTTCTTATCAACGTCATCTTCTTTCACACCATGATCCATTCATATATAGGTCCTCTATGTTATTCTCATGCCCTTGTGTTCCCACGTAGTGTTACCAAAATACTTAGAATATTTTCTTACAAAATTTAGGTTCAACAAATATCCTCCATTAGATCTTTATTATCTATCTAAGAGACCAGTTTGGGGATTTGTATCCATAAGGATTCTTGATCTTCTTGATAATCCAACTCATGTTGCTTCATTGTATCTTCCCAATATCTCACCATGTATTCTTTAATTTCTTTGAGTTTTTATAGGTTCTTACCCTCAATGGTTTCTAGTTTTTGAATATAATTTGTCTTCTAAATCTATAAGATAGATGAAATAACTTGGTATTTCAATCCCCCTACTTTAGCCATCTTACACTAGATTTAATTCCACTAAATTTCCTATGTTTTTTAAATTGTCTTATAGATTCTTGGTAATGTCTTCCTCTTCTTACAATATGTTTATAAAATTATGGACTTCCATTCTCATCTCCTGAATCTTCCCATTTATCCTCTCTAAATCTTTTTTGGCCTAAAATATATTTTGAAATATAAGATGATTCCATTTCTTTAAGGCATTTTAAAGATTTCTATGTTTCTGAGAGAGTAGGTACATCTTAGCCCCATATTTATTATTTGAGGATTTCTATTACCGAGTCACAAATTCTTCAAACCAAGGATGCTCAATCCACATTTTTTTGAACCTAAATGAAGCTCTAACTAGTTGTTCATCTTGCATAATCTGAATGGCTATTGGCCAATGATCAGACCCTGATGTTTTGAGCACCTCAGTTTCAAGGATTTTATTACCTTTTTTCTAATTTTGCAAGGATAAAAGTAATGCAAACCTATCCAGGATGAGATCCTTGTTTGGTTTTAAGATCCCGTAGTTTTTCCTTCTCCACAAAGTTGTGGAAGCTCAAGTTATCTTTATCTCTCGTATTTCTTCCTTTCTTCTTAGAAGCATCCATTATAGTATTGAATTCCCCCTCTATTTGGGGTCATTTATGTACTCAACCGACCCTAAACTATTTATATGGGAGGTGAGGTCAAGATACGAAAACCCTAGATAGAGAAGATAAGATCATATATATAAGGAGGGCCAAAAAAACACTCTTTATTGAGGGTCTTAACTTAAAATAATAGAGTATATGGCATACGGTGTTCTGCTAGAGGAGACTATGTATGTGTGAACCACTTAAACCTATTGACCAACTTGAACCATGATCAAACATTAAGTTGATATTCCATTGAGTATGGCTATTTTTCTTTATGATATAATAAGAATTGAATCAGGCCAACCTACTAATTAATTAGTGTTAGACCAATCACACTTACACATGGAGTCTTAATCCTTCGAATCGCTATTAGTCGAATCCATGAATTTGGAATCAATTCAATGGCTTCGATGGATAATTTTGGTATATCTAACTTCATTCAATGATATCATACTACTCCTTTAGATAGATATATGAGTATTGATCTATCTCACTGTCTATCATGGGGATCATGTTGATCAAGGGAGAAGACAACATTAAAATAATGTAGTGTATTTGGACATTCAATACAATATATATTGAGCCACCTACGGGAGCTCACCACATCAGTTAGTTTGAGAATTATATGGTTGGATACTTATAGATAGAATCTATAATTCCACCTTAGTCACTAATGTGTAGACAAATATTATGTATCTTCTATCTATTATGTATATATATACATAGATTATGTATATAATGTAATGTATGTAGTGAGCCACCACATAAACTGCATTGATGTGTCATGATATCAATCGAGGGAGACTCTCTGTAGTCAACATCCTCTCAATCAATACCTCCCCCACCCTTATATAGATAGGTGGGCCCCTCCTACCCATCTATATTTATCTAGGGGTCCTATATATCTATATAAAAATGAGAGAGAATGTAGGGGACTGCCCGTATCTATCCTAAACCATCCTTACCTGAACCATATCTTGAATACAATATTCAATTACTTGTATATTGGGTTAGATTATTACCCAAGCCATATATTGAATACAATACCTGAGTACTTGTATATCAGGCTGGATATTTATCTATAGGGCCCAAGCCATATCCCTCTTTAGTAAAGGTACCTGAGCCATATCTTAAATACCTAATAGAGAGTCAATCAATGCCAAATATATAGGGCTTATAGAAAAGACAATATTTACTATATAGATAGATAGTGCTTATATTAAAAAAACAACCAGATGAATGACCAATAAGTAGCCCTATATCTCTATTTGGTCTCAACTATAATACTACTCTACTTAACATATCACCAACCAAAAAACTAGTCGGTGATTAGCTAACCATATCAATTAGTATCTATCCATTTAGATTAGCTGGCAATCCCATATCTATATAGCACTCGATATCTATTTAGGTACACTCGACATCCATATGGGTACACTCATCCCCCTATATCTATATGACACTTGATAGATACACTCATCATCCCCCTGTCTATATATGACACTCAATATCTAGTTGGGTACGCTTGAGAGAGACACTCAATTAGTTGGTACACTGCCTCCCTATAATTATCCACCCCTTAAATTATATAATTTCATTGGCACCCCACATGTAGATTGATTAATGATGAGTACATTTCCATCAATGACAAGATAGATGGGTACACCTCATGATGAGCTATGATCCAACATGGGTTCCCATATGATTTGATTTTAGCCTCTTTCTATTGCTAGGCTTGTTCTCTTTCTCTCTTATTTTGGGAACCATAAATATTTATAACAAAAATTGGGTTCTGACCTCAATGAAAGTACTTTATAGATTAGGTATTGGTTGTGGACCGGATTGATTTCATAGTAGTTTGATTAAGGATCCCATAAGAATCCCATTACTCTAACCATACCTATGGCATCATTCCCTATCATTTCTCTTATGAGACTTATTAAAATACCCTTGTTATGATCTGATAGATGTTCCATTTTTGTTTCTTGTAGCATCACTATGTTTGGGTTATACCGAGTAGTCAATTGGTTCAATGTTCTCTTTTTGGATGGGCCATGTAGGAGCATTAGGATATAATTCATTTTAATGATATAAATACAATAAATTATACTTGATTATAGTGTTAAGAGATCTATGAGAGCTTATAAGGTCAATAAGAAGCCTTGGATGCTTTAATGGTCTTATTCATAGGTTAATTTGGACATTTGAAATGTTTGTATAGGATTTTAAAGAATATGATCATGTGTAAAGGGTATGAACCCTTTAAAAGGGTCCTATAAGGTCTAATGACATGTTTTAAACATATTTTACTCCCTATGTAAATGTAAATCATATTATGAGCCTACCTATAAGCTAAACCTATGTTGGGAAAGGCTAAACAAGGCATAAGAAGAGATAATTCAAAGAAGATTATGTTTAGTATGACTGCTAGAGAAGAGACAAGTTGAATCATATAAATAGGATCCTAATAAAGTAAACAAATAAATATAATTTTTAATCAAGAGGAGTGAGTGGCATAGAGGGGTGAATAAGGCCTTTTGGCCTGTGTTGTGTAAACAAGATTGTGTAAAATGATCAATAAAGGAAGCTTATTTGATATGAAGGTATGTTTTATGGAGGAAAAATATTTGTTCACATGTTTTTGTCTTCATTTCATATTTTATAATAAATATAAGGTGAATTTTGAATGATAAGATATGTAAAAGAGTTGTGGACAGTTTGCCAAGAAAAAATAGAGGTCCGTGTAATCAAAAGAGTAATTTTCTTATGAATAAA
This sequence comes from Torreya grandis, assembly GCA_037957365.1. Classification (NCBI taxonomy): domain Eukaryota; kingdom Viridiplantae; phylum Streptophyta; class Pinopsida; order Cupressales; family Taxaceae; genus Torreya; species Torreya grandis. The sequence goes on from JARHVA010000011.1 coordinate 904,271, forward strand.
AGGTGTGTTGTTGCTTAATTTGTTTTACTCACAAAATTATTGCTTGTGTGAATGAAATCCAACTTAGTTTGAAGATAATTTATACTTCATCCAAAGTTATTACTAGTGAAACCCTTTAAAAACTTTGTTTATTCATATATATAGTCATACAAGCTAGTTAGAAGAGTGTATAAACATTTGTATGGGATTCATCCTATGATTGGGAAGGTTAGAAGAGATCCTTAAGATCCTGTCAAAGGTACTAGATAGGATATAAAGTCCCTAAACTCTATGAACAAAGGTTAATAATCTCTTGGCCTCTACACACATAGAGGAAACCATAAAACAAAGTTTTTAAGTATAAAAAGACTTATAACCTGGAAACCAGCTAATGAAGTCCTTTGAAACTCCATTAGTAGTTGTTAGAAGATCACTGGAAGCTAATCCAAGTGTTTTTATATTGATTATATCTCAAAAATGCCAGATATAGTTGACTGAGTACTATTTCACCTATAGGTGACCACCGAGAAAGCTTAGGAATTTTTAAAAATTGATTATTTGCTTTGTTATGTAGTTCCAAACTTTGTATGAAGGGTTTTTAATGTTGTGTCATTATTTAAAAATGTCTAGATATGTGATATAAGTCATTTGGTAATGAAACCTAGTCAAGATTCTTCAAGAAGACATATTAGGCCTACATAGACCTAAAGAGCAAGGTTTGCGATTGAGTTTATTCTCTTTTGAGAAACAAAAAATAAGATTGGTTTCTCATGATTATAGATGATCCATGACATTTACAAAAATCATTCAGGAAACCATTGAGGTGAATTTCGAGAAATGATACCTTTGTAAAGATATAAAGGGACCTATTTACAATCTTGTAGCAATATGGGATTGGCCCAAGTTTCATTATCATTTAGTGACATAATTGGTGCCTTGAATCTGTATAAAGGTCTATTATCATTAACTTGAGCCACCTTAGGCACTATGAAGTTATTAAAAAAATAAATTAAGGTTAAAATTGGTAGTTTACAAACCTTTTTACACAGAGAGGTAGAAATAGGCCTAATAGGCTAATGAGAGTTGAGTTTATCATCTAGGGTTTTGAGGTTAGATTTATTCTTAAGAAACTACAAAGTTGATTTAAATTATTGTTATAACCTCATATCCTTGTTAAAGGAAGTGAGAATATGTATTTTATTTCTCTAGGGGTTGATAAAGGATTTTGTGTAAGGTAGATTATTATCTTGGAATTGAGTATATTATTTAAGGTCATTGAGAGAGTGTATTATGATATGAATATAAATATTCTTGTAACAAATCAAGATATAATACTAAATAAACATAGATAAAAATAAGTTCATATAATAATATATTATTTTTGTTACAATAAGGAAGGAGGCCTATAAGTGGTTTATATTAGTTCAAATCGGTTATATACAAAACAAAAGACATAATGTACATGATACAAGTCAGATAGAATAAAGTGAATAATGGATAGATTTGATGGAGTGCAAAGTTTTATTGAATGACAAATCTAAGTAAGTAAATAAGAGTATATTAGGATAGTGTCCGAAAGGTGTGAGATTGTCATCAAGGGGGCATTAAGACCCCTTATATTCCAAAAGATTATCTGCATTAAGGAAGGTTATTCTGCTTGGTGCTCACCAAGAGGGTGTCTACTTGAATTTGTGTTCTTGATCCAATGGCTTCCATTGATTATTCATGCAACTTTTTCTTTTTATGGGGTCACCCTCTCCCTCTCCTTCTAAAGTTTCCTATGGAGTTTAGGTTTGAATTTTACATGACACCCATATTTTCCTCCTTTGTTTCAGAATCTAACTCATCTTCATCATTTAGGCTTGTCTAATTTCCCTTGTGTTTATGGCCTTTTGTTATTATTTTTCCTTTTGTATATTTTCCTTGAAGATTGTTTACCTTTTGTTGATTTGGATTTCCTATACTTGGCTATTTGAGGAGAATCTCTAGATCCTCTTTGAATCCATACTTTATTGTAATATGTTTTGTCTCCATGTTTTTTTGTTTCTCCTTAGGTTGAATTTCTAGAATATATTTTGTTCCCTCCGTTGAGGTATATTTTTCATTGATGGATTTTTCACTATCTTTTAACATGTGTTTTTTAACCGTTTTATTCGTATTTTTTATAATGTACCTTCTTTTCATCTTGACAAATCCCTCTAAATATTTTTTAGTTGTTTCAGGTACTTTCTACATAATAATAATTTCCTAAAGTGTTGGGCATTCTTTGATGAGATGCCCACTTTCATGACAGCTTCTATAGTGGACTGAAATACTCTCGTAGTCTAAATATTACACCCATTCCATTTCTCTTGCCTTAAGTGTCATGTTATTGGGGAGGGGTTATGTGAGATCTAGCTCCACATAGATTCTACCATAATTGTATAGGCCTTTACCATTATATGGTTTTGATATATCAATAGGTTTACCAATAATATTAGTAATGATTTCAAAGACATGCCTAAATAAACATTCTTACAGTAGTGCATACATCTGGATCTAGATAGATGTCACAGTTGGGAGTTATTCCGTCAGCTTAAAGGTTGTGTGTTAGTGCTTCATGAAAATAATTGCATTTCTGAAGAAGTAAGGCCCTCTTCCAAACACTTTTTCTCTATTTAATTAATTGGAAAAAAATCCTATGAAGTACCTTTTAGCATAGGTTTTTATTTTGTATTATTTATCCTTCTTCTAATTTCTTCTAGTCCATGCATGCAATTCCTTTAGAGGTAGATTAGGCTTATTCCATGTTGTCCTGCTATAATCCTCATATTTCCATCGGATCTAGTAGGGAGATAGGTTTTCATCAAAAGCTTGTATGCATGTTCTTCTACCTCCATTTTTTGGATCTTGGATCTTCTTCTTCCCAGCTACCTTCATTAGGGCATTAAAATTTGTCTCTGAAACCAAACTATTTGCTCCAACCACCATTTGTTTAAAGGATTTTTTTTTTAGGGGAGGGGGGAAGAAATCTTTCCCTCCCCTCTAGTATTCTTTCAGAAGACTGCCAATTAATTTGGTTCCTTATTTGTTTCGATTAGTAGGCAAAACTATAAACCCAAATGGAAAAATCTTCAAACCCTAGCAAAGCTCATTTTCTCTAAACACATTTCTTTTTGTCTATCACCATGCCTCTAGCTTTGATTACATGTATAATATGGAAATATATATAAAATATGTATCATTAAATAAGAAAGGATCATGAAGAGGAAAGTGGAGATTAAAAAACATTAAAAAATGAAATAGTATTTCATATTCTTCAAATTTATAAATAAAATAAGCAAAGATATTTCCTGTAAGCACATGTTATCTTTTCCTACTAAACAATTACATAACATTTCAACTTTACTCTAAATTCTATTTTTCATTAAGTCTTTCTATGTTATTACGACCTTCCTTTCCTACAATAATTATCAAATACAAAGGCATAAGAGAGGTAGGGGTTATATTTCATGAGTGTCCATTTATTATTTTTTAGGGAACTCTATAAAACTAGTCACCTTCCTCAAAACCTTAGTGGGGGAGTTGAAACTACAAATGTATAAGGAAAGTGGTTAAGGATTTCATGTCTTGATAGTTCATACAAATCGTTATTATAGCTCAAGAAAGTGGTTGTTCTAGGACATGTGTTCAGGATTAGTATGGGTTTTAAGTGTTTGTTACTTATCAAGCCCTTCAGTGTCTAGTCTATATGACTTTTGATGATAGGATGAATTCTTGATGCGTTAATAAATGCTTCAAATTTCCTCAGACTCTTTAACCCATGTTATAAATGTTTGAATTAGTTTCTTTGACACATATGAAATATATCTCTAACATATCATAAATGTATTAATGTACCTATATATTTATAGATTCATCGAATTATAAATGAGGACCCTCTTGGTTTACATGTTGGAATGTAATAGGTGGGAAAGCTGACAAATCAATGCCACATGACATGGAAGGTTCAAGACAAAGGTATACAATTCCTAACTCTCGAAATATACACTATATGTCTATAAGACCCCATACCCATACACTACATTTATGGTTCCCATTATTATATTATGTATGTTTTTTAAGAAAATCTTAAAAATCTGAGGAAGCATGAAGGGAAGGGAGAAAGGGGAGAGAGAAAATGAAGGGGAAAATTTTAAGAAACATCCAAAAAAAAAATTGTTAACGAGAACCTAATCCAGACCAATAATCAAGACAAATAATTAAATAAAACATAAATATCTTAAATAATTCAATTTAAACTAATAAATAATATATATCAAAATTAAACTAAACAAAAATAAAATGTTACCAAAAGAAAGATATAAAGACAATCCACAAAAGTATAATATGAAATTGATAACTTGAAGCAATTTATCCAATTATCAATAATCGAGATGAATAATTGAATAAAACATAAATACCTTAAATAATATAATTTAGACTAATAAATACCATGTACCAAAATTAAATAAAACAAAAACAAGATGTTACCAAAAGAAAGATATAAAAACAATCCACAAAAGTATATATGAAATTGACAACGTGAAGTAATTTCTCTAGTTGTCATTAGTTGAGGGTTCTAAAGGGAAAACAAGTTGCATTTTCCAAGAAGATGTGATTTATATGATGTTTTGAATGCAACACCATAATATATCAAGGACATGTGGAGCATAATTGGTGGAAACTGGTGTTTTTATGTTGGGTTAAAGCTTATATCTTGAGCTCAAAATATTTTCTAATGTGTGCTCAAGAATTCTTGATCTCTTTGCAAGTTTGGAATCTGTCTGATTCTCCCTCTTCTTTTATTTCCAATTTTTCCTCTGGTATTAAGGTTTAGGGTCTATCTAATTCCCAATTTATCCTCTTCACTTCCATCCTCTATTTTTATCTCATCCTCCTCCTCCGTGCTTATCTAGTTTTTTGGGAACCACTGTCCTTCCCCTTATCCTTTTCCTTTTTGTTGCATTCCTTTTTTCTCATTTACCTTTTGTTTATCTTCTTTTCCTATGTTCCCTTCTTTAGGTAGATTTTCAAGGTCCTCTTTGAAACCATAGTTTGGTGTTATATAATCCCCCTCCTGTCTTTTTTGATTGTCCTATCGCTGTTTTTTTGGTATCATTTCTAATCCTTCCATTACTATTCCTTCCTCCATCCTAGAAACTTTACTACCGTTTGGGACATATTTTCAGTCATTTTATTCTTGTTTTGAATAGTATGTTGTTTCTTTGGTTTTATAAAATCCTCTAAATCCGTTTATGTGGCTTCTAGTGCTTTCTTTGGTATATTACTTTTTTGAAGTGCAGGGCATTCCGTAATTAGGTATCCATATTTGTGACACCCTTTGCATCTGTAAGGAATACTTTCATAATCCAAATCTTGGATCCATTCCATCTCTCCTGCTTTTGGCGTCACATTCTTAGGCAAGGTCTTGGTTAGATGTAATTCCACACATATCCTTGCATATTTGGATAAGTACTTTCCATGGTGCAACATGGATACATATATTGGCCTACCTGTCATATAAGTAATGGTTTTGAAAACATAACTTGACTAAAATTCTTATGGGAGAGCATATAGTCTGATCCACACTGGTACTCTTATTTGTAACTCTTATGTTGGTTTGAAAGGTGTGTGCTAGTGCTTAAAAAATAGCCCCACATTCCTAAAGAAATATGGTCCTCATTCAAATACTCTATCTCAATCAGATTCATTTGCAAATATTCGGATGAAGTATCCTTTGGTGCATGTTCTCAATTCAAATTCTATGTTTGTCCTCTAGTTCCTCTTAGTACATGCATGCAACTCTTATAGTGTTAAAAAGGCACCCATGAATTTATAGATGCTCTTGCCATACAAGCAAGCTATATATATTTTATTTTCACTAGATATAACATAGCAATCAGATTCTCCTCTGTTAACTGCATGCATGTCCTCTTAGGTCCATCTATCTATCCTTTTGTCTTCTTTTTCCCTACTGCCCTCATTAGGGCATCGATCTTCATCTCTAAAACTGATGATGTTACTCCTATCACCATCTACCTGAAAGATGGTCTTAGGGGGGGAAAATATTCCCCCTAGCCTAAATATTATTTATGATGCCACTCCAATCTCACTTATTTCTTGGCTTGATCTTTTATGAAAAAACTAATTTGTACTACTTGAAGTCATCAAACCCTAGTTCCTCTGATTCTGTAACATTAGAACTATAATAAATGTACATTGACATCAAGTGGAATATAACAAATTAATCAACTAAGTTAAATTCTCAACATCATCTCGATCAAAAAAATTATGATTGTTCTAAAAAAATTATTCTTCCATTATGAATATTATAAGATATTGAAGAATTGCATTAAAAGGTGGCATCCTATAAGGTTATATTTGGAGTTTAATAAAAACACATAACTACAAACCTTTATATAGTATTGGTCAATAGATGGATATGGAAAATGTTTAATTTGGTAGTGCATTGATAGATCTTCTCATATAATGATAAACTAATTTATATTTACTAATGATGTGTAGTCACCTCTAATATGAGTGTCGATGCACAATGAGTTTTTCAAGAATATCAATTGTTATTACATAAATAAGTATATATAAAATCTTGTAGTTTACAGGTGTACTAATAGGTCTTCATAGAGATTGATGCATTAATTTATACATATTGCTCGATGTAGACACCTAAAATCTAAATGGTGTAGGCATGTATTGATTATTGCAATAATCTCAATTATGGTTGCATAGACAAAAATGGAAAATATTTTACTCTTTAGGTGCACTTACATATCTCTCAATGAATGATAAACTATTTTTTGTGTACCGATGGATATGTAGTCACCTATAATTTGAGTGGTGTAGGGTGTTTGTTATAAGAATATGAATTATGACTACAGAGACAAAGATGGAAAATATTATATTTTGAAGGTGCATTAATAGATTATCTTAGAGAATGATGAACTAATCTATATGTACCAATGGATGTGTAGTCACCTTTAATCTAAATGGTGTAGGGTCTTATTGCAAGAATACTACATAGACTAAGATGTAAAATCTTTGTACTTTGCAAGTGCAATGATATATCTTATCAGAGAATGATGCACTAATTTATACATATTAGTGGATGTGTAGTCACCTCCAATATGAGTTTTGTAATTTGACGGATAAGTAGAATTGTGCAATTTTTGGGTTTACTCAAGTATATTTTTGTAAATCTCAATGTAAAGCTTAAATATTTAGACCCTTTCAAATTTACAAAATTTAGCAACAACATCATCTTATTTAATTTATAGTTATTCATTTGTACATCTTTTATCTTTATATAATCAATCATGACCCCTTCAAAAAAATAAATGAAAGTTATAAAAAATGAGGAGCAAAGGGAGGAAGAAGCCAACAAACAACTAAAAAAATGAAAAATAAGGCAAAGGTGGTCAAGTTCCAAACAAGCTCTTATAAGAACTAGGATGAAAAGATAGGGCATGTGACATTGATGACTATAAAGACAACAAAGATGATGAATTATGGAAAGGGGATAAGGAGATAGAGTATGAAGACAAGGAACTGCCTTCCCCCATTTCTTCCAACAACTCTATCTTATCATACGAGTCCCCAAAAGAATACAAAAAGCAGACTATAAAAACTACTCATGGGACCATGATAGTTTTTGGGAGCACCCAAGATGCAATGATAATAAAGGTGATGACATGTTATTTTATATTAATTAGTCATATGACAATTTCTATATCTTCATATTGGTTGTAAGGTCGGCCTATAGAGTATCCATAGCCTAAGTATGGTAAATATAGAAGGTAGTAGTAAATAGTGGATCACCATATTACAAATTATGTTCTTATTGCAAGGTTTTGGAGGTTTTCCACTTGAAGTGGCTCGACCATATATTTATATTATCCTGCTCTTTTATCAATCATTTGTGTTATGATATGTTATATTTTGTGTGTATTCTTGAAATTTGTAGGAGGAAAAATTAGATTTCCAATACAAATTATCTACTGGTGTGAATTAATCATGAGGAATTCTTGTGCCTTTAAAAAAAAAAAAAACATATATTGATTTTTTATTAGAATGAAAGGGGATTAGTTTTCATAGTGCCTTTTGATTTTTATATATATTTTATATACTAAATATTTTTTAATAATAATTTAATTTGTAATTTAAATTAGAAAAAATAGGATGTGAAAGTTAAATAATAATAATTATACAACATGATGCATAGTCCATAGTTTAAAAAAAATGAGACCAATTAATCCCCTTTTGACACATGTTAAGTTAATAATGTTTTGACACGTGTTAAGTCAGTAAAGTAATGCTATAACTAATTAGGTTTGGGTTTGCATATAAATTTTAGATGGGGGATTTACGTGAATCCATTTTTATTATTTAGTGAAAACATATTTTTAACATGCTTTATAAGTTAATTTCTTAATGGTTAACCTATGATATTTTTTATTTCATTCCTCATGTATTTTTTGGTAATAATCACAAAGCAATGCGAACCACTTAAAACTAAATAACATGACTTTATTTAAAGAATTAAAACAAATAAAATTACCCTCTCATTAACCTAGACATTATATTTATGCTTGGCACAATCGCATAGAGATTTGTGTTATAGTTAATAACCATAAATTTAAAAGGGCTCATCAAACATAGATAAAAAAAGGGGGAAATCAGTTTCATTTGTTTAATTTTGTTCCCAGAAAGATAAGAGGGAATAATTAGTGTTTTTTTCATTACTAACAATTCAATCTATCATTATTAGTGATTCCCCAACAGATCTTGAAAGCCAATGGTAGGAAAGTAAATTCAACCACTAGATTGGCTACCATACTAACAACTATCTAGGAGAAATGGTGCAACAAAACATGTTCTATCAATCAATGCATAATTTTATTCCAAGCAAGAGGAAAGTCTAGTAAGTTGATATTTTGAGTTTTAAACATAACTCTTATTCCATTTAGGATTATTATATTTTACATTCTTAACATACTTTTTTTAATATTTTTTCATTCTAAAATTGCAATACTAATATATTTGTATAAAAATCCTCAACCCTCTTCAAATTAGACAAAACTTATTTAGTTGGAAATAGGCTAAAGAAAAATGTTGGAAAGGTTTTCATATTGTTTGGTATGGAAATCATGAGGGAGAGAGATAGAGGATGTCCATATTGATTTTTACATACCTCTCCACACCCCAAATGTTCCCCTGTGCAACCTTGACTGACCTATTGACTTGCCTCATGAGTACTATCTATTCCCTCGTGGCACAGTCGAAATACCCATTTGGTTTAATGAGGCACCAGGCATTTTGAAAGACATAAATGGTGAATGTTTTATGGAGCATCTTTCCTAGGTGATCAAATACCTTGCCAATACCAAATCCTTAACCCATCTTGACTGGACATTTTTTTGCAAAGAATAAAAAATGCATATTTAACCTCTTGTTAAATGAATATGAACTGAATCTCATTGATGAAAATACCAACACATACATTGGTAATGCTTTAAGAAAGGTAAGGAATGTGGCCTATAAAAAAAACTAGATCTTAATAAAAGTATATATGCACCACCCATTAAACTAAGGAGGGATGGAAAAATATTATTGCAAAATGGAAAGAAAATAGAAAAAGGGCTACACATAAGGGAAAAATGTGGGTATCTCAAGTTCATCGAAAATAGGATTCAAACGAACCATGTTACTCATTACACAAGTTAAAAAGGACTTAAATTAGTGTTACTTGATTTTTTATGTTTTCTATTTTTTCTCTTCGTTTAGAATAATTTATTGTTGAATGATGAATGTCTATTATTTTTAATACTTTTTAAAACATAAGATGTTTGAACATAGACCAACTGGAGTTGACATTTGATAACTTAAAAATAATAGGTTGCAGTAATATGTCATCACAACATATGTAAGTGAATTAACAACATTTTGTTTTTTTAAACATTTTTAATTTTTTATTCTTTGTTATTTATTTTTAATATCTTTTATCTTTCAGGAAGCAAACTTTAACATCTTGCCACTTAATGATCACATATAAGTGTCGATGAAGGAATGTTAGGCAACACATCTAAGACACATTAACATTATAGAAGACATCCAAGTAAGTATTAATTAACTACATTTTTAAAATTAATTAAATATTAATTTAAAATTATTTTTTAAAATAATAGCTAAATTATTTGTATTTCAACTCTTATGTAGGTAAAATCACACACCTCTCTAAATACACCCTGTTGTATGTTATTCGTAATATTATTATATTTCAACTATTATTTTTTAAAATTTAAAACTTGATTTTGAATACAGTTTTGTAGGCCATAAAGATATGTTCAACATAAGAGGATGATGACAATGATGATGGGGATGGTGGTGGTGGGATTGTAGTAGGTGATGAGGAGAAGGAGGAGGAAGAGGAGGAGAAGTTATAATATTAGAGATGTTTTTAATTTTCTATGATGGGATGATCCCTTAATATAATTTATAATCTATTGTTTGATCATTTTTAATTTATTTTTTTAATGACAATTGTGGATATTTTAAAGATAATACAGTCTTATTTAAGTTTAAGTGCATTAAAAGAATATTTTGTTTTATTAAAATTATTTTCTAAAATTTAAATTTTGATTACTAGTTGTTAAAAACTGAATGAATTAATAATATGATTTATGCATTTTGTTTGAAAAATACAGTTAATAATTTATATTTTTAATATTATTTAGATATATTTATTTTTATAAATAAAATTAAGTATATAATTGTTGTTGTTTTTTAGACATATCTTGGCACAACTTGCATCACTTGGAACATACCTAGACACAACTTGCTTTGGCTTCAAAATTCTTCATAGATTTGATACATGAACGTTTGACATACTATGCTTGACATAAATACTAATGCAAAACTTTCCTGGTAAAAAATACAAAGTTTTCAAAAAATGCACAAAAATGAAATCAAATTCAAACTCTTCATACCAATTTGACTAACATGGAATTTTTTGACTCAAAATATTCTAACATAGAGAGCATCATTTTAAAATACCTAAAAATTTGGTTTCAAAACCATCCATAAACATGTTGATGCTAGTTTTAGAGTTGTATCAATTTTTTCGATGCAAATTTTCTCAACGAAGATCATGCATCGTGATTTTTTTCTTTTAATAATGTTAATTTTATTTGTTTTTATCACAAAAAGTGACATAGAAACATAATAATATACTATTGTAAGTAACACCCTTATTTATTTTTATTTTTTCCCCCTCTTGTCTTCCTTTGTATTATTCGTTGATTTTTTTGATGGGTAATGTCTTTTAAAATTTCCTTACCTTTATCTTTGAGTTTTAGTTGGTACACAACTTCACATATTAGGATTATCCACCTATTAACATGGGTTATATTATTTATTTTATATGTTATTTTTGAATCATATAGCACCTCAAACTTGTACACTTGAAAAATACATATCATGGATGTACCTTTAATTTCTAGATTTTTCTATTGTCAAAAGACTCGTATACATAATCTATATGTGCCTAATTGCTTATCTCTTAGTCTGACCAATGCTATTCTGATGACCCAGGCCTTCTATCTTGCTCAGAATGTTATAAACCTACTTGCCTTCCATCTATACAAGTTTTGAACCTGCACCTATTTTTCAACTACCTAGACACTTGCATCCCAATTAGATGCCTACATCAACGTAGTGTCTTATCGCAATGCAAGTGTCCAGTGCCCTAAATTCATCCAATTGATAAATGAAATGTACCAAAAAGGTTAGCATAAGTGATTTAATGTGAGATATTCTCCAAAGGGATTGGTATAAATATAATATCAATCCTCATTCATTCCTCACCTAACACATACCAAAAAGTACTCAATGAAGCACTCAAGTGAGCAAATCTTCCCTGTTTTCCCTTATTTCCATTTTAGTCAATGGGAAAACATATCTATATGTTTGAATTATTGAAGGAACACTCCAAGATCTATATTTTCTAATTTACAAGCTAGATCATTATTGTACTTGCTTATCACACATCTCATGATTCACACATATACCAACATGTAGGTGAGAACTACATAAGTCTAAGGCCCTCTTTGGATTATTGGTTATGGAGGCAATGTTCATTGACATATGGGTCTTTGGAGAAGCTTGACGCCATATGCCCACTAACCCATTTTTCCCACAACCACTATGAAGATGAATAGCTAGAGTTTTTTCTATTTAACAAAGAGTGACAGTCCATGACCCAAATCTAAATGCACCAGAGTGAAGGTGACACATAACATAGAAGCATCCACATAATTTATCTAGTTTTAGTATGTATTTTTTACTAGACACCTATGTCTAAGTCAAATAGTAAAATCAACGTAATTGTCTTAGGTCGAGATAAGTGTCCACAACTACAAAGGTCAAATTTCCAAAATTAGGGGATCGTTATAGAATCTAAATCTAATCCACTTTCTACATGTTCTAGATCGAGATATGTGTTAGCATCAAAATTAGCTAAGTATCCTCTTTTATTTATCATTTCAATATTTAACATAGTTGTACTTTCTATCTTTAACATCTCAACATAATAAATTCATTATATATTTTATATGAGTTTCACTAACAATTGGCCTACTTTAGAGATAATCTACCATCTTTGTGCCCTAGGCTATCTCTACCCATTTAATCCTATATTCCCCATATTTTACATTTTAGGATTAAACATTTCATGAACTTGATTCATGTGAATACAAAAAAATTCTAATTCCTAGGGTTTTTAGTTAGCTAGGCTTTTGATTTATTTTTCAAATTTTGTAATTTTTCTTTTCTAAGTAATGAAAAATAGTAATAAAAAACATGATTTCAAATGGAAGATAAAGAAGCATGGATCACTCATCTCAATAATAACAATAGATTAATAAATGCATTTTTGTAAATTACAAGAGATGAAATTGGTAAGCATGACAAGGCTAAGGCTTCCTCACCAAGTGATGGTGGCTCTTTAGAATAAATTATTATCACTTTGAGTTATACCCTTGAACAGGTTTATTTCAGGACCTCTTCACCCAATTGACATAATGGGATATTTCTAAGGTTGTGGGTGGACTATGACTATGGAGAACCTCTAGAGAGGGCTAGGTCCCTTGATACAACTCCTAAAACTAACACTAAGCTACTCAATTGGTTAGGAAAATAGAGAGAAAACTAAAAGTAAAGAGAGGTGATACACCAAAATCTTGACCTTCACTTATGCACTTATGAAGTGAAGCAAGAATAATTAAACTACACAACACCGACTTAAGGTTCTCCTTACATTGATGTTTCAACATGGAGGTCTTGGGAGATGTGTGAATAAGGAGGGACAACCAAGAGGTCAACTGGACCAATATTAGTGGCAAATTTCCACATATAATTCCCTACACAACTAGCTAAAACACTTCATGTGACCTAAAAAAAAGTCAACTTACTTGAAAAAAGGTAAGGATGAGAGGAGAAAATAGAGGGAGTTAGGACACTACCACTATCAATCATGCACAATCACAAGCATACATTGAAAGTAAACTTGAAGAAGGCTAAAACCAACTTATTATTCATCTTAGAAGGTAAGAACAAGTGTTAACTTGAGCAGGGCTTCACCATAATCAGATCGAGGATCCATTTGCAAGCCATTCTAGTCCAATTATATAGAATAAATGAGAGAGAGAGAGAGAGAGAGAGAGAGAGAGAGAGAGAGAGAGAGAGGATGTAGATTCATGAAAGTAATAAAATGGTCTCATGACTCCTTTTGTCCATGTGTTGGCTTGGTGTGACAATAGTCTTCATGAAAGGGTGGCATAGTTATTGAGTGAGGAATTACAATTCATTTTTTAAGGGTAGTTACAAACTAATCTCTTGACCTTGATTCTCATTGCATGATTACACTACCTCCATGTCTCATCATGGATTTCAATTATTTGCTACGTAGCTCATGCTCTCCATTAGATTCAAATCTTATTGGTCATTATGATATCTAACTCATGCTTGTACATATTCAAATTTGATGTTGTAGTTTTTATTAGACATTTTTTAGTATCTTTAAGAACATATTCAACTCCTTATAAGGTCTCTATGATGGTACCTGGCTGAAAATAGTTTTTAGACTTCTCCTTAGGTTTTTTATAGGTAAGACCAAGGTTTTCCAAGTTGTATAACATAGGTGTATCAGGCCACATCTTTCATCACTGCAAGTACAAGGTAGTATATAACGAAAATACTTTTAGACTATATTGAGAAAAATTGTAGAGGATTGTGTCTATCTTTATGATCTCTCGACCTATGAAGCCAACAAGAGGCCTATGCATAAACCCTTCAACACTACATCTAGACTTGACATAGGCTTGAATATGACTTAAAGATTCATTTTAAATTATATTATATGACTACAATGTGCTTGAAGATCTGTATTCCATTAGATGACCTTGAGAAGGTTTGCTAACATCATTCTCTCTCAGTTAACAACGAGCAGTCTTCACTTAGTCTCATTTAGTGACTTGAAAGTTATTATTTCACCATGGATACCTATTTTATGCATGAGAGAAGATCATGGAACTTATGTCCAACCTTGGAGTGTCTCTCCTAATCATTAATAAGTTCAAACACAACCACAAGCATGAAATTAGGCCTAAAAAGTACCATTTTAGGCCATTTTCTTGTCCTTATCCTCCACACGTGCTAAAGGTATTGCTATAATAGGTGACAAATAGGTGTGATAACATAATAAAAGTGTTTTAAAATCCACTCAATTACATTTGATTCACTTAAAGGGCTTTTCTCAGTTATTGACCTCCATTGGGCTTTTTAATGAAGATTTGACCTCTTCATCTTCTTAACAATGATTCATAAAGTACATGGGATTGATTGGTAAAAAAATGAAATTAAATTGGAGTAAATATACATTAATAACATATACTAACACCATTATTATGTGTGCATATTCTCATCATACTTCTCACGTGGGAAAAGAGCCCTTCATAAGCTTGCAAGCTTATATATCACTATTCAAAATGTTGTTTAGGCAAAATAAGTCATATAAATAATTGTTTATTATTATAAATGACTATTTGAGGTCTGATACATACATTATAAGGTATTAATATATTTATCCAAAGTATTTAATCCCTAAGATAGTCCTAAACCTTGATTTGTCCCTGTTTAGGGTTTGTGAGTAGCTTGGCATTTCTGACCTTAGGGCCTTCTTTTGGTGTTTCCTTCTCACCACACAGAGTCATAACACTCCTTAAACCATATTAATTTCCCCAAAAACTCATCAAAATCCTACAATATTCTTTTTAAACTTTAAATTTTCATTACTCATCATACTTATACTTGCAACATGATCTTAATCTCTCATGTAGGCCTACATCTTGTCAGAGTCTAAAAATGGCTCTTCTTATGTGGTTTTTGTCTAAAAAAGAATTAAAAAAATTAAACCATATATTTAGGGTATAAAAAATTTAATATTCACCTACAAAACTCAAATTTAATACACAAAGGTAGTCATCTCTCTTTATTCTTTATGTGTAGGCCTGTAAGTAGGCATTTCGGGCTTAAAACCTCCTACAAACCCAATATAGAGTTGAAATCCCATGATATTATGACCTTGAAGGATATTTTGAGTAAATTTGGAGTTTATTTTAACTATTTTGAGACTTTCAAAAATGAGGAAACATACGTAAATTTTCAAGAATCTCTCATTTCAAACTTGCAGGACTAACACAGTCCACTTGAGGTGTATACATCACTGTCTTCTTTTACCATTATTGATCTCTATATTCTTGGAGTAATTGATGTTAGATAAATTATGATAAAAAAACTAAAGATTTTATTAGAGGCCTCATTCATGAATTTAGTTTTGGCTCTTGTATTTCCACACTTGAAACCTGGTTCAAGCACTCTTCCTTAATGACCTTCATGGCCTGTTACCTGCAACTGCTTATCCAAGATGATGATGGAGAGTTAACCAATTAATTGGATTTTTATATGAGTGTCTCATACATTTCATCCATAAGTTATCCAAATCATATCTTAAATATGTTATTCCCTAAAACATAAAAAATGCTTGCCCATATGATTGTGTTTCTCTCTCTTGAGGACTATGTGCTTGAAACAGTCCTAAGATGCTACCTTGGAGATGAATATAGGCATGATAAGAAATGTGATAGTATGTGATGTATTTATTAAAATTAGAATAATGTGTCTTACCCTAAAAAATCTCAAAATGTCTCATAATATTAGCTTTACTCAAGACTTACCTATACGCTCTAAAAAACTATTCAGACATAGCCTTTTATTTGCCCATAGAGATTTGATCTATGGTTGCATGCATTGACTTTAATGTTTTAGGATATGGTATACATACTTAAATTTATCTAAAATCACTAACATGCACCCATCGAGCTCCAAAATTCAATAGAAAGGGAAAACTGAACCTGTGGGGTTTAGCTAGGGTTTTAGGCTTCTTAACTTATTAGCGATTGTTCATAAAGTTGGGGGACTTAAAACCTAAACTCATGGATGAAATTTTAAGGGAATAATGGGACCTTATTACACCTAGTATCACTTTGTCCAACTCTCCTTCTCCTTCATTAACCATGCATTACAAACTACCCTTTGTTGTTATACCAATGACCCAAGGGAGACTTTGAGTAGGTTTTTTGCCTTCTTTGTCTTGTAAAAACTATTTGAACATGGTTTTTGAGCCTAATAAGGTTTTATGAGGTTGAATGAGTCTCTTATTAATCTACACCATGGTCCACCTTGAGATTAAATGCCTTGACTCAATGTAGAAACCTGTAAAATTTTCTCTTCATCAAAGAATTTATTTATTTAGAGGAAAATTTTGCAATACCTGCATATAAGATGTCAAATGAAGTTTACTCTGACTTGTACCAAGGCCTTATAACATGAAAAAAGGCTCTTTTTTCCTAATTATGCCTACCATTTGTTACATGATGTTCTATTTTAGAGTTAGAGCAAAGAATATAAAGATATCAAAGTGAGTATACGTTAGAAAATGGAGAGAACCAACATCTTAGCTGAGTGTTCAAACCAAATGAAGTATAAAAGATCCTCAATAAGTGTCAAATGACTTATTTGACCTCTACATGATTTTTAATATCCACCCTTGATATCTCACAAAGGGACTCACTTTATGACATGTAACATATAATAAAACAAACAAAGTTGAAACCTTAATCTCTCCAAACATACCTTAAATCATGCTAAGGTTTGAGATGCCAATTGTTACTATCTTACCAACCTTGAATTTAGATTCATCACTCACTATGAGCACCATGTAATCTTGGAAAGTCACCATGCCAGTGTTCTCACCATGGATCATCATTTTATGAACTTTTCACAATAACCTTAAATTCTCCAAAAATACCTTAACTTATACTAAACTGCATTGCAAAATACGTTATAAAAGATCAAGGTTGATTGAGCTAGACACATACCATGGACCTTGACATCCTAATAGGACTATGTTTAGACTTTATTTAGCATATGGCACCAAACCATGACACTAAGATATGATACCAAGAGCTCTTTTAACCTTTGTAAAGAATACAACTGATGAAATGAGTCAAGTTTTGAATTGGGGAGTTGACCTTTGGCTTAAAAGGCCAAATGTCAACATGTACTATAGATAATTCCATACCAATAAATTTATCTACATCTAATGGGGGCACATGACATGCATTTCAACATTTGTTTCCTAAAACTACTATTGCTACATCTACCATGGGAAACCTAAACCCTTCAACTCAAATACCAGCTTCAATGCCTGTATCTACCCAACCTATGAGTACACCTCCTTTGGTGACTTCTAAAATATCCAACCTAAAATATAAAGATTTGTAAGCTCTTACCCAAACTAATTTTTTTTATAAACTAAGGTTACAAATATTGAACAAAATTCTATGAAACTTCCTTATGCTATTGATTCACAAGAAGTGTTGCATAATCTCGTTGCACCCAAGTGTTAGGTTGTGGAGCTAAAAGCTTCAACCTTTGCAAACTAGGAACAGATGGTTGCTGAGTTCTACAGGAACCGGCGTCGGCAGCAGGACCGACGTCGGCAGAGTCCAGTGCAGAA
This sequence comes from Torreya grandis, assembly GCA_037957365.1. Taxonomy (NCBI): domain Eukaryota; kingdom Viridiplantae; phylum Streptophyta; class Pinopsida; order Cupressales; family Taxaceae; genus Torreya; species Torreya grandis. Next base: position 922,419 of record JARHVA010000011.1, read on the forward strand.
GGCAACCGGCGACGGCAGAAAGTCGGCCGACGTCGGCAGAACCAGACCAGCAGGGACCGACGTCGGTCGCCTGTGTGTTCCCGAAGTGTTCGTTTCACGGACAGTTAGTTAAGTGAACGATGAGTTTGCATGTTAAGACCAGCCAGAGTCTTGGGTTGCGAGGATAATTGTCTAAATTAAGAGTCTAAGTTAGTGTTTGAGTTAGGGATCTATTTATAGACCCATTGGCATGTATTGTTTAAGGCATGAGATAGAAAGGAAGAGTTCCTTCTAGTTGTAAGATCTATGAGTTGCAGGTTGTTGCAAGCTCATTGGTGATCTACATGTAAGTCTGGTCTTTGAATTGCAGGTTGCAGGTTCATGAGAGATCAGCTTGAAGTGCTATAGAGTGCTTGATGTACCGGCAGGGTTATTACTGACTGGTTGGTGAGGTGAACACCAATTCTGTGTGTGAGTTGGTTGTTGGGACCGTTTTTGTGTAGGAGAGTGTGTGTGAGAAGAATTACTGTACACTTGAGGTGTGGCGAATCTCTGTAAGGTGAAAGAGTGTGGCGGCTCTTTGATGTATTCTTTTCTGTATAATGTTAATACAAGATAGTGTATTGTCTCTCATATTCTGTGCTATTGGTGAATTCTAGTTACTTGTGTTTCTGGTTATTTCCGCATATTCAATTGCTTATAGGTTTGGTAATCATACTGTGCTCTATCTGAGGAGCAAGATCCTAACGAGTGGTGTCAGAGCATGTTTGTTGTTCTAGATTCCTAACAAGTGGTATCAGAGCATGTTTGTTGTTCTAGATTCCTACCAAGTGGTATCAGAGCCTTGGTTGTAGGTTCTTGAGCTTGATACCAACAAGTGGTATCAGAGCTTTTGGTTGGGATACTAACAGATTGGTGTAGATCTGGGTAGTGTGTTTTGATTACAGGTTACTCACAGGGTTTCTGTTTGAGTGGGAGTTGAGCAATGGCAGAAAACAGTCAACTACGAATGGAAAAGTTCAATGGCAAGAACTACCAATTATGGAGGATGTAGATTGAGGACTATCTGTATCAGAAAGATTTGTACTTACCGTTGGGTGGGGTTGCTAGCAAACCCTTGGATATGAAAGATGAAGAATGGGAGGTTCTTGATCGGAAGGCTCTGGGATCTGTTAGATTGAGTCTTGATTCATCTGTGATTTCCAGCTTATCACAGTGTAAGACAACGGTGGAGTTGATGAAATCTTTGGCAAATTTGTATGAAAAACCCTCGGCTTCAAACAAGGTATTTCTTATGAAGCGTTTATTTAATTTGCAAATGTTGGAAGGTGGATCTATTCATAGCCATCTTAGTGATTTCCATGGTTTGGTAAACCAGTTAAGTTCAGTGAATATTGTATTTGATGATGAACTTAGAGCTCTCTTAATCTTGTGTTCATTACCTGAAAGTTGGGAAGGTTTGGTAATGGCAGTTTCTAATACTGTGTCTCCTTCAAAAGTCTTAAAAGTGGATGATGTTGTGAGTGTGATCTTGAATGAAGAGATACGCAGGAAAAGCACAGGTGAATTATCTGGAAATGCTTTGAGTGTTGAAGGAAGAGGAAGGCCAAGAGAGAGGACAGAGCGTGGGAGATCAAGGTCGAAGACAGGCAAGAGATCCAAGTCCAGGTATGGCAGAATAACCTGCTGGAAATGTGGAAAGCAAGGGCACTTAAAGAGAGATTGCAGATCGGGTGAAGATCATCATGAAGAACATGGAGAAGAAGCAGATGTTGCAGGCTACGTTGCACAGGATGCTCTGGTATGTTCTTTGGATAAAGTAGAATCTTGGGTATTAGATTCTGGTGCCTCTTTTCATGCATCTCCACATAGAGAATTTTTTCATGAGTATGTCCAGGGAGACTTTGGAGAAATTTGTGTAGGGGATGGTAAGTCTTGTCAGATTGTTGGCAAAGGCAAAGTGAAGCTGAAATTGTAGACAGGTGACACATGGGTGTTAAAGGAGGTCATGCATGTCCCAGTTCTGAAGCGGAATCTGATTTCTGTTAGAAGTTTGGGTGAAGAGGGTTGCACAGTAACTCTCACAGCGGACTCTTGGAAGGTTACCAAGGGTACACTTGTTATAGCTAGAGGTAAGAAAGTAGGTACGCTTTATCTATCTACTTGTTTTACTGATTCTCTTTCTGGGTTATCTACTTCAGCTGTAGATTCAGAGATGTGGCTTGATAGGCTTGGTCACATAGATAAGAAGGAGATGCTGGTTCTTGAGTCAAAGAATATGCTTTCGGATTTGGAAGGCATGGATCGTGGTTTCTGTATGCAGAAGAAGAAGGTAAGGTTTCTTGAGGAATCCGATGTTAGTGACAAGAACGGGAAAGCCTTGGTTTTCAAGGAGAAAGTGACGGACAGAGTTCAGCATAAAGTGCAGAGGAATTCTGAGCAGAGCAAGGGTGATTTGGACAAGGTTTTGATCCAAAAAGAGCTCACGGGAAAAAGTCAGGTCTCACAAGAAAAACACAGAGACCGACGTCGGCAGGAAAATCGGCGTCGGCGTTCAGACAGGGACCGACGTCGGCTATGTGCAGCCCGACGTCGGTGACTCGGGGCAGAAAGAGATCAGCGTCGGCCAGGGGAAACCGACGTCGGCAGGGAGGCAGTCGTAGGGAACCGACATCGGTCGGCTGTAGACTGAGATGTGACCGGCATCGGTTACTGAGACGAATTTTGGGTGGACAGCGAGTTGTCATGGAGTCTCAAGCGCCCATATGGAGGACTGAAGGTGTAAGTAAGTTCTTAAATTCGTCATTTCCCTTCTTTACACTACTTGTTGCTCACTTATGGCATAGGACCAGGAAGTTGTTGAAGAAGCAGAACAGGTAGATCCAGGAAACAGTGGGAGCTTGGCATGGATGAGGATGTGATTCCTTGGAGGAGAACCAAACAGGTGTTTTGGGTAGTATTGCCAGCTGGAAGTAAGCACTGAGAGACGAATGGATGTTGAGGATGAAGAAGAGCGGAAATGGATACGTGAGATGGAAGATCAGGGTATATGATCTTGTATTAGCTGCAGGGCAATGGAGGTTTGATCATTGTGTTTCTCTTTACCAGGTTGGATAGTATTAGCTACACTATTCTATTTTCTGTATGATGTGCTTGTTGCAGGGTTACATATACAGGTATTGCTGAACTAAAGGTAAAGCTAGTTCAGGTGTATGTCATGGAGAATCTGGGAGCAGCAAGATTCTTTGGCATGAGTGTGTTCTAGAGACATGGAGGTCTTGTTGACTTTGTTTCAGGATGATTGTGTGAAGCCGGTTAGCACGCCGATGGTTAGACAGTTCATAGAACAGGTGTCTTGATTCACATAATGAGGTTGAGTGCATGGTATGTACTAAACCTGAGTTTTCCCAAGCAGTGGGAGTTGTCACAAGTTTGGAGTCAATCCGGGAGAGTAATACTGAAGGGCAGTTCAGTGGGACCAGCAGCAGGTGCACAAGCTATGCAGGGTCAAGTTCTTTTTCTACATGGTTGTAGATGCGGATGTGGCAGGTAATTTGGATGACATATTTTGCATCACGTATTTTGTGGTGGTTGGTCTTCAAGAGTGATCTTGAGGAGGGATACAAAGCCAAGGAAACAAACTAGACGGTGTACAGGTACAGATACAGGTTGCAGCTGTTTATCTCCAAGTGGGAGATTGTTAGGTTGTGGAGCTAAAAGCTTCAACCTTTACAAACTAGGAACAGATGGTTGCTGAGTTCTACAGGAACCGGCGTCGGCAGCAGGACCGACGTCGGCAGAGTCCAGTGCAGAAGGCAACCGGCGACGGCAGAAAGTCGGCCGACGTCGGCAGAACCAGACCAGCAGGGACCGACGTCAGTCGCCTGTGTGTTCCCGAAGTGTTCGTTTCACGGACAGTTAGTTAAGTGAACGATTAGTTTGCATGTTAAGACCAGCCAGAGTCTTGGGTTGCGAGGATAATTGTCTAAATTAAGAGTCTAAGTTAGTGTTTGAGTTAGGGATCTATTTATAGACCCATTGGCATGTATTGTTTAAGGCATGAGATAGAAAGGAAGAGTTCCTTCTAGTTGTAAGATCTATGAGTTGCAGGTTGTTGCAAGCTCATTAGTGATCTACATGTAAGTCTGGTCTTTGAATTACAGGTTGCAGGTTCATGAGAGATCAGCTTGAAGTGCTATAGAGTGCTTGATGTACCGGCAGGGTTATTACTGACTGGTTGGTGAGGTGAACACCAATTCTGTGTGTGAGTTGGTTGTTGGGACCGTTTTTGTGTAGGAGAGTGTGTGTGAGAAGAATTACTGTACACTTGAGGTTTGGCGAATCTCTGTAAGGTGAAAGAGTGTGGCGGCTCTTTGATGTATTCTTTTCTGTATAGTGTTAATACAAGATAGTGTATTGTCTCTCATATTCTGTGCTATTGGTGAATTCTAGTTACTTGTGTTTCTGGTTATTTCCGCATATTCAATTGCTTATAGGTTTGGTAATCATACTGTGCTCTATCTGAGGAGCAAGATCCTAACGAGTGGTGTCAGAGCATGTTTGTTGTTCTAGATTCCTAACAAGTGGCATCAGAGCATGTTTGTTGTTCTAGATTCCTAACACCAAGTTCACATTTTATGATGGCAAAGGTGATGTTGAATAACATCTTTGTTATTTTTATGGGGCATGCCTTGATTATGTCTCCAATGATAAACTTTTCATCAAATTATTTATAAGGAGCTTAAAATACTATGCTTTAAGGCAATTTTATGATTTATTAACTTAGTAAGTAAACACCTTCAAATCCCTTTCAAATCAATTTTTGGCATAGTTCTCTATTAACAAGGGTTCTTATGCCCAAATTTTAAAAATCAAACAAGGAACCAATGAACCTATCAATGAATATGTCTTACGATACAAAACAATGTTAGCTAAAATGACCAATCACATGGTAGATAAATATATTCAAAATATTTTCTAGCAAAGTTTGCTTGCTCCTTTCCATGAGTCCATTGTGTTCAAAAAGTTAAAATATTTTGATGACTTATGCACATTGTTCCTGACCATGAAATCAAACTTATCTCATTGAAAAAACTTAAGTATTTTACAAATACACTGACTACATCTAATACCAAGTTTACTATCAAACCAAGTTATAAGGTCAAACCTCTTGAGCCTAAAAAAGAAACAACAACCACAGTTAATGTGGTGTCACAACTTAATTGACTCTTCTTATCCAATGCACCACGAAGACAATTTACACACCTACATGAGTCTCCCAATTCATTACACCTATGGCATGTAGAGTGTCATCTTATATCACTCCTTTATCCTATAGAGGTTGATATGTGTATACCTTTACCCAAAGGGTGTGATGTGAATGCTTATTATGACTATCACCAAGACCTTGGACATTCTACAAATAGATGTTTTACATTGAAGTATAAGATCCAATACCTCATAGATGACCACAAAATTATATTTTATGATACTCCAAAGGAGTCATGTTCACAACCTGGTGATCACCAGAAACAAAAAATATTTAATAATCCTTTGAAAAATCATTCAAATAAGGATACATAAGTGTATATGGCATATAATGCACACCCTCCTTCATCTCATCATGAGTATCCATTTAATGGGATTATTTGTACCTATACATGGTATACACCTCCTATAGTTTAGATACCCTCTATTACTCATAATGATAGTGAGATTAGGGATGATGACTCAGATATTCATTCATTATTCATTCAAGCATACCTTGACCACAAACCTATACATAGTGTTATGATCAACAATGATGCAAGAAATAACCTTTGTACTATGACATTAATTATGCATTTGTGTTATAAAAACCATGATTTCCATCATTTAACCAGATTAATTAGAGCATTTGATAAGACCTCATAATAGGTTCTTGGTGAGTTTTACTTACCTTTATAGGTGGGTTCCACCCATATTGTCACTACCTTCTTAGTTATATCTTCCACTGGTGTCTTTGATATGTTATTGGGATGACCTTGGATATATACACTTTGAGCAGTACTATCTATAATGCAAGAGTGTGTTAAATACATCTATGCCAATGGGGTAATTACAATTTCTAAAATTCCATATTAATATCATCTTGAGCAAGATAAATTTATACCTAGATATTTAATTATCAAACCTCTTACAGTTAATCCTTTGTAGAAGGGTAAGCAACAAGTAATTCCCTTTACCAAGTGGCAAGTACTTGATAGACCATTGCATTAGAGATCCATAGTGGGTTCCATGAAATCCTTACCTACTACACACCATATTCATATATCTAGAGCACTTACACATGTTCTTATTATTATTGTTCCAAATAAACCATAGACTATTCAACGATGGGTTCCATGAACCCCTACTCCTACTATTTTTGCTTCACAACCACATAGTCCTATTTTACATACGTAGATCATCACAAATACTACAGTGATAGATATTTCACCTACACATGCTCATAAAAAATACCATCAATTTATTACACCAGGTTCATGGTGGGGAGATGTCTATGAGCATCATTTGGATGCGATCATACGATAATATTTTCCTTTCACATATTCCAAAAGTACCAAAATAAGTCCAACAAATTAAAAAACCTAAATTGTTTTAGCATTTATATGTTTATTGTCTCCTTGACATATATGGTGTCATTTCCATGTTAGTTTATGACATATAATTATTATCTATATACACATGTTTCATGCATCTTTTGAGTGTGATTCAAGCATACACATATGCATGATCCATGCACTTTTAGATGTTAGTTTTACCTCTACTAATGTCAACAAGATGTTGGAGGCATCCACCTCTATGAGCAAGATACGTCTAAGTTATATCATTTCTATCGTCACTTTATATTATCATTTTTGAGCTCATATATGTACTTACACATGTTTTTATCCATGATTATATCTTTCATAGTCTACTTGATATGATATGTACTTAACATTTTTTTCTAACACATGTATCTAGGGACTAGCATGATATATTTATGTTGGTTTCTTATGCTTTCATTTATGCACTTCATTGAGTGTCTTGTCTTTTTATTGTCTTACTTATTTGAGCATTTGAATATGCTCCATTATTTTTGGCCCCTGTGCCTTTGTTTACCTTTTTGACATTTGAATATGCCATTGATTGTTGTATGTTGACATTTGAATATGTCATTTCTTGCTTTGTGGACATTTGACTAAGTCATGTCCCTTCTATTGTGCAGAATTTGAACATGCCCCTTGTTGGAGGTCTCCTTTAAACGTTGTCTTTTGATTTATTTTTGAGTGCTCTTGCATGTGTGCTTGATTACTTTTTAAGCTTATAGTATTACTATCTAGATGTTTTCTTGATTTACATCATGCATCTTTGGACTTGGTGTGATCACATTCTTTGTGCTTCAGTGATATATCTACATAGATATGTTCCCTCTATATGATACATATTACATGCATAATTTACATGGTTATCTTATCCTTTTGAGCTAAACATAACTACCAGTTGCTACTTTCCATCACTTAAAAAGGGGGCACATAAATGGGGCCATGCCATAGAGGCATGACTTCCATATTGAGTCACATATTTAAATTATAGTGGGGGGCATGGTCTAAAACTATGTTTTGCACATTTTTCACAGTTTCAGATTCAATGAGGCCATGTTTTGGAAACATGTCCTCGACATGTATTCAATATTCAACGTACCCAAATTACAATGGGGGCATGTTTTAGAAACATGTAATCCACATTTAAATTTTTAGTATTATAATGGAGGCATGTTTTGGAAACATGTTATCCACATTTACACAATTTCAAATTGGCCAAAATTCACAGTTATATGATTCAGATACATATTTGTGGCATAATTCTATACATTGGTACCATTGTTATACATAGTTTCAACATGAGATATATCTAAGGTGTATATGTTATTCATGTGTGCCTAATATTTCAAAATCAAATTAATTTAAAATTTTAAACACTCTTAGGGACTGTCACCACCCACAAGGTTGGACTGTTACAAGTTGTATTGAGCCAATGTACTGCAGTAGTTGGTTCAATTTTTGGTATGGTTGAGGTGATTAAATCACTCAACCTTCTCAAGTTTATAGGTTGGACTTGATTAAATAATCCAACATCACTTGTTTTATAGAGTGATTTGACTTGGTTCACTCACACTCACCAGGTTATAGTATGATTACGTTGTAAGGTTGAGCTAATCTCAATTACCGGGTGGAAACTATTCTTTTCTCCAAGGTTTGGGGCATGTGTCCTCCAATCTCTCTCTATATTCTTATATATCTGCACTTCCCATATTTTATATTGACCTAATCTCAGTTTCAATGATTCATAATGATACATATTTTAAATCAAATTACTAAAAGGTAAGATGGTTACATTGATACACATGTGTACTCCAAAATCTTACTCTCTTTCAATTTCAATCATTTTAATGCTTTCAATTTCAGATTATATGCACTGATTAGATACTTCACCATACTCTTGGTTGTAGTTCAGTCAACAAAAAAACACTCAAGGTGGACTCAAACAAAGACAAGGTATATTATACCCTCCTAGGTACACATTTCTTCTCCTTTAAACTAGCAATTTCATTACTAGATTAAAGGGGGGGATGTAGACACTATTTTTGAATTATATAGCATCTCGGTCTTGTACACTTGGAAAATACATATCATGGATGTACCTACAACTTCTATACCTTTACCAATATCAAAATGTTCACATACATTATATATTTGTGCTTAATTACTTATCTCCTAGTCTGACCAATGTTATTCTGATGACCCAAGCCTTCTATCTTACCCAAAATGTTATAAACCTACTTATCTTCCATCTATGCAAGTTCTGGATCTGCACCTATTTTCCAACTACTTGGACACTTTTGTCCTAGTGAGACAACTATGTTGATGTAAGTGTCTTATCCCAACACATGTGTCTAATGCCCTAAAGTCATCCAATTTTCAAATTAAAAGTATCCTAAATGTTTGTCTAAATGATTTAATACAAGATATTACCAAAGGGGTTCGTATAAATATAATATCAACCCTCATTCATTCCTCACCTAGCACAAATGAAAAATCACTCAATCAAGTATTCAAGTGAGCAAATATTCCCTATTTTCTGATATTTCCATATCAGTCATAGGGACAACATATCTATAAGTCTAAATTACTAAAGGAACACTCTAAGAGCTATTTTTTAGAGTTACAAGCTAGGTGATTATTTTACTTACTTATCACACATTGCATGATTAATACATAAGCCAACACATAACAAATAAATACATAAGTTTGAGGCCCTCTTTAGAATACTGACTGTAAATAGTGCTCATTAATAGAAGGATATTTAGGGTAGCTCGAAATTGTGTGCCCACTAACCCATTTTTCCCACAGCCACTATGAAGACAAAGAACTAGGGTTTTGCTATTTCACAAGGAGTGATAGTCCATGACCTAGATCTGATATACTAGAATGAGGTGATAGAGAACTAATAGCATCTAGGTGGTCGCATCTAATTTTAGTAGGTATTTAATACTAAAAACTTACATCTAAGTTAGATATTAGTGTCGACACAACCATCTTAGTTTGACATAATTGTCTATGGCTACAAAGGTTGAATTTCTAGAATTAGGTGATTATTCTGGAATCCAAATCCAATCCACTTTCTACTTGTTCTAGAGCCATATATGTATTAACATTAGAATCAATTAAGTATATTGTTTTCTTTATCATTGTAATATCTATCATAGTTGTATTTTCTATCTTTAGCATCTCAACATAATACATTTAGGATATGTTTTATCTGATTTTTTCAAACAATTGACATGTTTTAGAAATAGTCTACCATCCTTGTGCCCTAGGCTATCTCTACCCCTTTAACCCTAGATTCCCCATAATCTAAACTTTAGGGTTAACCATTTGCACACATGTTATTTATGTTATTGTTGATATTGATGCAAAATCTACATGCACATATAAAATTTTATGGATATTCACGAGTAGATGGGGCACCTTTCATGATCGATCTGGGGGTATTTTGGGAGCATCTCATAGAAACATTTAAAGTTATATATATTTTAATTTCCTTTATTTTATTAATCTTTCATGTTATCTTACATATAATATATTATATTTCTTATTGCATGTATCTTTGCATTCATATGCTTCATATATGCTCATGTTCATTTTGGATTTGCTATGAATGTATTGTTGTTTTGAATTTGATTATATGGATGTTATTCTTTCTTTGTGTTACTTTGATGTCAATTTTATTGATATATTTGTTTAATGAGATTATTTATTTGGATGCCTCTCTTTGTATCCATATGATTAATGTATGCTCTTTACTTTTATTGTATACTATTTATCATATGGTTGTGAGTGTTTCCTATTTGTGCTCTGTTTGTTTTGCTTTCTATATTACTCTGTGCATGACATTGCTTTTTTTATACTCTAAATATGATAAAATTTATTTTTTATTCTATGTGTGGTGTGATTTTTTGGTGTTTAATATTCATTCCTTGTTTGCTTTGTTTACTCTATGTTACTATATAGTTTGTGCCATGATCTATGTCGTTCAAAACTTTCTTTGATTTTCCTTGATACATATCATAGAAATTTTCTTGTTCGATTGCATGTGTTTCCATGATTCCTTTCATGCACCTATTGGGGACAAGAATCCATGTGTGCGCACTCCATTGATATATTTGTTTGTACACTGATTTTATTTTGGAATGTTAACTTAGTGATTCATTTATTATAATTTGTCCATGAGTAACATATCCCTATTGTGTTTATATTTATTATATGTTTTCCATGGGGGTATCATATTTGTAATATGGTTACACTAATTATATCTTGCTCATTTAGGGGCATACTACACTTCCACTTATATAAAGTATATTATGGGACCATTTAGATTCATTTATCTATGACATACAATCTTTCATAATGATATCTTACAATGTTATACATTTGTTATTTTGTTTCCTATCTTACATGTTGTGTGCATAATCCTTTATTTTTAGATATGTGCTTAACAGGTTTTCCCACATCTCAAAATATGGGCTAAGATTATCCATTTCTATCTTATACACCAAGCTTCAAGACACTTCCATGCCATTTATTCCACCATGAAAGGAAAGTGACTGATTAACATTCAAGCCATACACAACATATGATACTTTATACCACCATAGGATATCCAAGATAATTTATATCTTTATTTTTTATTTATTTTCCTTTATCTAGAGTATACATTAAATATCTAAAAAAATTATTCATAATGCATGTAGGATTTAGCATAAGTTGTAATTCTACAAGGGAATCTACATGTTGCAACCACACTAGGTGCATCACTTCCAATATTTTATATTTTTAGGTTTTAACAATCTACATTTTAAACATTTATACATTAATATTTTGTTATCTTATGGCTCATAACACACCCCCACTAGATTTTGAGGAGCACATATTTTTATTAGAAGATGCAAGAGCATCGATGTTTGTTCCAAGACATTGATAACCTTTTGTGGTGGTAATTAAATGATTGATATTTCCTGTTAACTTTCATTTCATCATTATTACTATATTTACATCAAGAAATCTTGCTAATTTAAACAATAAAAGCATATTCTATTAACTATATGAGTAAGCTTGTTTGTTTTACTGTGATATGTATGTATACACACACATCGAATTATACCATTATATAGACGTATTTTTGGTTTGGGGTTAGTTTGAGTTGTCAAATTACATTGTTATAGGGAAATTGTGTGTTTTTGTATTAATAGTTCATATTAGGCTCTTATTTTGCATGTGTTTTGCCCATGTTATGTGTTCTATTATCCCCTTTCTTCCCTTTATTCGTTGGTTTTTTATATAGTTTGGGTCCATAATCATACACTGTACGACTTTAGTGTGGACCCTTTTGACCCTTATTTTGGGTTCTATGTGCCTTGTGTTCATTGTTTGTTAAACTTTCCCACCTGTTTTGTTTGATTTTGCACGTTAATATGGTCCTAGCTTGAGTTTAAGAAGTCTAAACATACACAAGAGAATCAATGCTTATAAGACATGTAATTGAATGTGATTGCCACTACTAATAAGTGAATAGTGTAATAAATATTCAAGCATTTAGTGAAGAGTGTAATTTGAACATTTAGAGTAAAATTTGATTAAAGCAATGAAGTATTCATTTGCATTATGCCACTTATCATACTAGCATGATAATTCATAGGATTAGGACTTGCATACATGAATTGTTGAAGTGCATTAGGTGTTTTCTTCCAAATTTGTTCAAAATAGGTGCTTGATAATAATGGAGGGATAACACATGCCTCTCATTGACTCCACCATTTTTCATTGGTCTTTGATGAGTTGTTAGGGTTGTAGAGAAGGATATCAATTTCCTAGAGATTTGTCTAGAATTCAAAAAATCAAGTGTTTGCGAGATTCACATCATGCAAATAGGGTTGCTCAATCAATTTTCATAAAGGTAAAGGTTCCCAAAACCATCAACTTTATGGTTTTTGTAAGCCCAAAATCGTATAACGATTATGGAAATATAAAAACGTTTATTTGTTTGTTCCAAACTTTCTAGGTTTTGGTCATTTTTTTGTCTAAACTTATTTCCTAGTGCATATTTCTTTCTATTGTCTTCAGATTCATGGCAATTCACATATTCTTAAAAAATCCTCTTTTTGCACTTATTTTTTATTGTAGAATATTCCTTACTATAATTAGGTTTTATTTTATTTTTTAGTAGAGTAAGTACGATTATTCCTGATTGCAAAGTAATGTAGGGAGAAGTAGTGAATTTTGATGTAAAACCAATTTTAATATATTACAACTTGTAATTATACTAGCCACACCATTAAATACATCAAGTATAATATTTTGGTGTTTCCATTTGATATTTTGAATGCATTATATGAAAATTTATTTGAATTTTTGATTGAGTATTATGATTTAGAAAATGGTTCATAAAAAAATTCAAGTGTTGATTTGGTGGAGCCATTAATTCATTCAAATTATTGTTTGTTGCAATCAAATCCTGGCCTTGGGAGATTTCATTCAATGGTCACCCTCTTATATTTCCAAACATATTTAATTATGAGAAGCTTTCAACTTTAATTCTTATAGGTCAAAATTTCAACATATTTTAATTAAAAAAATCTTTAATTAATTAAAATATTTTTTATAGGTCAAGGGCCTTAATTCACATCTGATTTAACAACTACCCTTATTTGACAATATGAAATTAGACACAAGAAGTCGACCCCATATGATCCTTAGTCAAATAGATAAGGAGAGGTTACAAATAGAGAATTAGAGAACATTATCATAAAAATAATAAATGTGCACTAAAAATATTGGGAAGCACATCTTCTTAAATTAGTATGGGCATGACAAATCACATTGTATACCACAACTAGATTTACCCCATATAAATGGTCTATGGAAATAAACCTATTCTCTCCATTGAATTTAAGCATAAAACCTTGCGGTTAGCCTTAGAACTTGGTATAAACTTGTCACATGCACATAATAAAATAATCATGCAATCAAATGCTTTAAATGAACTCTGAAGAGAAACACTATATCATATAAAAGTTGTACAACAACATCAGATCTTATGGAATGATAAGTACATTAATACTAGATAATTTTAATTGAGATATAAGGCCTTACTTTTTGATTCCAAGTATAAATATTATAAAGGGAATATGATAACTAGATGGATTTTCCCTTATGAAATAGAGGAATTATTTGAGAATAGATCTATCAAGTTTTAAATAATCACCCTGATACACTTTTGCTTACTATTCAATGGTCATCAATTGAAATTTTACAATAAATCACTTTCCAAAGAGAGCATCACATGTCAGCTTCTAGATGAGCACACCTTCCCTTCCACTCAACCTATAGGATACCTTGTTTATAAATTATAAGGATATTTTATCCTACCTTTCCTGTCCATAGATAAAGGCTAAGGATTTAATTACATCCCAATCCAACCACACATCTATTTAGCTAGATATGATATGAATAAACATTATGCTTGATTAACTACTTTTTTGATCAGTTAGGATAAAAATGCAAAAATTCAAAAATATAATATATAAAATACAAAAAAATAAATAATGAAAACATTTGGGCAATGTTGATGGATTTTGGTTATAGAAACCTAGTCACTGGCTAACCAATGTTTGTATGGAAAAGCCTTGATAGAAAATTAACTTGTTGACCATATAAGGACAAAAAATATATATATAAAAGTAATAAAAATATATTTCCATTATCCTCTTTTCTCAAAACCTCTTATTAAGGCTTAATTAACTTATCCAACCCCTTAGATAACTATAAATTACATCTATCTTGTTAGAGCTTGAAAATCAAATTTTTACGAGTTGAAAATAATTTTTTTTAGGTTGGGTAGTACATATTTGAGAGATTCACATCATGCAAATAGGGTTGCTCAATCAATTTTCATTAAGGTAAAGGTTCCCAAAACCATCAACTTTATGGTTTTTGTAAGCCCAAAATCGTATAACGATTATGGAAATATAAAAACATTTATTTGTTTGTTCCAAACTTTCTAGGTTTTGGTCATTTTTTTGTCTAAACTTATTTCCTAGTGCATATTTATTTCTATTGTCTTCAGATTCATGGCAATTCACATATTCTTAAAAAATCCTCTTTTTGCACTTATTTTTTATTATAGGATATTCCTTACTATAATTAGGTTTTATTTTATTTTTTAGTAGCCTAAAAACCAACCATAAAAACTATTTGAAACATTCTATAAGGTTGAGAGAGGATGATTAATATTTATTTAAAATATATATAAGGTGTTAGAGTATATATAAAGGGGGTTATTATGGATTCTCAGTTTGTAGGTCTATATGTGTATTCTAGTGAACCTTGTTTCTTATTTCCTCATCCAACTTCAACTCATTGAAGAATGTGAAGTTGTAAAAAGGTTTGATAAAAGTATGGTGAGGTTTTGAATTTTAATGATAAATAAGAATTCCAACTTTCAAATTGAATGAGACTCCCTCTACCAAACCTAAAAATTAAACCAATACTAACAACAAAAACTGGACTAAAGTAAACATAAAAGATCATAGTAGTCATTCAAATGAAAAAAAAATCACACTACAACTATATATCAACAATTTAATCACACAATCATGAATACAAATGTGGTGTATACAAGGGTTTCCAGATTTGTTCTTAGTGAAATCTTGTTGATCCCTAAAATTTGGTTAAGTCTCAAACACTCTATTAACCATTGTAACACACTTTACATGTGATAGAAATTATTTACATTCGTAAATCCCTACAATTAGATTTATATGATTTCACTTTAACCTTCACAATAGGTGAATGGTTAGATTAGTTTATGTTACAATTTTAAATTTTAACAAGATCCTAATTTTAATTTAATTATTTATAAATACATAATCATTGTAGTTATTTTATCATCTAAAAATTCATAATTAATACATTCATTGTTCATGGAAATATACTGAGCATTCACAATAATTATAGAGAGATCAATAAATCATTAAAATTATTTACTTATGTTGAACTAATCATTGATCCAGATGGCCACTCAGAATTAGAACTCTAATTTTTTTTTGAAATTATTTACATTTTCATAGTTTAAATTTTTAAATTCCTTCAATGCATAATTTGGACCCTAAAATTTATTCATATTCCCTACATTGAACCCTGTTAAGATGACTATACTGGCCTGGTCGACCTAGTTTGTTATTTGGAAGCTATCTAGAATACTATGTCAACCTGTTCAACTTAGTTTGTTATTCTAGAGTTGGATAAGAGTATTGTGTCAACCTGTTTGATCTGATAACCTATATCCGATGAATACCTACATAGAAAGAACATAGTCATTTTTTATATGATTATGCGTTAAACTTGTGCACAAAAGTTAGAAACTATGTCGGCCCCAAAGGTGTAGGTTACCTTGAAAACAATGGAAATTTATATTTTGGTTAATGCATGATTTGTAAAGTGAAAAAAAATTAAATCAACAATCGTACTTCATTAAAATCTATAGTGGCTAACCCCATCTTGACTTCTATGTACGAAGGGTAAAGCAACAATAATTTTATATTTTTAGTGAAGGTGACAATTTAAAATGAAGGCAAGTATTTTTCATATGGTGTGACAATGAGCTATCCAAGGAGGAGATGTTATATTTCATGGTGAGGTTGAGCAATGGTGAAGTAGTGGGGAAGGGCAAGGCCACGTAGAACATGTAAGTGATGAAATATTTTAAGGTAAGCTAAGTGGTGATGGTTCTATAATGTAGTCTATAATCAAGTAAAAGTGATAATTAGATGCTAAGAGTGTCGTTTGAGTCAACCTATCCCTAAGATAGTCATAGATCTATATTTGAGCATTAGGCTTACATTTCCAATCATTTAGTAGACCATAGTCACCTACAACTAGTCAAGACACACTCTCATAACTATCATCTCAGACTCCAATCCAAATCACTTAACAGTTTACCAATAGGACATTAGCACCACATTCGGGACACTACAACCACATAGTGCTAGTGTCCCCAATTGGACGATAGTGTCTTTAGCCCCAACTCTTCCCAATAGATAGGTTTTCAAATGTGTGCCCCTCCTCAGGGCAGCCTAAATCATTTTTGTTTCCACACAAGAAAAAAAAACCTCTAAATACAAGTCTAATCCACCTCTATTGACTAGATGGAAAATAAATGCAAAAGCTATTCAAACAAAATACAAAGTTCTACAAAATTAAGGTATTGGTTCCCTATTCTGCCCTAATTTCTACATACTACCATCTACAACAACCCTAAGTCCAATTTTCAAGCATTTCAAATCTCAGGAAGATTCAAGGCATCTAAGGCCACTCTCATTTAGCATTCAATTGCACATACATCAAGAACTAGGTGGGATAACTACATCAAACTTGATCCCTCCTCAGAGTATTGGTATCTAGGAAATTCTCTACATAGCGAGGTGTTGAGGATTTCTAATCCATCCTACTAACACACACAAAATCATTGCTTGTACCATACTTGCAAGGAGATTAGGCTTTGCACATCAAATCAAGTTTTTCAGGTATAATACAAAGCTACAAGTTTTGGTCGTACAGGAATAAAACATATAGATATAGGAAAAGGTGTTCCCCAAAAATAGAAATAGTCTCTAAAAGGGGACATTAATACCATATTGAGGACATTACACATATATGGTGTTGTTGTCCAAACTAAGTGCTACTATCCAGTAAACAAATGAATATCAGAATCTTGTTGATGACACAAATAACTACCCATATCTCAAATTTTAGAACCCAAACCATCCATGACAATTATTTTTTAGATAAGTATCTATTTATCCCTATTTATTACTATTATTAGAAATTCAAAAGAAGTCAAAGGTCATAACAACTTAGTACTTAATTATTACAAATTATTTAATTGATTTAGGCATCTCAACCCCTTAACCAAACATAGGATTTACATGTGTAAAATCCTAAAAGGTTAAATCATTTGGTGAACTTGTCTTAATTTCATCAAACGCTAGCTTGAATTAATTCTTATTTTTTTGTAATATATTTAGGGGTGAATACTTCTAATTTTTTGACTTTATTTAGAAAACCTTGCTAAATTAAAATCAATATTTTACATTAGGGTTTTAATTTATTTTACAACTGCTTTAAATTATCACAAAGAAACCTTAGTTTCCAAAATCCTAACCCTAGGAAACCTTAGGGTTCACATTTCCAATCATCACTGGGTCTTAATTTAAAGCATGTTACCATGATTATCATGACAAAATCCATCTTTTATTTCATGGTAAAAATCTTGGCACTTTGCTTAGCATTTTTATTTCCATCTATTTGTAGAAAGGTACACATGTATGTTACTCCTATCTTGGATTCAATTTGTGATAAACTTATTTCACATACTAGTCCTCCATCATGTGAGCCCCATTTTCCTAAGGATCATTGCTATATGGCTCACTTTAAGCTACCTCTAATTACTAATAGATGATAGAGGGCTCAAAGGACTCCTTTTGTTCTGCTTCCACCTAGAACATGTGATTATCTCTGCTCCCATCCTGTCTCTACTACTCACCCCAGGAAAATAAAAAATCATGTGGTTTGAGTTGTCACTAGGTAAAATAGGGTATCTCTTCAACCTATATAAGATCAGTGTAACCCTACCATCCCTCCTCATCCCTAACACACTAAAACAACACCTGGAGATCAACAAAGAGAGTTTGATATTTTGGATTAGTCGAGGAATACACTAGCTAAAATATCTATCTTTGAATTACTTCAAAAAGTAACAATCTTCAAAGATATACTATTTCAAACACTTAATCACAAGTTTATGCCTTGTGATACTGAGCCATCATATTTTAAATCTATCATGAATACTATCAAAGATGTAGATGGTGTGATATATTTTTTTATTGAGGATTTACCTTCACAATCAGTTGTTGACCAAAACTTGCCACTTTTTATTCAAGGTCAAATCAACAACACAGCTATTAAACGAGTTCTCATCAACATTGGTTCAAGACTCAATATATGTAACCTCAAATTTTTGCAAACTATGGAGGTTGATATAGCATCTATTTATAAAACATACAAGAATATCTGAGGGTTTGATGACATTATTAGATAGACACTGGGATCAATCACATTGGATATTACAGTGGGACCAAAGATATTATCTACACATTTTTAGGTCATGCCGAACCATTTACATTATAATTTGCTACTCGAGAGACCCTAAATACATGTTATGGAGGGTGTACTTTCCACTCTTCACAAATATGTTAAATTTTTACATGATGGGTACCTATACACATGTTCAATAGATAATCAACCATTTAGATATTGTAGGCTCACTGAGCCTCCTACACCAAGTACATCATCCAATGAAACACTTAATGTTCTCATAGAAACCCAACCTCACCAGATTCCTATTGAGCAGATGCATACCTATGAGGTGGGGGAGTCTAGTAATATTGTTCATACATCACCTTCAGAGCATCCTAAAACATAGATACCTTCACCAATGATATAGGACTAGCCTCTTTGAGCATAACTACCTTCACCAATGATACATGACCAACTTCTCTAAGCATAGGTGCCTTCATCAAGCATAGAAGAATAACCTCTCATAGTACAAACATCCTCATCCAAGATAGATGATGAGATACTCATAACCCAATTACCACTACTTGTCAATTTAGAGGAGACTTACATTCATAATTTTGTCATACATTCATAGGCCACTACAGTGGATGAACAACCACATATCGACATCGATGATTATTTTATAGATTGAGTTTAAAACTAGTGGGCGTAGGGGAACACAAATATAATTTGAAGGCACTTATACCTCACCCTAAACCAGTAGCATCATTTGTTCAAGATTCTAAAACTACAATATCCCATACTCAGCCATAGTCAACAACATATCCCTTGATCCATTCAATACATATGGTCACATCTATAGATACCAATTTAGTCATATAGATTCAGGGAAGGATCTCATAGGACAGACCACACCAAATATTACAAAGATTACTTGATATAGGATTGATGTTATTACACACAATCTGACATAGATGAACAAAGAAATTGTCACCACAAGAAGGGCAACCATGTTGTCACTTCCATAGACTCACAAGAAATGATATAGACATGTGTGCAACACTACAACATAAGCTAAATAAATTTAAGGCTAAGGGAACTATCTAGATTATACAACCTCCACAAGCACCACCGCCACCACCACCAATGATACAAGCTACTACATAGATACGGGCATCATGATAGAGTCCTCACCGACCCATATATTCACAACATGATCCATTGACTATACATATATTTTTAGTAGACGTATATCTTCCACATGTGGCTATAGAAGTAGATTTTGATCATAATACTTGCACTTTGGGATTTTTACACCACATTGGTTATCAGGAGAGTGAACTACAACATTCTATACACTATCAAGACTCCATTAAACATATTACATTACCAGTTGCATGTGGCCTTGAGGTGGCCAATACATTATTCTTCATTTTGAGTAGAGACAACCATATACATGTTACACTCAGCAGTACATGGTTACAAACAATGGATGCTATAATTGATTCGTGACATAGATGCTTGACATTCACTCATGATGGACACATGGTTCACATTTTACATGATGACATCGATGAGAACCACAGGTTTCACATAAATAACCTATGGTTTAATGTGGTTTACCCTGGGATTGCATGAGAAGCATCAAACATAGTTGAGCAATACACCATTCAGATACATAGACTTTAGACTCATGCCAAGGATAAGGCCCCACTAATACATACATATTGGTACACCATTCGTGATGATAATGACTTATTTGAGTTTAGATAGGCTCAATGTCTGACATTGTATTATCTTCCACCAGATCCACCCTTTGATTATCCACATCCCATGGATGTGATCTTGGGTCTATAGAGACATTACACTTTGCTTGTATTTTGTTTCATTTACATTTATAGTATTTACTTTCTCTCTCTCACTCCTTGTACGTAGTTTATTTTCATATGCTTGTACATAGCTTATACTCAGAAAACACAAAAGTAATATTATTTGTCAAAATATAAAAAAAAAAAAAAATTTAAAAACATAAATTTTTATAGATTGTATGCATTGTTATGTTTATATTTTTACTACTTGCTAGATATTGCATATTGCTAGTTATCCTAATATAGTCTGTTTTATCATACACATATGCTTCACTTGTTCTTGTTGAGTGCTTATAGATTACAAATAGGAAACCAGTCCACTACACTAATCTAAACCATATATCATATACCCATTGGGGGCCTTTACACCGATCTAGGTTTACACATTGATACATCCACCCACTTGGGGGAATCTCCTACACAATTGCTATAACTAGGTTTATCTTTAAATACTATACATTATAGTTATACATTGATTTATCTTGATATTCATCATTACCATTCATTACTCTTTTTTTGAAATAACCCTCCCCCAAAAAAATTAGAATCATATATCAGAGTACGTTTTGGACACGTGTTAGGCCCACTTACAAGACTTACTAATGTAGTGAAACATTTG
The DNA here is from genome assembly GCA_037957365.1 of Torreya grandis. Taxonomy (NCBI): domain Eukaryota; kingdom Viridiplantae; phylum Streptophyta; class Pinopsida; order Cupressales; family Taxaceae; genus Torreya; species Torreya grandis. The sequence goes on from JARHVA010000011.1 coordinate 943,601, forward strand.
ATGTACTATACGAATACGTGACTGCAACCGAAGGAGGGGAACTGAGGCAATTCGCTGGAGATAAACACATACAAAAGGTACTATGGGGAAACTAGTTATTATTTACAAGGATTATGGAATTTAGGGTGTATCAGTGTATGCATACACTAATAAGTCTTGAGTACCATAAGTGGTACTCATACTTACTCATAGCACCATTTTTAAGTCCTTAACCGTAGGTAAAAATACCTCACTCTCCTTAGTGGGTTTCAGTCCCATTCGAAGATGGTTAAGTTAAAGGATTGGCTTAACCAAGAATGATAGATTTTTTGTTCTTAAGTTATCATTTAGGTTATTCATATGTTCAAATCAAGATACATGTTATATAATTTAAATAAGCACTCAAAAATTAGCAAACAAAATTAAATCAACACTTGCAAATTTGTATTCATGTACCCAACTATGTTAAGTCATAAGAGAAAATAGATTAAGTACGAGATTCCTTGGTGCTACTGGTTGGGTTATAACACCCTTTGGAATTTAGGGTCATTGCATTATTTGTACATCCTTTTATATCAAACATGTTTATTCATAACAACTCAAGACATAGTTATAACTTTAACATTGCCATTCTATACAACTATTTAAATTGGCATAGCCAATACTATAAGGTTTTCAAGGCATATAAGTAAATAAAACTAAGCTTTCTATATAAAAGGAATATCTTGTGCAACTAATAATAATGAGTTCAAGTAGCTATCTATTCAATAAAGAACTATTTTTAATTCATAAGTGAATGCTTTAAAGACATAAGTATGTTATAAATTCATTGTAATTCAAGCAGGTAAGCCAAAAATAACAAACATACAATGGTAAAATTCAAGCAATCATAAGCAACAAAGTTTATTCGAGTTTCAAGATGAGTGGAAAATAAATAAAAGGTTCCACTTAAGGAAATCTTATAAAACTTTCTGTTGGCAGTCGAGGATCCTAGCCAAGCAAGTTTGACACATGGGGAGGAGGCTAAATAAATAATGTAAGTATGGATTTTGCACCAATTACGATGATATGACAACTAGTTTTCATTTTTGACTACATTATAGTTTCCAAAAAATGTATTCATCTAATCAATTAAATAAGAAAAGTATTGTTCATGATCATTCATTGAATTATAAGAATTAATTAAACATTAGTTCTTCTGCTAATTAATATAAATATTTATTCTCCTAGCAATAATATCACATCACATGCTATACATAATAATAAGCAAAATATGAGCTGAGGTACCTTTTATGAGGGCTAGAAATAGGAGAGAGATGGAGAGGATGCAACAAACCAAAAGGAAATCTATAGGAGGGAAGGCCCATTGCAAGTAGTTGGCAACCAAGGGTACTTGCAAGTCTACACTTGCAACAGGCGGAGTGAAAAAGTCTCTCAAGTTCAGGCTTGGCACCATTACCCATTGAGAGATTCGAAAGTAACAAAAAAACAATGAGTTGCTCATAAGGAAGCTACCCTACCAGCACATCATCAGGCAGTTTGCATAGGACTTTAAGATGGACTTGAGGTTCCAGAGCTTTGCAGTATTGGCCTTATAAGAGGCCACCAAGGCATATATGGTGGGGTAATTCAAGGACACCAATCTATGTGCCATTCATGCAAAGAGGGTCACCATCATGTCCAAAGATATTTAGCTAGCCTGCTGCATTAGAAGATCATATCCATTTTTGTGGTCATTATGCTTGTCAAAATACATCCTTGTCAGGTCCTACAACTCAATGGATCACTCTAGGTTTTGCGAAGAGGTTGCAGGCCATATGTTTGACAAAATGCAAATGATGCTTTTAGGTGCCATAAAAAAAATGAAATCAAATACATAGGCAAATAATTTAGTAAGAATTGGGGGTATTATTAGAAAAAAGAGTGGAGGAATGGAGAAATGTTATAACAAGTTTGCCAAGTGGGAGGCTAGAGGTGAACCATTTGACAAAACATTTCAGCAAACTATATTACCAAGGAAGGATGTTTTAAGGACCAAGGTGATTGAGGAAGGCATTGGTATTATTGGGGGAACATCAGATACTCTTTAGGGCACAAAGAAATGTAATAAGAGGTTTTAGATCTTGATCAAATCCATGTGAGGTAAAATAATGTGCTACTAGGTTAAAGGGACATAACTGGTAAAAGACTTAAAATAGAGACTAGCAAGGTACTCAGGGGCTCAATTGAGTTTCAATGCCTAGTGCACTAGGGCAAAGATTTACAAGACCATCTTCCAATAATTTCCTATCCATTGGGTGAATATTCACTCATCTTCATGGAATCAAGACTAAGGGGAGGTGGGAAGGTAAAAATCAAGATTCCTCTTCAAAACCTGCTATTTTCAAGGAAGCTGTCAGAAATGCTACCCTCAAGTCAAATCCAGTAAATTTCCCTCTACCACCTCAAGCCTATATTGTGGAATAAGCGAAGGAGATACCTTCAATGGAGATTTCAAATCAGATAATAAATGAGTATTTCCATACATTGATAAAAGATGTATTTATTTGTAGATTCAATCAACTATGGCCTTCTACGATGACCTTATATCCTGTGGATACATACGAATTGGTCTTTCCAATGTGAGATTTATTTATGTTCTAAAGGTTTTTTTATTATTCATTTTAGAGAGGATAAGGATTATCAAAAATGTCTCTCAAAGGGCCCTTGGTTTTGAGGTAATGTAGGGTTGTTCATCACTCCATGGTTTTCAGAGTTTGATCCAAATTCTCTTTCTGTAACAAAGATTTCAGTTTGGGTACAATTACCTAATATTCCTTTGTATTTTTAGCATGCACACAAGGAGATAGTTAATACCTTGGGGTCTTTTCTAAATAATGATCATGCGAGGGCAGTTATTGGCCTATGTAGGTATGCCAGAATTTGTATAGAAATTGACTTGAGAAAAGGAGTTTTAGAGAAAATTATTTTGAAATATGGTGATAATTTTCATGTTCAAGCATTAGACTATGAGAATACAACATTTAGATGTCGTAACTACAAAATGCCATGGTATTTTCATGTTTCTTATCCTCAGGGAAGTTCCAACTCTGGTAATAAAATAGGTGTGAATCCATCCCTGAGCAAGTGAAGTGTGCCAGATCCGACAATAGTGGCTCCATCATGTCTTCAAGAACTAGTAACTCAGGAAAATGCAAATTATGGAGAAAGAGACAAAGAAGAACAAAGTAAACTTGAGGAAGAAGCTAAGCCAACTGTAGGGGTAACATATAAATCTCAGTTACCCCTCATAATAAAGTTAGTAGGGGGAGTGAAGAGAGGACATGAATCAAAAATCTTAGATTTAGACAAAGAGTTGACCACAAAGATGGACTCAGAAATTCAGGATAATGATAAGCCACTGGTTGTAGTGAACACTAATCAAGGAGTTTGGTAAGAGGTAAAAAATAAAAAAAGGCAAAAAGGGAAAGATGGTCAATCTTTTAGAATATTTTCACATTAATTGAAGGCTTTGTTGTTGGTGGTGGTATTCAGGTGTTAGTATGAAATTTTGTTGCATCTTTTTAATGGCTTTGTGGCCAAGTGATTTTTTTTGGTTCTTGTTTGGCCATGGCATTTCGCTTGGCATTTTTGAGTAAGCTTTTCAATTATTAAAGGGCAAGGGTCCCATCAACCCTAGTATTTATCTAAAAAATTAATATAAATATTTACTAATTACTTTTAGATTTCATAATCCAACATAATTTTGAGAAATAATATATTATAATTGAAAACATACCTTGCACGCAACCAATAGGTCTATAGTGCCTGATAGAGGAAACAATTATTTTATTTTTCTCATAGTCCAGTTATCAAGCTTATGCGTTGATGTAAGGGTTAGATGTTCCAAATGCAACTATATACTTATGAGTGAGATTAACAAACTATCCAATCAATAATTTAGCTAAGACAAGTTACTATGCCACTTCTATTTTATTTCATTCTGAATTTTAAACAACTAATGTAAAGTATCTATGTGTATATATTCCATGAAATGGTAAGACTTAAAACAATTATTAAATTCTATCTTAATTCCATCAAACCTATTCATTCTAAATTATACAACTATAGAGCTAATGTAAAACATGTACATGTTTTCATTTCCATAGAATGGCAAAACTAAAATAAATGATAACCTCTATAAGAACACAATTCATATATGTTTTAATTTCTTCTAATTGAAACAGATTTTTTGAAATAGATCTAACATAAAACATCTAAGTCATTCTCATTAAGATTTAGAAATAAATATACTTAAATATGTTTATATTTAACAACTAACCTAATGGGACAAAATCATTCTCATACCAGCATGTTAGATCTACGAGAATTAGTATATCAACATATAGGAATTGATTAATTTACACATCCAAATCCAGTCTCAAGATTATTAAGTCAATATAGGATTATTGTAACATACAAAGACTAGAAATATATCCCATCAATTCCTTTTTATTATGATCATAAATAATAAGATTTAACTCAATAATCAATCAATACAAGGTACCTATATATAATTTAGCCATACTTACTTCAACTTTTCAATATTTCAATCTCATAATCTATACATAACATTAGTTAGCAGCCAACAATATCTATACATGTTAAAATCAACAACTATATCAATATCATCTATACATGTTAATTTAATAAATCAATTATGTTAGGATTGTGGAGCTAAAAGCTTCACTGATGCAAACAGGAGAGGAGGTTGCTGAAGGTTGCTGAGTTGCAGAAGAAGTTGGGGTCGGTCTGATCAGCCGACGTCGGCGGGAGAGCATAGAGAAGCAACCGACGTCGGTCATATATCGGCCAACGTCGGTCACCTCTAGGCGGACAGGAACCGGCGTCGGTCGCCTGTGTGGTTCGACTGTGAGCTATTTACGGGCAGTTAGCTAACGAACCAAGTGTTTGCATGAAGAGATCTATTTTTAGACTGAGAGCTGCGGATCTAATTATTGTAATTAGATGTCTAATCATTGTTTGGATGAGATCTATATAATAGACTCATGGTTGTATTGGAAAAGTGTGCTAGGGAGTAAGAGAGCATAATTATAAGCTCCTTCTGTGTGTGAGGTAGAGCTATGGTGCGTTCCTCCTAGTGCCACAGTACCAGGTGTGTTGGTGCTGGATTGGAGAGCCAGCTGGGTTCTTCAAGAGTGTAGGATCTTGGTCACAGTTGCATGGCCTATATAGGAGATCTACATGGTAAGTAAGATCGTTGATCTGCAGGTGTATGTGTGTGCAAGGTCGAGGTTCACAGGTGAATAGAACCATTGCTTGATTTGCAGGTGTGCAAGGTCATACAGACAGCAACACAACAGGGAGCAGTATCAGGCAGGATCTACTTGGAGTACAGGTGTGTACTCGGATAGAGCGAGAGGAAGGCAAGGGAGTTCCTTCCATAAGTATGGTCTGTTGAATTACAGGTTGTTGCAGATTCATGGGAGATCTACTTGAAGTACCTTGAGTACTTGTGGAGTGCGTGGAGCACTTGTGGTGTGCGTGGAGCACGGGAGGTGAACACCAACTCTGTATTTGAGTTGGGTGTTGGGACCTGTGAGAGGGAGAGCTTTGGGGAGAAGAATTACTGTTCACTTGAGGCGTGGGAAACCTCTGTAAGGTGGTGGAGAAGAAGTGGCATCTTCTTTATTGTATTCTTTTCTGTATAAAGTGTTAATACAATTTGGTATTGTCTCTCATATGCTGTGTTATTCTGAATTCTAGTTACTTGGTGAATCTGGTTAATTTCCGCATATTAAGTTGCTTGGTATTGGTAATCAAATTGTGTGCTTCCGGTGTACATCCTCCCAACAAGTGGTATCAGAGCCTTGGTTGTAGGTTCTTGAGCTTGATACCAACAAGTGGTATCAAAGCTGAGGTTGGAGGAAGCAGGTTTTGTGTTTGGTTACAGGGCACTCTCAGGGGTTTCTGATCGAGTGGGAGTAGAGCAACTGCAGTTCAAAGTAAGCTAAGAATGGAGGAGTTGAAAAGCACAGATGGTCACTCATGGTCCTATGGAAAGAAAGAGCAGGTAAAAGATTATTGCTGGTTGGTAGCAGATCAGCATGAAGAAACTGAAGATACAGATGTAGCAGGTGTTGTTGCACAGGATGTGTTTGCAGGTTTCTTGGATAAAGTTGAATCTTGGATAAAATATTCGGTTGCCTCTTTCCATGCAGTTCCAGGTAGAGGAGCTGGTGAGCCTTGCCAAAGAATTGGCAAAGGGGAAGTGAAGCTGAAATTGCAGGCGGCCAACACACAGGTGTTGATGAAGGTCATGCAGGTCCCAGGTTTGGAGATATGGCTAATTTCTTCAGAAATATTGGGTGATGAGAGATGCACAAGAACTCTCACAGTGGATGCACTTGAATTAGCTGGTGGTAAGAAAACAGGTATCCTTTATCTACTTGTTTATATTACTGATTCTTCTTTTGTTGCGGAGACGTGGCTTCGTAGGCTTGGTCACATGAGCAGGAAGGAGATGCATGTTCTTAAGCGGAAGACAGATATATTTGACAGGCTTAAGAACTGGAAAGCCTTGGTGTTTATGGAGGAGATGGCGGACATAATCCAGTGGATGTGGCTGGATACTTCTGAGCAGGGCAATTTGGACATGGGTTTTGATTCAAAGAAGCTCGCGGGTAAAAAGTCATCACTCACAGGCGAACACAGGTACCGATGTCGGTCAGGAGGAACCGGCGTCGAACAGACAGATGCCGATGTCGGTCATGTGCAGACCGAAGCCGGCGATGTCAGGCAGAGTAAGACTGACGTCGGTCAGGAGACCGACGTCGGCAGTATGTAAGACTGATGTCGGTTAGAGGACCGACGTCAGCAGCAGGGACACCAGCGCAGGCAGGTTGGTAGTCAGGTACAGACGCATGGAACCGACGTCGGTCGGATGCAGACTGTGGAGTGACCGAGGTCGGTCACTGTAAACGGATTTTTGGTGGACAGCACGCTGTCAAGGAGTCTCAAACACCTATACGGAGGACTGAAGGCGTAAGTAGGCCCTCAAATTCGTTGTTCCTCTTCTTCATACATGTTGCTGATTGTAGAGCAGGAAGGATCCAGGAAACAGGTGTGAGCTTGGCATGGATGAGGATGTGATTCCTTGGAGGAGAACCAGACAGGTGTGTCTTGGTAGAGTTGCCAGGAGGTATGAAAGCACAGAGACGAATGGATACCTTAGTAGAAGAATAGAGAGAATGGATACGTGAGACAGAAGACCAGGTATATGGTCTTGTGGAGCTGCAGGACAGTGGTACAGGTTTTGACAGGTGGAGGACGAAGCATGGCTTCAGTCAATGTCAGGGTAACTACTGTGGTTTTGTCTTACCAGGGGGATGATGAGTCGCGACATCATTCTGTAGCTGTATGTGGATAGTATGCTAGCTAGCAGGGGTGTACATACAGGGTTTTGCTGAGCTAAGGGTAAGATTAGTTCAGTGGCATGTCATGAGGAGTTTGGAGCAGCGGAATTCTTTGACATGGGAGGCATGGAGATCACAGGGTGATTTTGTCTCGAGTGGGAGCTGATGTGAATCAGGTGTTGGCGAGGTTCGGGATGCAGAGCCGGAGCACACTAAGGGCTGGACAGGTACAGTGTCCGAAATCACATGAGGTCTGGTATAGACCTGAGTATTTCCATGGTGGGAGCTGTCAGAGAGTTAGGAGCCAATTCGTGGAAGTGGATTCTCAGGTTTTCTGAGAGGGACCGGCAGCAGGTGTTGCTATGCAGGGTCAGGACTTCACTACATGTATTTGTAGGTTCGGATGTGGCAGGTGACTCGGATGACAGGTGGTACACCACGGGATGTGTGGTGGGTTGTCTTCAGGTGGGAGCTTGAAGAGGGATACAAACCAGGAAACAGATTAGATGGAGTACAGGTACAGGTACAGTGCAGCTATTTATCTCCAAGTGGGAGATTGTTAGGATTATGGAGCTAAAAGCTTCACTGATGCAAACAGGAGAGGAGGTTGCTGAAGGTTGCTGAGTTGCAGAAGAAGTTGGGGTCGGTCTGATCAGCCGACATCGGCGAGAGAGCATAGAGAAGCAACCGACGTCGGTCATATATTGGCCGACGTCGGTCACCTCCAGGCGGACAGGGACCGGCGTCGGTCGCCTGTGTGGTTCGACTGCGAGCTATTTACGGGCAGTTAGCTAACGAACCAAGTGTTTGCATGAAGAGATCTATTTTTAGACTGAGAGCTGCGGATCTAATTATTGTAATTAGATGTCTAATCATTGTTTGGATGAGATCTATATAATAGACTCATGGTTGTATTGGAAAAGTGTGCTAGGGAGTAAGAGAGCATAATTATAAGCTCCTTCTGTGTGTGAGGTAGAGCTATGGTGCGTTCCTCCTAGTGCCACAGTACCAGGTGTGTTGGTGCTGGATTGGAGAGCCAACTGGGTTCTTCAAGAGTGTAGGATCTTGGTCACAGTTGCATGGCCTATATAGGAGATCTACATGGTAAGTAAGATCGTTGATCTGCAGGTGTATGTGTGTGCAAGGTCGAGGTTCACAGGTGAATAGAACCATTGCTTGATTTGCAGGTGTGCAAGGTCATACAGACATCAACACAACAGGGAGCAGTATCAGGCAGGATCTACTTGGAGTACAGGTGTGTACTCGGATAGAGCGAGAGGAAGGCAAGGGAGTTCCTTCCATAAGTATGGTCTGTTGAATTGCAGGTTGTTGCAGATTCATGGGAGATCTACTTGAAGTACCTTGAGTACTTGTGGAGTGCGTGGAGCACTTGTGGTGTGCGTGGAGCACGGGAGGTGAACACCAACTCTGTATTTGAGTTGGGTGTTGGGACCTGTGAGAGGGAGAGCTTTGGGGAGAAGAATTACTGTTCACTTGAGGCGTGGGAAACCTCTGTAAGGTGGTGGAGAAGAAGTGGCATCTTCTTTATTGTATTCTTTTCTGTATAAAGTGTTAATACAATTTGGTATTGTCTCTCATATGCTGTGTTATTCTGAATTCTAGTTACTTGGTGAATCTGGTTAATTTCCGCATATTAAGTTGCTTGGTATTGGTAATCAAATTGTGTGCTTCCGGTGTACATCCTCCCAACAAATTAATATATACATTAGTTGCCATCCTCCACACAAAGTCATCAGAATAAGGAGTTAAACACGATCTAGTTGATTAAGAAAAACCCACCCCATTGACCCTATGAGCCCCCCATCAATGGCCTTTACCATCCCAACCATCAGTAGGATGGTGGTTATGGTAATCGAAAATAAGTAATGAATTTTGAGCACATCAATCTCCGAACAAAAGACACAACAACCAAAAGGCACATACAACATAATCAATTCATTCCAAGGTGAGACATGAATAATTAAACCATCAAAGTATAGATTAAGGGTGAGGATGGTTGACTTAGACCGTTGAATGATATAGAATTGATTAATCCTAATCTATTATATATTTTTTAATTTTATCTTACTTAGAACCCCGTCTGGTTCCTCGATCGATTTTTAATCATCTGAACCCACAATATATACTTGTAACTATTTAGGTCTAGTCTAGGAATGAAAATACACGCATTCCAACCAGTAATGAAAATAACTTAAATAAAAATTAGATTTTATTAATTAATAATATTAATCCAATCACAATAGAATAATTAATCATCCACTAAATGTAATAGTTACAAACATAACCCAACAAACTTAAAAATACTAAGTCAAATACAATAAAATCACATTACTATCATAACCCGCATGCACCCTCCTAAACATATGGAAGATCCTAAAACTTAAATCTTGACACAGTTCATAAAATGACAAGGTCATGATTAACAAACAAAATCATTAGACTGAGCAGATGATAACATAATCAAAAGTTTAATGAAAGTCAAGGCCTAGATACTAAGTCAAAATGGGAGATTACGATGATCCGCATACAACTCATTCAAACAAAAGAAAACATAGTCACATAATTATGTAGTGTATATAACATTTTTACACACACACACACTCACACACACACACACACACACACACACACACATCTATATACACATATTAAATAAATAAAACCCTTAACTAGTTCAATAACGAAAAACCAATGACATAGTTACCATTAAAAGAATTCCAAGTATTGATTCTAAATGATCAAAGATCATAAAAGAGGCCATGCTTAAAACATCAACCATACACAGTCCATATTTAAATAACCCAGAATCTACAAAAGTAACATAGTTACATATATTATATAGGGTACACAAACCTATGTGTATATATACATATATATATATGTGTGTGTGTGTGTGTACACTTATGTACTTACGTATATACATAAAAAGTAAACCCTAAACAATTTGCTTATATATATATATATATATATATATATATATATATATATATATATATATATATATATATATATATATATATATATATATATATATATATATATATATATATAACCCTAAATAGTTTGATAATGAAAAACCCTTGACACAATCACTTTCATAGTCGATTCAAAAGAAAAGCGACAAAGTTTGAAAACTCTCAAAATTAAAAGTTTGAAAACTATAAACCCCATGAACCAAAATAAATACCAAGTCATGGCTTACAACATATAACAATAGAGTTCAATATTCAACAGGGTGGCACATAACCAAAATAACCAGAATGATCAGGAACCCACATAATTATGCAACACTGCATGAGACAGGTAAAACATCATATAAAAAAACCCAAATAACAAAATATTCATAACCCAAGATAATAACGCCAAGAGAAACCAACATATTCATAATCAAATAACAAGAATGTTAGAATGTAAACAAGACAGGATGATTTAACAACACAACCAAAGGCCTTTAAGACATAGAACACTAAAATGGATTTACCCAAGAGGAAACATCAACCAATAAACTCAGGGAATAAATACAACCCTCATCCCTATATTTAAAAGGGCATAATCGGTTCCAAAGAAACACAATCATCAAAGAAAGCACAATTGATTCCTCAAATCCTACACAATCACTTACAAATGGGTTTCATCTTATCCATAATAGAAGACCCTTGGTTCATATGAAACTCAGACACTCATGCATGCATATCCGAGAACCATATAGAATTATTCTTTTATAAAACACAATCTTTAAAATAAACAAACACACAGTCACAATAATTAAAAACACATGGTCCACCAAGATTTACAATATTCCAACATTATAATAAAAACACAATCATCTAATATGCAGATGAGACATGAATTATAAGCATGAGAACCCATTTTAGAAACAATAAAATGATGACAAGAGGATAATATTTGAACTAGGCAATATATGTATCAAGTATACACTATTGCAAGTTTATATGCAATAACCATATCGATATATAGTCGTATTTGGTCTGTGTATACACTTGAAAGTCCAAGGACTTTCGACTACATGCACGGCCTCTAAATCTTTCCATTATAACGAAACAATAGTAAACATCAAACCAGAAAACTTAGGAAGGCTTACTTGCAAATACATAAGAGATTCTAGAAGGGATGAAAAACTGTAAGACTCGCCCAATGTCACTGTGTGTTTACCAAACCAACCACCTCACCATTAAAACCAGGTGAACCATTTTACTATTTACATCTCAAATTCTCCATCTTCCTAACATTTTTTCTACCGTCCACCTTCTCCATTCTTTCTGTTTATTTTATCATACCCCCAATCAATTTGCATTAAATTATAGGAGGAGAGAGAAACCCACCAGATCCCAAGACAATCTTGCCAACCTTACCATTAATGGTGAGTCTAAAAGACTCGATAATTAATCACACCTCTACGAATGAAAGAGTGGATTAGCATTAACAAAACCAAATTGAATATCCTTGAAACCTTCACCACCTACCTTATTAAATGAGGTTTAATGCATTTCCCATGCAAATCATCAACCTAAGTCGACATGGTTATATCAATATTAAACCAATGTTTAAACCAAGCCACAACTTCTCAGTCATTTAAATAGTTTGACATCACCTTAGAAGATAGGTGCTAGGTCTAAGGGGTTAGGGTAGCATGGGGGTGACAAGAGTTCCCAAAGGAGGGTTTAGGTCTAAGTGGGTTGAGTTAGGTTTAGGTACATAATTGAATAGGTTGATAGGGTCTAATAGAGAACATGAGTGATTCAGAAATCCTATAGGAATAGGGAATGAAGATGTGTGTATGGGAAAGGTTATGGCCAACAAAACATATAACCAAAATATAATGAACCATAACCATAAATAACGATTTCTAACAGAACTAGTAAAGTACAATGATAATTACAAACACAAGGACTACAGTCGACAAACACAACCAAATCAAATTTTTTGAAGGATAATCAAACAATAGTAAACTTGTCGATCATATCAATGTGCTCAAAATTTATTATGTTGAGATTACGACCTCCATCACTTGCCTAGATCATAGACGAACCTATAATCACCAAAATAACATAAATCACATTATTTCATAAATTGTTAATCCATACAGATTATAAAATTATCATCAACATAAATAATAAGTCTATAACATAATTAATCACAAAATAAGTACGTAGCCAACATTGGTGTAGTAAGGACCACAATAATCCATCTAAACAACAACTAAACCAATATAGCATCATAATGTCAGTGTAATAACAACAAAATATATAATGAAAATATAGGATCGTAACATTTTGTTGCCAACTATCACTAGTTAGATTCAATATATATGCCACTTGGCATCTACATAGATTTGTATTACACAATTATACATGCTTTCATTTCTAGTTCCTAGATTAGACTTGATGGTGTTTCTTATGCTTCTTCCATCTTCAAGGGCATTTGAATATGCCATTCTTTATTGGATTTTATTCCACTTCTCTTTTTGTATGCCTTGGACATGTGCCCTTGTCCCTTGTGTGTGTTCTTTCATGCTTTTATATGCGAACATTTGAACATGTCCTTCTATGTGGCTCTACACAAAATTGTTTGTTGTTTCCATAAGTGGACATTTAAACATGTCCTTGTATGTCTTCATTCTCAGATTTAGTGACACATGCCCATGTCCTTTGTATTGTGTCCCCTTGGCCTACCTTTTACGTGCCTCATGTGTTTGTATGTTTGCTTTCTTGTATGCTTCTACATCATGACACTTGTATTTTCTTGTTACACACACACACACACACACACACACACACACACACACACACACACACACACACACACACACACATACACACACACACACACACCAATTTTTGATGCCATCAGGGACCTCATGCATCTACCCTTCCTACTTGGGAGCCTTGATGGACATCATTCCCCACCTCCCTAGGTAGTTACTCAAATTTTTCTACTATATATATTGCTTACATCTATCTTGACAACCTAATGCAATGTTAGATTACAACATTCATCTTACATTTCCTACTTATGCTCATATACATTTACATTTTGATGTTATGTTTTACATTATATTGGAATATCATACACATGCTCTGGCTACCACATTTTGCATAGCTACTTTTTTAGAGGGTAGTTATTCTACAGATTTCATATCTCCCCTCAAAAGGGGGCATTTACAGGGGTTGCCATAGAGATCAGGTTCCTAAAATGATTTTCACATATACATTTTATCACATAGGCTTAGTTTTAGATATTAGATTCAAGGCATACATAAAACATAATAGAGACTCAATAGTCAGTTCAAATCACACATAAATAAGATAAGGCAGTCATTAGCACCCATATTGAGACACTAGTGCCATAGGTTACTACTATCCACTACAAGGTGCTACTGTCCAGTAGCCCCAACTTCAGGATAGTCCATATCATTCAGAGCAGTACACTAGGCATAATATAGATTTGCACAAATATAGTCACAAGTTTGGTAATTATGTTCAGATTTAGCTCAAATTTATTCATTCCAGTTCAAATTCACACCAGTTGCTCAGATTTAGGGTATTATGCATGGCATGATCATTCATACACTCAGATCAATTACACAGGTTTAGCTATTACATACTTGATTCAGATTTAGTATACTTAGATATCATACCTGGGGCATGTGCATGGCACATAGTTTCTATTTATTCAACTTTAGACAAGTTGATCAGATGGAATGACAAACTCCATGCCATTATCTATGTTATATACACTTACTATCACATTTTAGGTTGTTACTAGATTCATGCCTTACTCCATCTGCAGTGGTTGGCATTCCTGAGTGGCATAGAGCCACCTAATATATCTGAGTGGATGTGGAATCAAATACATAATTAGATTACTCAGATACTTTTAACACTTTATGTAGTATAATTACATATGTATCTACTTCACATATGGGGCAATGATGGAGTCATGGCCTACTTGAGTTCTTGATCCACCTACATGAGAGGGTTCGACACACTTATAATATTATCCAAGCTATTCATAGAGATTAAGATCCACCAAGTAGGGGTGGGCAATGATGGAGTCAAAATTGGATTGAGTTCTTGAGACATCCATATGAGGATTGAGCAAGCCATCAACTCAGTTCAAGTTATTCAATGATATGATCACTATGCACATTCACACACACAGGTTGTCACCAAGTTCATGCATTGGTTCACGTTCCCAATGAGGTGTCTTCATTCCTTTCCTCTCTCTTTACTCAACTTTACTCAGTTATTTCATTTCAGCATAGTATTTTTCTTTGATTATCACTTAAGTAAGGACTAATTTTTGCATGTTTCATTACAGGACACTACTTTGGATCATGTTTCACATATGCAGACCGAGATTTGCATATTCAAACTTAGATACGTGGAATTCACTTCCAAGGTAAGTCTAGGTACTCTTTTTTTCCCTTTATACTAGTCATTTTACTTTGTTGCATTACTATCATAAAGTGGGGGGGGGGGAATGTAATCACCTAAAAGTAGTAATTTGATGCTAAGAGTGTAGCTTGAGTCAACCTATCCCTGGGCTAGCCATAAACTTATTTTTGAACATTAGACTTACATTTTCAATCATTCAACAGACCATAGTCACCTACAACCAGTTAAGACACAATCCTGAAACTGTCATTTTAGACCCCAATCCAAATTGTTTAATAGTTTGCCAATAGGACATTAATGCCACATTTGGGACACTACAACCACATGGCGCTAGTGTCCCCAACTGGGTGCTACTATCTTTAGACCTAGCTCTTTATAATAGATAGTTTTTAAAATGTGTGCCCCTCCTAAGGTCTGCTTAAGCTCATTTTATTATCTGTATAAGCAATAAAATCTTATATATACAAGTTTAATTGACCTCTATTGACTAGATAAAAAATAGATGCAAAAACTATTCAAACCAAAGACAAAGTTGTGAAAAATCAAGGTATTTAATCCTATTCTGCCCTAATTTATACATACTACCATCTACAATGGCCCTAAGCCCAGTTTTCAAACATTTCAAAGCTCAAGCAAATTCAAGGCATCAAAGGCGACTCTCATTCTAGCATTCACTTGCACATACATCAAGCACTAGGTGGGATAACTACATCGGACTTGATCCCTCCTCAGAGTATTGATAAGTAGACAACTCTCTACACAATGGGGTGTTCAAGATGTCCAGTCCATCCTACTAACACACACAGAATCATCACTTATGACATACTTGCAAGGAGATTAGGGTTTGCACATCAAATCATGTTTTCTAGGTACAATATAGAGTTACAGGTTTCAGTCACACAGGAATAAAACATACAGACACAGGTGTAGGTGCTCCTCAAAAAATTAAGAATATCATAAAGGGGACATTAGTGCCACATTAAGGACACTACACACAAATGACATTACTGTCAAAATTGGGCACTACTGTCCAATGAACAGATGAATATTAGATTCCTATTGATGTTATAGACTACTGCCTAGATCTTAAATCTTAGAACCCAAATCATCCATGATAGTTAATTTTTAGATAGGTCTATATTTATACCTATTCATTACTATTATTATAAATTTAAAAGAAGTCAAATGTCATAATAAATCAATACTTAATTATTACAATTTATTTAACTAATTTAGGCATTTCAACCCCTTAACCAAACATAGAAATTACTAGTGTAAAACCCTGAAAGGTTAAATCATAATTGTACCTTGTGGTTCTTTTAACATATGTGCACTTCACCGGGCACATGTCCCATTTGCAGCTTCCCGGTGGTTGTCTTCACTAGACCATGTGGTTAAGTTTTCCACTGTTAGTAAGATTTATTCGTAACTTGTAAATTATAAATTATAAATTGTAATGGCCTCTAAAAAAAATGCATGTAATTAATAAAACGTGCAATTCAGTGGAATCCACATATTAGATGTCACATGTCACAAAACTTATTTATTTTTTAGAATAAATATATCTATATTAAATAATAATAAATACAATAATATTATACATTAATATTATATTATAATATTAATATAATATAAAGCATACAAGATGTAATTTTTTATTTTAGTAAAGCATGGTTTTGTAAAGTGAAAGAGTGTAAATCGATAGTCATTCCTTGCTTGAAACCCATGACTACTGACCCTGTCTCACACTTTATGCACACAATAATTATCAACAATAATCATATATTTATGGTGCATGTGATGGTATAAAATGAGATGTGGTAATAAATTATGTGGGGAGGAGACGTTTTATTTCCTGAAGAGCTTTGAAGTGGTGGGGAAGGGCTAGGCAATACAAAACATGCAAATGGTGAAAGATTTCAAGGTGAGCTAGGTGATGATGGTGAGGGGTATTGACAGGGTATTTCATGTGATATCAAACACCACAGAGTCCATATCATACACTAGACCTAGATTTAGGGAAACTATTAGATTTACATGACTTTCACACATTGCAAAGGGATATGTACCTTGAAAGGTGACAACATCTTTGATTGGTTATTTTCTATTGTAAAGGGTCAAAAAAGGACATCATGAGCATTGATTTTATTACGATAAAGCTCCACATCTTATGACTAGCTCTCAAATTTGTGTTACAATATTATTTATGTGCGAACAAGATATTAAGGTACCATAATCTATTTTTTAGCTTAAGTTCGTCCATGTTGCGATTATATTAACATGTGTAGTAATTAAATCGGGCTTTAAAACATACAAAAACACCAAACTCGGACCCCTGGAAGAAAGGGTAAGGCAATAAAGAATACACAAGTTGTGAAAGATTTCAATGTGCACTGGGTGGTGATGTTGAGTGGCTATGATAATGTATTTCAGGTGATACTATAACATGGGGCCCATATTGTACACCAAACCTAGATTCAGGGTTGTGGTTCGATTAATATGACCTACATCACCTATTGTAGAGGGGTCCATAGCTTGGAGGGTGGCAACATTTTTGTTTTGTTATTTTCTATTGTTAAAGGTGGACAAAGATATCATAAGCGATGATTTGATTGAAACAAGACTCTACATCTAATGTGCAACTCATATTAATAATGAAATGTTGTTAATATAAGGATAAAACATTGTAGTCTCATAATATATCTTATTATTTCCATTCATCCTTATTTCCAATATATCAACACCTAAATAAAAATTATATCCCTTCCAATATTTAATACACCTTCAAAATAACTATTAATATATAAATATATCTTAAAACTCATCTTTGCCGTTGACTATCAATTTTTAGATAATTAAATTACATGTCTTCTATTGATAGTTTATTTCTTAAGTTGACATATCACTAAAAGCCAAAATCTATGAATTTTTTTTCCACCATCTTAATAAAATGATATTTTTGCAATCACATCGTGGCCCTCATAGATTCCGTTCAATGGCCCCTCTCTTATATCACCAAACATATATAATTGCGAGAAGCTTTCAGCTTTAATTCTTATACGTCAAAATTCCAACATATTTCCATTAAAAAGGTCTTATAAGATTTTAGTTTTCATCCTTGCCTATGTCTTATCTTTTTGAAATCTACACTCTCCAATCTATAAAGAACCTAATATTTTTTAATTTTTTGGAGTTCTAAAATCTATAAATAAATGGTGATTATTTTATTCATAAAATTATTTGATTTATTAAAAGTTATATAAATTATTATTTTTAAATATAAAATTTGATGTTATAAAAAATTATATATGATAAGTTTGATGATTTTTTTTTAAAACACTAAGTCTAGAATGATCAATTATCTCAAATTAGATGTAAACAAAAATCTTTGATATACCTTTTAAGTAATAAAGGGAATCGGATGTGTATATATGCTAATTGTATTATTTTCATTGAACGTTTAATATATTTTCAAATTGTATTCATTGTTGATTGTCTATCGTTCACTTTTTGTTTGTCCATTCTATCAAGAATTAATCTTACAACGAATTGTTTTCTGACCTCACACCTTACTACTACATTTTGTATATTATTTTATATTAATATATTTAAATTAGTCTAATAATGAATAATTTATACTCTTGAAAAGGTCACAAATTTAAACCCTGTAAGAAATAAGATGTAAACCATAATTTATTTGAAAATAAATAATCTACATAATGCGCACTATTAATCATATCAGAATAGTCTACGTAATGCACAATTTTCCAAAGAGTGTTGACTTTGACTAACACATTTTTTATTTTTTCAGCCAGAAATATGTTTGAAAAGGTTTACATATCATAAAAAAGGAACCTACCCAAGTTCTTTATTGTATAGACAGAGAGCAGGAGCAGATGGAGATGGAGTTTTCGTTTTGGTGGATTGGTTTGAGCAGCATAATGTTAGGGGGAGTATTAGCATTGATGATATGGTTGAGCAGCAATAAATTATCTTCAGTGCCCTTACCATCTGGATCCAGGGGATGGCCATTGATTGGAGAAACACTAACTTTGTTCCGAACCCTTAATTCCAGCCGTCATCACCCACGTCAATTCGCAATAGAGTGAGAGAGGAGGTACTAAATACCAGTGATTTTTTTTATAGACTTTCATTTTCCATTACGTAATACATTGGATAATGGAGACGCAGGTATGGGCCAGTTTTCAGATCTAATCTGTTTGGAAATGCACGGACTGTAGTCTCTGTGGATGCAGAGTTTAATAAGTTCGTCCTCCAAAATGAGGGAAGGTTGTTTCAAGCCAACTACCCTTCCTCTAGCAATAATCTTGCTGGCAAATATGGTATGGTTACAGTGCACGGAGACCTGCACAGGAAGCTCCATGGAATTGCTGTCAATTTATTGTGTTCTGAGAAGTTGGTCTCCGATTTCATGGAGGATATACAAAATGCCCTCTCTGCCGCAATGAATAAATGGCAAGATCAGGGATGCATCCACCTTCTACCCGAGTGCCATCAGGCAAGCCGCAATTTGAACTGTCATTCTGAATATGTTTATAGATGGCATAGGATGATTGACTGTAAAAAAAAAAATCTGAAAGTTGTGTTTTTAGTTGAGGGTTAGTGGGTTTCAATTTAATTAAATTATTAAATTGTGGGGGGATTTTATTATTTAGTGATAGATAATTGTTGGAAAGAGGATGAATAGTGAATATAATTTATAATACACAATAAAAAGGAACGATTTAACTTACAAATATCTTAATATTATTTATGATTAAAGAGAAGAATATTTATATTACAATGATATTTTAAGGTCAGGAAACTTATTTAACATATAAATTTTTTAAATCATTTATTTGGTCAAATCAAGGAGCTATTTTCAATGTTTCATTACGATTTTTGTGTCAGCGTGTTCAGTACTTGCTTCTTTTTGTTGATATCTTTAATGTCAAGTGGTCTATGTCTTTTTCTGATTTTCAATGGCAGCACATGGGAAATACTATCTGGGATTGCCCCGTTGAGGCCAAGTACCAACTATTAGATTGGTGTATTCTGCATATGAAACTTCTCGTTGGTCAAATTTTGTCCAAGCGCGGACTTGCTACTAGGAAATGCATCTTTTGTCCTGCCTTTGAAACTATTCCTCACTTATTTTGGTATTGCCCATCCACTTTGCAGCGCTGGGCCTCTCTGCTCTTCGCTATTTCAGATCTCTTTCCTAGCAAATTCAATAAAAAAACTGCGCTGTTAGGCATTTTCCACCCGTCACCCACTCCGTCATATAGAACACTTGTCGGTTGGTCATCCTCTTTCATATTTGGAAAAACCGTTGCCAACATTTGTACTTTGAGAAATGTTCGATCCTAATTATTCAACAAACTCAGAGTATTTCCTCTCTTTTTTTGCCGCTAGAACAGTTCAACAACGTTGCAAAGGAGATAGACTATTGCTATTTTAGTTTCGATTTTGACTCGAAATTAATTGCTTTCGTTGTGCTTCTTATTACAATTAACCCTCTTATGAACATTATTTTGTAAAACTACTTACTCTTTATGAATCTTATAATTATATTATTTCTTTGATTTATTAATAACAATATTTTTAATTTAAAATATATATATATATATATATATATATATATATATATAAAATAAAAAAGATAATTCAAAAATATAAGTTTTTAATGATATTTATACCACAATGCTTATTAATATAAAAAATAGAAACAAAAATAAATGGGATCTATGAAGCAAAGTGCAAAGTTACGACAATTATTCAAAAGTTCTTTTTTTCAGATTAATGTATCAAATACATTTTATTAAAGTTTTTTTTTTTTTTGGGATGGAGGTTTTAAGATTTTTTAAATATAATTGCATACTTGTTGAATTAAGAGACTCACCAAATGATAAATATTTTTAAGAGTTTTTTTTGGTTTTAATTGTTCATATATATATATTTTTTAAATTGTTCATACATATGATATTGGAGTATGCCGTAATATTATTTCAACTTTTCCTTTTTAAAGTCTTGTGTAGATGTAGAGAAAAAACTCCCTTGAACGTGTTCTAGGGTGCTCTGTATCTTGTACTGCTGCTCAGACCCAGTTAGGCATGCGTATCTTCAAATAAATTTTTGACTTCCAACAAATAAATGGATGCCACATGACACTGAACGAAGTTTTTTTACTATTATATATACTCGCTCATCTATACGGAATGTTAACATCAAAACGCCCTCAGAGTTTTGGATCCCATGTATACAACATATAAGATTGATTATGACTGACCCTACATTCACATTTCTCATCAATACAATCTAATTCTATAGAGTGTTTAATTAGATTATTAATTTTTTTTTGATAGGATTTTCATCTCGTAAGTTAAAATCTTCCCAATTTTTTTTTTGAAAGTTTAATTAGATTATTAAATTTCATTGCATTTTGATGATACAATTTTGTTTTATGTATTGATTTTCTTAATGGGAGCATGCAGATGGTTCTGAAATTGATGGCGAAGAAACTACTAGGCTTACCTCCTGTGGAAGAAACGAAGGGAATTTACCAGGCTTTTAACGATATGGGGGAAGCCCTGGCGAGCCTTCCCATCAAACTCCCGGGATTCGCTTACACAAGAGGAATGAAGGTGGGTCGTCTTTTTCCCTTCTATATCCACACACGTGTGCTGGTTGAATTTATTGGAATCAAATTTGCAGGCGAGGGAAGTGATTGTAAGCACTGTTCACGAGTGTATAAAGGCGAGAAGGGAGCACCCAGAAGTGCGGCGTAATGATCTCCTAGCCAAGCTGTTGAAGGAGGGCTCTCTTTCAGACGAAATCATTACAGATTTCTTACTCTTCTTTATGTTTGCGGGATACGTGACTGCCTCCACAAGCATGGCATTCGCTGTAAAGTTTCTCACCCAAACTCCTCCAGCTCTGGAGGAGCTAAGGGTGAGTCAATACTTTTGCCTAGCCTGCAATGCTATATATTATTTTAGTTTTAAGGGTGGTTTCTTTGCAATTCGATACTGTACTATAATAATTTTTTGGATACATTTCTTGAGTTTTTGTTCCATGTTTAGATTCGAATTCAACTAATGAATCCGTCTTCAAGGGATTGAGGGTTGACCCTGAAGATAGATCCAACATTGAGTCCAAAACATCAGACAAAAACTACTTCTAGCACACCTCCACAAAACTATTTACATTAATTATGTTATTTACAATCTTCTCTCCATCCCATTACTAATGATCAATAATGGACTGGACAGGCTGAGCATGATGCTGTTTTGAAGGCAAAAGGAAAAGGCAATGAAAAGCTCACATGGGAGGATTATCAATCAATGAAATTTACCCATTGGGTGCGTTCTTAGTATAGAACGACTGTTTTTTACAACTTTTCTATAAAAAAAAAAGTAATAAATAAATTTTTGGAAGAAATTCTGTTAAGTTTTGAAAATTCACGTGTTTCAGATCCATCTCTGTGATCTTTCATCATATTATTTTGCTGATAAAGAATCACAGAGGTGGATTCCAAAATATATCGATTTTCAAAACTTGACACAATTTCTTTCAAAAGATTATTTGTTGTTGTATGGACACTAGAAATATTAAATTTTTAAAAAAAATATCTTAAATAAAAAATAAACTTTTATAAGAAATAAAATTTTAGTGACAAAATTTTTAATCAATCTTTAAGATAATAAGAAAGATAAGAAAAATGATTCTGATGATAAATTATAGAATTTGATGAAAAATTCAACTACTCAATTTTTTTTTCCAAAAAAACTCATTTCTAATTTTATGGAATCTGGAAACCTTAAATGTTAACCTAACAATACAGGTGATAAAGGAAACTCTTCGACTAGGAAACCTTTCTGCAGGAATCCCCAGAGAAGCCAAGCAAGATATTAAAGTGAAAGGTGCAATTTCTCATGTGACCACAGCACTGTTAAATTCTTTCATTACTTCATGGATGGCTGTGACATCACTTCATTTCGTTGCATTGCAGAGTTTGTGATTCCCAAAGGGTGGTCAATCTTTGTGTTTCAAAATGCAACCCATTTAGATGAAAAATACTACCCTGAACCCCTCACATTCAATCCCTGGCGTTGGAAAGATGAGGGCCAGGTAAGGCAGTCTTTAAATTGGTTTTGATCATAGATATCAAATCTGGTCAGATCTGGTTAAATTTCAGTTGGATCTGAATTTTTTAATCAGTCTGAATAAATTTGTTGGGTCAGTTTTATTTTATTTTTAAAAGTTTTTTGAAATATAATATAATATTAATATTTTATATTATTTTATTAATATTTTTCATTGAATTTGTCAGTTTTGCATAATTTAAAACTATGCTTATATGTATATCCTTACATATTTTAGATCTGATTTTTCCCAATTTTTTTAAGATTTCAGGATTTGGGATTTTTTTCCCCTCCCAAATGACTCTGGATTTCCAAACTTGATAACCATAATGTCACTAACATTAAAAATATAATATTGTTTTCACAATAGAGAGAATATTTCTGTAAAAAACTTATCCATCAATCCTAATTTATCATTAAAATGGTTCATTAATCTCAGTCATGAGTGTGTGGGGAAAACTTATATAGACTGTATCATATTAAATGTCTATTTGCAGGAGCTGTCTGAGAAACCGTGGTACATTCCATTCGGAGGAGGGGCCAGGCTCTGTCCAGGACATCATTTGGCCAGATTTGAGATTGCTCTCTTCATTCATTACTTTGTCACTAAATTCAGGTTATGATCATTTTCCGTGTGATTTATTTATTTGTTATTCAAACGGAACTAATTATAATTTAAAATTTTAACCTCCAATACAAATGGCAGATGGGAGCAGCTAGAAGATGACCATATTAATTACTTCCCTGTTCCTTCCTTGAACAGAGGTCTCCCAATTCAACTCTATCGACGTGAATTTACCTTATGATTCCACTGGTTTAATGCTAAAAGAGATGATCTCCTTTTGAGTAAGGTCTACTATTGTTCTGTTCTTGCTATAGTATTGTTACAATAAAAAAAATATATATTAAATTAATTGAAAATTTTAATTTTTAATTTTCTTTCAATTGATTATTGTTTTAAGGGGTGATTTTAAGTTAAGAATTAAAGAGTGAGGGGTATACATTTTAGGGTATCCATTCTACTAAAGTTGTTCTGGTATGATCCCAATTTCATCCCTTTTCATGTGTCAGGATTTATTAACAGCAAGAATTAATCTTTAGTGAGTTCTTTGTGAACCAAACAACTTCACATATAAATTAGATTAAATTATCATTTTGTTGTTTGTTAAATGGGTCTTCTAACCTTAAAAGGTGTTTTGCTTTGAGAATTTGGAATTATTTACATACATATATAATATTAAAATATTCAAATTCTATAGAATAAAATCATTATAATAATATTTGTGGCATTATTTTGGACTTCAAAATTCTATTTACTTACAAATTTAAATAAAATTTTAATATCTATTTTATATATGAATAAGTAAAATTATACATTTGTAAAGTGGGTCATTATATTAATTATTATAATATATAATTTTAATTTTAACTTTATAAATAATCACCAGTTATCTAAGATTAAATTTATGTATTGGTTATAATAACTTTATTTTGTTTAAGTGTGATGTTTCAATAATATTTAATGAAACATATAAAGAAATAAGGAAATAAATATTATTACATTTTTTAATTTAAAAAAATATAGATTTTAAATTACATTTATGTTACCCCAAATAAATTTAGATTATAATATGTATTTTTTATTTTTTTAAGGATAAATTTCAATAAAATTTTGTATATTTTTTTGTTTCACAATTTTTATTTACAATTTTTTAAAAACAAAGTTTTATAATTTTAAAAGTATTTTTTTATTTTCATAATTTTTATTGGTGACATCCTTAAAACAAAGGACACTGCCATTAATACACCTTAAATCCATTCTATGGCTGTATTTTTGCTAACAATTATTTTATACTAATTTTACAACACAAAAGGGTTGTTTTGTATCCATTATATGGCTGTATTTTTGCTAACAACAATTTTATATTAATTTTACAACACAAAAGAGTTGTTTTGTATCTATATGTCACTCATATATCATTTACTTGTCCTTTACATGTTGTTTACTCTTCCTTCACATGTCATAAAAGTGCCACTATATTAATATAATATTAGAGTGAATAGGCACACATAAATTGACATATTTGTACTCGTGAAGTATCATGGAATGCCAATTTATGGAATAAAAAGTATGACTTGTTAAATTTAATGTTCCATTTAGATGATTGTGTACATATTAAAATTAATATGTAATGTTAAAATAATATATTTAAGATTATTTTTTATATACATTTAATTTATATTGAATTTTATGGTTTGAAATTGTTATTTTTCTATTTTTATATGGATGGTCTTCTATTTTAAGTTAATTTTGATATTAAATATTTTTATTTTTCATTTTTAGTAGTTTAAAATTTATTATTTGATTGATTCATACTTTGAGTTTGATTTTCTATTTTTCAAACGACACTATTCTTTCAAGACATTTTTATTGGTTGGTCATGTTTGAAGCTATTGGTTTCGTCCTCCCACAAATTAATGGTCAGTTTTCCAAATTCAAATTCATCTCAACATAGCATTCCACATGTTTCGCAAGCCCAATACGAAGAAATCCCAAAAGGTCTACTATATAAGTACGTTTTCTACCCATTTGTTCACTAAGAGATGAATAAGAGGCTTCTATCATTACAATCCCTAGAATATCTAGCTACGCATTGAAAGGAAAGTATTGTTTAACCATTTTTAGAAATAAGGCTTAATAATGAAAGAGTAGCCTAATCAAAGCAAGGAGTAAGCTACTCCAGAAAGTAAACCAATTAATGAATTTAGATTCTACTGATATTCTGATAAAAAAATTGAATTTTAACATATGCCAAATATAGAAAGTACAATATTCAATAATCTAATAATAGCAATATGAAATAGAATTGTACTTTGCTTATATACTAATGTGCAGGTAAATATGAGTAATGTAAGTGTAAAAATACACTATATGATGATTTGGATCTAGTGGTCAGACTATGAAAATTAGTTTTTCGTCAGCATAGACGTTTACATTACCCTATAGACACTTGTGTTGATGCTACTGTTCATGCTTCAATGCATATATCCTATATCAAGTATTGACTATTGACTAAAACTTCCACTTGGGTCTTTCTAGGTTTTCTGTCATCTTTCAAATTATGTGCTCAGATCGTGCGCACGAGTTTTCAATATCAAAATATATCTCAAACCCTAGATCATCCTCTTAGGTCTTGTCATCTTGCCAAAAATGATTTAATGGGTTCACAAAGTCGAGTTGACCTCAAAGAACTCTCTGTTAATGAGTGTTGCTTACATAGCCAATACTTTGAAGAGGGCCTTAGACATATGTAGTTCTCCCTTAATATAAGTATTGGCATTTATGGCACATTTTTGGTACTCCTAGCACTACTTCAAATCAAATTCAAATTTTTAGTGAGGTTCACAACATGTCGTACAGCTGTTTTACCTTATTTTGGTTTTATGACCTTAATAGGATAAAAATTAGTAAAATAATTCAAATAGATAAATATGGCATTCAAGCATACATCTTAATGTAAAATACTAAAATTGATTACAATGATTTGAGAAGTGATATATATGTTAAATATAGTAAGTACAACAAAAGATTGAGTGCTTAGATTTTTTTTGTTGACTATTTGAATGTAATTGTATCTTAGTAATGAAAAATAAATTAAAGTAGACATGTGATTCATTTAGTTCAGGAACTGTGTTTTTGTTTGTGCAGGTTTGGTTCTGTCAGATCTAGGTCAATATCAACAATCGATACTAACCTATGCATAAATGAGAGACTTTGACCATACATTAACCTTCGCTTATCTTTGAAAAATTTGTATGTGCGATATCAAACCTTGATGATGTACATAACTCCATAAATCAACCTCCTTCACCTTGAAATCCTTAGTGTGCTTTTGAGGGCTAGAAACTTGTAAAATTGGAAAAGTGTAATGGGTTGAGATGACCTTAATGACCTCCATTTTATGATTGATTGTTGGCTACGTATCCGATGCTCTAAGGAGAAAAATTAAGCCACACGTATTTCTCCCACCTAGTGTGACTTTGCAATTTTGCTCGTTTGCTATATCTATGCAACAAATGATTTGGCTTTGAGACTTAAAAATGCTTACCTTGATTTGGATTTGGAACGCTTCAGACTTGGCTTGTGATTGCTCTTGGTAATAGATTCACAATTCAAGAAGAATAATGTATATTTTCTCAATGTACAATAGTGTATAGATGTATACCATATAAGTGACCAATCCCTATTATGTGATACCTTAATTTGTTTATATATGAGTCCAATTACGTAATTTGTCACACCACCAACACACTAGGCAGATGGGTTAGCTCTAAGGAAAGGTTTTCTTTTAAAAAGTAGTCATTGATGGGAAATGGTTGGTACTGACAAGATCAAATCAATATTGACTAGCGATATTGATCAAATATGATGAAACCAACCTTTGTACAAATAGACTGGACTAAAGGTTTGGAGATGTTTGTGCAAGATATTTATTAGGTTTGAAATAGACAATGAGGATCCTGTAGTTGTGTAACAACAAAAAGAAAAGAATCAAACTGATAAAGTAGCATGTAGGTGTGAGAGAATGGTAGATTAAGACCATGTTTGTGTGCTCAAGCCATGGTGGTAAATGTATGTCAAGATTTTCATTGTCAACTACTTAATCCCATATTTTAGTATCTATAAATACCCCTTTTTATTCTAGTAATGGTCTTGCTAGAGTAAAAAGATAAGATGTACCTGAGTTGTACTACACACTTTTTCTTTAGTATGAAGCTCCGATTGTGCAGGTCACTCAATAGAAAAATATACAACCAACATGTGCAATCAATGTCTATAGATTGACAATTTTAATCTAATTAAAGCTTTAAAAATTTTAAAGATCAAAGAGTAAATCTATGTGTTGGCGAAAACCATGTTGCCCTTGCAACTTGTTGGAGATGATGCTTCCTTATTGAATCATTGGAGAAATTTGTGCTTCCTTGCTGAAACACATGTAAAGTTGAGGTGATTATGCCCTAAATTTATGTAATTATTCAGGCCCTTGGGTTAGAAAGATAACATTCCCAACCCTCATGAATATGGGGATAAGTACACAATGTAATAACCCAAATAACTATGCAAAAAAGAGGGAACCAAATCATGGGCTCTCTTTATTATGGGGAGAAGTACACAATGTACTCATGTAGGTATAATTTACTTTATTAGGTTTTTGGGATAATAGTATCCTGTAATATTTTATTTTATTTAGGTTGCTGGTTATTTGCACCCATTTTTATGTTTAATGTAATTTAGTATATTAGCCATCCTATTTTCCAGGAGCTAATTATGGTTGTATAATATCATTTAGTATAAAAATTTCTCCCATTGTATATGTGAATCACAACAATTTAGCTCAACATGTTCAAATATTCCACAAAGAAAACAACAAGAATTACACTTAAGTAAGCCACATGAAGAGATGAAGTAAATGGAATAGAAACAACTAACATAAGCATATTATACTAGTCCCTGCATACACATGTTAGCAAATTATCATGTAGAATAAAATATCAACTACATTGTGTAAGATAGCAACATGAGTATGGGCATATGTAAATGTCAGTATATAAGCTCAATTTGATAGTGTAAATGATCATAAAATAATATAACATGTGTCAATTGTGATCATATAGAATCAAGATGCCCCCATTGTAGTGCATCACACATGAAAATGAAAGGTCCAACATCTACCTGCTCATGTATCATGGATCGTGTGTATGTCTGTATCACACTCAAGTCCCTGTGAAACATATATATGTATATACATGATATGCTATCTACTAACATAAATTAAACAACATATGCAAAAGCTAGTAAACATGTGAAATGCTAAATATTTTTGTATTTTTAATTTATTTGAATGTTTTTATATTTTCTTGAATATTTGCCTTTTTTTTACTTTTAATTTTTTTAGGAATGCTTGAAAAGAAAGTGATAGCCAATGATCCCATCTAAGGGATGCTCATAGTCCTTGCTCTATACTATGCATATGGTATAGTAAACTGGTCATGCTACCAAGGATCATGTCTAAATACCAAATATGGAATTAGAGAATTTTTAATACTCTACATATACCTGATAGAAATATGTGCTCATGAGTTAGTAGTATAAGGTGTAGTGGTTCGTGGAACCCAGTATTTAATGCTCTATGATTTCCTTGGTATAATATTGGGTCTTAGTACCCATCCTAAACATGGTGCTCTAATGTTAATAATTGGTTAGGTCATGGATGTGTAAATCAGGATCTCAAAGAATCCATTATAGATTTTTAATACACTGGTCTCTCGAGTATTGATTACCTATAAAAGGGGATTACTTGTTGCGTATCCTTTCACACATGATTAACCTTAGTATGTTGTATAATTAATTGTCTTGCAATATATTTTTTCTGTTGCAAAATATATTTATATTGAATATCTAAAACTGTAATACCTTATTGGCATGAATATATTTAAGACACCCATGTAGTGTGGAAGGTAACACATAGAGCTTATGAATCCAAGGTTGTCCCAATAATATATAAAAGACTCTCATATGTAGTATAACTAAAAATATTGTGGTCACATGCGTTGGACCAATCTATAAAGGTAAATCAATCTCACCAAAACCCTGTTGTGTCTTTCCATCAAATGATTTTACTATTTTAGTTGAAAGAAATAAATCATCTTATGTGTATCCCAAATGTGTGAGTAATGCCATGGTATATATATTCTCAGTAGAACTATTATCAAACATAATACTGTGTATAGGTTGCTGATCAATACGTGTCCTGATAAATAAAGATTGAAAATCTGAGTCATCATCCACAATCTCACTATCATCGAATGAAATAAAAGGCCTTTAAACCATATGAGGTATCTCGCATACAAGTGTACCAATAATCCCATCTAATGGATTCCCATAATGTAGTGGTAGAGGTTGTGCATGACATGCCATTTGCATTTTTTAGAATGATTTTGTAATGAATTGTTGAATATATTTGATTTTAATGATCATTAGGTTGTGATCCCAAATCCATTAGAGAATCCTAAAAGGTGAGTAGATCCATATCAATAAGATATTGTATTTTGTGCTTTAATTTAAAATATTTGTTCATAAAATTCCCTGCACATTGGTGATAGTAAAAAAAATATTGGCATCATATTCTTTTGGTAGAGGTCGACTCGTATCAACCATCATAAGAGGGAGAGATATGAGATGACACTCTACAAGTTTTAGAAGTAGCAAAGTTAGAGACTCAAGTAGTCGTGTAAATTGTCTCTTAGGTGCATTGGATAAGGTAAACTAATAAATTGTTGTAACATTGTATTCAACATGGTGGTTGTTTCTTTTTTAGCCATAGTATGTTTGACCTTATAGTTTGGTTTGATATGAAACTTGGTATTAGAGGTAGTTGGTGTGTTTGCTACATATTTAAGCCTGTTCAATGAAATAAGTTTTATTTTTCTAACTCGAACAATATGACATAAGTCATCAAAAAATTTGAACTTTTTGAAAATAGTAGATTCATGTAAGGGAGCAAGCAAACTTTTCTTAAAGATATTTTGAATCTCTTTATCTACGATTGAATTTGTTATTTTGGCCAACATCGTTTTATACCTAAATACACATTCATTAATAGGCTCATTAGTTCCTTGTTTTATCTTTGCAATTCGTGCATTTGACATATTTTATACAAGATTAAAAAATGTACTAAAAACTTATCTGCCAAAGGTTTGAATACTCTTACGAATTGTATTGGTAAATCATAGAACCATCTCAAAGCATAGTCCTTTAGACTTCTTGAAAATATTTTGGTCAAAATTTTATCATTTGAACCATAATCAAGGCATGCTGCATAGACAGATTGAAGATGCCAGGAACACCCTTACCATCATAAAGTGTGAACTTAGGTGAAATAAAACCAATTGGCTAATGGTGTAAATATATCTCATGGGCTAGATGATTATGAAATACATCTTGTGAATCAATATCATGAGTTGATTTTATATCATTTTTCTCAATGTTGGTAAATTTAGCTTCCAAAGCTTGCATAAATTGTAAAAGAGTGTGTATAGTAGACCCATTGAGATTTTGATTTAAAATTTGAGAAGTCGCCAAAGGGGATGAAAATACCACTTGTGTTGATGTAGGCATTAAAACTGGTAATTGAATTGAAGTATTAATTGTTATCATGGAGGATGTAGCAATAGTTGTACCATTTAAGAGATCCTCATTATGGGATGTGGATGCATTAGTCTTAGCATGATTATTGATTTCTTCTTATGTAACATGTAAGAATACATTAATTAATTATTGATTTATATTTAAATGGTGGGTTAAGGCTGATTTATCTTCCATTTTGAAACAATATTTTTTAACATTTTTCATATTTTCTAAATGTAAACAAAAATGCCAGGGTAATCAGAAATTTAGATGTATGAATTACTGAAATCAAAAACCCTAACATGTTGAAAATCTTAGAGTAAGATAGTAGTTTCATGAGAAAACTCAAAGGCTGGATTCATCAAATGTTTAACCCTTTTTATAAATAAGGATTAATAATGAAAGAGTAGCCTAATCAAAGTAAGGAGTAAGCTACTCTAAAAATTAGGTCAATTAATGAATTTAGATTATATTGATATTATGATAAGAAATAATTAATTTAAGCTTATATCAAATATAGAAAGTAAAACATTCAATATTTTGATAACAAAAAGGAGGAAAAATTGTATGTAGCTTATACACTAATGTGCAGGTAAATTTGAGTAATTCAGGTGTAAAAATAGACTGTATGATGATTCTAATCTAGTCATTAGATTCTAAAAATTAGCTTTTTGTTAGCATAGATGCTTGCATTACCCTATGGACAATTGCATCAATACTTTTATCGTGCTTCAACACACCTATTTTATACAGAGTATTGACTATTGACTAAAACTTCCACCTGAATCTTTCTAAGTTTTTTGTCATCTTTCAGAATATGTTCACATCGTATACTCAGAATTTTGATATCATAATATAGTTCAAACCCTAGATCATCCTCTTAGATCTTGTCATCTTACAAAAAATAGGTTAATGGGCTTAGGAAGTCAAGCTGACATCAAGGACCCCTATGTTAATGAGCACTGGCTACATAGCCAATACTCTGAACAGGCCCTCAAACATATGTATTTCTCCCTTCTGTGTTGGTTTGTATGTGAACAATGATGTAGATTGCTATATGCAAGTGCATGTAATGATCTAACTTGTAACTTGACAAATATTTTTCTTGGGTTGTTATTTAAATGATTCAGACCTATAATAAGATTGCTCCTATGACTGATGTAGAAATAAGGAAGAATAAGGTAGTAAAAATCAATTGTGTAATCGATTGAATGAGATTGAATAGGTGTTTGCTTGGTATTTTCTAGATGATTAATGAGTTGGATTTAACTTATATTTATACCACTTATTTTGAAAAGTTCATCATAGAAGGGTTAATGAAACATAATATACTAACCCATACATATCAAAAGATTTATAAATTTGAGTGTTTATAAGGCATGGGCACTTGCATTGGATAATGGACAATAGTGTTGATGCTACTATTCAAGTTTGAACTCAACTGTCCAAGAACATAAAATGTTGTTGGAGATCTGTAACTGATATTGAAGGATATATATTATAGTTTAAGCATATTGTGGGCTACAGGGGATCTAAATAATTAGAATAACATGATCAAACTATAAGATAAATATTTTAGCCCAGTGAGATGGTGATTGCGAACCTATTGATTGTCAATAAGGTCAAGAATTAAAGGGTAGAGCCTTGAGTGATCTTTGTCAAGTGCATAAGACTAGATCAACATATAAATTTAGATTTAAGCATTTACAAGTATATATTCTTCCAAATTTTGAGTCTCTATAGCCGAAGAAACCCTAAATACAAAAATAAGGTCATAAATCATTTTTTCAGGCATATAAATACATCAAAATTACATAACATATAAAATTTCACTAGTGTTGTACAACACCACCATAACATGAGAAAATTACATGGAGTTTGATCCCTCTTCAAAGTATTGGTATGGAGTGTTAAGGTCAAGCACAACCCCAACCCCTTGCCCGTTTCCCTCATTTAAAGTATTTGTTCCATCTTGTTATTGAGCTATAGTTTTGAGTGAATAAGAAGACACATAGTGGATTTCATAATGAAGTGAAGGCATTTGAATAAACACACATGACCTATAAGTGAAGGTGCATTTATCAAAAGTTACACAAAGTTCAAAAACTATAAAGGATGAAACCACACCCTACAGAAAATAACATAAGCTAACAAAGTCCAAACAACACGACCTTGTATCAGGATAACACGGAGCCCTATTCTTAATTCATAATAACCTCATACAATCTCACAGTCAATTTTGTAGTCACTGTTATTGTCTTGGAGACCCGAGTCTAGCTATGACATTTATCTTCCAGTACTCTCCCTTTTTAACACATTTAAAAAAATAGTAAAGTGCAAATCAATTTATGTGTGATGTATTCTGATTTACTTAATAATTTTTATTAATTATATTAAACACACTTAATCAAAATTTAATATGAAATATTCTGATGAACCCACTGTTTTGTTGAATATTGCAATCCCTAGTTTTCCCTAGGATTTTCTTTTAATTTTCTTTCCCTACGGTTTCAAATAAAATTTTGATTTCCTTGTTATGTTAGACTGTTTGCTAGCGTTATATTGTCTCTCCTCTTATTATCATTTTAGTATTTGAAAATTTTAAATGGGCTAAAAAAGAACATCTTCTTCCTCTTAACCCTCAAGATAGTGATACCTATTTTCTCTTTAACCAGGGCCATGCCATCACTATCCCACGAGATATGCAATAATTTATTCTCTCCTTTCTTTGAATGGATTCTTATTGTGTGCTGCTATTGAGGTCAAATGTTCATGTTGTTGTTTTATTTGAGGTCATATGGATGTTGCCTTGGAGGTTCGTTGGTTCTTTCTACAGCCTAGGTGTGGACCGTGTTTCCTTCTCCTCTTGGTTTGTTAATTGTGGTATTTCTAACAAATAATTTTATTTCTTTAGTGACATTGGGGTTCTTTCAAATTTTCCTTTGGCCTCTTTTCCATTCTTTCCACTCTCTTATACTATTTGTTCTAAGTAAGCTTAATTTTGGGCTTGAATTTTCTTCCTTTCTTTCATTGCTCTTTTTAATTTTTAAGGGGTGAAATTTTTTTTATAAAGAAATTGATTTGAAGTTTTATACAATTTTCACTTAAAATAATTTGTTCAATCATATTAAATTTATCGATTTCATACAATTTATAGAAATTCTTGATTCATTAAAGACTTCAAAATTTTAATTAAAATTCCTTCCAAATTCAATAAAATTTGAATTTAAAAAATTTATACTTTAATTAATATTTTATTTTTTTGTTCCACGCCCTTAATATTTGAATATAATATCCTTGCATCCCTTCCCATGGCCTATATATTCACAAACAACCTTGCTTTTGGAGGAATGTAATATCCTTCCACATTGTAACCCTCCTTAGAAGTTGAGCGTAACCTATAGGCACGTTCAAAAAATTATCAACCAAAATATTTGAATATAAGATCACTTGTTTTCAACTGAACAAACCTTACCGACTGCTCTACCCAGCTATGCCATGCTAAACACTCATCCTAACGTATTTAAATTGATTGAATAATAAATTAGTCAAAAATGGTATGAAAATGAAACGTATCAGTTTACGCTCTTTCCTCCCTAGACTCGTGCAGCCTAAGAAATGGCCTTGGATGACACAATCAAAATGTTTCGTTTACTATGCATTGCAAGTATTCAAAGTTTACGAGATCATAAATTCCTTTACACAACGATGTTTTCCCACAATTGATTTAATTTATCATTGTGTTTTTTTCAATATAAGAGGATTCCTCAATAGTGTTAGGTTGTGGAGCTAAAAGCTTCAACCTTTGCAAACTGAGGAACAGATGGTTGCTGAGTTCTACAGGAACCGGCATCGGCAGCAGGACCGACGTCGGCAGAGTCCAGTGCAGAAGGCCACCGGCGACGGCAGGAAGTCGGCCGACGTCGGCAAAACCAGACTAGCAGGGACCGGCGTCGATCGCCTGTGTGTTCCTGAAGTGTTCGTTTCACAGACAGTTAGTTAAGTGAACGATGAGTTTGCATGTTAAGACCGGCCAGAGTCTTGGGCTGCGAGGATAATTGTCTAAATTAAGAGTCTAAGTTAGTGTTTGAGTTAGGGATCTATTTATAGACCCATTGGCATGTATTGTTTAAGGCATGAGATAGAAAGGAAGAGTTCCTTCTAGTTGTAAGATCTGTGAGTTGAAGGTTGTTGCAAGCTCATTGGGGATCTACATGTAAGTTTGGTCTTTGAATTGCAGGTTGCAGGTTCATGATAGATCAGCTTGAAGTGCTATAGAGTGCTTGGTGTACCGGCAGGGTTATTACTGACTGGTTGGTGAGGTGAACACCAATTCTGTGTGTGAGTTGGTTGTTGGGACCGTTTTTTGTGTAGGAGAGTGTGTGTGAGAAGAATTACTGTACACTTGAGGTGTGGCGAATCTCTGTAAGGTGAAAGAGTGTGGCGGCTCTTTGATGTATTCTTTTCTGTATAGTGTTAATACAAGATAGTGTATTGTCTCTCATATTCTGTGCTATTGGTGAATTCTAGTTACTTGTGTTTCTGGTTATTTCCGCATATTCAATTGCTTATGCTTGGTAATCATACTGTGCTCTTTCTGAGGAGCAAGATCCTAACGAGTGGTATCAGAGCATGTTTGTTGTTCTAGATTCCTGACAAGTGGTATCAGAGCATGTTTGTTGTTCTAGATTCCTGACAAGTGGTATCAGAGCTTTTGGTTGGGATACTAACAGATTGGTGTAGATCTGGGTAGTGTGTTTTGATTACAGGTTACTCACAGGGCTTCTGTTTGAGTGGGAGTTGAGCAATGGCAGAAAACAGTCAACTACGAATGGAAAAGTTTAATGGAAAGAACTACCAATTATGGAGGATGCAGATTAAGGACTATCTGTATCAGAAAGATTTGTACTTACCGTTGGGTGGGGTTGCTAGCAAACCCTTGGATATGAAAGATGAAGAATGGGAGGTTCTTGATCGGAAGGCTCTGGGATCTGTTAGATTGAGTCTTGATTCATCTGTGATTTCCAGCTTATCACAGTGTAAGACAACGGTGGAGTTGATGAAATCTTTGGTAAATTTGTATGAAAAACCCTCGGCTTCTAATAAGGTATTTCTTATGAAGCGTTTATTTAATTTGCAAATGTTGGAAGGTGGATCTGTTCATAGCCATCTTAGTGATTTCCATGGTTTGGTAAACCAGTTAAGTTCAGTGAATATTGTATTTGATGATGAACTTAGAGCTCTCTTAATCTTGTGTTCATTACCTGAAAGTTGGGAAGGTTTGGTAATGGCAGTTTCTAATACTGTGTCTCCTTCAAAAGTCTTAAAAGTGGATGATGTTGTGAGTGTGATCTTGAATGAAGAGATACGCAGGAAAAGCACAGGTGAATCATCTGGAGATGCTTTGAGTGTTGAAGGAAGAGGAAGGCCAAGAGAGAAGACAGAGCGTGGGAGATCAAGGTCGAAGATAGGCAAAAGATCCAAGTCCAGGTATGGCAGAATAACCTGCTGGAAATGTGGAAAGCAAGGGCACTTAAAGAGAGATTGCAGATCGGGTGAAGATCATCATGAAGAACATGGAGAAGAAGCAGATGTTGCGGGTTACATTACACAGGATGCTCTGATATGTTCTTTGGATAAAGTAGAATCTTGGGTATTAGATTCTGGTGCCTCTTTTCATGCATCCCCACATAGGGAATTTTTTCATGAGTATGTCCAGGGAGACTTTGGAGAAATTTGTGTAGGGGATGGTAAGCCTTGTCATATTGTTGGCAAAGGCAAAGTGAAGCTGAAATTGCAGACAGGTGACACATGGGTGTTAAAGGAGGTCATGCATGTCCCAGTTCTGAAGCGGAATCTGATTTCGGTTAGAAGTTTGGGTGAAGAGGGTTGCACAGTAACTCTCACAGCGGACTCTTGGAAGGTTACCAAGGGTACACTTGTTATAGCTAGAGGTAAGAAAGTAGGTACGCTTTATCTATCTACTTGTTTTACTGATTCTCTTTCTGGGTTATCTACTTCAGCTGTAGATTCAGAGATGTGGCTTGATAGGCTTGGTCACATAGATAAGAAGGAGATGCTGGTTCTTGAGTCAAAGAATATGCTTTCGGATTTGGAAGGTATGGATCGTGGTTTCTGTATGCAGAAGAAGAAGGTAAGGTTTCTTGAGGAATCCGATGTTAGTGACAAGAACGGGAAAGCCTTGGTTTCAAGGAGAAAGTGACGGATAGAGTTCAGCATAAGGTGCAGAGGAATTCTGAGCAGAGCCAGGGTGATTTGGACAAGGTTTTGATCCAAAAAGAGCTCACGGGAAAAAGTCAGGTCTCACAAGAAAAACACAGAGACCGACGTCGGCAGGAAAATCGGCGTCGGTGTCCAGACAGGGACCGACATCGGCTATGTGCAGCCCGACGTCGGTGACTCAGGGCAGAAAAGAGACCGGCGTCGGCCAGGGGAAACCGATGTCGGCAAGGAGGCAGTCGCAGGGAATCGACATCGGTCGGCTGTAGACTGAGATGTGACCGGCATCGGTTACTGAGACGAATTTTGGGTGGACAGCGAGTTGTCATGGAGTCTCAAGCGCCCATATGGAGGACTGAAGGTGTAAGTAAGTTCTTAAATTCGTCATTTCCCTTCTTTACACTACTTGTTGCTCACTTATGGCATAGGACCAGGAAGTTATTGAAGAAGCAGAATAGGTAGATCCAGGAAACAGTGGGAGCTTGGCATGAATGAGGATGTGATTCCTTGGAGGAGAACCAAACAGGTGTTTTGGGTAGTGTTGCCAGCTGGAAGTAAGCACTGAGAGACGAATGGATGTTGAGGATGAAGAAGAGCGGAAATGGATACGTGAGATGGAAGATCAGGGTATATGATCTTGTTTTAGCTGCAGGGCAATGGAGGTTTGATCATTGTGTTTCTCTTTACCAGGTTGGATAATATTAGCTACATTATCCTATTTTCTGTATGATGTGCTTGTTGCAGGGTTACATATACAGGTATTGCTGAACTAAAGGTAAAGCTAGTTCAGGGGTTTGTCATGGAGAATCTGGGAGCAGCAAGATTCTTTGGCATGAGTGTGATCTAGAGACATGGAGGTCTTGTTGACTTTGTTTCAGGATGATTGTGTGAAGCCGGTTAGCACGCCGATGGTTAGACAGTTCATAGAACAGGTGTCTTGATTCACATAATGAGGTTGAGTGCATGGTATGTACTAAACCTGAGTTTTCCCAAGCAGTGGGAGTTGTCACAAGTTTGGAGTCAATCCGGGAGAGTAATACTGAAGGGCAGTTCAGTGGGACCAGCAGCAGGTGCACATGCTATGCAGGGTCAAGTTCTTTTTCTACATGGTTGTAGATGCGGATGTGGCAGGTAATTTGGATGACATATTTTGCACAACGGATTTTGTGGTGGTTGGTCTTCAAGAGTGATCTTGAGGAGGGATACAAAGCCAAGGAAACAAACTAGACAGTGTACAGGTACAGGTACAGGTTGCAGCTGTTTATCTCCAAGTGGGAGATTGTTAGGTTGTGGAGCTAAAAGCTTCAACCTTTGCAAACTGAGGAACAGATGGTTGCTGAGTTCTACAGGAACCGGCGTCGGCAGCAGGACCGACGTCGGCAGAGTCCAGTGCAGAAGGCCACCGGCGACGGCAGGAAGTCGGCCGACGTCGGCAGAACCAGACTAGCAGGGACCGGCGTCGGTCGCCTGTGTGTTCCCAAAGTGTTCGTTTCACGGACAGTTAGTTAAGTGAACGATGAGTTTGCATGTTAAGATCAGCGAGAGTCTTGGGCTGCGAGGATAATTGTTTAAATTAAGAGTCTAAGCTAGTGTTTGAGTTAGGGATCTATTTATAGACCCATTGGCATGTATTGTTTAAGGCATGAGATAGAAAGGAAGAGTTCCTTCTAGTTGTAAGATCTGTGAGTTGCAGGTTGTTGCAAGCTCATTGGGGATCTACATGTAAGTTTGGTCTTTGAATTGCAGGTTGCAGGTTCATGAGAGATCAGCTTGAAGTGCTATAGAGTGCTTGGTGTACCGGCAGGGTTATTACTGACTGGTTGATGAGGTGAACACCAATTCTGTGTGTGAGTTGGTTGTTGGGACCGTTTTTTGTGTAGAAGAGTGTGTGTGAGAGGAATTACTGTACACTTGAGGTGTGGCGAATCTCTGTAAGGTGAAAGAGTGTGGCGGCTCTTTGATGTATTCTTTTCTGTATAGTGTTAATACAAGATAGTGTATTGTCTCTCATATTCTGTGCTATTGGTGAATTCTAGTTACTTGTGTTTCTGGTTATTTCCGCATATTCAATTACTTATGCTTGGTAATCATACTGTGCTCTTTCTGAGGAGAAAGATCCTAACGAGTGGTATCAGAGCATGTTTGTTGTTCTAGATTCCTGACAAGTGGTATCAGAGCATGTTTGTTGTTCTAGATTCCTAACAAATAGATCACTCATTCCCCATGCTATCATTGAGGAGGATGTTTCTACTCCAACATTCAACATATCTTGCACCACAAATACATTGTTTATATTATAAAGCCACAATAGTTGGGATTGAACCCTAACGAAGAAACATTACTAGCATGTACTTATTTGCAAAGGATGCCATAGTTTGATGAGGAAGGTTCCCAAGCAAACCAGGATTTCCAATGAACAACCATATATGTGGCCCTGGTGGTAATACCAATTTACTATTATTTCTTTTAAACGGGTATGAATCCATACCAACAAAATAATTGCAACTTGTTTCATCACATCTCTTTTCCTTGCTTTACAATGTGTAATTTTGAGAACTAAATATTTAATGGATATATAAAAGAAGGTCGTTTAGTTTTTTTTCTTAAAA
This sequence comes from Torreya grandis, assembly GCA_037957365.1. NCBI lineage: Eukaryota > Viridiplantae > Streptophyta > Pinopsida > Cupressales > Taxaceae > Torreya > Torreya grandis. The sequence goes on from JARHVA010000011.1 coordinate 983,615, forward strand.
TGAGTGAGTCATTTGATCAATAGCATGTTTTCTTCTTGATGATGGATTATTGGATGTAATTTGAAACATCAATAAAAATTTATATCACACAATGTTTTCAAAAAACTTATGCACAAAACAAAATATTCTTATTATATTTACAAATGATAATGTAGACATGAAAAAAATAAAGCCGTGATATAACAAAACATATCAAAACAAATACTATTTTTAACGTGAGAAAAAAGTAGAGGGATAAAACTCCACAATATTTGATTAAATTCAATGTTTTTGGTCATGGTTTTTGTGTGCAACACACCTAGACCTTTCAAAGCCCTAAGGCCCCAAAAATGGATTATATATTTAAAATATTAGAATAATTATTAAAGATCATAAAAAATAATCATACATCCTTATGCTTAAAAAACTTATACAATGAATAACTTCACTTTTACTCAAATTTAAATTTCATTTGAAAATCCATGGAGAAGTGATCCAAGAGGATTCACATTCACTCTGAAATAGAATTCATCAAATTGTATATTGAACATTGGCACAATGTATAGCTCATTGAGAGCTTTCCAATGGTATGCATAACTTCGAAAATGGAGCTCGTATGCTCCTTATGCAGTTAGTCAAAATTTTAGTTAAAGCTAGTCAACAAGTGGTCAAATCTGGTCAAAATGAAAAACTTGACCATCATGTAATATTTCAAATCTAGTTCCATGATGTAGATCTTGTCATAAGCTTTTCGTCATATTTTACAGTTCAAAAAATGGAGTCCGTATGCTAAAGTTATGCCCTGTCAAAGTTATAGTCAAACTCGATGATGTGACAATAAAGTGACGTAACAATATGGTTTGACCTAAGTCTTTAATATTTGGGGATAAACATATTCCATCATATATTGGGTAATAATTATCACCCCATATTTTTAGATGTGGTAGATAATTTAAAATCCTATAAAAATCGGGTATGGGATAATTATGAAATTTATTAAAATATATTGAGGATAATCATCCCAATCGAAAAAAGTGGACCTCCCACAAGTATATAAAGGGGTGAGGGGTTATTTGAAAATCATTGAGAATTGGAATTGGAATTCAGTGAATTCAATCCAAAGTCTCAAATCTCTCATCCCAGAGCTAAAGCGCTGAGAGCCAGATCCGAAGAGTCAAGAGCTGAGAGCAAGTGCTGAAGAATGAAAAGCCATAGTTAGAGATGATTCCAGTTATATGCCGAGTGTCTGGATTTGAGGTCGTTTGATGCCATTTTCAATGCCTCAAAGTGAAGCTTTGCAAATTATGTAATGGCCAATATAGAGACTAGTTTGCATATATCCTAAGTTTTGAAACACTTGGAGAGCTTTTCACTTCTAAGTGTAAATTAGGGAATTGTCCTAGACTTTGAGATGATTTCAATAGTATGTTGAAATATTTGTGATAATTTTTGTAAAATCCTGTTATAAGCCCATTTTTGAGACCTTTGGAGAAAATCCAAAAAATTGCGAGTTTGTATTCGCGTGATAGTAAGGTGGAAGGTCTGTTCGTGGGTTTACCGAAACTTTTTGAAGCTCTATTGTTTGAGTTGTGTGCAATCTTAGAGTATGCATTTGACAATCGTGAGGATTTGGCCATGTACTCACTATTCAAGAAAATGGATCGGTTCATACTATAAGCGAACTTAGAGACCTAGACATTGCCAAACTCCGTTATCAAGTGCTTGTCATGAGTTGATTTTATTCATGCATTTTTTTTTGCATTTTGATTAATTCTATTTATTAATCATTATTGAATGCATAATTAGTCAAATACGACATATTAATGAAAAATTGAGCACTTCGGGGTTTGAGATAAATATGTATTAAAAGATCAAATTTAGTTTTATTTTCTTTAGTATTTAGAAAAATTATGTGATTTGACTAAAGGGTCCAAGGTAAATAATTTTTATACGGAAATAAGTGCCAATTTACGGATCAAGAAGTTCCGTATTTTACAAAACATCATTTCAATTATTTTTCTATTAAGATTATTGTATCATATGGCTTTAGATCTGTAAATATTAAAAAGTGTGTGGCCCCATGAGAGGTCACAGAAGGAAGACAATATCATCTGGATGTAAAGTGTTATGGACTATGCATTCACTTAAAATGATAACATAAATTAAAAAGAGAATGGATTACAAATTATCTAGAGATATCAAATGGGTTGTAGTTTAATGGTGAGGATGATGGTGTAAAAGGTGTTGTCTAATCATCCACCAAAATACAAATCTCAAGAGATAAAAAAGGGATGAAGTCGAAATCGTACCCCAGATAAATTTGACAGAATGGATACCCCTTAATCTTTAACAACTAAACCTAAAAAACATTTTGTACACCTAATCCATGTATTCATTCAAGATTCTAATATATATATATATATATATATATATATATATATATGAAGACAAATTGATTTAAAAATACACCAAGCTGGATAATGAAGAGCACATATTTCAAAGAATTGCTTAAAAAATAATGAAGAGCACCACATTAATGGCAAAGGGTTTAATAAGGGTAAGTTGTCATTTCAATATAGAGAAACATTTTGCAATTCTTTCAAGAGGTTAACATCCCATTATTACCTCGATTTGTACATATATTTCAATTAGAGAAAGCACTTGAGATGTAAATGTCACAAAGGGGAATTTTTGAGAAGTAAATGCATAGTTAATACAATTAATGTGTTTTGAGAATTGATAAGAGAAAAGATGAAATGGTGGAAAAAAAAACTAACTTATATGAACACCTCACTGTAAACAAAAAGTCAGTTTAAAAAACAAAAGATAATACTTTGCATCTGAATCCAAAGATAATTCCATTTCTAGATCTTTCTTAAACATGATCATATATCAAATGTATTTTCTAAATACATCATATCTATTTCTATGTAATTATTTACATATTATTTAAATCTAAAATTCATTTAGAAACTATAAACTAGTTGCATTTTAATATAAAATATCATTTCAATTGAAGTTTATTTTGCATATTAAGATTATTGCATTTTATCAATGTAACAATTTTTTATACGTTTTAGTAAAAAAAAATTAATATACGAGGCATTTTTAAAAGTCTTATTTAGCTTAATATGTTGTATAAGTGTTTGTATTGAGTGTGCAAAAATATATATACAAAATAAACAAATTTTCAAAAATAAAGAATGCAAGAGAGTGAATACATAATGAATGGAGATTCACGAAAAAGAAAGAAAGGATATTGAGAAATAAGCAATGAAGAGTGAACATATGCAAATAATCAAATAAAAAAATTGTACTAATAGAATTTATGTGAGTGGATAAATCTTTGCAAGATGTTTAGATGAATATTGGTAAAATCGACAAGGAAATTGAAGTGGTCAAAATTATGAACCATGGCAAAAATTAACTCCATATGCCATTGCAAATATCCTAAAATGACCCGAACCCACAAGAAAGAAGAAGAGTCTTTTCCATATTTCACATTTGAATAGATCCTCCTTATTTTAACAAATGAGACACCTTTCAAGGTCTCATTTTAAAACATGAAAACGAACAAATTTCATATGCATATAAGTGAATACAATATAAAGACGTAAGATGTCAATGTTCTATATTGACTATCTATGATTTATATTGTTATGGCCTACATTAAGCTTACGTGATCAAACATTTTATTACTACATATTATGACATGTGCATATACACTGATTCTATCCCATTGGGGCATGTGTCTTCCTAACTCCTAATGCTCTTTTGAGATGTGTTTTTGCAATTCATATTTACAACTGGGGCATATTTGCTTGCCTTCATTTCCTTGAGACCACTTTACTATTACACTTGGTGCACATTATGTGTTGACATATGATATGGAAGGTTTGGATCCCTTATATTCTTCTATTTTCAAAGCCTTTACTCCTTGCCTTGATTGATTAGTTATATTTGTGCCTAAATTCATAAAAGTTAAAATATTTAAAATATTCAAAAAATCCAAAATCAGGATCTATACACCACATATTTTATTACCTTACATGATTGATTGATGTTATTTATCTTATATATGGTAAATTTCATTTCTATTTTCTATGCACATGTTTTTCATGGTATATATTAGTGGGATGCATGATATACATGTTACATATGATACATGGATATATAGATGCACAATATAATTTACACTTAGGGGTTGCCTTTCTACATTAGAGGCATCATGGTACAATTTTTATGTTTTATATTTATATGATGTTCCATTGATAATATTGAACTGCTTGGACTTTGAATATATGGATTGCTCTTGTGTATGCTTTTTAGGGTATTATTTCCTATAGATATTGAACTTTTTTATATTAGCTCATAACATTTATGGATTACATGGAATAACATTGCTTGCTTCAAGCATATTTGATGTTGTTGCTTCCTACACTATATGATCATTGAAGATTGTTACAATGTATGTTTATATAAGTGCATTGATTGTGTTTTGTCACATCATGTGTCATTTGTGTCAAGGATATTCTACTTCATGTCATGGCCATGTTTTGTTTGTGTTGGATCAAAATGAAGTCAGAATTGAGTCGTGTCTTGAGTGTTTGTGTGCTTCATGATCATGATATTATGTGCATATGTGTGTGGATACATGTATATTTATTTTTGATCTTGGTGCCGTGATTTATATAACACATTCTTTTTATTTTGTATGATTTAATGATTTATATCATGCATATTCTTTGATTCTTCCTATTTAATTGCTATATCTACTTGAAATAACACTTGTATGCCCATTTTTTGGATTGCAAGTTTCATACCAGTTTGATGATTACATATTTATATGATAACATATATTATCATGATTTTCATCATGATATTTTCTATATAACATATGATGCACATAACTCTTTCTTTTGAGATGAGTGATTTAGAAGTTTCATCCATCACCTCAAACTAGGGGCATACTTTGGGCTTGCCTTAGAGATTCAAACCTACAAAGATAAATAATTCATATGTTGGGCTAGATTATGTGATTCAAATTGGGACAAATTAAAAAATTAAGGCATGTGTGAGGCATATATGGGGCATTTTACATGATTATGAGGAACAATCGATATATTATATGAAATTATGTAACATATTATATGGGTTAGATTGAGAATATTTTATCACACTTATCAGATTGACATGAATATTATGGCATTTTATATCACTTTAAGTTATAGATAGATAAGATTCAAGGCATGAATGTTATTTGTTCATACACTTTTATTTTTATATGATGTGTTTTGATGGGGATCGATGGTACCATCTAAGTACCTTAGGTCTAAAATCCATTTGTAGCAATTGATTCAAAGTTTTAATTTACATACAAACCTATTTTAGGATTCCACCTAAAGAGTTATGATGACATTTAGAGGTGTGGTTGAGGATTCTACACTGCTCAACTTCTACCATTTCTTCATCTCCAAATAGGGTTGATGAATTTATACTTCTTAACCTATGATTTTAGTATTTCTATCTCATCGGGGTGGCATTCTCTAATTGCATTCAAAATGAAATTTGGTGTGCATATTTGTACGTCTATTCATTTCTTGAATGTACAATTTCAAGTAATTAAATGGACTAGATTATTTCAAATTTTATATCATGGGTGGAAATTGATTTTTACATGTTTAGTTATAGGTTTTTGAGGGAACAAGTAGGACATTTGGGGCATAGTTATCAACAAGAAGTTTGGATATCACAAGAGCCATATTTTTTTCTTTTATCTTTTTAATCTAGCTTTTTCAGTACTAAACTAAAATATGGGTCATTTATAAACACCTAAATTTGAAATTAAACACTTGAGAACATTGATTTTGACATATCTTAGAAATAAATTATTTGTGCTTACACATTTAAATCTTGTGCACACTTTACTCTATCCATTTACCTATATATTGTCTTGGCCCCAATTTCATATCACTGATATTATGGATCACATAGTTTGTCATAACACTCTATAATCCTTATCAAACTATCACCATATTATAGACCCTTGGTTTTCCCTCTCTTTCCATAAAGGATCTTCCAAAAGTTAATTTTCAAATTCAAACATCTCCCTTTGGTTGGCCTAAGCACATTTCACATGTTTTTCATGGGGGGAAATATCAAAGAGTCATCTATAAATATAAATTAATTCTAATATCTTAGGATATGGGCTCACTTATTTACTATTTGGCATGCACATTGAGAAATTTATTTGCACACATTGAGACATTATTCAAAAGGCATACACATCCAAAACCTCTCAAATAAGTATCCTTAAAAGCTAAGTATGAATACAAATACAAGTCAAGATTTCATATTGTCAAGCATCAAAATCTAAAGAATTACATTACCTTCTAGTGGATCACGATTGAGTGTGTGCACACACACATACATAGGTGGGATAACTACATGTAGTTTGAGCCTTCTTTCTAGTATTAGAATGTAGGCAATGCTTAATCACTCTTTAAAGAATGGTTTATATTTCCAAACCCATCTTTCTAATATTTTTTTACAAGTCAATCTGGTGTCAAAAGTGAAGATAAGTTTTTAAGGAAAAGAGAATTAGAAATCAAGATCTATGGAGAGGATTGAGGACAAGAAATTATACATAAATCATATACAAAGGCTGACACAATGATTTATGGCAAAAAATATTAGCATAGTCAACCTAGACAGTGCCATAAAAAAATGGACAAAGCTAGTTGTTGTAGATGTCTGAGCTTTTTCAACAACATCCATACATGTTTTAATAGTCTATTTCCTAATCTAAACATTTACAGAGCTATTACAAAGTCATTTTGAGGATTGTGACACAAGAAATGAGCAATACATATCAAAAGATCAACTAAGTGCATTCTCTCTCCTCTTTGCTTGGTCATTTATATATTTAGTAAGTGTAATCATTTCCTCCTTAGAATTCAGATTTTTATGGTTAACATGATATATTGTTTAAACTAAATTTCAATAGTTTTACATTGTTTAGATCATTTAGTTATAAAACATTTTAAACATTATGGTGAACCTTTTTTTTAATCCCACAAGATTGGCTTCATTTTTTCTAATTAATAATCTACAAATATTGATGTATCCCTATATGTTTGTAAAAATGAACCAATGGTCAATCGATATTTTACAAAATGTAAACATATAAAAATATCTTATTCCATTTCACATGGTATAGAGACTGATATATTCCAAAATTCTCCTAAAAATGAACCAATGGTCATTTGAGCTCTTATTGAAGGTGAACATAGAAAATGCATTGTTGTTGATGACAGGGTATAATGCAATGCATGTAAAATTGGGTTTCTTAAAGGAATTTGGACATGATTGAAGTAAGTTATAGCATGTGTGCATTTATGATTATTTAATAGGGAATATTAGTATATCAATTTCTTTTAGACCTAAGATAGTTGATACATTAATTTTTGTGAATCCTATTATTATGAAATTCAAAACAATACATTAAAGATAATGGTTAAAGTAAATGTGATCAAAATTAGATGAATTTAATATGACTATTTCATCCAATTTTTAAGGTGGTTTGTTTACATATCAAAGAGATAAAACATTTGAAAATAAGACTCCTCCTAAGCATACATTTACATCTTTAAGCATGTAACTATGGGTACCAAGGCAAAGTAAATATATTAAAAATCAATAAGCTCAACAAGTAATGGGTATTCCTACTCCACATAAAGAGAAAGAAAATAAAAAAATCAAACTATTATCTTTGGCTAAGTACCACTACGCGCATTACCTCAAGAAGGTTTAACACAAGTATTGAATGCAAATGCAAGTATTCCTAAGAGCTTAAAGCCAAATTTAAATCCATAAGGTTCCCTTACTCATGAGCTATATCATTTTTCTCAACACAAGTCATTGTACAAAAAATATCCATTTCACACACATAGATTACCAAAATGATTTTCTAACAAAATTGATCTCATTCTATGTTACTAAATGCAAGGACAAAGAATATGCAACTTGATTGATGAAAAATAAATCCCAATAAACCAATTTTAATATATGGTATAGTTGGTTACATATATCCTTCTACAAATATAAAAGATCAATGGGAAGACAAGTCTAAAGTAGTGGATGAATATGACAATATAATTGATGGTTATGACATATATGATATACGACATACATATGAATATACCATTGATGGGATCATAGGTTATTTCAAACATATATACTATACATAGCTTCTTAATGTTTGATTGATCACCCTTTCTAGAGTTGAATGTTTGTTTTCTCTATTCTTCTATCTTGACATACATGTGTACATATGATTTGGTGTTGATCATTCTTCTAGCCCTTGAATTTATTTCGTCATGATGTTTTTTTTGGCTCTTACATTTTGATTATTTATTATGATCTAGCCATTCATGATAACAATCCTATAATGACATATTATTTACAATGGTCTAATCCTAGCACACATTCCTTGTGGTATACTACTTATTTGCCACTCCATATTGACTATTTATGCTTGTTATTGTTAATGCCTACATTGAGCCTACATGATCATGTAAATCCCCAAAATTTTCACGGTTCAATATTATGAAAATTGAGTGATGATATAAAAACCTCCATTAAGAATTCAATATGTTCATATCTTTATATTTCCCATTTTTGTTTTTCTTTTTCAACCTTAAAAAATTCCCTAAGTTTCAAAATGATAAAACTCTAGAAATCCCCAACTTGGGGTTTGAACTACACAACAAAACCACCTTGGTGGTTTTGTTGACTACCCCAATAGTTTTATGGCTAATGGGGTGGTTATGTTCCCGCCATCTGTAAATAAATGCTTTCATGACCATTATTCAAATGATAAATTAACCTCACATAATGCATATTTTAAGTCATTTTCACTTATTTGGGACTCCACTTTAGATTATAACTCCCCTATATTCTCTTGTAACTAACTTACCATTACTCTCCCTTATATTCTCCACTAACCTACTTTCACCACCCTTTTCTTTACAAATGCACTTCTCTATGTTAGAATTTGGAGTGGAAAATCATGAATAGATAGTCTACATTGTACTATTCTTGAAATCCAATCACAAACAACAATATTTTTCCTTTCAGTTTAGTTTCATTATTATATATACCATATTTTTGATAAAAACACCCTTGGATAAAAAATGAGTAACTATATGAAAGTGCAGTTCGAGGATTAAAGCTTCACAACAAATAACACCCTCTTTATTTTTCATCTTCATTTAATAGGTTAGAGGTTTATTTATTTTACCTTTCTTGTTATTATAGATTATATTTATTTAGTAATAAATTTTAACTAAATTAAAGGAAGACAAAAAATATTTTATTTTTATTTTGTAAATCATTATCACATCTCTACATTGGCCCACCATCTACAAAATCAATACACTGTAACAATGTTGGGGAATATTTATTTATATCTTCACCCTCACTTTTTCACATCTAATAGAGACTCTTAAATAGTTAATTCTTTTCTTTCTTAGTGTCTGCTTTATGTTTACATTTCTTTAACCTTTCACAACCTTTATGCATATATTATTTTCTTTGAATTTGTTACTTATGTGCTTCATATGCAAGGATAACATTTTAAAGGTTACATTCATATTGTTTCTTTTTTTTTCAAAATCTTTAAATATTCTTTGAAGAAATATCTGTTACTTCTTTTATGTTTTCAATACGATGGAAGAAGTTGCATGTGTGAGTCTTATATGTCATTTTAAATCTTATTAAGGATCACTTTTCATTTCTTTCTTTTTATAGGTGGAATCTTTATCCCTTTTTTAGTTATCCACATGCATAAATATCTATTTTTTTGTTAATGTGCATGCATAAAAGATTCATTTATAACAACCTATGCTTGTGTGTTACTCTCTTTAGTATTCTTCTATTGTCCATTGTTCACCCATAACATTCTTTTGTGCCATTTGTTAATTTCCAAAAGCATATTATGTCTATTGTGTGAAATTTTTTGTTTGATTTCTTATAGTTTAACATCAACAGAGGTTTTTTCAGTCCACAACTCAATAACAACCATAATTTCAATCATTTATAACTTTTACACTTGTATATCTAAATAATTAAATCATTTCTAGCATTCATTTTAAATTTGAAAAAAAACAAAAAAACATTTAATTATTTTATTTTCAGTTGTGCACTCTTTACTAAAAAATATATTAAAAAATAAAATAGTTAGTTGTTCATTTCTAACACTACATCAGTTTATAATTACATGCATAAAACATAAAAAAGAGAAAAAAATAGTTTACTTATATTTATTTGCATTTTAAAATAATTAAATGATTAGAAAACATTTGAATTGTATGTAAATGGTAATTTAATTATATTTTGATACATGCAAATTACTCGTTTATTTTCATAGTAAATTTATCTTAATTATTTATTTATTGTAATCTTTCATTTCACAAATGCAAGATAAAGGCATACATGCACATTTATAAATCAACTTTAATCTCATTTAATTTAATTATCATCCTTCCCATTTGCTCTCACATCTTTAAATGATGCTTCCAAAAAAAGTGCATCCACACATGATAGGAGTCTTTCCTTGAGTGGTTTCCCCTATTTACACAGAACATACTCAAAGTGATGTTAAATTTTAGCTTCGGTTATAGGTATGTCACTCAACCACATTATACCATTTCATAATTAGCCAACTCAAAGGCTTATATGATAAAACCCAAATAGTTGAAGCCCAACTAGTCAGACAAATTCATTTGCTAGTTTGTCAATTAGTTCACCTTTGTATTTGACTCAACACTTTATCCTTGGGTCTACCCTTGTCCTATTCAATCATTTTTGTATATGATGCTATTTGGACATGACCAACCCAATCAATTTAGGAAAATACCAAGGGTCATTTAACTTGACTTTTTCCCATTCAAGGAGAGTAATATCAACCAATAATTATGTTATCTGGTTATGTTAGAGTTTGGATATTCTAAATCCCACATTTACACACAATTTTATGCATTAAATTTGTATTATGAGAATTAAAATGATTACTAATATCAAATATCACACCCACCAGTATGTATTATCCAAAACCTAAAAAACATAACTCAACCCATAGAGTGAGCTCATGCTATCCAAATCAATTACTAGGTGAATTGGCCTATCTTTCTCCTAGTTGTCTCAAATTAGCCCTATAAGTTGAGTATGTAAGGTTAACATGTTAATTTCTCTATGTATAAATCTAGTAAGCCCAACATGAAAGCTTTTATTTTCCATTTTTTGTTTTCTTTCATTGTTCTTCCTTTTCTCTCCTACTTCATTTATTTTGTGGGTGTTCATACACCCCCAAATATGTCTAGTGAGGGTTTTAATAGACCTTTAAGCATGGATAAATTTTAAAATAATGTCAAAATTTAGGATGATCCTTCATTGTTTAATTGAGCAAACCTTGATGATTAGAATGATCAAAGGATTGATAATTTGTCTCCTTGTTATGGCTCTTGTTTCTCTATGCCACATATCAAATATAATGTGATTTTAGAAGAGATACTATATTATTTGGAGACTTATAACAATTATCATGGGTCAAATGATGTGCCTACGACTGCTGAGGATGGTTTTCATCCACATTTTTTAACCAAACCTCATATTAGCTTACAATTTTTTGATTCTGGGATCACAAGATTTGAACAATACTAAGAAAGGATTTAGATCATATAAAAATAACTAGATTGAATGAAATTACCCCCCATCCTCCTAGCCCAAATAAATCTAATCCAATACCTCTAGATCAACCTAAAGTGATTCCTCCTAAAATATCGAGGAATCATTTTAGGTTATCAATCTCTTCCTCATAAACCTCCTTCAGGGGAGTTATCCAAACCAATTATTACTACTAATCTGAATTATCTCATTTTTAAATTGGCGTAATGCATTCAAGACATAGAAAATAACCAAGTTTCCTCTCAAACATGTCTTTTGAATCAAAGAGCTATGACAAATTTTGGTAATCAAAACTATTCTTCTTCTATCCAAAATCCATCATCTCCTTACCTATCTTTTCCAAATCAAGTTAAGACCCTTATAACAAATTATCTATCTCACCAAAATCTGGGAGGTTTCCTATCTTATAGAGGACAAACTGATTCATTTTAGGTTATCGATCTCTTCCTCATAAACCTCCTTTAGGGGAGTTATCCAGACCAATTATTACTACTAATCTGAATTATCTCATTTTTAAATTGGTGCAATGCATTCAAGACATAGAAAATAACCAAGCTTCCTCTCAAACATGTCTTTTGAATCAAAGAGCTATGATAAATTTTGGTAATCAAAACTATTCTTCTTCTATCCAAACTCCATCATCTCCTTACCTATCTTTTCCAAATAAATTTAAGACCGTTATAACAAATTATCTATCTCACCAAAATCTGGGAGGTTTCCTATCTTACAATAATCATAGTATTATGGTTGCCATCATGCCTCCACTTTATATGCCCCTAGTTATGCTCCTACTAGTTCCTCTCTTTCACACTTCACTCGTAATAATATGGATACCAATGCACTTCCTTATTATGTTCCTCACAATTATGTATTAGCTTGTATGCCACCCTCTTATGTTCTTCCTACCCATGTGTCAATTGGTGTGCTTCCCTTTAAAACTTAACCTAGTCACGATTCAACTATTGCATTTCCTTATAACTCTTCAATACCATATTTTCACATGTATCCCAAATTCACTTAGCCAAATAATTATTTATCAGTTTATTATCCTCCATTAACTCAAGGACAAATGTTTACCCTTTGCGACTTTGATCCAATTTCTTATCCAACTTTCCCTCCTCCAAATTACTCAGATACTTATTTGAAAAAAATTAATACATTGGTAACTTGTGATTAATATCTTAAGGATCCCCTTGACCACATCATTTGAGGAGTTATCTTACCTTGCCTACTTTGTGACATTCCTAATTACAAGGGAGAGTGAATATTTGATACCCACATCAAAGCCTACACCACTGCAAATATGAAGATCATCCCTTGGGTTACAATAGTGGCAAAAATATTTATTAAAACCCTTAAAGGGACTACCTTAGATTTTTATTATTGTCTCCTTGAAGCTTCTATTAATTCTAAAGCCTTTGATATGAACAAACTACTTTGCATTGGTATACTTGAATTTATTCACATCAAACAAGAGCCTAATGAGTCTACTACACACTTCATTACAATATGGCATCAATTACTTTAATCTTGGGCTAGTGCTCATAACATGAATCAAAGATAATTATGTGATATTTTTCTCCATGACCTTAACCATGAAATCAGGGAATAAGTTTGAAAATTCCCTTATAGATCTTACAAAGAAGCATTGTAAAGTGCTTTGAGGATTGAACAAGCAACCATAAATAGTGGTTGTAGGACTTATGGACCCAACATGAATATTTTTACCCCCAATAAAAGTAATGGGGGTTATTCAAAAAATAATCAAGACAACCAAAATAATCCAATATACAAATTTTTAATTTGTAACCATTATGCCACTATTAATGGTGTTATAGGCCATGTAAAAAAGAATAATGTTGTTAAAAATAATCAAAACCAAAACAACAACAACAAAAGTAATAATGGGAATGGGAACCAAAGAAACCTCAACCCCATGCCTATTTTCCATGTTGTGTATTTGAATTGCTCACCACCATAAAAAAATCAATACCAGAATCAAAACCCAAACCCAAACATGTAGTATTTGAACCAATTTTATAACCGAAACCAACCTATCAAAATAACAATCAACATCAAAATTACAACCAAGGCCTTAATCAACATGACCAAAATTGAATACCAAGGGATTATAATTCTAAAATCTATTGATTGTTTCACAAGGTCATTGGACATGATACACATGCATGTAGAGAGTAAAACAATTTTATCCAAGACTCCTTAAGGATTGGTGGAAATTGTTTATTAATATGTTCTTTGGGAATGCCAATTGGAATCCACAACCTCCTAAGATTGGTCCTATAACACTGAAAAATGCTAATTTCCATATCTATCAAAATCCTTTCCCAAACCATCAACATCAGCTTAACCAAAACATGCCATAGAATAGTCCTACCAATCAGCCCATGTTGGCTATAACTCATGATGTAGAAGCCTGGACTCCTACTTTGTAAAATCCTAATGTCGTGAAGAATATTTTTAGAAAAAAACTATGTCATATATTTTTAATCAATGTTTTGGATCATGCTCCATAAACCATCATCAGGATAAAAAATCTTTGACACAGAGCATGATCCAAAATGTTGATTAAAAATCTATGACATAGTTTTTTCCAAAAAATTCTTCATTATGTCATGGATTGTGGAAATAGTATCTCTTTAATACTAATGTCACCCCTTAACTCAATCCACAAGGGAAGACTAGACTCATAAGTCTAGTATATTTAAAAACTAATGGAGAAGCAAATATTATTACCCACACCAAAGAGTATCAATCATAAACTACCCCTTATATGATAACTTTAAAAGATGAAATTTGAGTAAAAATTAAACCTATTAGGACATATGATCTTATTTCAAACTTTATGAAAACCATCTACCACATTTTGTTTGTAGACTTATTAAATAACTCTCCTACCCATTGTATAATGATTTTTGATGCCCTAGGTGTTGGTCATATGGTTATTGTTACCCCACCTCCTGAATCTCAAATTAACCATATCAATCTAGATATGTAACCACCAGACAAAATTTTAGAGATGTGTATTTATTTGAACGTTAAAAATTACCTTCTGGTTTTAATATTTCTAGGAGAGGAGATCATGCTCTTAACTTAAAAGTGTGGATATATAATATTTATGTCAAGGAAATCATGGTTGATTATGGGGCTGATGTTAATATAATCCCTTTCTCTTTTCTCCAGAAGTTGGGTTATGGTGATACATATTGTTCATTTACTAGAAACACCCTTCATGGTTATGACAGCCTCAAGTCTTCTTCCATTAGAACCATAGTTTTACCTTGACACCTAAGGACCTAAAATGGTGCTCACTAAATTTTATGTTATAGACATGGACACAAACTATAACATGATCTTAGGAAGGCCATAGATTCATAGAATGAAATCCATTCCTTCAACCTTTTTTTAGGAGATAAAATTTATACATCTTAGAAAGGTTTTCATTTCTCAAGGTGATTCTAAGCCATTTGATGTGCATTAGGTTAATATTAAAAAAAATATTGGTCTCCACACCAACTACCATCTTCGTATAAATCAAATAAATAAACCTCCTCATTTGAAATATAAGGATTCGATCATAGTTGCTAAATAGTTTTCAAAGGTGAATTATAAAAAAACTAAACCCTTATCAAGTGATAAACTTGATGAAAAGTTGTTGAAGTCATATAAATAGTTGATAAAAATCCCATTGGCAACCATATCCATAAGTCAATAGCTAAAACCATTAATATCTTAGAGAAATTCAAGATTGTTACTTTCCATTTTGATCCACATGGGGTTGGGACTTATAATTCCCATAAATTGATACATTTGGATGCTTTTAATTTGATGTTCCTAACATTTTCTTGGTAGATAGCTCTAAGAGTGAAGAAAGACCTCCTAAATATTCTGACAAACTTTTCCCTTAAAACATTTAATGGATGCTCCATTATGATGGGAAAAAATATCATTTAGGTGTTGGGTTAGGAGTAATTTTGACCTTCTTTGAAGGAAGGATCATGCCTTTAAGTTTCACATTAGAATTTGAGTGTACCAATAACATGGTTGAGTATGAATATTTTCTATTGTGATTGCTAATTTTTAGAAGATTAGGTGTTTAGAATTTTAGGGTTCTAAGAAACTCACAATTAGTAGTGAACCAAGATTTTTAATTTTATCAAACCAAATCTAAACATCTTTAACTCTATAAGAAGGTTGTGTGAAAAAATTCTACATATTTTTATTTCTTCTCCATAAATATAATACCTAGAGAGGAGAATCAACTTGTTGATTCAATATCTTCTTATTCTTCATGATTATATCCTCATGAAGAAATACCAATACCTGAAATCATCATGTTTATGGGACTTGAACTAGTTTTCCAAAAGATGTTGAGTAAGTAAATTCTTGCTTGTGGAAAATGAAAATGGACATATCACCATGGATTTTGATAAAAGTGATGAAGCAATCTGTGAGTTTTTATGATCCTATGATGACCTATCCAAGGTTCAACACAAAATTAGATTTTCTATTATTCCCTACCCTTTATCTTACCTTGGAACTAAACATTACAATTCTTACTTTAAAATTGAGGACTTTAACTCTTCTAGGGAAGATCATGATGTCTTGAAGTAGATGAATAAAATTTTGATCTTCCTCTTGCCCCACAAGAATTTGAAGATGGGAATGCTTCTTTGATAACATACACTATAGATATTAATATTAACATGGAGGAATAGCCTAAGATCATCAAGTTTAGATCTTATCTCTCCCATGAAGATGTAGAATACCATAAGAAACTCCTCACTATGTTTTTGATAGATTTCACCTTTTCTTATTTAGACATGATACATGTTTACCCTGTGGTAGTGGTTTGAAATGTAGTGACCAAACTTGACACTAAACCCATTAAACAAAAAATGAGGCCTTTGAAGCCAAAAATTGTATTGATGCTAAAAGAGGAAGTAATCAAACTCTTAAAGGTAGGAGTCATTAAGCCGATGACTAATTTATGTGGTTGTCAAATATTGTTCCCACTCTAAAAATTAATGGTAATATTAATATATATAAATAAAGCATGCAATTTCCTTTTAAATATATTTTATAATAAATATGAAATTATGATTTATTATTCATGAACCAACCAAATATTTATGTTTAAAGTTTTTCCTAGTTGGGATAATTTTAAAAAAAAAAATCTCTAGATGAATTGAATTTACTTCCCCAAATTCAGGCATGAGAGATTTAAATGAGACAGGATGAGGTGAATGATTATAAGTTTTATTGGAAGTTGATTCTGAGTTGGTTGGGTATTATTCAGAGAAATGTGTAGCTCCCTCCCATCCATAGGTGTTATCATAGATTCTATAGTTGGATATGATATATTATCTCTCATGGAGAGATTTTTAGGCTATAATAAAATTCATATTTTTGAAGAGGACCAAAGAAAAAATTCCTTCACCATACCTTGGGGAAAAATTTGGTATGTTTTCATGCCTTTTTAACTTTAAAATGTAGGTGTAACCTATCAAAGAGCCATGACCCACATTTTACATGATCTCATCCATAAATTTGTAGAGGTTTATGTAGATGATATTTTGGGAAAGGCTAACATAGGAGCTAATCACCTTGAGGTCTTGTGCATCATTATTACCTGCCTTATTGAATATGACATCATGCTTAATATAGAGAAATATGTTTTTGGTGTCATCGATGGAAATATTTTAGGATACATCATTTCTAAATGTGGGATTGACATTGATCTTTCTAAAATATATGTTATTCTTGAGATGCCTCCCCTTATGGATAACTCAGAAATAAAATCATTCTTTGGGAAGCTAGGGACTAGTTGAATGCTTATCTAAAACTTCACATATGAAATTCATATATATAACTTATTTAAAAAGGAGAGTGGTCTCACCTAGACACAAGAATGTCAAAAATTATTTGAGTATGTGAAGCATTTTCTTAGGGCTCCACCAACTCTCATGCCACCTAAGTTAATAGTCCCCTTATCCTTTACATAAAAGCAACTGAGGTTTCCAAAAATTTCATGGTATCTAAAGAAAATGATGATGGCAAATAAATATCCATGTAATTTATCAACCAAGTCCTTATTGATTATAAAATTGAACCAAAGAAGGAATGTCTTGTTGTAGTGTGTGCTACGAAATGATTGACTCATTACATGCTTAATCAAGAAACTAGAGTCATCATACAATCCCATGCCATTTTTACCTTCATAAATCAACTATCCTTATCTAAAAAATTTGGTCATTTGATCACATTATTGAGTGAATTTTATTTAAATTACATCAACCAAAATTTGGTTAAAGGATAAATTATTATCAATTGCTTGAGTAATTTCCATTTTGATAGCAATGACATTGTTGACATTGACTTCCTTGATGAGCTTATTTATTGTATTGAGAAATTCATGGATTTTTATTTCCCATGGTATACAAACATAGTGAATTACTTAGTTGATCATATATATCCTAAAGCTACCAAATCTCATCTGTGTTAGAGTAGGTTATTTACCTTAGCTCATGTTCATCTAGGCATTTATTTATTTCACCCACTTGTGTGGATAATTCATTTATCTTATTTAAGATATTATGAGATATTACATATTTATCTCTCATATATTATGGATATTATTTCTAGTCGTTTCTATCATTTAGGGATAGTTATCTCTTAGTCCTGGGTTTGATCTCTAGCTTGATCTTTTAGTTATGTTTGATCTCTAGCTTGATTTCTTCGTTATGATTGATCACTTAGCTTGATCTCTTAATTAGGATTGATATTCATTGCCTATATATTTAAGGCTCATTCATTTTATTTGTATGGAAGTTTTGAAGATATAGATTATTTATCATTAAATGTTCTATTTGTGTATAATATACTGAGATATTATTTGAGCAATACATCAATAGCTTTTACTATGGTAATGGTTTATAGATTTGAACTTGGGTGAGAGTCTTCTAAAATATTTCATAGTATCAAACCGGTTTTTAATAGCTATTACTCATCTCTTTAGATTATTTTTACTAAGTATGCTCTTCTCTTGCATATTCTTTGGATGGTCTTGAAAATTAGAAAGGTGTGCAAAAAATTCTAGTTTGGGATTTCCTCTTGTTTTTTGTATTTTTTTATTGCAAGTAAATGTGGAGATTAAAGGAGTAAATCAAAGCTCACTAATGCATCCATATTATTTGATAAAATACATAATCACCTTCAATTTCATCTCAGTTGGATATCTGAGGCAAAATCTACAAGTTTTTGCAAATCTATTTTTGGTTTAAAATGATTGTTCCTTTTCAGAGTATGAGAAAAATATAGATGATCTCTCAAAAAATTTTCTGGGTTTTGTGTGCCTTGTTGTATACTTTCCATAACATTTTGAAATTTTTAATTTTATAAATAATTCAAAAATTTATCATAATTATTGAGTAGTACTATTCTAAAAAATAAATGACTTTTCTTTATTTAATTATGAGAAAATTGTAAATGATCACTCAAAACCATTTCTAGATTTTGTGTGCCTTATTTTTAGAACATTTTGAAAATTTCAATTTCATTAATAATTTAAAAAGTTATCATAGTTTTACTAAGATATGCTATTCACAAAAAAATCTTTGTGGGGAGTTTTTTAAAAGGGTTTTTTTTTTTGAAATTTTATGAAACAATATATTTTGATGATTTTTTGATTATTTTTTATTAAAAACAATATCTTGTATTTGGCAGACATAAGGATATATTGTATTTGTTAATTTCTTGGCCATGTACCTTTTTTTTTCGATCTCGTTTGTTGAAGACTGGAAGGTGAGGCCTAGTTTAGGAGGTGGCCAAACCCCTACACAAGCAAACACACTTTTTTATACATTTATTTTTCCATCTTGATTGTAATCATGAACATAGTTTAGGCTGAGTTTGATGTCCCTTTGTATTTTACCTTACATTTTACTATTATGAATTTTTTCATCCACTCCTATGTAGGCATCTTCATCTACCATTCTTATTGATTTGGGATGGATTTCAAATCACATGTGGTAGCACCATCATTTTTTTCAAGGATTTTACCAACATGGTTTCTCTATTGTTCAGATCCCCTCACAAAAACACTTTATTTCACTTATGTTCATTTATCTATACACTTACAGATGCATTATTGATAGAGCCCAATGTTTTGCATTGTTTGAGTATGGTTTTTATAACACTTATGTTTTTGGCCCATATTGCTCTCTTGTTATTGGAGAAAATCTCATAGTTTGTGATGACTTCTTTGATAGGTCAACAGTCTCCTTATTTAGAGCTATTCTAGTGTATACAATGTCTTCATTGTTTTTATTTGGTGTTTTTATGTATGGGATATATTTTACTTGTACTAAATTATAAAGTGCCATGGGGGCTTGCTTTTACAACCTAATCTACCTTCATATGTGTGTATCTTAGTTTGTGCACCCTTTACTATTTCAGTTGTCAATCTCTTCCATCACCACCAGGGCCATCTTCTTGAAAGATTTTATCTACATTTTATAGATTTCTCCTTTGTACATGGGTATCTTATTCAAACATTTATTTGTCAGAACCCATATGAGGATTGTTATGTCTCAGTAACATTCTTGATGACTTTTTGTATAGTGACACCAGTGTGGCATTCCCAATAGCCTTTGTGTTCTTTTCTCACCATTTTTAGTCCATTTATTTAGAGACTTTAATTGTCATCTTCTCCCAGTTTAGCATTAAGGGAGGGTGTTCAGGCAATGCTTCCTTAGGTTCATTATTTTACCCAGTATTTTGGAATGCAGTGTTCATGTTGAGTGAACCTCGTATTCAACACCATTCCTATTTTAAATTGATATTTATAATGAATCGACATCCATGTATTCTGGCAAGATGGATTGGTGTCCATAGAGACATTTGTCTTCATATTACACCATTTTTTTTGTATGGGTACTTCATCAAGCCTTGTTGCCAAGACCCATTTTCTTCCTACATTTCTCTCTTATTAGGAGAGAGTTTTATTTTTCTATGGGATTTATCCCTTTCTCGACTTTATGAGAGATTGCCTCATGAATATATTATAAATGAGTACCTAATAAAGTCTCATTGTCGAAACTCATATTTTGGATATGCCACTTTATTTTAGGCCCCTAGCTTAACTTTATAGAGGGTGTTAGAGTAGGTTATTTACCTTAGCTTATGTTCATTTAGGTATTTATTTATTCTCACCCACTTATGTGTGGATATTTCATTTATCTTGTTTAATATATTATGGGATATTACATATTTATCTCTTAGATATTATGGGAATAATTTTTAGTTATTTCTATCCTTTAAGGATAGTTATCTCTTAATCCTAGGTTTGATCTCTAGCTTGATCTCTTAGTTATGTTTGTTCTCTTAGTTATAATTGATCACTTAGCTTGATCTCTTCATTATAATTGATCACTTAACTTGATCTCTTAGTTAAGATTGATCTTTATTGCCTATATATGTAAGGCTCATTCATTGTATTTGCATGAAAGCTTTGGAGATATAAAATATTTATCATTATATGTTCTATTTATGTATAATATATTGAGATACTATTTGAGAAATGCATCAATAGATTTTATTGTCATAATGGTTTGTAGATTTGACCCTAGGTGAGAGTTTTCTAA